>CM063263.1:1068285-1668285 GCA_032158295.1 Pycnopodia helianthoides
GTTGAAGCAAAACGGCTGAGCCAGGGTAAAAAAAAGCGTCAATGCTTCAAAATTATTACTTTTAATGTCACATAATTAGCTCCCAGTTTTGTGGGTACCTTGAGCCAGCCTTAAACCAGACAATCGCCAACAATAGCCTACAATGTCAGGATTTATAATTGGACCGGAACCACCGTATAAAACATTTAACAAAAGCGGGAATAAATATCATGATTATTTGAAAGGTTTATAAAGAACACGTCAAGATCCTATGAGAAAACATCCATTGGCCTTGTTTTCCTCCTCATAGCTTGAAACATTCCTACGAGAACCCTCAGACATGTCGGTACATAGTACCATCTTTTTGCCGAGGACCAATTAACCATGCAGGAGCTCTTTGTATGCAGCAAGGACAGTGACTGGTTGACTTGACGCCTAGTTCATCAGATCTGAAATTTCCCTTGATACCTTGATGCCATTAATTATTTGTCCATCATGTGAAGTAGACACGTGTAGCTCATCGGCAGTGAACAGCAGTAGGGCGTTTTATGAGCGTCCCTATAAATGATGTACAATTTCTTTTAGATAATTGTAAACTTTCCTTTAAGACAATTTTTAAATTCGTCCCTTCATTGTATCTGTACACATATACAATTATTCTTAAGCAGATGATCTTTAATAGCAATCCATGCTTTTGTTGTCTTTGAACACATTATGTGAAAGACCAGTGGTTGCCTCTGAATGAGCCATTCAGTTAAAATAATAAATAAACCAATCAATTAACAATTAAACAAGTATAAAAATAACAGCAAAAACTGATGTTATGATTTTTTTGTTTCTAGTTTGGTCATTCCCTGGGTTAGTTAGTTTCGTTCTCTACATGTTAAATTCTTTACTCAATCAATTTTTGCTATTCTAGTTGTCCTCTTTAATGATCATGTTGTGTTTTTAAAGGTCATTTTTTTTGTTGAATTATTGTTCTGTCACAACAACAAAAATGCTTATAAATTGATGTTATGATTTTTTTGTTTCTAGTTTGGTCATTCCCTGGGTTAGTTAGTTTCTTTCTCTACATGTTAAATTCTTTACTCAATCAATTTTTGCTATTCTAGTTGTCCTCTTTAATGATCATGTTGTGTTTTTACAGATCATTTTTTGTTGTTGAATTATTGTTCTGTCACAACAACAAAAATGCTTATAAATTGCAAAAAAAAATACATTGTACATTTCTCTACAACCTTTGGTTGCAGAAGATCTATTAATTGGGAGAGCCGTAAAAACAAGTTGACAAGTTGTATGAATTTTTCGGTAAGGAAAGAGAAACGTTCATAAATTAGTTATTGCGGACCCCAGTCAATGATGCACAGGCTGAAATCCGATATCCACGTCATCAATCATGATGACACCTAGATTTCATTACCTCTGCCGTAGCCTTACAGAGTTAATTGACTAACGAGCTAGCATTAATTAGTCAGCAACTAGGCTGCGTTCAAGTCTGTCACTCAGTCAGCTTCACACAGCGATGTCCAGTACAATCACTTTTTTTCAAAAATATATTTAAGGGGCATTTTAAAAACTTACTAATGCAGATGATTTGAACACATCAGTTTTACACATGTTTTCTTTACAACACCATTGTCAACTGGCTAAACATGTAATCAGTTCCCAATTGAGGTTTTCTTTTGTCTTGATTTTTGAGAATTAAACTCAATGTTTGGACTACAGGTTTTCATAAAGTACATGGACATCGTTGGTTGTCAAAGACCAGTAATCATACTTTGTATGACATAATACATGAAATGACAAACCTGTGGAAATCTAAGCTCAATCGGTCATCAAAGTAAAAAAACAAACAGTGAAAACCCGCATTATTTTGTTTCACTGTTTTCAATCTCACAAACATCAAAACCTATTGCTTTACCAGATTCTCAACTAGCATTTCAGACGAAAGTATTTCAATGGAAGTTTTCCACCTTTTACACCATGTAAGTTATGTGCAATTCTGTGAACGTCTACATTTTCAGTCTTACCAATGTTGTGCAAACCCTTCAGAAAGTCGTACAAACAAAACTTTTTGATGAACACTTTTTGGGGTGTTTTTTTCATCTTTACATTTCTAGATAATTTTCCTTGAGCACACATTCTCAAAAATGCATCCTTGTGGAGCACTCTTTTGTTCTTTCCTTTGTCCCTGCACTTAGCAGTTTCCCATAGACTGTGTACACAAGTTTCCTTGTGGAGCACCCCGGTCTTTAGAAATTCCATGTGGAGACCTTTTGTTTTCCCTTTTTTGTTTTGTTCTTGGTCTCCATAAGGTATCGAAAGTGAGCACATCCATCCATACACTCAAAATACAGAGACGCCAATGGTTGGCTGAACAAAACAACGCTGCTCATTGTCACTCCTTATATGGTAGAGAAATAATTAATTTACTCCACCCCACAAAGACGCGATGATGTTTCCAAAAAAATGTAGGATTTCACTCCAGGTGGTACAAGTCACTAACAAGATTTGATTAAACATTCATTGGTGACCAACTTACTATCAAGGCTGGGTGCATTTGATGACGTCTGGGCGCCAGCGATGTCGAGAGACACACTCAATTAGGGAGCCGTTGCTCCAGGTACGAGATTTACAGCTAGGTTGACGTCATGCATGCCCTAATTCCCCAAAACTCAATATGGTAGACTACAGTACCCCGGGTGTGAATAATTGACAAATTTCATGTAGGTACAACAGGCAAATCAGAAGTGTACTGCATCAATTTTGTGTCCACTCATCAGTTTTCAACAACTGATGAGTAAATTTACAAACAAACACTGTCGGTTCATTTGGTTTTAGCAGTGGAACTGTTACCTCTTTTCAGGCATTCCTTACTATTAAGAATGAACATCTATAATGCAAAGAGCTCAGAGGATATTCTGGGGACTTTCAGCCATGAAGGCAGCCTGCATTCATGCAGATCAGAATGGTCAGTGTTTGAAAAAACAAACATTTCCTGTGAATTCTCAGCACACTCTTTGCAAGGAGAGTGCAGTCAGTCAAGACTATACGCGTTTGCCTATAGACAGAAGCTCCACGAAGATTCGGTCTCCTGTTTTATTTCTTTCTAAACTGCACAATGTGACAAATCATTGCCACAAGAATCCTGACCCTTCTAAAAATGTTTTTCTCTTGGAAGATTTTGTCTGTTTGATGCTTCCCCCACCCTGACCAATCAAGAATAAGGTCCATTGCTTACTGCACTTATTAAAGGAATACACATCAATATGTACACTTTAAGCTCAAATTAAGCGCAACGTGTAAAGTCAAGTTGTAAAGACAATCACAGAGTGCTGCTCGGTTTCCTGCTATACGCACCCCCTCAACACACCAACCAGCTTGAAGGGAAAAAAATCGTGGGTTTTTGCAAGATTAAATTTATTCCAATCCTCAGGTTCTCATAAAAATAAAAAATTAAACTATAAAACCGACACACTTTTTGTGGTCAGTGAAAACAATAACAAACACTTCATGCTTTTTGTAGGGGACTTTGTGCCGAGTCCAATAATTGTATGCTTTGGCTAGCCTAACAGCTTCACCTGCTTCTCCGAAGCCCATACGAAAGGCCTTAATCATTCATTTAGCAAGAACCTATTTTAAGCCGTAGAAGTGCCTTTACATACGTTTTCAAAAGACTATAGCCCGGTTTATATTTCGTGCGAAATGCAAAAGCGACCCCATTTTTTCTAGCTTCACAATGCTTTGTGTTCGCTTTTGAGTGAAGTACAAACCGTGCTTTAAAGGGATGTTGCGTCATAGTTTTGGGGGGAAAGATGAATTCATCAGTTTATCCACAAATTTCGATGTTTGTTTTTTCAAGCAGTAAACCATTAATATATTACACACATATATCCTTGTCATTGATTTGTCGTACTTGCGTCACGTGCCATACTTTATGTTGCCATTTATACTGCCGCAATGCTCTTAACTTTAATATTGGAGTCCAATATGGTTAGCTATTGGATGCTTCGCAGCGCCGTTTCCAAAATAACTGTTCTCCTCCTGTTTTTTTCCAAACAAAGTAAGGTTGCGTCACGGCGGACAACGTTATGTACGCGCTGTTTTGAAGTTTTTTCAAAGAAATTTGGGTGAACGAGTTTCTGTGTCTATTTTATATTTATTGTGAACAAATCTCAAATGACAAGAACCTATTTGTGAGTTATATGAAACAAATATTGAATGTATTTGTTAGTGACGGTGGTCGCAAAATATAATCGGGCTTGTCCATTTTTTCACGAGACTTCACCTCGTGAAATGGAATAGTCCAGAGTTCACCTTGTAATTATTACCTTCTCCGACAATGCACTCAAATGCATCCAATATTGAGACGCTTGTTTCTAATGACTCGCCTTCACTTCAGTCAAGCACTCAAACTGTCCATTGTCTAACCCTAGCCTCCTAATTATTCTTAATTAACCTCATCGTTATTAAACATTGATCAAGAATTAAGCTTACTGGGGACTGGTTAATGGTCTACCTATTATACCTCAAAGTGCCCAAGGGCCCAATTTCCTGGCATTGCATATACTTTTAAATTCGAATTCCAGAAACAGAAACTCTACGCTTAAAGACAACGCACATGAATGGCAAATAAAGTCTATACCACTGTAAATGTAGGAAATAGTATTTTTAAGGGTCATACTTTGGTAATGACCCCGAAAAACATTTGTGTATAAAAATAAAATTAAACTTCTATCTGAAAGCCTCCTTGTTATAAAAATGGAATCGGCAGTAGGCGTCCTGCAAAATTGTTTCGTCTGAAGTGACTCTGTTGATTAGAAATCAAGTAAGAAAGTATGTCACAAAATGTGAAACTCCAAACCAGACCTCAAGCTAAGTTTTTGGAGATTACAATTTCCGTGGTGTCTGTTCGTGAAGGCTGCGGCATGCAGTTGGTACAACCCCCTCCCCCCGCTGTCGCCCAAAATGTTGTTTTCTCAGTCAACACTTCAGCCTCAGTCACCAAATTAATCACCTAGAACAACGACTCGTCCAGACTCAATTTCAGTAAAGTAAACCAAGAACTCTGGGTTTGAAGACTAAAAATTTCAGCGAGTTTCTTGCAATTCCTCCAAAATTGGATGAAATTTTGATTTAAAAGTGTACAAAGTTTAGGTTTATCTGTTGTTGCTAGACAAATTAAAGTTGGCAAATTTACTTCCATACATCCCCCAAGATAAACGCCTCGACTACGCCCATGGTGCCCCTACCTACTTGCTGAGCTGCTTAGTAAACCCATATAAATATGTATATGAGAGACTCGTGTCATAGACGTCTAAAGCAAGGCTTCATTTCTTCTGTTTTATTGACGTCATTGTTTGATGACTAAGCTAATCAATTGAATGAATGAGAAGATACAGGTGCTCTGATGGTCAAATTCATCATGGCAAGAGTCATTACATGGGCAAATTAAATGCAATAATTGGAAATCAACTAATAACTGGCAGAAATAATAACATTGTAATTGGCACAGTCGACAGTTGCATATTGCTCAATTATTTACATACGATACAATCGGGTCTCATTTGTAGGTACCTTGAGTGCTGGACACTTTTTCATTTCTTTGTCTTCCGGTTTTGTGAGCGGGGTTCTTTTCTTGTTTTCATTGTATATAAGTTAATGTTCATTATAAAAGGATCATTGTTTTTTCCGAATATTAAATTAATTCCTATTCACTAGCTTTCAATGAAAACAACGTCCAACAAACTTGTAAAGACTGTTGCAAAAATTTGATGGTCGCATTTTTGATTACCATGTAAACCAGTTTGTCCGTGAATATTGTTTACGTTCATATCATGCATATTTTGATAACGGTAATTGATACAAGTACCGGTGATTTCACGACTCTGTCAACATTTCAGATGGAAATATTTCTCTTACAGGTAGGTACTGGTATGAACTTTATTATCATGTCAAGTAATAAACCACAAGGGAAACTGACTGGGTAAATTTCAAATAGTATGGGGGTTGAACAAAGAAAAATTGACTAGAGCGGGATTTGAACCAACGACCTCCGGATTAACGTACCGGCGCTCTACCAACTGAGCTATCTAGCCCTATATTGGCGGTCTCCCTATTTTGTCAATATCTTTGTTCGGGGGTGCCAGTCAGAAGCCATACAACCGTTAACTGCCGTGTAGCCAGGGATCACACCCAAGTTTACGATACAACCTGGGAAGGTCGTTGGTTCAAATCCCGCTCTAGTCAATTTTTCTTTGTTCAACCCCCATACTAACTTTATTATCAGTGAGCTTTCGGATTAAAACTAGTAGAAACTAATCCTAATAGACCTATTATTTAAAGGAACATTACAGAATTGGTTTTGCTTACAAAACAGTTGCTGGCAGTGTAAGCACTTTATGTAATCCACCATATACATAAACTGACAAACCTGTAGAAGTTTGAGATCGATCGGCCATCTGGGTCACGAGAAAATAGTGAAAAAGCGACTACACATTTGCATGAAATCATATAGGTTAAACAAAATGAATAAAACGCTCACTGAGCGATAGGCCTAAACTCCAATTGGAAAATTAGTTTATTTATTTCTCATCAAATATGGCATTTCAGACAGAAATATTTCAAGGGATGTTTTCTACTATCATCATCATTAGACCGTGTAAGTTTTATATAAATCTGTGATCAAAAAGTATATTTTACAAGTTTCATTATGTTTCATTATTACTGCCAATCCTTGTTACTCAAACCATTTGTCTGCAACTTTATCAACAAATTATTCTAAAAAATATTGGGGTTGAACTAAGAAAATTTACTAGAGCGGGATTTGAACCAACGACCTCCGGATTAACGTGTCGGCGCTCTACCAACTGAGCTATCTAGCCCGAAGTCGTGGTCTCCCTATTTTGTCAACATCTTTGTTCAGGGTGCCAGTCGGAACAACTGTTGCAACCGTTAACTGCCATGTAGCCAGGGATCACACTCAAGTTTTACGATACAACCTGGGAAGCGGCAGTCAAGGGATCACCTTAAGGGGATGCGACTTTTTTTTCATCTTCAAATGTCATGAAATAAGCCACAAGAGAAATTGACTGGGTAAATTTTTAAATAATTCTATTTAACATTTAATCAGTCAGTTTCCCTCGTGGTTTATTACTTGACATTTAAAAATATATTCTGCCACACCAAGGTCTTGTTTATTATTATTAATGTTTAAAGGAACATTACAGAATTGGTAAGAAAAAAACTTGTAAAATATACTTTTTGATCACAGATTTACATAAAACTTACACGGTCTAATGATGATGATAGTAGAAAACATCCCTTGAAATATTTATGTCTGAAATGCCATATTTGATGAGAAATGAATAAACTAATTTTCCGATTGGAGTTTATCGCTCAGTGAGCGTTTTATTCATTTGTTGAATCTATATGATTTCATGCAAATGTGTAATCGGTATTTCACTATTTTCTCGTGACCCAGATGGCCGATCGATCTCAAACTTCTACAGGTTTGTCAGTTTATGTATATGGTGGATTACTTAAAGTGCTTACACTGCCAGCAACTGTTTTGTTAGTAACAACAATTTTGTAACGTTCCTTTAAAAGCAATTCATTGGCAAGGCAAGGTGTTTAACATTTGTGCAGAAAACTTTAATTTGTTGTTGTGTGTCAGAATGTGTTTGTCTTTGATAATTCTGAAATGCAGGCAAATAGTAAATTTCTTTTCGAACAATGGTAGAGCTTCAGTCAATAATAAAAATGCTGGTAATTCTACTCTTAATAAATAAACAAAATAACATCAGCATGCAACGACGCGTCGGTGCTGCAGGATCATCAAAATTGCTCATAGTGGTTGATGTACATTGTAACTTGACATGATGGTGTCATAGCTCCACTGTACACTTCAACATCTACATGCTGCAAAACAAATCAATTGTCTGGTTTGGAAACTTAAAGGTCACAGCATCCTCCTCACAGTGAGCACAGAAGTCTCAGGGTAAGGCAAGTAGTGTATCATCACCCACAGATTCACACCACTGACCTTTCTACTTGTGTGGGAGAACTGTGCTAATTAGATTCCGTTTCCTTTATGACAAACACACCTTAAATTGTGTTTTTTGTTGAATTTATCTACGGACCAAAAGTTAGACATCGCTTTACTTATACACACAATGGGTATACAGACATTACCTGAAATGAAACAACAATATTTACAGTGGCCAATAGGTGCCAGACCAATCCAAGAGCGACTTAAGGACACTTCTACCTTTCCCAAAGAAAAACATGTGATCCGATGCCGTGGCAACATTATCAGAACGAGACCAAGAACAGGACGTTGACTGCAACCTGATCTTGGCCGCTAGGATTTAATGTAGCGTCATCTGCTGCAATGAGCGGTCAGTGTACTTGGAATGAAAAACCGAGCGTGATGGAGAGGCGAATACTTGAAGCACCTGGCTACTGATCAGCTCGGAGTGTATGAAGCCAAAGGAGCCTCTATCAAAGTACAGTCACATAGCCGCCTTTATATGGCCAAAATAGGGAATACAACTTAAAGTAAACCCAGGACTCCAATTAACCACAGCAAAGCATAGCAACCATGCATTGGTTTTCATTGTGACGCCCTGAGTGAAGTTCCAATCAAAATGTATAAACTTTTCCTAATAGACTGGTGTTCATCAGCTTTAGATGATAAATTGCCCACCCTGCCCTATCACAAATCACGTTGAAGACCTTGCAGACAAACTAAACTGATTTGTGGACACCTCTGTTGGTCTATGTTCATTTCGTATCCTCACAAAACGCATCTACTAGCTTCGTTTTTTCCCTCAGACAAATAAGTCATTGGTTCTATATATTTTTAGTAGTTATAAAGGCCGTTTTATATTGATTAATTCAATATTATTGCTATTAATTAAAGGGGGGTTGGCTCTCTGACCAATCCCTGACCAAGGTCCAAATCACAATATACATATCGGCCATTCCCCTTAAACAAGTCTCAGGTTGTTCAATTAACAGCAAAGTACGTTTCCACACTCTTCCAAACTAGCTTAAAAATTGTTGGCAATCCATGCCTTTAAGTTTCATTTCTGGTTAAGCCCCCAAAATGACCACACGTCAAGACCATTTTGTCTCTGCCTAGCCTAGCGCCCCCAGCTAACTGCTATTTTTGACCCGTGTTATGAGTTAACCTTGAATGCATCCACTCCAAATGTCAAAGAGTCACAATCCAACCCGTCACTCTGCTGAAAGGGTTGATATGACCCCACCTTAATTGACCAAAAGTGGCATGAGTTATTCTGCATTTAATGCAATTAGGCAATTATCTCATTAGTATTTCATACGTATCCCCTACAAAAACAAGTCACAATAACATTAGGACAGTGACAATTGAATTAGAAGGCGTGCTGAGTGGCTGATGTACAACTTTGTTTTATGGCAATGTCTTAAAAAAAAACACCAAGCTGCTTTTTTTGTGTGTGAGCATCATTCTATTAAACGTTTTCATGGATGATGAAAATGAAGTGAAGTTGCCGTCTTCACATCCACTCTCTGTAGCGTACTCAATGCACGTATCAGTGAAATTTACCGAGAAGTCTCGAAAATCGACGGCACTGTTTCATTCATGGAATCGAACATAAATAACCGAGTGCAGGTCTTTCATTTTAATTCACCAAAGGGCATTCGTTTTTTGAAAAGTGAGCTTGCCTCTGCAAACAGACCAAAATAGTATGATTACCGTGATTAGCACTGCTGCCCATACAACACTTTGTGTTCAGGGAATTTGACTGACAGGCAATCAGGTCGGCTCTGGTGGTTTCTTCTCCTTGCCTTTGCACCTCTGTGGGCACTGGTCTGAATTGAAAGCCTGGCACGTGGGCTTTCAGTCCCTACCTGATTACGTGGGTTATCCCTACTTTGGATTTTCCTCCCACACTTAAACTGGAAATTTCTTCACCATCCTCTCTCTTGACATGTATCTTCAGGCCCACTGGTCACATTGCTAAGCATTTATGAGAACCCATTGGTTTTATAACCAGAAAAATATGAAGATAATAATTAGATGAAAATAGCTACAGCATGATTACGGAAAATAGTCCACACACACATGTCAAGTAGAGCGACATGGTGGGCTTTCCCCATGTGTTTTCTATTGTCCCTTTTCTTTAACCTTCCCCAATAAAAATACCCCATAAGTACAGTTCCTACCTAAAAATTACTCCACATTGTCTATCTTGTAAGCACACATGAACATAAAAGGTGAATAATATACACTATAATCAAAAACACACTCGGCAAGTGCATTCTATCGCTCTTTTATGACAGCTACAAAATTACATTTTCTTCTTTTGCTCAAAGCAAACTGCCACACGCCGGTCAAGTTTCAATATGTTTCCCCTCGGTACTTGTTTATATACTTATTTCAGTGGGGGGGGGGGTCCCTCTGGCAATATCTGGTGTGAGATAGACTAAACCAGTTTGATGATCCACGGGGCTTGTTTGAGGATTCGAAATGTATTTAATTTATTTACTTCATGTACTTGCCAATAACATAAAATGCTTTTCAGGCAGGACTATAAAAGTGTTAGAGCCCCCGAACATTGGTGAATTTGATTTGTGGGAAAGGAGGGAATGTCCCCTGAATATTATCATTTTGGTTGTGGGTCGATTCCGGTCAATTCAACAACCCGCAAGGGTAAATGTAATGATTTTCTTTGTATTTGTTAAAATTGGTCACATATGAGAAAAAATCCCAAACCCAAATTTATTTTTCTAGTTGCGTCATGTCATTTGCAGTTACAAGGCGCTGAACTTTCGACCTTTGAACTTTGAACTTATCATTCCCATTGCAGATTTACATAACAAATTTACATAAAGTATCAAGTTGGCTTTATATCGTCACAGTTTTCACAAAGTGACAAATCCGTCTACACAAATGTTTAATTTTGCAAAAAAAGTATGTTCAAAATCTTGATACACATTTTGTTAACGAAAATGTTTTAAAAAAATCTTAAGTAGTCTTGGAAACAGTAGATTGAAAAAAAAAGGTTGAACTTTATACATGACATTCTGTTTTGAAAACATGGAATTTTGGGGTGGGGTACAATCGTCACTGTAAAAATTGTGATAAATGTAGCAAATTTAAGGGCTGTCCACTCTTTGAAGTTTTGGAGATTGCGGTTATTGCTTTTTAATAGAGTCAAAAGCAATCCATCCCATACGTTTTAACACTTGTTAGTCTCCCAGTAAATTTATTCTGCGACGATTTCAATTGTATACAATTTGAAATCCTCAATTGTTTAAAACAATTTAAAACCTTCTCTTACTTACGTCTTGAAATGAACATTCTCAAAATCAAGTCTGACAGATTCACGCTGGTACCCAGCAGTACGACCGGCATTTCAATGAGCTACAGCAGGGAATCAATGCTCCACTAATGCAAAAATGTTCCTTCAAACTGCGTTGTGTCTAAACCAATTGATCAAACTTAATCGCTTAATAGCCACGCTGGTTGGTGTCTTGTCGAATATCTCACATACGGTAATCTATAGTTGCAGTTTGTCCTGGCACTGCCTACCGATCAATGGAAAGCCTTGAATAAAAGCCATGTCTAGATCAAGCAACTTTGGCTATGGCTATTGGCTACGGCGACAACATTGCAGTAAAGGTCTGTTCGGTGATCTGACCATAGCCAGTGTCAAAGTCAAAGCTTTCAATTTGTTGCTGTTTCCTCAACAATCAGATATTGTATTCAGCTGAAACGTTCACAAATGACTTTTAGTGTATTTTTATTGATAATTTACATTATCATTGACAAAGGACCAAACAAAAATGCGAAAACAAAAGGCCTCCATATTGGAACTTTTAAGACTTGGGTGCTCCACAAGGAATTGTGTGTACACAGTACATGGGAGGATGTTAAGTACATGGACAAAGTAAAGAAAAAAAGATGTCACCACAGGGATGTACAACATAGAATGTGTGGAAGGGTAGGGGGTTAACAGGTTTCCTCAGGCTTGCGAGCTACAGTGATTAAGTTCACTTACGAGGCATCCTTGGTTTCATTACAAAAATTCTTAATAATAATATTACCCATGCTCCAGTGAGTATACTTATGCAGTAGCCATTTCAATTTAGTCCTTGATGATTAACCATCACAAGGACTTAAGCCCTAACTCAATTAATGCGTTAGTATCTTAAGTACAATAGTCATTGCTGAGTCAATCATTAATTTTGGTTCCAGGATAAATTGGGAATCAATGTCTAGTCTAAATCATTTCCAATAAAAACCCAAGTTCACATGTTGTTTGGAGTATTCTG
Organism: Pycnopodia helianthoides; assembly: GCA_032158295.1. NCBI lineage: Eukaryota > Metazoa > Echinodermata > Asteroidea > Forcipulatida > Asteriidae > Pycnopodia > Pycnopodia helianthoides. Next base: position 1,080,589 of record CM063263.1, read on the forward strand.
AAAGTGAAAGTGCTTAAAGCTAACATACCATAACAGGGCCAATAATCATGAATGAGAAGTCACTACGCTCGGAATGTGTGTGGCTAACTACAGCCGACCCAAACTTGAAAAAAGCAAATGATGTAAAGAATAGTTAATAAGTCAATGACTGTGTGATACCATTTAGTTACCGCGGACTGCAGATTTACTTATCGAACCATAACATGTAAGGGACTGTTATTTGTAAAGTGCTGGTACAACCGTGTTCAAATCTCCTTTGGGAGGAGTGTTGGCTCTGAAAAGAGCCAGTGTGGTCACGACGCTACGAAGGTATACCAAGCTTATCTTCAGTTTATCGAATTGCAAAATACCGTTTGGGAGACTTTTAGGGCATCATCTTGAGCTACAAAAGTCAATAAATTTAAACATAATACTAAAGATAAGTATTATTGGTTGAGGGAATCAGACCCTACTGTATCTGAAATCCTTAACACAGGTTGATATCATTCAAACAACTTTTTTTCCCTACCAGGCAGAACAATTACAAAGATTGTATAAACATTTTGTCATCACTGCGAAATGAGGGTATGTGGCTTATATGCAAATTAGGTCCCGGCCGTTTACCAATCTATGTTTATACACAAAAACTCTTAAATATAAGATTTATATCTTTATATATTTTTTGTCATTTGGGTATTTCAATTCAAGTTAATTTAACTGAATGTAGAGTTGAAAATATTAAAGATTCCATCTCAGTTTGTGAGTCTAACGCGTCTTAGAACATTTTGAGAAACTTTGTTTTCCAACGTAGATTTTGCGCATTTTGCTGACCTCAAGGTTCAAGTACATGCTGTTATTTTATGGTAAATGGAGTTGGAGTTGACATTTTAACAAGAAGAGAAAGAAAAAAATCACTGACAAAGTTGTTCAATGACATTAAAACCTTAGATGATTCAAGTAATATGGTATTTACGAAAGAAAAACAATTTGCCTTAAAGGCGCTCTATCATTGCAAGTCAGTTTGTGTCTTTCCCCCCGGCTTTGGCTTCACTCTTTTGAGCCAGAAGAGGGCCATGGTAGTATTGATGCAGCGTTCATGAACAAATCATGAGCAGTGTGTTGTTCCTTATCATATTACGCAATATTCCCTTGTATTCTTTGAAAGGGATCGCTGAAAAACTACTTCCTGCTTTGGGGTCAAATACAAATTTGCTCTGGTTAAAAAACAATGAGCTTGGAATAAGGGAAGCAATCTCTTTAAAACAGAGAAACTTGTGTGTGTCTGATCTTTATGCAACCTTCCTCTCATGCATTATTGAATGCGGGCGCTGGCTGCTGATGAAACAACATAAAGGCTTACCTGGGAGACTTTGGAGCTGACAGGAGTGAAGATATTTTGAGCCGCAGTGCTGCCTGTTGGAGACGCTTCTCTGTCATACATGCTGCCACCATTCAGCATATTCACAATGTCTGCTTTGTATCTGCTCAGGTCCGAGTCCGAAACTGCAAACTGTAAATTCCTGGCAGAGCCTGGAGATACTACGCAGGAGAACAAAAATATTCATATTTTTTTTTTTTTTTTTTTTTTTTACAAGAATTGCATTACTTTGTCAATCTTGCACAATAACTAGCTTCACTGCGCGGATAATCAGTAAGCAAACCGCACTGAACAATGTTTAATTTTTTTTCACAATAAACCATTGCTTGACACCCTGTCCGTCAACAACGTTTGTTGCACGGCAACTTTTGTTCACTCTGAAAATTTGTAAAAGGAATAACAGTAATTGGTTCTTATAAAGCTCACAAATCCTAGTAACTACATCAATGCGCTTTACAAAATTATTATCCCTGTTCATCAGGCATACTTTTAGACCATTCCTCCAATATTCTCAACTCCCTGGGGAGGATACAACCCCAAGCTGCTCAAATAAGCGCTAGGGGTCAAACGCAATACTGTCTTAGCACTCTCAGGTTCCCAGTTATTCACGGTCACTACACTTGTGCTCCTTAACCATAATTATTTTGTCTTAACCGTCGTGACCGTGAATCGAACCCACACTATGATGATTAACTCATAGAACTTGAGTCCGGTGCAGTAGACCACTCGGCCACAACAAGACAAACCAATCATGAAACAAGGCAACTATAATATGCCCCTTCGGCTTCACCGGCGGGGATTAACCTGGGCAGTGGTGTCATCGCACCTCAGAGATAAAAAACACACTAAAAAACTTCCAGGATGTTGTACAGTGACATACAGACTCTATACATCAATACAGATGCCAACCTTGAAGCTTGCAAAGTTTGAAGTCGAAGGAAGATACACATAGATAAATTTAATAAATTTCGGCAAAATCCTGACAGATCAAAGGCCGTTTGTGATGTAGTGGAAAGAGAGAAAAAATCAACTTGAGTAATATCTGCCAACATCTGTCAAAAGCAGGGTGCAGTAGTAACAAGCAAGTAATATTTTAATGATTTTGGCCATCAATGTCAGTTCAAATCTTTGTTGGTTTACAACCAGCGCAATGTGTTTTTGCTTTCTTTTTTTAAAGATATGTATAAAAAAATTACCATCCCCTAGTTTCCATAAACCCATCATTATGCAAGCTGTAAACATTTCACAAAATTGAGTGATGTATTTTTGAGGAAAACAAAGTAAGAACACATATGGTTTTGATCAAGCCTGGTTCTGATGAGAGCCATCTGATAACATTTCCTGTCAAGAACCGTTCTAATAAACCTAAAGATGAGTTTGAGGACGGGAAGACAGAGTAGAATTTGACATGGGTGAGAGTCATAAGAGACGATGAGGAAAACCCAAAATGGGAAACAACTACGGTTTGGACTGAAAACCCAACCCACATTCAAGGCTTCAGGGTGAGATTTGAACCATGGTCTACAGAGGTGAACAAACCACTTAAAGCCAACCTGATCCCCCTACATAGAAAGACGAGGTAATAAGGAAAAAGGTAGAGGGGGAGGAGCTGAGTGAAGAGTAATGTGAGTGAAGGTGTATAAGATATAGAATGTGATAAGATAGTAGAAGCTGTGGGATAAGATAGTAGAAGCTGTGGATAAGATAGTAGAAGCTGTGGGATAAGATAGTAGAAGCTGTGGGATAAGATAGTAGAAGCTGTGGGATAAGATAGTAGAAGCTGTGGAGGGATGTGGGATATGGTAGTAGACCCAGGTGAGGGATGATTAAGTGGGGATTAAATTGAACAGAAGGTACCAGGTGACAAGACCAAAAGGTAGGTAACATAAGACAAGGTTAAGGGGTGGAAGATATAAGGTGAGGTAAGTGGGAGGATTAAGAGGCAGGAGAAGGCAGAACGAAAGGTGGGGGTGTTCATAGAAAGAATGACGTATGGAAAGGTTGGAATGGTGTGGGATTAATGTCAAGTTAAGGTAAGGAAATGAATATAAAACAGAGAAAGGGAAGTTTAAGCGTTGATAACAATGTAATCAAAGTAGTGGATTGTTGTGAGAGAAATCAAATGTTATTTTATTCTTAAAAATTTTTGGATGTAATTGTAATGTGAGACGTACATGAGTCCATTTGGGTGGCTTTGGGTCGTTCCCTCTGTTGCATGCTCTCCAGGCACTCAAGGGAAGATGCACGCCGTACGCTCCATGCACTCTGATTTGAGAATGAGGTATTTGAGGGTGACCTAATCACAGGGGTTCGACTATGATTCAAACGCTGGTACTCTCCAACTTGAAGTTGTTGGCTGCTGCTCTCCAAGAGGTCACCCCTTGGGGAGGTGTACTGGTGTACCCTGGCCATGTCCCTGCGTATCCCAGAATCAGCAGAGCTAGTTGTAGCCTCTGTGGCTAAATGCGCCGAGTCCGAGTGCAACGATCGCGTCGACATTGTTGGGGAGATTGGCGTCTCGTGTTGGCCGTTGACGTCCTTCTTCGATAGTCCCATTAGCGGCAGGGAACTGTCCGGCTCAAGTTTTGGGGCTGGGTTCTCAGGATCTACGCTTTCACCGTTGACGTCTTCAGGCATTTGCAGCTTCTGCTGTTTATACAGGGATGGTAAACGAAGACGGAATGTCCTGTGGTTATCTGCCAAACAAAAAAGTAAAACAAATGTAAAACTTTGAGAAATCTATCGTTTGTGTTTGAAATGTTGATGTCCATATAAAATAACGAGCAATTGTTTGCATAACCGCCTCACGCAATTTTTCTCTTGAGGACATTAAAGCATGGCAGCAAAATGAAACAATTGACGTCAGCTTCACGAATGGAAGTTTACAGAATAGGGACGAAAAATACAAAAGAATTGTGTTAAATGTAATTTTATGTCAATGGTCTCGATACCAACATCCTTTAAAGATATTTAAAGACAACGCACAGAAACTAATTACAGGTAAAAAGAAAACTAGAAAACCACCAAAACAAACAAACATACCTAAAAGCTCACTGATTAAACATTTCATAGCAGTTAATAACAATCCTCCAGACAGATCTTCCAGGGAAATATTTTTGTCTGAAATAGTCAAAGTCAAGGAAATAGCATTTGAAGACCCCACAATTGCTCTTGCTTAATATTTATAGAACAGGCTCAAAATTCCTGACACAATTGTTTTTCTGCCTCATTGTTTTCACTCAATTGTTAGCACTCGATGGATTGAAGGAAATTTTAACTGGTGAGTCATAAAGTGATTTTTTTATTTATTTATTTATTTTTTATTTTTTTGGGGGGGGGTAAACTACCGTGGCAGGAATGAACTTTTTTCCTTTTTACATTCTTCCAAATAAGATGCTCTTCCCTTTTGAGGTAAACTTTAAAAAGTCAAACATAGTTATTTCCAAGCTCAAATTTGTAAGCTATGCATGCAATCCAAGGCAACTAAGCAAATAAATTGCACAGAACTTTTCGGCATTTCGGCATCTAAATTTTTCGGTGCACGTTATTTTGCCTTTCCATAAAAAGCAAAGGAGTTGTAGCTATAAAAAAGGGAAAAGTTTTGTCATCTGAATCTGACAGCTCACCGACTACAGAAAACATACCAGTACCAAGTCTTCCTGAGAGACACTTGCTACTGAAATATCTTTAGGATTGAGGAAGTTCCATTTTGCAGACCGAACAAATCACTGTTACATTATTTTGATTGCCGCACTTGAAATAAGCCTGATGATAAATGCATGAAATTACTAAAACATGAACACTTTTTTGTATCATATTTACAAACATTAAATCACAACCATTTAAAATTGATGATTGTTCACAGGTTGGTTGTATGATGTGGTGATGGAAACTATAGAATGGGAACAAAATATTTTCCCCCTCAAAAAAAAGGTAATAGTACAAAATAAATAAATAAATGACTTACTTTCCCTTTAACTTGCAAACTGCCAAAGCTAAAGATAGTCCCGCTTTTGAGTGCCCTCTTGTGTTCAAAACTGACCAGTTGAAATAATTTCATTTATACAGTGGAGAGAACTAGTGACAAATTCTTCACTTGGATTGATCAGGACACATTCATGGCTCGTCTGTGCAGTGCCCTCTATAGGCACAAAAACTCTGGGCAAACTATTGGCTTGTAGTACGGGAAGGTAAATGTTTGTTTTTGATTTTAGAGGATGGGAATTAATGTTTTCCTCTGATCATTGATTTTTGGGGAAAACTAATTTAATTCACATCCTCTAGCTTTCAACCATACAACGAACCTGTAACTTTTTTTGTACCAATTTAGACGGTTATGTTTAAAAAAAGAACATCAACAAATTATGTTTTCTCATCAGACATTTTCTTTCACAAATACGCATGCTTATTTTGGATGCTGCAATCTAGATAATTCACATCACTTGGAGGTCTTCAAAAGCCATTTCCTTGTCATGGACAGTACTAATCTAAACGGAATTATTTCTCTAAAAGGTTGGTACTGTTATCAACATTATAACCAGTGACTCATCAGAATGAAGATAATCAACTTTCACTTAAAAAACTATTTTACAATTCTTACTTTTTCTTTACATTGCAGAGAATTAACTACAAATGTTCATAGCATGAGGATTTGCGAATGCTCTTCCATCTAAAATGCATATGTCGTCACCGTTCTAACAAAGTGACGTGTGTATTGAAAATCGCAACATTTGGCAAAGCATTTTGTGCACAAATTATTGACATACTTATTGCTGCATTTTTCAGCAAGTTTCAGAACCTAGTACGTAATTCCCGTGTGGAAACAGACCTCCTTATTGTTCACATCCAACAACGTTATGTTTTGAGAGAGTTACAAAAAAATTCACTTTTCATAAGGACTCGTCCTGTTGGATAAGAGTGCATCCCAAAGCTGAATTTGCCTTTAGAGCACCTCTTTAACAATTTTTTGCTTAGCAAGTATTAGTGGGAAACCAGTCACAGACAGTGATTTTGAATGGTAGTCTGGCTGGTAACATTGTTCTGTTATGCACCATGTTTGTGCTTAGCTACCTTTTATACTGAAGCAGGTCTATGAAATTGTACCCTGAACTTAATTCCTCCTAATTTAAGGTGTGTCTAATCAGTTTATCCAACTTACTCCTGACTCTCTTCCACCTGTTCATTGGTGCACTATGTCCGCTACCGGTAGAAGCTGACGTTGAGGTTGTATCATTCGGGTGTAATGCGGACGATGCAGAGGTTGTTTTACTGGCCTCGCTTAGATCTTCAAAGTTCATTATCACCATTATAACATCTTCATTCTCATTTCTAACTGGTGCCACAAGCACACCACATAGGAAGCTTGTTCCTGCAAAGACACAGAGGGGCACATATTATAAAACAGGCGTCCTATACGCAATTGTTCTGTTTGCCAGTGGATTCTATTTTGTAAAAGATATGTAAGGAGAATGCAGGCTTTGAGTAACATTGAGTCATGGCATCTTGTGCCCTGCTCTTGGCCTTGGAGACCCTTCACAGGTTTCCAATAGACTTAAGATTTTCAAATGGAATTTCCCTTCGCAAAAAGAAAAAGGCCTTGAAACTCCAGGCCTGAAAAAGGAAATACCACGTGAAAGTTAACTTGAAGTGCTACAAAAGATGTTTACAATGCTTTTGTCAATTGTATTTTGGCAGCAGGCTGAATTTAATTTTGTTAATGCTTATCATCTTTAAGAGAACATTTATTTCAAAACTAGCCAGTAATCTACGTGTAAGCTAATGTTAGACATTATAGTCCAAGATACATTGCTGGTTCGATATGCAACTTGACAAGTAGTCTTGCAATCTCTGGTCGATGCAATCGGTGCACATAACTGCACTTGTCCATTTACAAGTTAACAAGCAGGTTGGGATTGCATCTGTTCTCTTGCAGAGCCGGATCTTTTTTTTTTTTATTTTACCCTTCTGCCGTCTTCGGCATGAACGCTGATATTGATTTCTGGCAGTTTGGGAAATTGCATTTTCTGGCCGAGTGGAACTGACTTGCTATAAAGTGTGGGCATATGTATGTCCATGGTGCAGCATGTCACTATCATAACCACTAATACTGTACGTCAAGTTGAGCTTTTCCAAATTCAGAACTTTGTACTGGGGAAAATATTTTAGTTGTTTGAATTTCTTGCTTTTTTCCGTCACCAGTCTGTATCAACCAAAAGAAAACACAGTATACCAACATAAAGGGGACCTATATGGAAAAAAAAACCCGCCAAAACACAGAGCTGAATCTTGAGGCATTCTGTTGATTTACACGTCCGTACCCATTTCAGACAAATTGTATGTAATCTGTTTAGATATTGTATTTTTATTGTAATTTTATTTGTTATAGTATCCAGGGCCCCAAGGAGAGCAGTACTTTGATAACTGATGTGCCTACCCTGGTAAAACAAGACGAAATAAATGATAACAAATAAATAATGGCGTTATAGCTATATAATTTTAATATCTAACAAGATCTACGTACTGAAAAAAACCCGACTTGTCATGACACACTTAGGCTTCATTTTGCACGAACTATAAAAAGGCTTACAAATTTTTGACAACGAAAATGTCGTGCTAGCACTTAACAAAATTACCATTGATCTAGCTATAGATGAACATCTACTTAAAATGAGCTGGTGCCTTCTAATGACCTATATAGTTTAGGTAGTGATGCACTTATTTCCAATTCATTTCACAAGGCCAAACGTTTCGTTCAGGTGTTAGACCATCAAAAACTATCCCCGGCAAAGGTGAAATAGACCAAGTGACAAGTCAATAACGTCATAGGCTTCAACACAATGTTGTCCCACTTCGTGCTAAATTGTCTCCAGCTCGGATACTTTAAGGTTCATTTGCCTTAATGGTTAATATGAAAATGAGGCTATAACTCACAGCTGCCCTGCTGTCACTTTACACGCTGTATATGCATCGGTGAAGGCCTCCAATAGCTTTCAACGAAGGAGTGTAGAATAATATTCTTACGTCTTTTTGTTTAATTCTTCTAGAGACATTCACGTTTGAAATTGAGGCAAACAGACCAATATAGTCTGCACCAAAGTGAGCACGCTTACACAGCATTAGACGTTTAGGGAACTAGACAAAAGAATACATTAAAGATGGCTCGGCTAACTCAAGAATAATGCAAATTGAATGAAGTAGTACACGAAAAGCGTTTAGTCTGGTCCGAAACGTTACTTTCTTTTAGTAGTGAGAATAACACATATTGAGTGGCCAACAAAGTATTATATTCACGTGACGTCAAATGTGGCAAATGCACTGTGGTTCGCGTGTGATAAAGGTTTGTCTGGATACAGCGCCCTCTTTCGACAGTGGTTTTTGTCTGATAGTGGTTTGCCGTCTCAGTCAGCGGATAATTATATTCTTGTAAGACAAAATTGTTATTTAAAAAATGCTGACTTACACAAATTTGAAAGTAAACAAAATAACCAGAACAATAGGCCACATGAGTAACATGCACTTAAACCAACGGACAGACAGCAAACAACAACAATCCCCATTTAAACTAACAACAAACCAATTGAAGAGGTACAAATTATTAACAATTGCAGAGGTAAGTATGAAATACGGGTGATAAGGTGGACAATTAACGTAAAACAAACAAATTAATTACACTTTTTAAAGTTAATAAAAACCCAAGTAACAATTACGTATGTACAAACATTAAAACTAGAGATGCATAATGTACATATGTATTTATGGCCTAGCCTATATGCAACCAAACTTTACAATAGGAGATGTTCCCCTCAGTGAGTGGTCCGCTGCTGGACACGTGCCAGTTAGAACACCCGAGAACCAGTTAGAACACCCGAGGACCAGTTAGAACACCCGAGGGCCAGTTAGAGCACCCGAGGACCAGTTAGAACACCCGAGGACCAGTTAGAACACCAAAGGACCACTCAAACTCTGTCCAACTAGTCTGAATGGTTTGTTTAATTCTTCCCACTGCTACATGTTTAGCGAAGGGCTGCTCACATCACTGCAAATTACAAGTCCCATACAAATGACAATGCCGCTAAATGAAAAAAAGAACCAGTGAAAAAGCTGACGAACCAGAAAAACAACACAACTAAATGGTACCGCTGGCTTGTCACAGAAAAATTTAAGGGCAAACCCTGCGATCTTGTTTTAAATGAACCCATGTGCTGTTAGACCTACCACTGCAGCTGTTTTCAAATGTATTTTATGTTTTTTTTAAGCAGGGTCTATGGATGACCAATGAATAGTCCACACAGAACAAGATAAAAGATAATTATTAAGAAAAGGCAAAACAGTAAAATTTTTACAGTGAAAAATCAACAAGCATCTTTAACCGAAACTATACGAGCTTTTGATGGCAACTCGTGTGACATCACTGCACAACTAGGTCAGTCATGGCTGCAACAATTTACTGCCCGTACACTGAACATACATTAGCTGGAAATGTTACGGTAGAATTGAAATCGTTTGGTTGCTATGGCAATAAATGGCTACAGTTCCCAACCGTGACTCACTGGAATTAGATTGCAACCTGTGAACAGCCCACCCTGCCTGCAGCACGCACACACAGAGATGTCATTAACATTGATCTTCAATTACAGAGTACAAGTGATTATTGAAACAATTTTTTAATTTTTTTAATTTTTTTATTTTTTAGCTCATTTTTAAAGTTGGGACTGGAGTCCGGTACTAATTGCACTGAGAATTATTAGTACCCGAAATTCATCTTTGTTTTACTTTAATGTCCTCTATAAGCGGAAACTCAAATTGTCAATTTGTGGCGTGACCTTTTGACAATTTTGTGCTTTAAAGACAGGGGACTTTCAAAAAAAAAAAAAAAAAACCTCCAGCTTATAATAGAGTACTTTGAAATAAAACACTATAACTTAAATTTTTGACAACAATGAATATATGCTTCTGCTTAATGTAGTGACACATTGTTTCAAGAAAATGAGATTTTCTGAGGGAAAGATTCACCTTTCACCTTGTTACCCACACCTCCTGGTTCACAAGCAAACGCCTTCGATGCATATACATGACCAATCTGTTCACCTTATGTGAACAGCGCCCTCATTACAAATCCTTTTATTCCGTTCTTGGCGTTAATTATTTTCAGTCAAAAAGCAACTTTTTTTTCTAGCCATTCATAATTTGTTTTTTTCAGAGAAACTCTCTTTGGACCCCATTTGCAGATTTTAATGGCTCGTATTATTTTTTTGACGATCATATTTCTGTAGTAAATCAGACCATTAAAAAGCCGTTACGTAACGGCTGATTATCGACCCAAGCCTGGTGGACCAGACGGCCTCCCAAAGAGAGATGAGAGGCCGCATGAAAATGCAGTTAGGAATCTGTGTGTTTTTTTAAGTTTTTTTTTACTTTTGGCTGGTACGTGAAAGCATGGAGAAAGGAACAGACATAAATCCATCTGAAGAATTCATCTGTTAATCTGACACAGTGCCTTGACCCGGTTCACCAAACCATGACCACGGGAGCCCAATGAAACAGCCGTCTGTCAGTGCGCAATCCACCGTGGTGCCTCATCACACTTAGCCTGCTAACATGACTATCGCAAAACAAAACACAGAAACTTAATGCCAGCCACTAAGACCACCGCAGGGTGTTTTACGCGTTATTGTGTCCCCCGAAGAAACCCGGTGAATTCTGCCAACGTGTCCTCTTCTAAAATGACCTCTAAAATGATATTTGTGAAAGTTTAAGATGTGACGAAAATAAAGTTTTGGAAGTCAGCTTTGAATTTGTGTATGCCACGATTGCAGTCATTGCTTCTAGAAATGTCATTTGCAATTTCAAAGAAGAAGAAGAAGAAGAAGAAGAAGAAGAAGTAATGTACAGCTGATGCTTGAAATTACACACACGGGCACTGTTAGGGTTAATGACAAAGAACATGGTTGGTCATCCTAGGTACAAAAATGATTACTTTCAAAAACTTGTACTGCTATGTTCAAAGTAGCCACAAATGGCCACACGATTTGACCTAGGCTTTCACCCAGCCGAAAAAGGTCAAGTTAAATGTCATGTCATGTACATCAGTGTTTTCTGTGCTAACAAAGTATTTCTAAAACAGACGACATCTATATTTCCCATTGTGCTTTCCCACCCTGTTTGATCACAAAACTAGTTGGCTTGCCATGTCTGTGCGTTTGGTGATGGTTACACAGATATGGGCGATTGTCCCTGCAGTCTTAATGCATGGACTGTATGCACTACAGATCTGGTTTATTGACACAAATAATGCATATCTACTCTACAACCCCCTTTACATTTTGGTGCATATATTTATGACTAAAAATGAGATCAGGGGCCCTTCACAGGTTAACACATATTCAGCGACTTGCTGATGGGAAGCTTGGCTCAGGCAAAATGTCGAACAGACTTACCTGGTTTATGTTAATCCAGAAACAATCATTGCTGCTCCTGTTTTTAGTTTAAAATAACCACAACTGAATCAACTTATTTCTATGACAAAATAGATAATCTGTTCGTAATCAGTACAGATTTTAGAAAGTCTTTTAGTTTGAGTATCATTGAAAATTGATTTAAAAGAGGAATGACTTTGAAGGATGAGTGATAACTTGACTATCTTTTCTCAGCATTGCCATTAAAATCAAAATAAATTGGTCTCTAACGAGTCGCCATCTCCAAAGCCGTATAAGGTTTCCTTACAATATCTTAGTCTGGGCTAATAGATATTGTAGACCCTGGGAAATGGTTGGGCTATTTCAGACAGGAAATAGTGCAAGCTAAAAGGTTCCGTGATATCAGAAGTGCACAAAGAAAGATTTTGCAGATAATGGCGTGTTCATTAAAGTTCCAGCCAGCATCTGGAAAGGTAAAACATTTGACATGGATTTATGGTGCAGAGAATAGTGCTTGAATGCCTTGCTAAAAAATATTGTTCGGTTGAATTTTAATTTACAGCAGTTCCTATTTTTAAATGATTGAAACATTTATAGTGGTTCTGTCAAACCTTCTGTGATTAATCAGACTCAGAAATCTTATCACAGCAAAATGACATTGACGGTTTGATTTCAGTTGCATTTGATTCCATCTTCCCCTCAATACAGACAGAGTGCGTCTGACAACGCGACATACCGTTTTCTTTCATTTAAATCAGTAAAGTCTGGAGTTCACAGAGCAAAGTTTATCTCTACTTTCTGACGATTTTTTTTTAAAAATAATTGTTGGCTTCAAGGCAACTCTCATTGGCCCAAATCACCTGACGTCATCATCACAATAATCTTGGTTGCGGCATTTTGGGAGTCAATGCCCCTGTGTCATACAGTGTCACAAAACGCATGTGTGCACACAGGGTGCCAGACTAGAGTTCACATTGGGTTGAGTGTGCTACATTTAGACCGTAAATGGCGTCCCTCTCAATACACGGCTCTGTTCCAAACTACTTGTGTCATATTTCTAAGCCGACATAAATTGGTAAACCTCCCATAAATGATCTAATTTGACCTTATAAAGCTGATTGGTAGACGTCAGTAATTAACTTGTAACCCAAGGGCATGGCTTAAGTGTACTTAACTGAATCAATGCTTAAATGATGCATACTAAATCCATCATCAGACACAGAAGGACTTTGGAAATCAGATGTTCATTGTCTGCCAAGTACTGTATTAAAAGAAAATCTGTCTCTGTACTCTCTGTAATGTTTCCATTGGAAACTAATTTAATACCTTAACGACCTATCCTGATATAAGAGTTTTATAAGCAAGTTTCATTTTTACAACATTTTTCACTGTTTCGTTGTGTGTATTTAAAGCTGCTTGTGTTTTCAAATATATATTTATTGTGTGTAATAAATGCAGTGATATCAATTAAAACAAATGATACAAACAAATGAGGTATAAGTTGTTGGCAGCATGCACAGATTCACCTGAATTTTTATATGGAGTGTCCACATATGGTTGCCTTAGAGCTTTGTCATCAAATGCTTTTGCATGCGAATTATATAATATTTTTTAATTTGGTTTAACCACGTCATGCCGGATGACTTGAACGCAAACCAAATTTTTCCAAATTTGAATCTTTCCAAACTGTACAAATCTATTATCTTCATCCACTTCGTTCAATTTCTCTAAACATTTAGGCTTCGGCAAGTTTTCTGCCAAAGTAAAGTTTTGAATGATGGATTCACGAGGTATTATAAAACCTAACTGGTTGACAACACTCATCTCAAAACTCAAACATCAAAACATGAGTTCCATGTAATTTATGAGACGATAGTTAACTTCATTTTGTATAAAGGGGAATACAGAGGAAACCTTTCACGTTGCAATTTTTAATTTGTATAATTGATCCTCGTTTTGGCCACAACATGGTCGAACAAAAAGTTGATGACATTTGGAATGGATACGTGTGGAATCTCACCATGGGATATGATCAGACATACAAAAAGCTATGAATAGCAGTATGCCACTGTGATGTCGCAGCCAATCTTATTACGGCGTATCAATCAAAGTGTGAAATCCAGACTTTAAAACAGTCGCAGTGGTAAAATCAATGAATACTAATGAAGGGTAGTGAAAAGTGTCTTCAGGAGTGTCAAATGCGAATGGTTAAAAGCCACAGGTACTGGTCAGTCTTTCTGTTAAATGCAATTATCATTGTCCAACGAGAAACCTGTCCTCCTCTCTTATAACAAAAACAATTATGCAGTTGACCTAGAGATTAATTGCCGGAACTGATTTCAAGATATTGAACAAAATAGGCCACACGTCTTTCTGATGGGAATTTTTATCTGATTTGCAAATTGACTTTACCTTTTGTTGTCTTAAAAGTTGCGTGGCCCGATTTTCGCTGAAATATTTATACATTTATACTTTTAGGTTATCATGGGTTGAATGATATTATAGGTTGAACCCTTAGCAACAAGCGCAGCAGTAGCCGTAGCAGCCAATTCAGAAGCGGCCTATTAGAAATCATATTTTAGTGAAAAGAATGAAAAAAAGGGTTTCTTCTTTTGTAAACGACTTCATGCGCGCTCTAATACACGCTTATGTTTTATTTTTTAAGACACTCAAAATCGCTGTTGCTTATTTACATTGCATGCAATCAAAACAATTGTGAGTGACTTTAAATGGCATTTCCACGACTCTGACAGTCTGGTAGATGAAACTGTTTCTTTGGAGGATTGGTAATTATTATTATGAACTTTACAATCAGTTCACTTCCCGATTGAAAATATTGACTTTCACTGCTGATTAACAAACCTGTACTTTGTCTTTTATCCTAATTGACGGCAAGGACTTACTGCAAGTCTAGTTTACATTAGGTTGTGTCTAATGATCAAGCTATTATACTCGACATCTTAGCCATAATCACTCCATCATCCACAGAGATTCGTTTAAGTACATCACACTACTTCAAAAGTCTATGGATTTGTTTATAATTTAAATTCTAAAGTATGCACATTTATAAACCTATAAATGCAAGTTTTTCGCCCAAAATTATGGAGGTGTGTATCACAAAAAACACTCAAATAAGGGGGTGACTCAAGCCTACTGACTCAAACTACTTTTTCCACTAAATTGTAATGTCAAAGAGCCTTCCACTTCATTGCACCTTCGTTATGGAACGACTTCACTCTTCATAATAGCCAAGGGATTTTTAAAGACCATTTGTTTGAATTTTTACAAATTTAAATGCCTAAATGATTTAAATGCCTAAATGCTGAAAACTATACACAGTTTAACTATACACTGTTGTTATAATTATGGAAAATACCATCAAGGACTCAAGGTGTATTGTTGCTGGTTGCAACAATACCAAAGGTAGTATCAGTCTATACACAGATTCCCATCTGATCCAAAATACAGACGATTTTAGTTGGCTGCACTGAAACACCAGAGCTGGTCATAGTCCAGCTGCTAAGGCCAATATGTGGGAAGATTGTGCACTTTGTGGTAAAAGCATGAAACCTCCCACAGTCATATAATGTTATCAATACTCTTTTTTAGACGTGGACCCATCTCAGATCAGGAATGTGTATTGTCGCTGCATGTGCGATGTAATTATAGTTGCCTATGTTTATGTCACGGAAGCGCACCACTAGGCGGTATCCAAATAGATAATACAAACTTTGGAGGATAAGTTAAAGTGCACTAAATCATGACAAACTCAAAATAATCTTGAGTCTGATGACTTTTGGATATCAAACCACATTTAATCCCCCCAAATGTACTATGAAAAAGTATCAATGCATATACGACCTTTAAAGGTGTTTCACACTGACAAGCCATTTCCCTGGAAATAAAACCCTAGGGAAGTCCTATGCTTGTTTTTATATCTTAGATGCATTTTTCCTGCCAAAAATAAATTCAATATTTTCACCCTGGCTCTTGCTGAACCCATAGAGAAAGGCTTAACCCTACTACCACGCAATGAAGACTATTCCAAGCATTCTAGCAAGAAAAGGTTCCGTAGTGAACCAAAGGTTTATGTGAATTAATAAACCGACAATAGAGGAAAATGATGTTACTGTGAAGTTACTGCCATCTTTTTACAGAATGGGTCATTCATTTAAAACGGGGCTCTACGGTCAAAATCTGTTTTGTGATGCCCTTATTTTCCACTAGGTAGAGTCCTTTTGAAAGTATAAACATATTAAAGTCTCTAACCTTACATTAATGGAAAATGAGTGCATCACGCAACTACATTTGACCTTCAAGGGACACGCTGCCTTCGGATTGGGTGCTTTAGACTATAAAAGCATTTGTTATGAAATGAACATGGTTGGAAAAACGATTTAAAAGTAGATCATAATGATTCACACATACATCCCTCGAAATGGTGTGATTTTCCTTTTATTTAAAGGAACATTACAGAATTGGTTTTTGCTAACAAAACAGTTGCTGGCAGTGTAAGCACTTTATGTAATCCACCATATACATAAACTGACAAACCTGTAGAAGTTTGAGATCGATCGGCCATCTAAGTCACGAGAAAATAGTGAAAAACCGATTACACATTTGCATGAAATCATATAGATTCAACAAATGAATAAAACGCTCACTGAGCGATATACTTCAATCGGAAAATTAGTTTATTAATTTCTCATCAAATATGGCATTTCAGACATAAATATTTCAAGGGATGTTTTCTACTATCATCATCATTAGACCGTGTAAGTTTTATATAAATCTGTGATCAAAAAGTATATTTTACAAGTTTTGTTCTTAACAATTCTGTAATGTTCCTTTAAGAGACCCTCTTGTAATGGCTTGCGAAGGATTGGAAAACGTAATGTTATGTTGCAGGATTATATTCTACAAAAGCTATATCTATACAGACTAACATTTGTGAACATGACACGAGATGCTTACATAGTCCACGAAGCCCGGGGCTCAATTCCATCACTATAGAGCTGCGTAAAGGCAAAGTATACCTTTGGTTTCATGCATGAAACGTTTCTCAGATTTAATATTTTTTTTTTGCCAAGTTACGTCATCACTCATGTTACATCATTTGTGGGCGCTTCATTATGCATAGCCGCTTTGTTGAAAAAACAAAGCCACATCCCCACAGATGACGTCAAAATGACGATACGGTATTGTCATTTTGATGCACGCCGTAAACAGAAGAGGTTTGGAGCCTTATTTTGTTATCGATAATTACGAAAAATTAAAAAGGGTAAAAGTATCAAAATTACAACTAAATAACAAACAAACACTTTATAAACAAGGTTAAATAGCATTCCTTTAAACAATGTTTTCAATCAAGTAGCTTTAATTGGTAGTGGTGCAGGCCAATGTTCGTTTTAATTTCTTTGATGCAGCCCCCTTTAACCAACCTGTTTTTGGCTTGCATCCAGCCAAAAAGCTCAGGTGCACTTAGAGGGGAGTATTTGTTTGCATTGTGGTCAGATCAAACTGCAGATGATCTACCATGCTTGAGTGACCAGAAGTCATGGATTCACGCACCAATGCGCATATTCCGGCAAAATCATGAATATTTACAACGGTGGATTATTAGTGTCTCCGCAGAGACTACAAACTACTGCAAAATATAGGTCAAAATATTATGAATAGGTTTCGAAAACTTGCCTTTTTTACCCTCCAAAAAGTAATTTATGTTCGAAAGAAAAAATGTCTGTAAAATAATTGTGGTATCTGGTTTAGCAACTTTCACTGTATCTCATTTCAATAACAATGATGTCCATCAAAGGGTTACCATATATCGAAAACATTAAAGACTTCAGGCCATGCCAATCGAAGTAACATAGCTAATTTTATCAAAATCTACATTTCGGTCTCGTCACTTGACACGGACAGTGTTTAACTTACTGTCATGGAGCATGAATGCGCATGGATTTACAACTGCTCAGTCACTGTACGTAACTTAAGTTACCACGGCTTGGTTCAACCTGTTAAATTAGCAAGCAACATAAGGTATCATTGTAGTGAACAATGAACTTCAAGTTGTTTAAATTAATCCACTTGATACATTTACTTATCCTAGCTCATTGAGAAAACGGATTAAGTCAAAGTCATTCAGGTCCGGCATTTAAATAAACGCCTTCAAGTCTCTGCCTTTGTGCAAATCCTAGAGAGTACTCAGCACCTACAATTCATGCCAACATGAGTTGGCACCCATAAGTCTGAGACCAAGCACTGCAGAGTCTACAGCTCTGTCAAGGTCTTTGAGTTTGTGACTGGAACATAGCACTTCCTACAAGTACAACTAAGTTAGGTTCTTTGAGCAGTGAACTCAAACCACACATTTTCAGGAAAAAACATGGTGTACTTTATAAGACCATCCTCTTGTCTTATAACCAGCACCAGGAACTGCCTTTAGTCTTCGGGAAAGACTCTGCTAGGGTCGAAACGTCAGGCCATTCCCTAAAAAGCTTTCCCCTAATCATGTGACACAGTAACTGTCTTTATAGCCTGAGGAATATAAAATTAAGCAGGAACTTGTGGCTAAAGAAGTCATTGTGCCAGACAATATTAAAAGCTACAGATAATTACATGTAGGCCTACTCTTCCAAAAACACACTGATGTATATTGCCACATTCTGATTAGGACCTTCAGAAATATCAGATGGATTAATGCACAAATGCTGAATATCAAATTAAACTCAGTCGACAGCGCTTAAGCACAAAATACAGCTTTAGTAGTTAAAAGTATCAACATGAGATCTCATATGACCAGCACCAATCCTATAATCTAGAGAAATATTTCCATCTGAAATACTGTCAAAGTCAAAGAAAGACCCCCAAACAACTGGTGTTTATTTATTTATTTTTTTTTTTACTGTGTGTCTTTCACCGTTTTCATTTAAACGTGACCATTTTCACATTCAGATTGTTTGTTTTTTTTTTTGCAAACTAGCAGAGGAAAAAACTGTATAATCTATGCTTTTCCTTACACTTAGTGCTTCACATTTTCCCCGATCCTTTGGTCTTTGACTTAATAACTGTTAACAGTTTAAGTGGTTTCAAGTCTCCTTTGTAGTCAGATAAAGCACACTTGAGATGCCTTAAGCTTCTCATCTGATCACAATGGATTAGCTCGTTGTAAGTAGGAGATTATAAGGGTATCAATATGTCATTAACGATGTAGTCCATTGTGTAAACACATTAATAATCCTCGGTTGCAAGCCTCAAGGCATTGGAAGAATAGCAAGCTGATGTATAGGCCTGGTACGTTTGGATGAGATAGGGAGAAATTAACTGATACGAAGTTATACAACTGTATGCTTTAAAGGCCCTGTACACTATTGAAGATCGAAAAACACAGATTCACACATAACTTACATGATTTAAAGTCAGTAATCATGCAACTGATAACCTATAGAATTATACTTTAAGATCATTTTGCTTTAAGTTCCCAAAATGGCACTCAAATTTAAACTTGCATGACCAAAAGCTATATGTTCGTCGTAAGAATTTTTTTCTATGAACTCTTGACAAACAGATGATGCCTTTTTCAAAACAAAAAACATATAAAACTTTCGCATTCACCGCGGACAATGCACACAATAGATGTAAAAACACAATCTTTCGTATGTGGCTGATGAATGTGAGAAAATGTCGGAATCTCGACAATAATTCATTTTAATTCTTGTTTAACTACAACTTATTGGTAGACTTTTTTTCGTGAAATACTATTCATGAAAAGTTACAACTTTCTAGAATCTGTGTAAATAGCTTTTTAAAATTTAGATAGAATTTTGACAACTCGGACATAAATTGGACCTGGTATCTTTAAGTTTACACAATTATATGCTTCAACTAGTTCAGTCGTAAATATGCAGTTTGTGATCATTTCATGGTGTCATACAGTCATTGACTTCAACTTTCTGTTCCACAATATTGCATTAAACCTTTGGAAGCTAATTGAACACCAACTTAAGTGTTGTTCAGACGTGTCAAGCCCGATTCATACTTCATGGGAATGTGAATGCAACGCCAATTTGAATGCACAACGATAGATTTCGCAAGAGTTGAGCACACTTCAACTTGAGCAGAATGTACGTTGTGAATTTGAGGTGTCAAATGGTCTTAATGGTCTGATGACAATTGACTTTGATGCTCTTCAGTCCTTTGTTTCTGCAATGAGATACATTTACCTAATGACCCACCTCATCTGGCAACATCAGCTACTAACAATCTTGCTACGTTTTGGCAGTCAAGACTCCCAGTGTGTTACGGTGCAGTGCGCATAATTAGCAATTATGTGCATGATAAGACGCGCACACATATATTTACATGCAATTTGACTCTTAAAATACGGCAGACCATTGGCAGTTAGTCAACGATTTGCAAGCGTGCAAACGCAGCGTCACTTAAAATGCGCACTACACCGCATTAAAGACAGGATATTATAGTCAGATGAAAGTTTGACATGATGGGTGTGTGGCAGGCCTCCAAAATAAACGGAGGCCTAGGATGTCATGGCCTCGCTGCCCTGGTCTTGGCCTTGGTGCACAAGTTTCCCAAAGAATTTAAGACTTTGGAATGGAAGTGCCCCTTGCAAAATTAAAACGGCCTTGCCCTCTCAAAGATGAAATACCAGGCCTTCTATGGGGTTTTATAAAACGAAAAACCTTTTAAAAGAAATTGGGGGGGGGGGGTTTGAATGAGTTTACTATTTCCGAAAAGTAATGTCACAATACATACCTTGAAACACTCCTAGATGCTTAATGCTAAAAATAAAAAGTGTTAACATGAAGTAAAATTTGGAGAGTTCTGTTTAAACAGCTGCAATCCCTCGAGGACAAAACATCCACTGTTACTAGAGATAGGATTGCGTTTGGCCAAAAAAAAGTGTTTTCAAGTCACCTGTGTGGAGATGATGTTCTACACACCCACAACTGTTTGACTTGCACTACGGTGGAACTCAAGTACACTGCATGTTTGCAAAGATGATCTTGGCATTTTGTTTCTATAATGTTGTTTTGAACACGCAACATTTATTTTCCCCAAAGAACAGAAAGTAGGTAGAATCGAGTCTTGATGACATATAAAAGCATGGCTTTACTCTATTGGTTAATGAATTAATGATAACAATAACAATGAACTTGTAACGTGCCATGCCTGTCAGGAAATGATACTCCTGACACCAAATTATCAAACCTGAAACAGGTTGGAGATTGCCAAGAAATATTTGATGAAGTGAAGCAACCATAATACAACACTCTGAAAGGGATACGAGGTGAGATGGCGCATACAATGTCAGAATGTGCCAGAAAATCCAGGGCAAGCCCCCTTCTGTTCCACACAGGACCTACAGCTTTACAACCCATTGGAAGGTTAAAGCAATTATGGTTAAGTGTCCTGCACCACGGCACAAGTGATCATACCGGGACCTGAACCCACACCATATCGAATTCTTACCAACTCTAATAATCATTATTTTAACGGCAAATATCATCAGAGACTGAACTTGTTAAAGAGGCGTTACAGAAAAAAACCAATAGACAACAGAATGCAAATTGTGGGAAGTTTGGGGTAAAATTTAGTTTCAGGGACTTCAAACATAGCTTTAATACTTATTGTTCAATGAAATAAACATAATAAAAGCACAACACATTGAAAAGGTATATACGAGGTGATGTGGCGCATATTATTGCCAGAGCATGCCAGAAACACCGGGGCATACCCTGTCTCTTAAAATGAGCTGAGCAGGCATCACAGAAAAAAAAAGAATCACGGAGAAAACGGAAGGTGCATTACAGGAAGTGTAAGGTGACAAATTAATGAAGGCTGAAGAGATCGGTTTTCCAATTGACTATAGTAACAGTTAAATCATATGAAAGGTGTACGAAAATAGTAATACACCTTCAACATTTTCGTTATTGGTCTAGCACTATAGCAGTATACACATCTGCTCTATGAACACAAGGGTCGGGAGTTCAAATCTCACCCGAGTACCCTCTGGATTTTTGTTCCACAGGGCTCGGAAAGCAGCAAGTACTAATTACATATCAGGTAAGACTACTAAAATAGTCTTTATAACCCTGATGCAACAGCACTCTGCACTAATTGCTTACAAATAGAAGCTCAGCTCCCAGATCTCAGAAAGCATGTCAACATTCACCAACGTGTGCATGCGCACATGTACATGTACATGCCCATACTTTATGTTTACTCGCGTGTATACTGACTGTGCTACTGTGGTCTGACGTGACGATGCGGTGATAATGTGAGAGCTCAAAGTATTGGTGGAATGTTTGTCTGATAAAGGCCTACGAATTTTTTTCTTTCAGCAAAAGTGAGGTCATTAGTGAGGAGTGCTATTACTACGTCCATCAAATTTTCATGATAATCTTGTCTGAGGATAAAACTATAATAAAAATAATAACAAAAGTCGAGGTCAAACAAAATGTTCAAGTAATTTATTTCTGTTTGTCTAACATGAAGGACTTGGGTTTGAGTATGGCATGTCCTACAGTATGGTATGTCTTTAAGGCAAATAAAGTGCAGTATGCAATTATAACCATTTAAAACAAAGAAAAAATACACTCTGGCTCATAAAAGCTTGCAGAGAATTTCTTTGAGCCTAAGGACAGGTGTTTTATCAGACTTCATCAATCCTTATCTCTAATTGGTTCCTGTGACTACGAGCAAGCTACATGTACATACAGCTAGACATTCACCAGTGCAGTGGTAATTTCCTCTGGAATTAGTGAAGAAAGATTCCACAAATGTCATCCATGGAGTCCAGAAATCCTCTACATAAAACTTGGAATCAATACCCTTGTGAATAAATTTTGATTTTAGCCCATATTTTACAATGTTCTCGTACACTCTATTTCATATCGTAGCATAAATTCGTTTTCCCTCGTAATTTTCTGGCGACACGTACAGAAAATACATGCTCGTCTTTGAAAAATTTGTTCCATAATTATAGTTTGTTCATCACAAATTGGACTGAAATGTCAAATTTACTGGTGGATTGAGAAGACCTAGTGTGCATTACACTTCGGCAAAAATTTGCATAATCTTTAAAAAAAAATTGTGTAACACTGAAGACTTGGACCGGAATACATTGCATTTAAAAACTACCCTTGTTCACATAAATTTTCGTTGGGCCAATCATTGTGCAGTAATTACATCACACCTTTAAAATAATATCTCTATTAAAGGGCGAACACAACATTGGTAAGAATGAAAATAGAAATGTTCCCAGATTTACACATTATTTACACGATATCAAAATGGTCATGCTGGAAAACTTCTCTTCAGATATTTGTGCTTGAAAAACTGCAGTTTTTGAGAAATTAGTAAAACAATTAGTTTTGATCTGACCCAATGTTTGAAAACAGTGAAAACATATTTTGGTTTGATAACATTATTGTATTGTGCCTCCAATGACCGATTGAGCCCTTTATTGTTACGTTTGTTATTTCATGGATATGTTGGGTCACAAAAATGTGGATACTGGCCTTTGACAGTTACCGATTTTGTCTGTGTGCTTTTACTTAAAAGTAAAACATTAAATGAAAAACCAGTCACAAAACAATACAGCTAATGTTGTATTTTGGCCGGTAACCTCAATCAGCTAAAAAAGCAACATTTGTTTGTTTTCAGTGATTTAAAGTGGGTCTGCCTAATAGCCCGATAATAAACAACACCTCAATCAAAAGTGAATCACTGTCATATGTTAACAGCTAAATACACAGCAGTCCCACTATGCAAAGGATGCGATAAGAAGATAAATGGGAAATAAATTATGTGGGAGATTTGGTAAATGTTGACATGACTATGTAAACGGATCCAGTTTTCAGAATATAAGGTCAATATTCATTCATTTTGATCAGTATAAAAAGAGGAAAACAAACAAGACCATTGTGACTGCATAGATTCAGTAAAGGTATTCAACAGAGCTTGGTCATGCGACCACCATCCAAGTCGTGTTCCCTGTATCCAATATGTAGTAATGGATGCTAATATGCATTGTCATGCGGTGTCCTTGCATTGTATACGCATCCATGCAGCTTGACTTAGCCTAGATTTGTTTAGTTTGTATAATGGCATGTCATCTAATGAGTCTCTAATGAGTCATGTGATGGCCATCCATTAGTGCCATGTAGTTTATGTTGACCAAACGACAAAGCTCCCGAAGCAGCTTTTTATGCGTGGTAACATGACAGAGCATTGGGACCCAAGTTATCAAAGTTTAGGTTCCAGTCTATTGGCCCAATTCACCTGATGGTAATTCACTTTAGTACGAATTATCTATACGGTGTATAAATCATAAATAAACCATCAGAGCCAACATGGTTCAAATCAACCATAAATTATCGCAGCACACTTGGTCCAAAAAGAGGGCACATACTTCACTGGGCCGATCAATTCTCCAGAAAAAAAAGGTTTTCTTCCAAAGCTAAGGATTTCCATTTCCTTGCAATGAAACATCGTCTTTAATCGCTTTAAAGCCGGAAGACGTGTATACATGCCCAACTTTTGCGGACACACAAACGGAAGTCGGATAAATCCCTTATTCCATACACCAGCAGAACATTTGGTTTTTGTACGAGGGCATAATCCGGTGACATTGTTATTGTACGTTCTTTTGTGTAGCAGTGCCCAATGCTTCATTTCCCCGTGCAGACTGAAAAGGGGTACTGGAATTCATGCTCTAAGTTTCACTTTATTTGCAGGGTAATTGAGTAATGCCCGAATCCAGACCTTCGTCCCTTTATTGCACAAAGAAGATTATGGGATATCGATAGGCTGCCATTGGTAGCGATAGACTGTTTATGGTTTATCAGAGCATTCGGCGTTTGGAAGGTAAGTCTGCAATTTCAGCATACCATGGCCGATTACCAGCCGTGGCTTACGGCAAAGAATTAACCGATTAACGGTGAACACATTTCACATTTGCTCGAAAGAGAACATCAAATATGTGCATTTTATGAGAACGTTTGTTGTCTCAAATTGGTTAAGTCGTGGTTTCATTTTGACAACAATATTCTCAAAAACTAATTATTCTGACAATTTCGTAAAATTTATTCAGTGAGTGATCAGAGAAATTTAGAAATCCTGGCACTATGTAGTGATTAATACATCACCATTAATCAGATGTAAAACTTGAAACGTTATAACGGTGGGAACAGATTCAAAACAAAGATAAGGTCGCAGTAACACCACATGGTGCAAGATCTCTTTTTCATCAGTTTGGGTTCTTAGATAACCAGAGCCGTGAATACTCAAAAGTGATTTCGCACCACATGGTGTTGCCACAAGCTAATCCAATCAGCGGATCATTTGAAACCAGAATGAATTTTCACACAAAGCTGTTCATTGTGTTATCCCAGAGAAATAGAAGAAAAGACTCATTACTATCAAAAATGATGATCCACAATGTTAAAAATATACATGTACCATTCCCTTTCAGTTATTTTGTTACTCATTGCATAAAAGGCATTTGTAGATAATCAGTGCTTTCTAGTTTACGTCACTTCTTTCCATCGGTTGCTTACAGAGTACACACTACAGGTAAACCACTTTGTTTCGAATCTATCCTGCAGAGCATAATTCTGGGCTGACTTCCCGTGGAAGTAACGGATGCACGAATGACGCGATCAATCTTTGCTTCCAATCAATAATTTATCGCCTCGAACCCGTCACTCCGGCAGGGAGGTGAAAGGTTTGCAATAGGAGCAGCCTCCAGTCGTGTGTCGGTGCATTCATTAAAGTACGCCAGGCTCAAGAGGGGGGACACCAAGCTTCTGAATAAATAACGTTTCATCTCTGCTCTGACCCACTTGCGTTTTTTGATAGGACTATAGGGTGACTTTTGCCCGCTATTAACGTATGATAACCAGCAAAGAAAGTCCGTCACACCTAACTCATGTTTTATGTCTGGTCAATGTTTCCAGGGGACACCCCGTCCTAATTATGTCGTGCACTTGAAGTAAATGGATGAGATATTCAAGAAAAAAAAAACATTGCCACAGAGTTCAACCGGAATTATTGAGTACCATGGGGGGAAGGGGTGAACCACCTTAGAACAAGGTATAGTATTGGCCATCATCAGGTGACAAAAAAAGGGGATTCGTTTCAATTTGAGCATATTCCTGATTAACACAAAATGTCCTGATGGTACTTGCCAATCCTCTTGAGAAAAATATACACTTAAAATAGACCGTGCAAGTCACGCATATGTTGGAAATGAGTATAACAAGTCACGCGATGGCTATCGTTTTTATGAAAACGAATCTTTTAAAATTCTATTTATACAAAATTCTTGAAAATAAAAAAAACTCCAATGCCTAGCAATTTTTTATAAATAGGGTTTGTTTTTATATAACACAAATAATTTGTTGAAACTAACATAAAAACAAAATTAAAAACTTGGGACAAGGATACCTGTTGCCAGACTAACTAACGCTATAAACCATGCGATGTAGTGATGCTTGAAACAATAAATCTTCCTTTAGAAAACCCATTTGCGAATCACGCTAGAATTTGTGTGAGCATTGCATAGGTTTAATGATAACATAAAAGTCAGTTGGGCAAAATTCTTACCTGAACCTGAGGTCGAGACTTATTCTCGGATTTTAATGATAAATGGTTCCCAGAGTAGCAAATCCACTCCCACCCTCCAGTTTTATATATACAGCATACAAACAACTTGTGAAAATGTCACCATCTTAGATGGTCATGAATTTGTCGAAGAAAACATTCATTAGGCCTATAGTACTTTTTGCCAGAGAGTTTTCTGCACAATTATATGGGTTTATTTAATTTTGCTGAAACAAATAAGAAAACTAGTGTTAGGTGATAATTTCTCATTATACAAGACAGTATTTCAGACTGAAATACGAGTGTTTCTCTGGACATGTATCAAGTTTACACGAAGTAAGCTTAACCTTTTGAACTTAATACTGTTCAATTAGTTTTCCAATCATCATAAACTACATGCCATCTTTCGGGTCGTAAATCAGTGTTATGATACATTCATAATAACAACCGGCTTACAAAGTTATCCGTTAGGACGGAAAAGGGAGGGAAAAGGAATATAAAATAACCTCTGGAAACAGAAATCACATATTCAGACTGAAATTGTCGTCATGTAGGCCTATGCTTGACATAATACAAATGGAACCAAACAGGTTCCCTATCTACATCATTCCGTGATGAGTTGAAAAAGAGACCAGACTATCTGCCTAATCTTGTAATGGAGTCATCAATCCTCGAGTCCGAGTCCGGGTCGTCCCCGTCGCGTCGTGGCCAAGTCCCGAGTCGTCAGTTGTTAAAGTCTGGTCACGTGTCACAAAGGTCGAGTCTAAGTCGAGCAAACATACTTTTTTTCTACATGGTGCGATTTGAACCCACGTTTTCACATTCTGAAACAGAAGTTATTATGGCCTGCCGAGTAATCCTCATGCTCAACCATAAAACATTGAATACCAATTGGTCCGACTTCGTTTACAATTGCAAAAGCTGCACTCCTTACTCGATTTACCATCAACAATTTCAAAAGTATAGCGACCATTCAAAAGGGAAACTTCACTATTCACTTTTGTCACTACTTTGCCAGAAATTAACACCACCAGGCCTAATAAATGTCAATATCTTGCTGGTCGAGTCCCAAATTACAAACATAGAGTCCAAGTCCAAAATGACCGAATCCGAGTCCGATTCAACCACAATACTGACTCACATCAGAGTCCAAGTCATCCGAAATGTGACTCGAGTCGGACTCAAGTCCAGTTCAATATCACTAGTGATAAAACTCTGTTACTGCTATGGTTTGGTATCGTACAAAGAAATGTCAAGTAATAAACCACAAGGGATACTGACTGGATAGATGTTAAATAATTTTGGGGTGACAAAATATATATATATATATGACTAGAGCGCAGGAGCTGAACCAACGACCGCAGGATTGACGTACCGGCGCTCTACCAACTGAGCTCTCTATCTCTAGCCCTATGTTGGCGGGCCCCCAATGTTGTCAATATCTAGTCAACATTTCTTTGTTCAACCCCAAATTATACAAGTTATACAACGAAATGTTCAACATTTGTAAAGTTCAACAGAGAGTGCCTATTCTTTTTAGCCTCCCCGCCTCTCCCTCGACCTCCACCAAAAGTCGTACTTATCAACATTTTATTTTGTTTGTCAGTATCAATGCATACTATTTATTACACCATCTTTCCCCTCCCCACTCCCAGCATTATAACCAACCTTAATACCAGCTAGATTGACTGCAACATTTATGCCAATGAGAGAAAGGCAGGAAGGCTATAACCAATGATGCTGGTCTTTAGAAATGGTCCTAGTCACTGCTTCACAGGAGAGAAAAAAAACGTTAAAGAAATATTCATTATGAATGACACCCTTTACCTGCGAACACTCAAACGGATAATCCTTACGTCACCATATGGAATGCACTTGGGTTTCTCAAGAAATACCAGATATTTAGCGGACAGATTTAACCAGTTAAAAACTAGAAGTACTCAATTGACCACAAAAACAATTTAAAGAAGGTTGACGACTTGATGGCTAAACAAACAGAGTATTTTTGTCTACGCTTTGTTTTGTCTGCCACTTAACAGAACGCCGTCCCCCTGTGGCACAATACAACCATGGTTATTTAGCAATTATCGGCTGCCATGTCCCCGATCCGCTGCTCATACATAAAAATGCACACAAAGTCCGATACTCAACCCTCCGAAACTTGAGATTCTTTTCAATATGCAGGGGCCAGAAATACTGAGACCTCAAGGCACCAGAGGTGTCTGATTAACTTGAATTTGTATTGATCTTCTTGATTACCTCGAGCGTATCGTGAGAGCTTAAAGCCCCCACCGTCTTATTATTAGTCCTTTAAAGTGAGATACCATAACACTGATGAACATGATCCCAAAGTTACCAATTACATCTTCCAAAGCTAACCCAGTGAAGATCTTACATATTAAAGCTCATCCCAGAGACAATGTTACAGCTACAATATTCAAATATATTTATTGGATATACACACACACAACTCTGGTTTTAATGGTTTTACCGGATAGTTAATTCTGTTCCCACACACCAATATCTACCAATGGGAAGGTCCGTGGGAAACAGCCAATCAAACATTTCATTACACAGTCAGTTCGGTGAGTGTTTGTGGTATCTGGCACCCTCCTGTACCCCACGGTTACCAACTGTAACAGCGGAGTCACCCGACCATTTGGGCGTGGGTCAAAAGCCAAAGAACAAAAAGAGAACCAATTAGGAGGTCTGTCTAGAACAGCCAATGAGACACTTTGGAATACAGCAACTCGGGAGCTTTTTGCGGGTAAGAGGTCAACATCAAAGAGGGATCGTTCCGCGTACGACCAATCAGGAGGTCCGTCTCAACCAGCCAACCAGGCATCTCGTACAACCAAGCATCTCACACGACAGCAGTTCGGGTGACCATTTACCGCATCTTGTACCCCGGCGGACAGCAATTGAAATAAGCATTTACGAAAATATACATACTCTCTGACAAAGCATAGAACATTTCTACGTTTTTGTCACTTAAGTGGCAGCCTATAACTTGATGAAATTTCAGTTTGGTTTTTCTGTTCATTTATTATATTTCATTGCCCAAACAGTCAAAACTGATTCCATTTGGGCCCTTAATTAATAACAACTTACTACTAATCTCACGAAAACAATTATTTATGCATCAGATATCGAATCATAATTAACTTGATCACAAATACAAACAGAAGAATATACTACTTGCCGAGTACCAGTGGGTGAAAAAAAAAACCTTTCAGGGGAAAACACAGGGAAATTCCCATCTGGGTCTATTTTTTATGACAACCACGATAATTGACTCAGCACATAAGCTTGGGAGTAAGTTGGATAAAATAAATGGAAATGAAAAGTACAATGAAGGACATTTTACTGACTACGCACTTGGCGGTATTCCGCTTTAAACGAAACCAAGGAATCTGCGGTTTTCAATTGTACTGGCAAATTGTTCCATATTGTTGAACCTCTACAGCAAAACCTTCGAAAAAAACATTCCTTATCAGCAAAAGGAACTTCATGTGGCATAAATATGTAGACTGCGTATAGTTTCGTGCATATGTGTTAATAGTGCAAATAGGTTTCTCATATTATCACTAAAAGCTTAGTTGCGCCATTTTGGCAGTCAATGTCCTCGTGTGTTATACAGTGTAGTGCGCATTTTTTGTTTTTGCGAAGCATGCTGACGAGTTGACTCTCACAATGGCGAGCGTGGCTGCAGTAGCAACGTGTGACGATGGCGCATTGGGTCAATACAATGAGGGGGTCAATACATTTGAATCTGTTCCTAGTGTTCAGAAAAAAACAAAGCCATCTGGGCTTTGCAAGGTGTGCCTAATGATAGCTACAGAATGGGTTAAAAATTACTCTTCCAAATAGGCCTACCACTGATATCATTACCTGTCTACCTGGAAACACATCAAGTGACTATGTACAAAAATGTATGGGTATCACGCGCTCCATTATGTATTCTTGACGAGGCTAATTTATGATTCATGGATTGTATATTTGCTTTTCCCCAGTCTCATACTTTCCGGTCTGAATTTGTGATCAGAGGCAGATGCTATAACTACAGTACCAGGCTTCAATGCCTCTGCATGATCGGAACACATGTAATTGCATGAAAATTACATTCGAGTTTATGGTAGGGGAAGACCCTATATAGAGTCCCTAGAGTCAAATCGTCTTGAATCATTAGCCCAAAGTGAATCCAAAACAGCTGCAAAACTCGATGAGTCCATTTAGTAAAGGTCAAAACCTGAAATGACACCTCAAAAATAGCATGCATGCAGGTAATACTAGTAAAATCTATTGAAGAATACAGCGTTTCAGTGAACGCTTTTTAGACACCACTTTCATGAAAAACTTTAAAGTGTTTTCAATTGTTGGTCACATTGTTGAAATTCGATGCTTTCAACTTGATAATTATCCTGTTCTTTTACTCTTCTATACACTAAATAAATAAGTGATAAAGGAGGAAAGATTAGTGCTAGATCGTGCAACCAAACAAATGCAAAACAGGAAAATTGTCATTCTCAGGAGTTAAACACATGTCAAATATATGAGTGATACTTTGTGGAAATGGAGACAATGTGCTCACACAAGAAGAGTGCCACTTTGTGGAAACATAATTTATGCCGAGTCAGAAAAAACAGGTATTGTCACTTTC
Organism: Pycnopodia helianthoides; assembly: GCA_032158295.1. Lineage (NCBI taxonomy): Eukaryota > Metazoa > Echinodermata > Asteroidea > Forcipulatida > Asteriidae > Pycnopodia > Pycnopodia helianthoides. Next base: position 1,111,646 of record CM063263.1, read on the forward strand.
ATGCAAAGGTTGCCGAGGGTAAACAGCTTGATCATAGTTGTATAAGGTAAAGCTTTTGAAGCTTTAAAATCTCATGAAGTTGTAAGCCTTTATAAAATAATGTATACACATAAAGATTTTTTTTTTTTTACTTTGTGGTGAATTTTCCATATTTCTCATATTAAAGATGCTAGGTCTGATTTTTTTTGCCATTTTGACCCCACAATTCAGATTTAAATGTTAAATATATTTTGTGTAAGGATTTTGGAAAGTTACAAACTTTCATTGAAGGTATTGCATGATGATTTTTTTTCATCAGTGTCTCAAACAAAAACTTGAAGCCTCATTGACTACAAAAAATAGCTATCTCATAATGAAATCATCCCCTCAATCATTGGCAAATAGGGTTGGCAATGCATCTTCAACACAACATTATTGCCTATTTTGAAGACATGATAACCTGACAGAAATAAAACCGGCTCTTTCGATACAAGTCACACAAAAATTACCTTATTATTTACGTGACCCCCAAATCACCACCGAATTCAGACAAAGTTTGGGTTAAAAAATCTTTCTACCTCAAGCCCATAAAAAAAAACTAATCAATTCTTACTTGGACAAAAGACCGGGTGATTGATGAGTGGGGCTGATTTCAACGGACACAGACTCTGGCAAACAGATTAAACTGTGCCCTACATCAAAGGTAGCGCTACGTGGCTACCAATCAGTGCACTGATTTTCAATTCATGTCACTGAGCAGAGGACCTGGGTACTTTCATTTTTAAGCATCGGTGTGGTTCGGCCCACACATTGTCGTAGTCACTGTGAAATTAAAATATAATTTTTGTAATATTTCAAGATTCAAAAAAATACTGAGGTGCAATTTCACAATTTTCACTCATGTTATGTTGAACATAGCACCCAGGCAAAAGATTAAAGAGACTGAGTATTGTTCCAAAAGCATTACGTATACATACAGGGCAATATGACTTGTGGGGGAAAACTTCAACCATCTCTAAAGACGTTGTTACGTGGAGTGTTCCCAGCCCGCAGGGTGTTTTGTCAGAGAGTGGCGGTTCAATTCCCGGCCATGGCACTTATGCCCCTGAGCAAGAACACTAAACCCTAATTGCTTCGTCCTTCGGATGGGGGAAAAGCCGTAATGTGTATGTAGGTCTTGTGTGTTGTGTACTGCACGTAAAAGAGCCTACACTTATCGTTAAGAGACAGGGCTCGCCCCTGGGTTTCTGGCTTGGTTGGCTGCAGATTGCGTTGCGTCACCTTGTAGTTGTAAACCCTTATACAAGGTGCAATATAAATGGGTCTCTTAATACAACTTGGCATACCTGTCATTAACCAATAATAAGTGCCTTGAGACACCCAGAAATAAAGCGCTTTTATAAGAACCAAGCTATATCATCATTACACAGTTTATAAAATACAAGTTATTTTGTTTATTTACTTATTTATTACACATTCAACAGCGCATTTACGCCAATAGCAGGATGAATAGGAACCGAGAAGAAATGCTCAGTTTTAGATGTAGGAGGAAAAACCTACGCTAGGGTAGGGTCTGAAAACCCCAATCCACATGGAATGACACGGTCTGAGCATGGAGGTAGGTCTGAGGTAGGATTCAAGCAGAAACCACTCAGCAAACCTGATTCCCAGTTTCCAAATTTAAAATCGATTCATACATCAGATGTTTCTCATCTTTATCAAAATAATGGTATAGCATTATACCCCACTGTGAATACGTGTATCACCACATTCCCCACCAGGTGTGTGTAATGCAGCCAGTGTCTTTATAATTTATACCATACCAATGACAGACAATGTTTCTAACTTTTATTCAGTAAACATAATGAAGTACGCTGTCATCTATTTGCTGATAGACCAGGAAGATTATAGCTAATCTATACAGTACATCAGCGTATAGTGCAAGAACCATTATCTTGTACTTAACGCTAACAAAAGGAAAACATGGTGTTTGACAAAAGGCACACGCAGTGAAATAGCCCTTCAACCCAGTTTGTATTGCAGGGGTATGCGTAGTCTTGATTCAAGACGCTGGTTTTGTTTGTACATTAATATTATCATGTCAAGCTGAAGACCGGTTTTTAGTTTTTCATGACCTTTTGTACTTTTCTTGCATTTTGCGTAATTATTTTATGGTAATTTCGATTTCTGATATTCTTGCCCATCTTGTTAATGTAATTATTAATTATTGTAAAAATGTTATCAATCTACTTGTTGCATGCAATGAAAACACTCCTTGTAGAGAACCTATATACAATATGAACAAAACCAAATTATCCAAAGAATGCAGGTCTACAAGAATGTCCATATCAACTGAAGAGAAAACAACATGTCAAAATGCAAAACGCATGAAAAAGCCACAAAACACTTCATTCTGTCTATACATAGCTTGTCGAGAGATTTCCCTCACACTTTACTGTCACTCAACCAAAGTCTTTGGCCATGTCCAACAGCAATTTCCCTTTTTTTTCAAGTCTATAAAAAAATACATAATCTATAATAACAACATATTTGTTTTATACTGAAAGATTATTAGTGCTTAATTAACAAAATAAGGTCTAAATCTTCAGGTTTTGTGAAAATCATACAGAAATACAAGGTCTCTTAACGTACAAAAATTACAGGCGAAAATGTTAATCTAAATATCACCATGACAACCCATTGAAATGATGAGGGTTGTTGTATTCTTTAAACTCTTCAAAATGTCCGATCTCGAGTGTCTACAGGGTGAAACCAAGACGTGAATGTATCCCACTTCAAAAGATTTTGAAAATCAACTCGAGATGCGAAACAAAAAAAACACTGCTCCAATACCTCGAGATGAGCCTTTCCTTTAAGACTTCCTCGGGGAAATCAAGAATAATGGTGAGTGGCCATCAAGGTCCAACGATTTCCCATCATCAAACATTGATGACAGATAAAGGTGTGGAAACGTTCCTCGGATGTTGTGTCTCTCCCTGACTCCGCAGACGGCCTCAAAGCCAATTTAGGATGAACAAATGATTCTGATGTAACCAAATTGGCACACTGGAAATGATGAACATCGTCACTGGTTTGCACTTTAGTTTAGGTTAGTAACAGCTATTTCATGTCGAGTCACGTAACATTTTGACCGTATATATTTTTAGAAGTATGGAATTATTTTCATGAATTGATCTGTTGAAATTTGCTTACTTTTTGATTATTGATGTAACATTTATGCCAGTGATAAAGATTGTTATTATTTTAGTAGGTATCATAATTACATCAGTACATTCCAAGTCATGTGGGGAAATAAATCTCCAGTCTACTTGGGTGGGATTCAAACCAACGACCTCCGATTTCTTAAGTAGATGTTTAGACCATCAAGCGATCCCGGTGATTGCCTAGAGGCCAATCTGAATCTTGTTATTAGCATCGGGTATCGCAAAGTCATCCGGACAAATATTATTTGATAGCTGTCGTTACTGTAACATGAGCTACCATGGAATTGCATTTATATTGCTGTCTGGTAAAAAATATATATCGGTAGCCTAATAAAAACCAACCTGATCAAATATATGTTAATTTCGTTCTTGTAGAAAACAGGCAGGAATATATTCACTGCCAACACACAAACCACACAAATCATTTAATAAAATAACATCTGGGTGCTTTTTCCAAACATCGGCTAAGGCTCCGTCTCCACATCCGGGCTTCGTTTGATGTTGAAAAAAAAGTATTATTACTGTTGCAAGAATAGATTATTATAGAATTATACAGCTTCTTGAACAAGGAAGGTCTAAACAAATCATTTTAAAAAGTTCATAAACCAATTAATATTTAGGATAGAAACCTCCAAGCATCAGTAATGTGCACAATTGAACACTAAATGTACGAGTACAATAGTTATATCATAAGTAAAACAGCCAAGACCCTCAGCTAGCATCTGCTTTTTACAGTAAAATCGATGCAGTGAATACAAAATAACATTAAAGTCAGTTTTAGTCAATGTTTCCAGAACAGACAGGTTTCAAGAAAGGTCTTTAAAGTGGTGAGCGAAGTGATGACTGAATGTATGGTTATCTGTAAAAAGTTGTTTAACTTGTATGGGTCATTAGACCAAACCAGCCTGTATAAATAAGGAAGACTGTATCAGAGAGCTCGTTATGATTGTTAATTTCGACACACGAGTCCTAAACATGATGGTTCCTGGAAAGACGTGTCATCATTTTCACTCAGGGATTAGCATCCATGGAAGAACTGCCGCATATATATGCATCATCCCACAGTCAAGCTCTGCCTCATCAAACACCCAACCTTCGCAGGTGCAATGTTCATATGTAGATAGATGGGGTGAGGTAATTTATAGAATTGTTAACACCTTCTAAGCTGAGAGAGCAAGCTGGCTTTTGAGGTTGGATCAATTCTTAGTGACCACTGAAGGGGAACAAAGAATCTTTGACCCTGCTTGTAAGTTATATGAATATTCCATGTTGGATTTTGTTTTGTAAAAAGAGACACATTTTTGTCATTATTTACATGTTCAACCAGTAATAGCAACTGGTAATTTCTTTCCTTACAAGTATATTCCCAACGAATTAGGCTTCAGCAAAGATAGAGAGAGACCATGACTAGGCTGAACCGTAGGAGTTGACCAACGATCATCATGTACTACATGTAAAGTTTCATCAGAGCTGGCAAGATCTTAACTTGTAGATGAAGCAGAAGTCAGCCATGCGCTACAAACTATCTTTAAGGAAGAAATGTTTCTTCTCTGAACTGACAATTTCACTCAATATGCACCTTTAAATGACAATTTTTTAAGGGCCACGCTAGGTCAGATTATCCATTAAGCACAGTAAGGCATACAACAAAATACTTTTAATCTATAGATCACTGTTTATAAAAAGCTCAAACTTAGTTCCAGCAACATTCTCCTGTAACTGTACAAGATTTTTCAATAAAAAAAGTAGTTTTAACCTGAAGATCAAGGTTTAAAAGCTTCAAACTAGTTCCAGCAACATTTTCCTATAGTCACTGCTGTACAAGATTTGTCAATAATAAAAAAAAAGATAGTTAGTCTGAAAATTAATCTCTAGATAATTGTTTCAAAACTTCAAACTAGTTCAAGCAGTATTTACCTCAGTCACTACTGCCGAGGTGTGGCCTCCTCATGCGTCAGGCCATAGGAAGCCCTGTGGCCAATGGACCATCCTTCAAACTAGATTATTGCATTGAATCATACTCAGTAATGAGCTAACTGCCGTATATTGTTCCAGTCCTCCAGAGAATTGTTTCCATATGAAATACTTAAAGGAAATAGCATTTGAAGACCACGCTAATCACCTTCGCTTGTTTCGGTTGCCGCAATCGAATTAATAACCATGTATGTGACCATAAAAAATGCACACAAAGCATAACGTATTTTTGTTAGTAGTTTAACTTAATTGGGATACCTTATTTGATGAAAGTCTCACATGATGAGTGGATGGTGTGTATCTAAATCTAAAAATATCAAAACGAATCAACTGTTCCCCCAAAAATAATGCATTTCACCTTTAAGAATAGTGAACACCAATCAACAGTTAGTGAAACAAACTCAAATGAGCACGATCACTACAAAGCCAACGGACTTGAGGGTTTAGTGGGGATGAATTGCTACTCAATGGTTGTGGTTCCAATGGTAAATTTAACCTAGACAGTACAAATGCCCAGAAATAGCCTGGTGACAGTCTACACTGGGGTACCTTCTACACAAACACAGCCATGCCCCCAGGAGTTCAATTTCAAAGAAAGAAATCGACATGAACTACATGCAACGCTAGGAAAGAAATTAGTTTTGAAATGAGAAAAGCATCCAGAAGCCTCGCACACATATGAAATATTCACACACGCCCAGTGAGACCACAGAGACAACTTTTAAGAAATTGAACGTTTTTTTTTTAACGGTGACCTTGATCTTGCAAACTAAATGCATTTAAACCTTGTTTGACTAATGTAAACAACGTAGGTTGACATTGCACAAGATGTTGATTTTATTGGAGCAATTGATTTTCGGGGTTCGACAGAACGAATACAATACGCCATACGACAATTTTGTGTATGTCAGTATCAATGTGCAGTACACGCTAATATAATAGACCGTATTGAATAACCCCTTTGTTGCTATGAAAGCCGCCATCTTGTACGGCAAACCGTTTGCGCGTCTAAACGCGTACATCAATGAAGCACGCAGCGTTCCCGGTTTGATTTCTACGGCACACGTACGAACACGTACACGCACACGCTCACAGACGCCATGTTGTAGGGCAGGTTTTTGAATGGTGACGTCATATTCAATACGGTCCCCTCCACTTCCCTCCTTGTTACCAGACGCGCATCCGGGAGACCCCAACCCCAGCTCTTGACCCCCCCCCAAAAAAAAATAATAATAATAATAATAATAACTGCACTTACACTTTGGCTTCAGCATTTGCCTGTGCAATGAAATACGTTTATTTATTTATAGAACACATCCAGCACAGACTGTCATTAAAAAATTATACATAAAACAGAATAGTAAACGGACTACTGCAGTGACAGTCCCTTTAATTTTATGTTGTTTTGGGTTCCCTGTCATCTTTGTGTATGGTGTAAGCCAAATCAATTAATTATTACAAGAGTGTATGCCTTCAGACCAACCTACGAAACCTGTACATAATTATTTCTCACAGAACTCTACCTCTGACGAGTGCATCTCTAAATTGGTCATGAGCAAAGATCAAATCAATTTTTAACCATCCCCGATGCGAATGATATAATTGCACTATTTCATAGACATGACCTATCTGTCGGGACACGAGATCGGTTTGGCAACATTTATGCGCCTCGCCGTAACCCAATAATACCACCATGAGGGTCCATGCAGCATTAGTCATTGATACCTCCACGTATCACTAACCTGGGAGCAGAAGGTCTGCGAAGCCAAGCTCAAGTATACAATTGCAAAAAAGGAAGTCTCCATCTCAACGTGGAGTCAATTTACCAGCGTTAGATAATCCTCTCTAGCCACTAGACATTGCCAAGTATGATTTTATTTCATCTGTTTTAAGGAGGTGATTAGGGTAAGATGAGGTCATGAAACTCAAATGTTCTTCTCTATCTTATTGTTTCCATCACATGCACCAGAACATTATACATACTATTATAATACATTTTGTAATTGCACTAACTTGCATATACAAAGTGTGCGGATGGAGGTCTCCAAAAAGTATAGCGTGTCATGTGGAGACCCCTCTTTATACAATAATTATAATTAATAAATCAACAATACAGTTGTTTCATCTTTCTCATGTATGAAACCTATAACAAACAAAGTCCCTAGCTTGCTAAATTATTAGTGTTTTGAATAGTACATAAACTACATGTACATCAATGTTTCGAGTGGGACTGGGAAGAAAACAAAAGAATACATTTTAAAAACATTAAAGAGGCTTTTAATTAAAGCATATGTTTAAATTTCTCTGTGTCTTCTCCTTCCATTGAATAATCTATCAACTGACATTTGTCAGTAGAAAGTCTGAGGTAATTAGTGAAAATAATCATTCTAATACTGTGTATTTTCAGTACCTTTTCAAGCCAAGTAAGCTCCACAGATGCCATAATATTCCACCTGTTCATAAGGGCCCTAACCATTCCTGAAACTAACTCAACTCCTTAGGATTAATCAGCACCGGCAGCCAAATGGGTACACAGATTGCTAATCATTAACGTCAACAATCTCCACCCTCGCTGGTACCCACACTTACTCCTGGTGATGAGAAGCAATTGTGTATTGCTTAAAGAGGACAGGACTCAAACTCAAATAACAATAATAGCAATATTGAAGTCTTATATTAGATAGCGCATGCATCCACGAACAGGGTGCTTAAGGCGCTTGAACAAAGAGAACAATTTTTTATAAGACAGGTTTTTGCTCATCCAGCCTCAGTTTCGTTTACATTGATCTGAATGGGAGAAAAACAAGATGGCCATAAAGTGAAACCAGTCTTCCTGTGTATAAGTCACTCACATTATCATTATTCTCTTGGTTCATCCGATCATTACATAGCAACCCTGACTCGTCACTATGTACCCTTGGGGACATATTGCACGTAATGTGCCCTAATTACCAGGCTTCACCGACACCGGTAGCTTTCCATGGCAGTCATTCTCGCCCATAAAGCAGTTTGTCGACAGCATCATAAACTCAGAACAAGGTCAGAACTTCCAAATGGAATGGATTAAAACTTATGACGTGTGTCATTGAAACAGTAATCTATGTTACATGTTTTGTGTTCTATCAGCTTTCACATAGACTGATTGAAAGTCCCAGGGATACAAGCTGTCTTCAATTCTATTGAGGAGCAGGGGTGAGATTGTATGAAAAAAATGAAAATTCATGAAAATTAGATCAAACAGTTCCTTGTTCGTATACAGATAAAACCAACAGAGTTGCAATGTGTGGTCACAACAAGAGCCAAGTCTGTCATCTCTTTTTCTGTGATGGCAATTTTACCTCTTTCAAGAAAATCTGAAGGCCAAGGAAGATCAATACAAAATCCTGAAACCAGGAAAAACCCTGATAGATCACATGCCTGACATGGTGGAGATTACAAAAATATAATGCTTCTTCAACTAGCCTCCAAGCGCCGTTTGCAACCATATTTCAATTTCATGTTGTCGAGCTGGTAAGCAGTACCTGACAGGTAAAGAAACACAGCGGCAGTCATTTAACTCTCGCACTTCTCTTGATTTTAAAACCACTGCCGCAAGATCTTGATCTGGGGACGTGATAACAATGCAGAATCTCAATCCACCTTCCTAGATTTAGTGGAAACGCAGTGCTACTCTCAATCCCCTTCCTTCAACCTCCTCTATACTTAATCCCCTTCTTTCACAATCTCTACTTCACGTTTCCCACCAATCTAAGTCCGATCATCTGGATCGGGTAACTGTTGTAAATCTATAAAACATTTGCAAGACTGACAAATATTGACAGAAGTTCTGTATGACCGAGGAGGACGTCCTTAATGCAATAGTTACCTTTTAAAGTAAAAACAGACAGCACTCTCCAGAACAGCGTTTCGAAAAAATAGTCATTCTTTATGTAACTTTCTCAAAACGTGGGAGTTTCTGGTACCATGTTCACTGGTTTCCACTTAGCTAATATAAGCAGTGCTGTAATATTGAGCCCAGTTCACAGGGTGGTACTTTAACTGAGAATTGAAATAATCCTGGAATAATTCTGTAACAAAGGATTTAATGCACTGTCCCTTTAACCCTTTCGTTACACGCATTATTGTTTTGACACAATTTCTTGGCCATTCAAGTGTAGCGCACAAATTCTTACACTTGAGAAAGCTTTCGTTCAAATGCTACAATATTTTAACAAGCTATATCAACACCTTGAAGATGTTAATTTACAGCAGATAAAGTAATACAAAATTTATAATTATTGAATTCCCTTATTATTAAGATCGGCCTATACATGTCAAAGTTATTGGTCATTGTTTCCGCAGTGTGATTTTTTAAACTCGAACACCTTTTGTACACAAGCGTATGGCAGTAGGTATTTGGCATTTTGGATCTTTCCACTCCAGTTTGAAGGGATAGCATCATAGCAACCAATATTTTCCAACCATTGTAAGATTAGGTATTGAGGGCTATGGAAAAAATAAGCCTACAGGTTTACATAACAAATTGTCTCTGTCCTGAGGCTCGATTGCCTTTTGTGTGTATGCTTGGTCTACTATTAAAGGCCCTTCAGAGCCTCAGAGTAATCAATGTTAAAACCGTTTGTTCCTTTTTCAAATTTGTTTTGACCAACCCACCCACCCAAATTTCGATTGTTAAATAATGACAGACAATTGTATGTAATGTACCATATACACTGAAGAACAAAGTAATGCCTCAAATGAAGCAGATAAATAAGTATTATCAATTTTCTCCCAGCTCAGGAGTTTTCAATGGCTTTTCCTGGCTTCAGCATGCAACTTTTTAGTTGATGACATTTCTGCTATCAGGCACAGAGGCCGGCTATCAAAACAAGGTTGACCGATGACAGTGGACAGCACAGACACAACAGAAGTTCTGGAAGAGACTGATGGGTATATTTTCTATAAATTTCATTGTAAATTGAGTTTCAATTCCAGATATTCTTTTGACAACCCACAATCGTTTTTGTTTTTAACATTGATTATTCTGAATACTCCCTTAAGTCACCAATGGCAAAAAAGAGTGGTTATACATTCTGGTTTATATTAAAAACAAACACGTGGTTGGCAGCCACTGGCTGAAATAACCTTGTTTACAAGTACAAATTCATTATTAGTTTAAAAACAAATTGGTATAAAATATTTTTAGAAACAGATACATGTATGTACAAATTTAGAGAATCCTGGACAATGCTGGAATAGAGGATTTTCTATGTCTGTCTGTTCTACAGATGGTGGAACCATAGTGGAACTAACCCTTTCAAAGTATTCTCTCTCAGATGTTTAAGTGTACAGTCAATTCTAAGGAGGAGAAGCATATTTCTATGTTTATGATTGCAGTTGAATAAAATCACCTAGGCCTATGTAAAGAAAAGGGTTTTATATTTTAAATGGTAATCAGTTTGGCCCTGGGGCCCTGGAAATTGACTGTGTACAGTAAATGTTAAATCAACATTGTCCCCATTGGGATCAGTACCCTTGTATGAACATTGTGAACAGTGCTAGTTCTTAAAGGAACATTACAGAATTGGTTTTTGCTCTCAAAACAGTTGCTGGCAGTGTAAGCACTTTATGTAATCCACCATATACATAAACTGACAAACCTGTAGAAGTTTGAGATCGATCGGCCATCTGGGTCACGAGAAAATAGTGAAAAACCGATTACACATTTGCATGAAATCATATAGATTCAACAAATGAATAAAACGCTCACTGAGCGATAAACTCCAATCGGAAAATTAGTTTATTCATTTCTCATCAAATATGACATTTCAGGCAGAAATATTTCAAGGGATGTTTTCTACTATCATCATCATTAGACCGTGTAAGTTTTGTGTAAATCTGTTATCAAAAGTATATTTTACAAGTTTTTTTCTTACCAATTTTGTAATGTTCCTTTAACATTACTACATGTATGTATGCAAACCTCTGTATCTATTGAACCAGCTATGTTTTTATGTCATTGGAGCACCCGTGATTTGTCCTTTAAAGATGCCCAGGAATGAAACTTAGTGATGATGGGGAGGGGGGGGGGGCTCAAAATACGAAAAACAAATCTAATCCAGAAAATGAGAAAATAGTTTACGCACACAAAGACGTCATCAAGCTGCCATCTAAGAGGTAAACCGATGATGAAACAATGGAAAACGAGCAACATGTAATGCGTGGTGCACAGGGTTGGCCAATGAACGATCTCATTGTGACCTCTAGGCGAGGGCGGCCCACTAAAAATGACGTCATGTGATTAAAGTCTATAGTCTCCCGTAAACCAGTGTATTTCTCCTTAGCAACACCAAAGCTTCAAATCTTTTTTTTTTTTCAAGAAAATACTTTTGAGGTTTGCACGACTTCCCTTCTCCTTTTTTTCATTATATTAAGTTATATTTTTTTCATTAGAATAAGTTTGTTGTTGTTTTTTTTAATTAGAATCAGTTAATGAAAGCAACAGCAGGCCCAAGAATGGAGGGGGTTCCGCCCCCTCGCCACATCCCCTTGGCTGTGAGCCACACTCCAGCAAAACATGTTAATAACAGTCATACCAAACTGAACACATTTCCCTCCAAATCAATATAACAGCACTTGTGCATACAGCCTCAATGGTACTTGATGTCATCGTCCAACATCCCAAGGGCATCGCACTTGAGAAATTATTATTTCTAAGAGTTGATTTCAACTGGAAAAGTGTGAGATATTTTTTTTCCAATTTGAAATGATTCTGTTCATATTTATTATGATTGGCAGTTGGAACGGGGCCATATGCATTTTTGTGTATACCAGTGCTATATTGAAATTTTTTACCCAGTAGTCTATGATTGAATTTTGATCTAAACATCCTTGTAATGTTTAATATTATAATTTTAGGTGACGGCCATACAAAGAGTTGTACCACAGGGGGCGGGGGCAGTGTGTCAGAGACTATGTGAAACTTGGCGTTCAATGATGTTGATTTTTCAATAGTAGAATAAACAGTAGGAAACACATAAATGAAAAGTCTAGCAAGCCATCACATAGAAATGCTGTCGGTGGTGGGTAAGGGTCACTATGCACATCGACAGTGACACACACAAATATGTCGATAAGACCTACCTAGAGGGAGGAGGGTAGTTGAATGGGGGGGGGGGGGGTGTCTCTGAACTCTCTGCAGTCCTTCGTTTAAGGAACTCTGACGAGAGCTATATAAACTGCTCTTCTTACATTCTTGGGGAGAGCTCTTTTCAATCCTTAGAATCAAACATAACGTATTAGTCAAAAAACTGAACGTAAAGCATTTTTTTTTTTTTTTTAAACAAAATCTGACAATTCGTGAGGATTAATTGCTCTATTAAGTACCGCTGAAGATTCACTTGCGCACAGGCAGATTGTTTACATTACTTTTGTTACATTCACAACAAATAAACTCAACATCGGCAGTTCATTTCATGCCTGTGACCAAAATGTTCTTTTTGCACTCCTTGAAGATAACTGTCTGTCTTTATATGACCTTAAAGATGTTGACAATTTTGGATGACCCCCTAAACATGTGTTATGTATCCATGCAGTGAACAGAACTGTAAGTGACATATAGGCCCCGAGTCTACAGCCTCTATCTAAGATTTTGAATCTAACATGATACACATTCATCACGTCATAGAACCAACGCTCATCGCTCGATGAAGGACCTGCCTCTATCGCCCGTCCCCCACATCTTGAGGTATCTTAACACCTCATGATAATGATTTTTGGTATCGGCCTCCGGGTGTCACCTTCATTAGTTTGCCATTAATTCCCAAGATCAGCGCAATATAAACAGCCCAGGCTAATTCCTTTTTACAAGGAACACCTGGGGAACGGTTGCCGACATGATGTAGGATTGGGTATCGGCATACAAGATGGGGGAAATAACGCCAGGAGATTGTTGATGAAGACTCTGGCCCAAGACAAACATCCAACTGGGCCATGTTTTTGGACTGCTTGAGGTTGTTTTTCGTGTTGTACAAGACAGTATAGTAATGTCTAGCGCATCTTGGTATTAAACCAACAAAGAAGCTGAGCCGGGGTAGTTCTATACAACCTTTATAAATGTTCCAAGCTTTTCAAACAACTGCTCTGAATATCTTTTATTAGGCCTATTTTTACCGACAAATTTACTGCCTGACTATGATTGTGAGATTTTTCAAACGAGGTTATTTATTCTATAAAAATCACGCCTGTAGCATCTTAAAGGAACATTACAGAATTGGTAAGAAAAAAACTTGTAAAATATACTTTTTGATCACAGATTTACATAAAACTTACACGGTCTAATGATGATGATAGTAGAAAACATCCCTTGAAATATTTGTCTGAAATGCCACATTTGATGAGAAATGAATAAACTAATTTTCCGATTGGAGTTTATCGCTCAGTGAGCGTTTTATTCGTTTGTTGAACCTATATGATTTCATGCAAATGTGTAATCGGTTTTTCACTATTTTCTTGTGACCCAGATGGCCGATCGATCTCAAACTTCTACAGGTTTGTCAGTTTCTATATATGGTGGATTACATAAAGTGCTTACACTGCCAGCAACTGTTTTGTTAGCAAAAACCAATTCTGTAATGTTCCTTTAAATATATTCACAACTTGAGAACTAGTTTCTCTTTAATCGTAGAGCAGGGTCCAGATCAAGTCTAGCAGAAGTGGCTCATGACAGTAGCAAGCTATTCTCTCAGCACACAACCCTCAGTGCAACACATGCAAGTCTGTGCAGTGCTTATCCATGATCATGGCCATCATTCGTCACGCCAAAAATCATCACCTTAAGATTTACATCAAGCCTTAACACTAAAACAGGAAAGCAAACCACGTTGTACGACGTTACCTACATGTGTAGTAATCACATCAAGGCGAGTAATACAACAGACACAATCAATCCAATGAGGTTAATATCCGGACGTTACTTTCAGTGGTTGGCCGCTGGCAGCCCACTGATCATTTCTTCATATTTCTAAGCCTGTATGATCCAGCCTGGTTTAGCCTTTGGCTAGGACTGATGAGAGACGATGGACTAGACTGGTTCACTGACATCATCTTGACGGGCCCTATCATTGATGCCATTGGAGATTTCGGATACATTTCACTATCTTGGCCATGGGTAGGAAATCTTAGTATGTATTAGTGTACAGAGAACACAACACACTAGCCTCAGTTAAACGGATAGTTCAGACTAAAAACATACAGTGGGTGGTTTTCATGGTGATACATTTCAACCCTAAAAGGAGGGTACATTAAACAGTTTCCAATGCCTAGACCTACTGATTCGTACTAAAGGTTACATGTATCACATCAGCGGCTTACTGGAAGAGTCAATTCGTCTTCATCTACGTACTTAGTTTTGAAACATACACTGCAACAACAAAGGGTTTATATATTGTTTCAGAGTTAGGTCGGCTCAGTGGTTTCTTCCCCGCCTTTCACCTCTATGGATCACGGTTTATTTACTAAACCGAAGACTTGCATGTGGATTGGGTACTCAGTCCCTACCTGACTGAGTGGGTTTTCCCCTCTTTGGGGTTTTCCTCCCACGCCATAAGACTGAAATTTCTTCATTGTCTTCTTGCAAAAGAATCGGTGTGGTGCTTTCATTAAAATGCTTTTCCTACCAAGTAATTCAGATTCAGAGACATGTTCTCTGTACATGCTCTCTGCACATGCTCAAGTTGGCTAAGCATTAAGCGCTTATTTTAATTGTGGCAGCAGCATTCTCCTTTAACTGTCATCCAGCGGTCAAAAGCTAGTTAAAACACCTGCTAAGGACCATTCAAATTGTTTCAAAGAGGTCTAGCTGGCTAGTTCAGTGTTGAAAGGCGTCTCTATTTCATATAAAATAGTGGACTAGTGAGAAAGCTGGTGGACTTGTGAAATGACAAGCTCGCTGTTGGCTAGTGACTGAAACTGGTACGAGCAAACCCTGAACAGTCATATTTTCCCCATAATTAGCATAATAACTTCACTTTGTCTTTAAAGGAACATTACAGAATTGGTAAGAAAAAAACTTGTAAAATATACTTTTTTATCACAGAAATATTTCTGTCTGAAACGCCATATTTGATGAGAAATGAATTGGAGTTTATCGCTCAGTGAGCGTTTAATTCATTTGTTGAAGCATATGATTTCATGCAAGTGTGTAATCGGTTTTTCACTATTTTCTCGTGACCCAGTGGCCGATCGATCTCAAACTTCTACAGGTTTGTCAGTTTATGTATGTGGTGGATTACATAAAGTGCTTACACTGCCAGCAACTGTTTTGTTAGCAAAAACCAATTATGTAATGTTCCTTTAAGGTTGACATATATTTACCTCAGACCCTAAGACTAAGGATTGCTTAGAAATTAAACCAAGATCAACCATAGAGTCCTGATCTTCTGGGTCCCAATGGAGTTGAGTCGGCACACTTTGGGATCCATGCTTGGTTGAATTATTTAACCATAGATAAATGTTCAACCATGCAGAAAACATTTATCCTCAAAGATCAAGTGTGGTGTTTTATTTAAGGCCTTGCACTCATATTTTTTTAGACGACAAAATAAATTATCAACTTTATACAGTCCGCTATATAATAGATAAACACAAAATGCAGGCTAGGGAATCATCTAAAAAAGTAATTTAGGTTCAATCTGACGGTTCATCTATCAACAATTTATCATTAGTTAAAATCCTCCACATAATTCTACCATTGAAATACTGTCAAGGGTCAATGTTGGCTATTCTGATTGCCGTAACTGAAATAAGCTAATATGAGTGTGCGTAAAAGTCCAGGCAAATAATAAATCATTTTCCTTTGGTTTCACAAAAACAAAATCAAATAAATTGAAACTTTAACAGATTGGTTGTATATATATTTAAAAAAACTAGAGGCTGGAAAATAACCTACTCTTCCAAAACCAGTGTCGCAATGTACCTTAAGATGTTTACATAACTCACCATTAGCAATCCCAAGAAAAGGTCGACGGTAGTAGTTCTGGGAGGCAGTAATATTTGGGTAAAATCCTGCAAATGTTCCCACAGCAAGATTAGTGTCAGTTGCAACTTTTTTTTTGAATCTCTAAATCTTCTTCTCTAGACTGGAAAGGATAAGAGTTCCTTCCGTCCACCTGTATTCCTCCAAGGAGTTTGAAGAAAATGAAATCAATGGGGTTTCATATATACTTGCATCCTTCTGTCAGTGCACACTTGGATGGAAATGATGTTACCTTCAAGTTCAAGGTGAGGTTGAGGAGAACGATAGCTTTCAAGGGCAAGTTACATCCAACAGATTGATTTGAACTGAGTTACACACGTATATACGCGCTAACAAGACCAAAAACTCCTCACAAAGCATTAAGCTAAGCCACATGATGTGTGGTTGATGTTCATATCACCTGTGGTAACTTAATGAGCATCTGTGAACCATCTTCAACGGGAATGCTCATAGAATGTTTACTCCATCACACAACATATTCCATACAAGATGGCCTCCGTACAAACCCAAAACCAACACGTACAGTTCAGAACAACAGGTATACTGGCGGTATTCGGACGATGTGAAACCAATCTATCGATCTCTTGGTGCCCACAAAGAACCACATTGATTTTTTCGCTTTTCCGCGCGTTCTAAATACAATACAAACACAAGTACCACACTGCTTATACCTAATAGGCTGTTATGACAAGTCCCAAGCAAATAAATTACACCGTGTTTGCATCAATGTTAGGGTTTAATACACTTTACTGGTGACTACCAAGTGGGACCAGAGAGAGGTTTGACGATAGTCTTGCACGTTATCACTTGTCAATATCGCAAGCGTTCCTCATAGACAAACAGTTAAAGACTTAGTTTTTACTTGAATTTTAAACTATTTTACGAGAGAAGAGGCAGTGGGTTTACATGTAGAATTGGAAAAACCAATGGACTAGCCAGCAGGGATGACTGAGAGAGAGTTTGACTGGACCTTTGGTGTTGTAACTTGCATTAGGACGGTTCGCTGTTACTACGGTTCACTGTTACTGAAGAAAGAATGGCTCGCCCTGGGAAACTATACCAGTACACTGTTGTCACAGAGCTGAACAAATGTTTTATTCGACAGGCTTGGTTGCTATCCACGAGATTGTATGCAGTCACTGTTTTTATAAGTTTAATTTGCAATTTCTATGAAAAAAAGAAAAAATTATTTGCAGCCATGATAATGCTTGGCATTACACCTATTAGAATGTTAATTTGCAATTTTTATGAAAAAGAACAAATTATTTGCAGCCAAAAATGCTCGGCATTACACCTGTTTAGAAAATATGCAAGGCACTGTACAGTTAATGTATCTAAGATCGAGGCATCAATACAAAGCCATATTTATTTTGATTTTTCCATTCAAATAATTTCCTACTAAAATAAATTAAGTAATTGTTCCCCGGCGCAAATTCTAAAATTTAATCTCGGCTAACTGTCAGCTACATCAAGTTATGATCCAGCAACATCTGAAGGGCAGAGTCATGACGGTACAAACGTACATTCTACTGCTTATTTTAATGACCACTGTCAAATACACTTTGATCCTATAGTTTTAAAAGAATCGACAAAAAAGGCAGGGTACCGGGTAGTTTTTCAGACACGTATCAATGCACCATGGCTATTCAAGGACAAACGAGTCAAGGTTTTTGTTAATTCGAGGGGCTAAAATAAAAACACAAATGTGGAAATTACTTTAAAGCATAGAGCATAACTTTAGGTAAGATTGGGGGAAAACTGTCAACAGATTTACACATAACTCACTTAGTATAACGACGGTCAGTGGGGAAACTTCCCTTTAAAAACCACAGATTTTGAGAAATAGGTAAAATAATTAGTTTTGACTCTGGCGAGTCTTAAATACGATGAAACAGTGAAAACAGATTTTTCTTTGTTATCGTTCTCACTTCTTTCTTGTGACTCTGATTTCTTGTGACTCCGACTGAAACCTTTCACACGTTTGTTATTTCACGTATTATGGGCCACTAAACCTTTACAAATTCCACTTTTCTTCAAAATTGCAAGTGACCTTCTGGCAGAAACACTCACCTTACCTCCTCTCGCTCATCAGACGATTTAATGTCATGACAAACAAGATCACTAATTTAAATTGACCGACATAAGAGAGTGGTTAGTCAG
This sequence comes from Pycnopodia helianthoides, assembly GCA_032158295.1. Classification (NCBI taxonomy): domain Eukaryota; kingdom Metazoa; phylum Echinodermata; class Asteroidea; order Forcipulatida; family Asteriidae; genus Pycnopodia; species Pycnopodia helianthoides. The sequence continues at coordinate 1,129,997 of CM063263.1, forward strand.
AGCAGTGATGCTAATGAATCAAGCTAATGTATTAGGCGTTTAATTAGGTGGTGTTCACCTATGCCTTCCCTCTGACAAGATTCTAATGAATTGCAGAAAGGGCTGCACTCATTAAAAATGACAGACAAAGGTCTTGCATAAACCTGTGCACACTAAAAAGTAATACGTACACGTGTACATTATGTAGGATTGGCAATCACCGTTTAAAAATAACATGTTCATTTCGGACGCTTTTCTTCTTAGGTTTACACCAGCATCACTCTTCCAGAGATAGTATGTTATTTATTCATTCCATTATTCGGTGAAAAGTACAAGTTTATAAAACAAAATGTAACATTGGCAAAATGAAAGAATTGAACTCTCCTCTCTAGCTGGCACACATACAAATGTTTACATAATTATAACTACTATTATTTACAACAAAGAAAACATTAAACACCATGAAAAAAGTTGAATAATTTAAAACACACACACCATAAAAATGTGGAAGATAGGAAGAGAAGTTCCATAAAAACATAAAAGTTCCATGATGGTCGTTACATAAAAATACCAATGACTACAGCAAGTACTATTATTATTTATTATCAAAAAATACATACATTATGTATTTTCATCTAGAAAAAAACCCGTCGCAGTGGAGAAAATAAAGGATCGCCCAGCTCTAAGAAAAAAAAGGACTTGCTGCTTATTTTGATCACCGCAATTAAAATAAGGACATGGCCTTGGCCTTTATGATGTGTACTGGCAAATCATTATGACCGCTGAATTTGAAATGTTGACAAGTCGTTTATATAATTATGGCTGTTTTATAGTCCTGTGTGTTTATTGATGGCATCATAATTCAAACAAAAAATTCATCTGGTATGAACTTTACAAACGCACACAAGTATACCTTTGGTTTTTGGGACCGTTTGATTTTGAAATATCGCCAAAATCCGCAGCGAATTATGTCCACGCATAAAGAATAATCCCTAATAGGAATACACCATATGAGAAACGTTTCTGACAGAACCGTTTCTCAGATTCAAGTTTTGGGGGATAAAAACTGACATACTTTTCCATATCCACATTATTTTGAACTGAAATATTTCTCAAAATACTTTATACTATCGACAATTGCTGTGTACTTCTAACCAAGTCAGTTTTTTATTGCCATTCATTTTTAGAGTGATTACCAATCCTGTACCTTCCCTTTAACCAAATCAGTGCTGTGTAGAACTATGGATGGCTGTATATAATGGATGAGCTGTGAACCATAAGACAAATGAACATACTGCATGTTTATTATGAATGAGCTTAAGTAGATGACAAGGTTGAATCCACATCCCTACACCAGATGGTATTTACAAAAGCCAATCGTCCAGTGCTAATATAGCTGCAACAAGATGGTATAAGTGTTCATACTTAAGGTAGCATAGATTTTACCAAAACAAACCATAAACTGGTTGTTTTGAGAAAAAAATAGCAAGGATGAAAAAATTAAACTTTCAATTACAAAAAAAGGGGGAAGCCCGTAAGAAAACAAATACCAGTGGATTACAGAAATGCCTGAATTGATGGTGCACAATCAAACTGTCTAATTTGCATAGACCGACTGTCCTAAGACAAATGATCAGCCTTTTGAATAAACACAAGTGAATACTTTTTTTACTGTACATTTCAATTACAATTTTTACTCTACGTTATGAGAAAATTGCTTAGGATCTTCACGAAAAGTTCTGAAAAATAATACCAGGGTTTCATTGTGACAACGATTTTCTCAAAGAAAAAAAAACTATTCCGGAAGTTCTGAACAAAAGTAATACCGCGAAGAGGCATGGTATAGATTCTTTGTATATCATTGTGAAGTGGTTAACAGGGACCTACTGGCATGAAGAACACCTCCTGAGAACAAGCAGAATATCCCTAGGGACGGCTGATGCTTGTTTCCACACACCCATCCCACGGGAATAATTATGTGTATTTATTATGCACTTGTCAAACCAAGTAGGCCCCTCGAAGCGCCATGCAATATTATTACCTCTGTCTATCAGGCCCTCTGCATCTCCCTATAGACCTTTCTGTTGCAACGTCACAGCCCAAGTTTGTACCAACCAAGGTTTGAAAACTATGGGAAGCCATAAATGCAAAGCAAAAACGGATAGCCACAGTTCGTAACAATGTTACACAAATATTTTTAAAAAGTGTTGAATTTGTTAAACAAAGCAGCCAATCATAAGATGTATGTATTTTTTTTTTAAACTTGCAGAAATGTTGAATTTGGTCAGAACATCTGTACCCGCGATTGAATGTTTTGCTAATATTCGGCCCTCCATGCCATGCAGTTTGTTGATCAACAAAAGAAAGGTCTTACGGGACAGTATGTAGAACTGACATTTTACTGCGCGGTGAACAGGTTGGTGGGACCAATCATTCACACCAACAACCTCTACCCTTGCAGGTACCCATCAGTTACTCCTGCGTAATGAAAAACAATTGAAGTGAAGTGTATTGATATAGGACTTGAATGTCACGACGAGGTTTCGAACCCAGACCCCGATGACTCGGCCACAAGAGCACGACCCCCGTGCACTACACTGCTCTTCCATGGCATGCCACAAGAAAACAATAAGACAAGAAATACAATAAAGGACAGGAGGGTTATTGGACTGTGCCTCTGTTGCTAAAAATCGATGTGAGCCATGACCATTAACTAGCATCACCCAACAATCTTGTTTTGCCATAAAACAGACTCCACTTTTAAAGGTAGGAGTGCATATTTGCCCTACACTTGAAAGACTGGAATCCCCTACCCATTAAACCTAAAACGGTTTACATGGTTTATATTCAACCATTGGTGACAGATCACTTTTTCGGCTGTTAGAATTACAACTGTACAAGGTCTATACTGCAACGCGTCACACTGTAGGTGGGCACATGACCAAAATCTTGTAAATACAAGTGACTTTTGAAAGTCCACCAGCGAATCTTAATCAAACATTATATAAGACTCACCTAGCATGCCAACCAGTGTGGCCTCCACTCGGCACTATCGCACATTAAAACAGGGTTTCCTTAGTAGCTGGACCGAGCATGCAGAGGAACTCGCTACCTCTCAACATTCATACTTTGCAAGTTTGGTCATCAATTCAAAACCTCATCTCCAATGTCGGGATCTCGACAATAACTCAATTTTAGTTTTTAAGTCTTTAATTTGATGTCAGTTTTTGAACTATCATTCTAGAGTAAATGTTTTCGTTCGTGCAAAACCTTCAATGAAAGCTTATAACTTTCATTTAGAGTTACATGCTGTCTCATTTCATGTTGTATATTTAAATCTGTCCAGAAATTAATATCAGCAACCTTAAAACTGAGCTTTCTAATTTTTTGTTATGTTTGTTTGTATTATGATTATTATTTATCTGCCCCCCCACACACACACCCCTAGCCCCCTCCCCCATCCCACCTATGCACAAGCTTGTACTCATTACAACAACCCCTTGCCTACAAACACCACAATGTGCATTGTACATGACAGCAAGGGAAGTGTGACTAAAAACAACTGGTTATGTCAGCAGACCGTATGATGACGACTCCTTGCAATGGATATGGACCGAGTTGTAGAAGAGTGCCATTATGAAAATGGACTTTGCTCACGAGAGGCAAGCCTTACACAAGCCGTCTAAATCAGTGGTCCGAGCACATTATGAAAATTACTCTCTTTTTGCCAAGTGTACTTCCAAATATAGGCAGTGCTGTATACCTGTAGGCAATTAATATCAACAGCTAAACTGATGGACGCCACAGTCAATTTAATATTTCTAGAATTATGTACATAAGCAATATTCTGATATGAGCTGCATGCAACAGACTAACCTCGCCCTCATGACGTTATTTTTTTCATGAACAACCGCGGCCCACAAGTGAGAGTTATAAAATCCGGTTATAAACAAATCGTATTGTACGGCTATGATGCAAAGTAAATGACTTCATCCTTCAAGTCTACCGTGTGCCACCTACATGTGGTTGAACTACATGAAGTGTCATGACAGTGCACTTAAAGGCATAGTATACCTTTGGTTTTTGGGACCGTTCGATTGTTTTAATCCTATATAAATGTAGATACATACAATAAAACTAACCTCCTGTGGAAATTTCATTTCAAAAGGTAGTTGCGTTTTTGAGATATAGCCAAAAATCTGGAGCGGTTGTCCACGCATGAAGAATAATCCCAAATAGGAATACACAATCTGAGAAACGTTTCTGACACGTTTCTCAGACTCAAATTTTGGGGGATAAAAACTGACATCATTTTCCATATCCACATTATTTTGAATTGAAATATTTCTCAAAATACTTTATACTATCGGAAGCTGCTGTACTTCTAACAAAGTAATTTATTGCCATACATTTTTAGAGTGATTACCAATCGTATACCTTCCCTTAAACAAGCAAGCAGACATACTGTCACTGGAATGCTGACTGCATCCTGGGACTATACAATATACACTTTTATAAAGGTGACATTTTTGACCAACAATATCATTTCAAACAGAATTCAAATGTTCAATACACATGGCAGTTGTGATATTTTGCTATGCAAATTTCTGTCAAAGATTAACAGTAGATTAAAACTACAAATCAGTTTTGATCGAGATGCATCATAATGACACATGACCAAGCCCATTATACATTATACAACTCGATTGAATGTTAACGAGTATACTTCGTACATGATGCATTGCAAATGTGCACTCGACTCAGCACCGGATGGGCTGGCCTCCACATGCTGCATTATAATAGTGCCTTTACCCACTCGCACAAAATATTTGGTTATTTGCAAGAGCTCCTCTTGTTGAATGATGAGCTCATGTAGATTATTCAACTTAGAGCATAACAAAAATGTATTCAAGTTTTCAACCTCAAATTAGCTTGTATTTTATGGGGTTTTCTTTTGTTTTGAAACATAATATTTCAAAATTTCAAAGAGACAAGTTCGATGAGCACGGGTCTTATGGCCCATCTCCCATCCAAAATGTGGGGCGGGGAGGATAGCATAGTACCCCCAGCATTCCCTTAGCCACCCAAGCAGCAGCAGAACACCTTTTCAAGTGGTGGGGTGGGGGAGTCGGGCCAAAAAATTTGTCCTCCTCCCTCCTCCTATTTTTTGTTTAAGGAAAATGTATAAATAGCTGCTAGAAAGGAGGAGGGGCATTGGCTCCTTACTCGCTCCCACTAGTTGTACCGCCCATGCCTAACCCTTCCTGGGAACAACCTGCAAAAAGTTAGTTATTACATGTTTATTATTTGCAGATAGCAGTACAAGAAGCAATGGAAAGACACATAAATATGTCCTTTCAGATTGTCAAAACAAGCAATGCATTTTCAACATATCCTCCCCTCTTTGATTACAGCCAACTTACCATCTTTCCTGTAGTATGTAATTTCCACCTGGTGTTCATCACCTTTATCCAAAGCTTCCTGTATTTCTTGTACGGCATTTTGGCTGGTGCCCACACCGTGGAGGAAGACGCAGGAGCATGGTCGCTGCATAAGCTCCGCACGGGAGTATCCAGAAAGTTCGCAGAATCCGTCATTGCAGAAAATAATGGCGCAACCCTCAACTTGAGTATTGGCGATGATAAAATTACGATCTGAAACACACATTTTGACAAAAGTCACTATCACAGTTTCTGGTACTCACCACAATTGTATTTCAGAGTAAAATATTTCTCTGGAGGGTTGGTTTTGGTAAAAACTTTATAATCATTTTAAATTGAAATTTATCAATATAACATTTTTCAATCAATCTTATCAACCATGTACTTTGTATGTAATTAAATGGAATGAATCATAATCAGTGGAAATAATCTAAAAACCCGAGTTCTATGAAACGGCAGTTTAATCCAAATAATGTAATAAAAAAATGGTGAAATTGTTTAATATTGTTCCTATTAGGCCTACACTTAACTCACTTATATGTGTGTGACTCCTTATAACATAAATTTGTCTTTAAAATGTATTTGCACCTTGCTGCTGTGAAAACCAAGGTACCAAAAATCAATGGAATATTAAGAACTGCAGCCCTGTAGTTAAGAAAACCCAGACTTCAATTGAATCTTAGGGCATGCGAACGCCTTCCAGGCATTATCATTTCTCGGTACTCTAAAATGTACGTTGGAAATACAATAAAAAAATACAGCATATTCTTGGCGCCCATTACTCGACTTATGATCAGAGGAAACTCTGTGAATGTAGAGATCAGCGCTTCTAGCAAATTGACTGACAAGTACATCAAAGCACGTGCATCTTGGCAGAATGAACTTTCCCCTGTATTTAAATGCACGCAGCTGCGCCATCGTATTTGTGTCCACAAGTTCTTGGAACGTGTACAATACAAATATATTATTCAATCTCCCAGGAGATGTAGTTTTATTACACACTGTGCTCTGCAGAGTGCAAACGTCACAACATTGCCAATTTAGAATAAATTGACACTTTTATCCAAATTATAGGCCTCCGTCATCATATAATTAATGTTACTGGGTGTTTTTCATTAAAAAAAAATGGTTCTTTGAAAGTAAATTAAATTATTTGTTAAGACAACCACAACACACTGCAATTTTCGTTTTTAAAGGTATTGTACACTTTTGGTAACTGCTCAAAATCAGTGTCCACATTTTGTGTGATTCAACATATGCATGAACAAACAAACCTGTGAAAATTTGAGCTCAATTGGTCATCGAGGTCACGAGAAAATAGTGAAAAGAGATCTTATGTGTTTTCTGTTTTTTCAAATTATCGCGCGCGATAATTACTATTGTTTTACTCGTTTCTCAGAAACAATAGCATTTTAGGCAGAAATATTTTAAGGAACCCTTTCTATCATTACTTACTTTAAATCATGTAAGTTATGTGTGAATCTGTGAACATTGTGTTTTTCGATCTTACCAATAGTGTACAGGGCCTTTAAATGCGAAAATAGTTCATATCTGTATTAATTTCAATCTCGCAGCTTAAAAGACACGACCAATTCTCCGTTGAATATTCCATAGAAATCATAGTTGGTCGGGAAAGTCATACGTGGGATAGCTGAAAAGTGGCAATTAATATCGGCAATTAACATTCTTTTAAATTGTTTCAATCCGATGATGGCCAAGTAAAGAGATCTTTTAAAAAACGAAGAAAAGACAATTAACATGGTCCAAGAAAGAAGAAAAACCCCCTTGTATTTATATAGTTCAAGGGGTAACATTTTGTGTTACCTTTTTATTGATCTTTACCAAAAGTACGCAGAGTGTATCTTACTCTTCTTCACACAGAATCAATATCCTTGATGAATCCAACCGCCATTTTCTCACTCGTTTCCCTTCCTCCATGTTGTGACCGGACAGACAATCTTTTCTGAATCAGATGAAGGGTGGAAAAGTGGTGGTCGGTGCAGCATTCTTACTGGGCAAGGAGTCGGACCTATCGGTCAGCGATACCGAGTCATAATGATGACACCGTATGCCCAAAATACATGCCATACGCGAGTATCATGCACACAGACAACCATAATATAATTGCAACAACCTTGTCTGTCTGGGCAGTAAGATTCGAACAATTTCTATAACAATTCTACTTACTCTGCCCGTCAAACTTGCGAATGATGGTCTCAATAAAGGTGTTCGGTGGGGCAACATGGCCCCGACGGACCGGCATTCTACTCACAAAGGAAGATTACGAAATTAGCAAGTTAATCACCAGAAGAATCTTGAATACAAAGCCAACACGTACATGGTGAATCGCTGCTCGTTGGACACACTGTAATTGTACTTCGCTATGGGGCGACCGCGTGCATTATTATGCTTGTCAAACATCAACACTCAATGTACACAGCTGGCAGTGTGCTATTGTATGCATTATGTAGATGGCACGTGTGCCAAAATCGAATCCTTCCCAAGGGCGCCACCACTTGGGAGCCTTCGTCGTCATTGGTGCTCGTGTGTGGCCCTAGTGCGTCTTCCTTGTGTTCGGAGGATAATAAAAGGGCGCGGTGGTGGTGGGTGGTGTGGTGGTGGTGGTGGTGTGTGTGTGTGTGTGTGTGGGGGGGGGGGGGGGTCACTTCTGTAGAAGAGGGAAAGAGTACGTGTTAAAGTGTGGGCACATTTGGTAGGGGAACAAACACCCTCTAACACATTGGGCATAGGCATATCGTCGTCATGGGTTCGTATCCACACCGGCCAAAGCGTATTTAGGATATCCGGCAAACAAAATTGTAACACTAATTCCTAGATTACTTCGCCCGGGGCCATTTCGTTTTGTATTGAGCTTGAGAAACATTTGCAGCGAGAACAGAGTTGTTCAGAGTTGCAATTCGCAGGAACTATAACATGAACCATCAGGTTTTCAGTCCCGTTGTTGTCCGTGCCCAACAGGGATCAGGCTGGGGCTGAACAGATGCATTGGTCTGTTGCATTCTAATTAACGAGATTATTGAATATTGAAAAGTTCAAAATTTTGTGCTGGTACATCAAAAGCTTATTATCAAAATTGTCATTTCACAATCACCATATAAGTAATAACGATAAAGTAGGCCTACTATAAAGCGATAAAACGTTTCAGTTTGAAGCACTCATATTTTATAATAGTAAGGTTTTTCCCGACCAGTTTCTGAATTTTTCTATTCTTTTTTCATTTTAAACCATTCAATTTGCCAGAATTTTACACGTGCAAGCAAATTGAGGTTTCTTCTTCGTTTTTGGAGCATTTGTTTTTGTTTTTACCTGAAGTGTTTTTAATTTTACCTGATTCCTGAAGGTATTTCAGGGGTAAGGGGTAAGACGACGACTGACGATGCCCGACGCCATAGTGGCTTAGTCAGTAAGTAGATCTGCTAATCTGTTTCTTCCATTCTCGTCAATTTACAGCCAAGGAAAAAACCCGAAAAACACACATTCTATTTTTTGCATCTCTGTGGAGACATATTTTGTTCTTTCCTTTGTCCCTGTAGTTAAGAATCTCCCATAGACTTGATGTACACAAAATTCCTCGTGGAGCAACCCAGTCTTTAGAATTTCCCTATGGAGACTCTTTGTTATCCTTTTTCTGTTTTGTTCTCGGTCTCCATTAGGTAGTGAATATGAAATCATACTTAAACAGAGAGTGTGAACAATACACACCGTTGGTGTAAAGCATACACGTATTGTACTACACTACTACTCGGCTGCACTGTCTGCACAGTACACATTATCACCTGAAAAGTATTACTTTCCTTAGCAACCATGACAACGAGTGCAAAACTATCTTTTAGTTGTACTGGATGAGAATCCACAATGTACAGTACACGAATTCACCTGGGCGACAGATGCAACGTTATAATCCCCATGCACACCAACAAGAAACAACAGTCTGACGTCTCCACAATTATCCAGCAAAATTTCACATAATACCCCAAACTTTATCTAGTTAAATAACACTCACCCAATCCCGGATGTCGTAGGAATGGTTTGGTTGTGGTGGTGAGATTCAAATCTCGCTTCCTAAGACACAAAACTTATAAAAAATTTGTGAGGTTTAGCAAGTCGATCCTCTGCAGTATTGAAACACACAGAGAGAGAAAACAACGAGGCACCAAACTACTCGCTTACAGTTTACATATCCCTCCGCCTAAATTCAAGTGGGTAAATTCGGTTCTTGCTATACATAGTTCTCATCAATAATAGACAACCATAACTAATAAACATTTCAATTAAATAATAGTACACATGCAAATCACATGATGAAAGTCCCAATCAATGGGACACACGATTGAGACTTACATACAACTACTTTTTGACGCGGACGTACGCTCTCCTTCTGGGGAGGTAATAAAGGTCAGAACAGTGTGCATGCGCGCTCGGGTTTATAACCGGCTCCTCACATTAGTATTCTTACACTAAGTTTTATTGGCAACTTTCTACTTTCGACGCATTGAAACTGGCAAACGTCTGGGCGCTTTGGGACGTATTTTTCGTTTCTTATTCGTTTGTTGGCAATCATTTTCACGAATTAACCGACTTTAAATTTGAGAATTTGTATCTTTCTTTCTAGGGTACGTTTTGTTGGGTTATGTGTCACGAACTAAGGAATTTTCTTTTTCAATTTCCATCACTTGTTTAATGTTTGAACACACAAACATGTATACATCTATGAGGATAACTTTATGTTGGTAGGCTTACTTATTGTTTGCTGTTCTATTTCCTTCTGTCTCGTGTATGTCTGTTTTGTTTTGTTTTTTGGAGTTTTGTTTACATTTGTTGCTGACAGGCCTACAGCCGTCGGTCTCTGGACGAGCTGGTCATCTGGACATGTACATTAGGAATATTGTTATACCATCGTTTAATTTCTATAATAATCTCCAGGGGCCGTCTCATTAAGACGTCAGATATGATTTACACCGAGAAAACATAGCCTTTTTATATGGAAATTAGAGGTGGGAACATTCTGAAAAGATGTTTGAAAGAAGTTAAAGCATGTTTGCCCATTAATGAAGATGAAAAGCTCCATCATCCACTATAGCCGGCCGGTGTGGCAGGAGATTCTGTGCCCCCCCCCCGAGATTCTGTCCCCCATACAGCGAATTGTGTAGCAAATTTGTCCGGATGAGCGCCCTCTGTTGAATCCACTTCCTTCAGCCCAAGTTAATTTACCGTGTTGTGGTGGGGGGGGGGGGGGGCACCACACACACACAAATCGAGAGACAAAATCCCCTTTGATAATTTGGTTCAGACGAAATTGAATGCACTTTGTGATACTTTTAATTTGAATGCGTAATACATAGAGTGCTTGGTTAGTAAAAACTCGCAACAATTATTGTTGTAACTGTTAATTGACGACGTGCTGCGTGATCTTTTCACTTCAATCTAAATTGAATGATCCATGCCAATAACTTGTATTTTATTTGGCGTCAGCAGGCTGGAACACAATACAAACCATAATAAGCACACTGAATTACGTAATGGCAATGTTTAATGTACAATGTATTTCAATTCGTACAATCAATCCCGTCAGGATGTCTTTGTCTGAATATACTGGGTATATAAAGATTGAGTTATAATTAGTAATGACAGTTTATATCATTTTCCATTTCGATATCTATTGTCTGCTTTGATAAAATTACATTAATTTCCTATTAGTTTGAACCCTACAGGCCAACCCAATACATTATAAGTACTATTGTCATACCTTAGGGAGATTCACAACATGGTGCGCCACCAAGAGTTTGCCTTGGTCAAGTTGTAAAAAAAGGGAGGGGCAATTATCGATGCAAAGGATACAAAAAGCACGCAGAAATTTGAGTTTCACTCAGGAGATAAGCATTAGGAATACATACATCAATATCCTCATTATCCACATGCCAATAGCAGAGCATTGTCTTTTCACAAACTAATCTTCATCTTAAAAAAGAGAGTTAAACTTACACATGAAGACTGGTCACAAATTGCCCCCCCCCCCGCGGACCTCTTTGAAAACATGGGTCTTCTAGATAAAAAATTACACATGTCACAGTTTACAAGCTTTTATGGTATTGCTCAATTTTTGTTAACTAGGCTATGTTTCTGTTTACACGCAGGCAATTGTTTTAACTCCACGTAAAATTATCTGAATAGTCAACGAAATCAAAAGAGCGCAGAAGAGGCATATCAGTCATTTGCATAGATTAAGCTCTTGTGGGAAAAATGCAAAAACAAACTACAAAATTCGACAAAAATGTACCTTACTCTCGCCACTGGATTTTTTATATATATTTTTTTATTGATGTGTAGTCTGTTGTATTTGTATACGATGTGAAGAATGTGGACTTTATCTATGAGCACTATAGACCTTTATCATGGTGCAGCCATCTTGATTTTCTCCCATTCCACTCAATGTAACCAAACTGAGGCTGGAAGGAAAAATAGTCTGGTTCCTTTTTGTATGGTGAATATTAGCATCCATTACTGTTACTGGATGCAGGGAACATGACCAAGGTGGTGGTAGCATGATAATGGTCTATTATACATTACTTCTCCGTAGCGGACTCCAGGGATTTATCTGATTTACCATTTTTGTTGCCATAAATGTTGCGAGTCGAAATCCATCGTATTGACAGCCACGACAAGCCGGAGTGTGTCACGTAAACATGACACTTAAAGGAACATTACAGAATTGGTTGTTGCTAACAAAACAGTGCTGACAGTGTAAGCACTTTATGTAATCCACCATATACATAAACTGACAAACCTGTAGAAGTTTGAGATCGATCGGCCATCTGGGTCACAAGAAAATAGTGAAAAACCGATTACACATTTGCATGCAATCATATAGGTTCAACTAATGAATAAAACGCTCACTGAGCGATAAACTCCAATCGGAAAATTAGTTTATTCATTTCTCATCAAATATGGCATTTCAGACAGAAATATTTCAGGGGATGTTTTCTACTATCATCATCATTAGACCGAGTAAGTTTTATGTAAATCTGTGATCAAAAGTATATTTTACAAGTTTTTTTCTTACCAATTCTGTAATGTTCCTTTAAACGTCATACATACCCAAAACAGTCCACATATACTATTCGTTATTGTAAAGTACTCTTGATATTTTTATATTGGTTGATATGATCATAATTCCATTCATCATACCAACGGCAGCTCCCATGATCATATTCATCGCACGATACACGCGGCTGGAGCTCCTTGCGGACTGGTAAGTCTGGCTCCATGGGTCTCCTACCCAACATGTAGAAGTTCTTATAGTAGTACCTGAAAGTAAAGTTCAGAATGAGAGTTACAGGGCACTTATAGACCGCCAAAAGTTTCAAACAGAAGTGTTAATGTCAACAGGGACTCGTTAAACCGGTTTATGTTTTCACTACACAATCCACACGTCTATAACAAGGTTGATCGTGTGATTTAACTGCATGAAAGCTGAGTGACATCAGATGGCTTTGTGGCCATTGGCTACTGCTGCAAAGTTGAATAAGTATGGTTGCATTGCATTTCAGTGATCGAGCCATTGTTTTAGCCAAAGATGTCAATTCTAAAGTGGCCATGTGAAATAAAGAAGGCTTGAAAAACAAGTGGCGCCCTCTTTGCATCTGTTGATAACACAAAGCAACGCAGAGGTCTCGAAAACGAACTATCCTATTATTTGCGTTCGTAAACAATGCTCAAAGTCAAACAATGCGTGGCTTACCATCTTTGTAGGATGAATTTTTGACCTTTGATCACCGGTTGTGCCACATGAAGGGAGTATGGGTCGCATTCGCCGTCACTATTGTGGTTGTTCCACACAATTGCACGACCCTTGTATGGAGTCACACTTATACCTAGCTCTATAAAGATCAAATCAACACAATTATTATGACAGCAGTTCTATGAAAAAGTAAATTTCATTTTTTGACCCAAATCGCCTGACGCCATCAACCACGATAGCGGCTGTGCCATTTTGGAGTCAGATTCCCCATGCGTTACTCTGCAGTGCACATTATCCGAAGTGCGTGCGGTTAGACGCACATCATAATTTTTGGGCCCGTATTTTCTTCCTTACCTTTACGAACGATTCGATCATTAGTTGCTATTACAATGCCAACAATCATCCTGAGTATACTCAGTTTTACGGACCATCCTACCATTAATTGAATATAGTGAATACCTAAAATTGTTATTCTTTGGTATTTTCTGTAATCTTCCCTACAACATCCGATCTTCTTCCACAGCTTCTACATTTAAGAAATTGCTCAAAACAGAACTGTATCAATTCTAACTTATGTTCCATCTTCACAGCGCCTCGATCCAGCACCTAGAAGTTGCGCGCTATATAGTAAGAACCTATTATTGTTAATTTTAGGGTAAATCAACCCAAAATCAGATATACACACCTGGGAATTCTGTCTGTCCTCCGGCTTCCACATCTTGAAGATAAACTAATACGGTTCCCATCCTATCTCTGAGATCGAGGTTTCCTATTGTGCAGTCAGTATGACTTTTGTAACCTACAATTAAGTTACAAACAAAGACAACATTTAATTTGGTTTCTCTTTAAATTTTGCAAGAAAAAATGCAAGACTTTGTTGTTCATTATCAAGCAACTATCGCGATTTAACGCGCTCCGCGTCCGCGCATGACTATCGCGTCGTGTGTAGTGTTGAGTGACTCAACAAGAACGTCTTGCACCAAGACTAGAGGGTAGGCCTGTATGGGGAATCCATGGTACACACCCTACGATCTTATTCCTTCGTACCTTCACAGACCCTTCATCGTACAGCCAGTATTTACCTATTCCCTTTTTATACGAGGTGATTTGGTATTTGCCACCATGAGATGGTTTGAGTCCCGTTGCTCTATACACTCTATCATCAAACACCGAGGTGAAGCGTGTTTCCCCCGGGTAGAAAGCCGTGCTGTATGACCATCCTAGAATGGGTTGTAGAGCCTGAGACAAGCTGACATTCACACAAGAAGTACCTAAACAGGCAAGACAAAACGCAGTCGATTTAGGAGTTCTTGAATTTGAGCGTGCATAGCCCTATTTTTAAAAAGCCACATTCACACAAGAAGTACCTAAACATGCAAAACATGAGCGTGATGCCTATTTTTTTTTTAAAGCCACGGTGCAATATTTAATTAGAAATAATGCGGAATTACACAAAATATGAGCAAGGATGCAGTTTTTAATAGGGTCACTATATGGACGTGTTCCCCCCTCTCCACCCCGTCCAAAATTCCAACGTGAAGTTGCCATTACTCCAATTGATGTTTAAGTATCGACCCGCAAGGGGGGGGGGGGGTAAGTCTGCCAAACTATTTTTAAGAAACTGGTAGCGCTGTGAACGTCGCATGACGTTACCTGTGATCTTACCTTCGGTGAAATCTTGACTTGTAACTTTGATGTTGAGATGTGATTTCTTTATATGTTTTTGCAGCGTCTCAATGGAATCAAAGCATATGATTGGGTCATCAGAATGATGTGTCACGTGTTTCCTGTGGGCGCCAACTAAACCATCACATTCGTAATCGGACAAGAAGTGCTCGAACTGGTAGACTCTAAAGAAGACAATGTTTACCACATAAAAACAAAAGCACTGAAAAGGGCATACTAGTCATTGCGTAGATTAAGATCCCATTAAAAAACTGCAAACGCAAACTACAGAAGCTGTTCTAATTGGTTGCAGTCCCATATTCTCTCCCCCAAATCACATGATTTTCGCCGCTGCTATCTTACCGAATGTTAGCTGCTCCAGGCCGCTTTTTGTTTCCAATTAACTCTTGACCAATCACAGATCGTCCATCTACTGTGACGTCACGGATCTTTAGCTTCCTCATGGTGGTCTCCTTGAATGTGTCTGTTTGATGCTGAGCGGGTGGTTGGGCTTTTACTTCCGGGTCATTACTGTTGAGTTTAACCCCAGCTCCACCTGCAGGTACCTTTTGATTGTTCGGTCGCTTTGCCTCGTCATCAGGTTTTGACGTTTTTACACGATTTACCTTACGCTGTGGTACATGTGCGTCCGACGGAACCTTTGCACTGTGGGATGTTGCTGTGTATTTTGTTGCAGTCGTCTCGTCAGCTTCAACATGGAAGAACGATTGCACATTCCTTAGACTTTTCAGAATGGTCTGCGGTCCATGACGTACCGAGATTAGTACGACCATGCCCAGTGTTGTCATAAAGGCAGCAAGGGTTATAAGCAACACCACTCGCTTGACAATAGTCCCACAAGACGTAGTATGCCGATCACATGTGTTCATGTGATGGTTCTCATCATGACTATTGTCATGTCCGTCCGGAGAAACTGCATTCGAAGCAGCTTGTCTACGACGATGCACCTGTGTTTTGGCCATGACTGCTGCCGCCCTCCCCCCGTAGAAACTAGAAACTAACCCAACACACGACACCCTTGTTGTTATAGTAGTCGTACAATCATAAAGCAATCATTGCAGTGAACTTTGATCGCACTGTTGATGTACACACGAAACATTGGCCTCCCGTAGACACAACACGACATACTGAAATGGAATTAACTTTTTGTGTCTGGTTTATAGGCCTATATGTTTGAGTTGAAGTACGAGTTCATAGCCCTTATCCGTAGAAATTATTTACAGGAATTTGTACCAACTCATCTCAGAAGATTATGCTTTATTGATAATGGGCTAAATAAAAAGGTAATGCAGACTTTGCGACATTTGACATACAGCAGCAAACATGAAATTGAAAAAACAGGGGGCCCGCCAATATAAGGGCTAGATAGCTCAGTTGGTAGAGGGAGGTCGCACAGGCAAATCCGCCCAAAATAACTGTATAAAATGGCACCTTGTAAAACCCAAAACATTGATATACATACCAAATAAGCAATAGTTCAAGGTGAACTTCAAAGTTATATAAGTTTAATATTATCCAGAAAATCAAGACAAAATACAATTCTTTAACTGAACATTTACTGCCTCAGTCACTACGAGTAACCTAACCTTCGTACGCCGTTTTAGTTTAAAAAAATTGAAAACTTTTAAAATGCAAACTATGAAAGAAAAAAGTAAAACATTTATATTACTGTATGCCGGCGGGTAGTGACAGTTAACTTTACCAATGTTGTCTTTTTATACCGTTTTCGTAAAACAAATATTGAATGTAATATGTTTGTATTTATGCACAAATTGTGCACACGATTCACTTTTTGAAATGTAGACATTATAATTTTGTTTTATTCAACTATCATGATTGATATTACTTTTCTCACAAATCACAATATACTTTCTTTCTTGTTTTTCTTCTTCTTTGTTATATATAATTTTTACATAGGTACAGTTTAACAAAATGTTTTTGTTGATGGTCAATGAGGCAGACGGTAAAGGTAACTGATATAATTTTGGTACAGGAGTTGCCAGTGTGCATTGCTTTCTGACAGCCCAATAATCAATACCAACCCTCTTACCCTTGGTAACATGTTCAAGCTAATTGACAACCCATTTGAAACCATTCAACTGCACCCTGATTCTTTAAAGAGTGGCACAACTGTGCACAGAAATAACTTTCAAGTATACAATATGTGTGTAGACACATCAACCACATTACAGACTGACGTAGTTTGTATATCACTTAAATCACAGTGGGTGATATTAAATGGTCAGACAGAAGGAGCTATAAGAAGGAGGATAGGGAGAATTGCGATTGTCAATCGATATTATTAGAAAACAATGTCTAGCACCAAGACTACTAATTGATTGGCACTACTATCAACCATGTATACTTATGACAACCTCTTTAGAAATTAAGACACAATGAAAACGATAATACAAGCAGTTTTACTTAAGAACAAAAAGTATGCATCTACATCTATGTGTACAGGTGCCTATAACAATTACAAAATTTAAGTTTAAATTTCTTGATAACTAACTGAACTTTTAGTTTGTCTTTAACACCCAAAAGTTTTCCTTTATCAAACTTAACAGCTTCTTTAATTAACTCCATGAGACTATAAACAGCAATGTATTCCTTGGATTTCGATCAAAATTATTCTACTATTTTTGAAACCTTTACAGGGACTCTTCATAAATGTCAACCTGAGTCTAATTTAGACTCTATAAAGGAATAGCCTGGGCACCATGGGCGCATGGTTAAGGGGGCAAAGGGGGCTGATTTGCTCAAAGTTTTACACAGATAAAAACATAAGTACAGCTTTCTAATACCAGGTAAAAAGTGTGGTCCCACTTTTCTCTTCTTACTCTGCCCGAATTGTCCTCACTGTTATGCCCAAATGTACAAAACGTTGACCGCTTTAGCTGTTTCACAAAGAGCATGACCTGTGCATTGCTTCATATTAGTAAACACCCCCTCCCCCCACAAAACAACGACTGGTGTAAATGTATAATGTAGAATTTTGTATATGAATAGAATTCAAAAAGAAGATTTGAGTTCATAAACAAAATTGAGTTGTTTTCTCATTTTCGATCTGCGCTAGCCTTGCACAGTCTACATGGCTTTGTCTTCTTTCTCTGGATGGTAGGATTATACTGTATTAAGAACAGTTTTAAAGCACAGGGAGATATAAGAAAAAAATCCTGACAAATTATGAGCCTGTCATAGGAGAGCATCAGTCTTCCTTCTACAGGCAACAGACAGACTTGATGAACTGTTAAGAACAATAATAAGGACATCTCATTAAGTAAAACAAAATTGAAACAACAATGTCCATAATAATGCATTAGCCTTCTTGAGATATGGTGGACACTGTTTGACTGCACTGTTTGGTTTGGGTGTATACAGACAGGTCGACACAAACCTAAAGTGTCCAGCAGTGTATCCACCATATCTCACAGTGGCTTACTGCACACTATCCACTTGTACTAATATCACACAGTGCATACATTAAAATACTACTAACGGGTACTGCATCACATCTAATACACTCTAAGCATAGTACAAAAAAAACAAGTGTTTTCACTACATGTGAAGGTTTCAATTTATATTTTCTTCTATGTTGTTAAACTATTTTTTACAACTTGTGTGGCAGCTTCTTCGAGTATTTACACACCAGCGTTGGAATTTCACGTTCAGAAAGACTAAATGGTCATGACGCATCTAATGAACTGTACATGGGGAAAAACAAAAAATAACACACACACATCAACTTTACACTGTGCGTGTGTATCTCTCAGTTAGTAAGAGAATGTGAAGCTCATTCTGTAAATGTTGCTTACACTTAGTGCATCTTATAAAAAAACGGGGAGTGCATGAAATAGCTACATATAAAAATGTTAAAACCCATGTCATTCTGTAATCAGTCTAATTTTATTCTGTATTCAGTTTCATTTCAATCTGTATGAAGTTTCATTTTTTTCTATATTTGGTATCATTTCCTGTTTTTATGTCAATCTGTGTTCAGCATCAAATCAATCTGTATTCCGATCTGTATTCAGTATAATTTCATTCTGTTTACAGTAAATTTCATTCTGTATACAGTAAATTTCACTCTGTATTCAGTATCATTTCATTCTGTATTCAGTAAATTTAATTCTGTATTCAGTTTCATTTCATTCTGTAATCAATTTCTCTTTATTCTGTATACTCAAGTTTTATTTCATTCTGCATTCAGTATCATTTTATTCTATACTCAGTTTTACTTCATTCTGCATTCAGTATTACTCAATTCTGTATTCAGTTTCATTTCATTCTCAAGTTTCATTCTCTAGTATACTCAAGTTTTATTTAATTCTGCATTCAGTATCATTTTATTCTATACTCAGTTTTACTTCATTCTGCATTCAGTATTACTCAATTCTGTATTCAGTTTCATTTCATTCTGCAGTCAGTTTCACTTTACTCTGAATTCTGCTTTATTTGCTGCACTCACACATTTTACTGCATAATACATAGTTTGAAGTACAGAATGGAAGGTACCACCAGAATACATGCACAGTTTAAACACATGCATTACAAACATAAAATAAGGCATTCTTAAAAAAAAAAATCAACATCATACATTGTCTGATTGAGTGAAACTTGAAACATAGGCATAGTGGAAATTGATAACAGGGGGAAAGTTTGCAGTAACACCACGGGATGAGTCTCTTTTGAGTAGTGGTGGCTCTGAGAAGAGCTAGGCCCAATTTCATGGTGGCCCTGCTTACTGCGGACTACTGCGCTTACAGCCCATAGATGCACTATACATGGCGCCATAAGCACAGAATTCCGTGGTAAGCATTGCCATGAAATTGATAAGTTTTACTACAATGCAGAGAAAAGATTAGAAGCACTGATATAATACAAATAGTCATACAACAGCCATACCTAGCATTTAGGTTTGTACAGAAGCATCATGCACCTTACATGGTTTCAACATACCAGGAAACATACCGGTTTGAAAGTGCAAAAAAAGTTGTTTCTCGTTTTAAATATACCGAATGTACACACAAAACCTCAGTATCAAGATACACCATTTTTAGCATGGAACCTTGTGCGAATAATGTAGTACAAAATCAAGATATAACAACTTTGCACTGGCGAGATGATGTGCAAGTGTTACTACACTAAAATTCATTGTTTTGGCATTCGGTATTTTCGGATGTACAAACATGTATAAATATGTCACAAATACTGTATATTCCAAGAGCTCTGCCCAGGATTTCTTTAGTGGTGGAAAAATGTTTCCCTGGAAACCATGGCAAGATGGGTCAGTTACACGGTGGATCAAAAAAGTAGCCTCAAACCAAAGAAGTACTCAAAATTTTGATACCCTTTTTTACTGGTAAATACCCAAGTTTACATTTCGCTAAAAACCTTTGAAAGGAAATTGCAAGTTTAATTTAAAAAAAAATTAAATTAATGCGGTGGTCAGAAACAGAAACTTCAGCAAGTGGTGGTTGGGGAATCCCGAGTGCCGGGCGGGTTTTCCGGCACCGACCACTGTGGGCAGAGCACTGCATTTCCACTACCCTTTGTTTATACTTTATAGACCCTAAAACAACATGAGAAAAAAATACTTACATCATCATACTGGAAATTTGCATAACCATTTCGCTGTGTGTCTCTACCCTGGAAAATGGCTGCAAATAAAAAGACGAACTGACTTTCAGTGGAATACGGAAAAATATATAGTGCTTCTGCGTCCCATATCCAACGAGGGTTATTGGTCTCCGAGCCTTTCCTTCTGAAATTGTTGTTTTACTTTGTATTCCTGGTGCCCTTGTTTGAGGTATTGAAGGGCCCGTGTTTGAGGTACTAAAGGGACCCATTGAGGTACTAAAGGGCCCTTGTTTGAGGTATTGAAAGGCCCTTGTTTGAGGTGTTTTAAATGGCCGTTGTTCTAGTTTTTTGAGGGGTCCTTGTTCAAGGTATTGAAAGACACATTAGCCTCGCCCTACAATGTAATTCCTGACTGATACAGAATGCATCCACTTTGGTTCAAGGTCAGGGTTACTTATCACTTCATACACATGAATGACTTTAACTGCTACCCATGCTTAAATCACAAGAATCTAAACGGAACTCACCTGTGAGGGCTCTAAGGCGTACCACACAAGACACAAAGTCATCGAAGGTAATATGACCCGACTTCTCATACCGCCTTACCAACACACCAATAGCTTGTGGAGTTAAGTTGTAACCTGCGGATCAAAATCACTCTAAACATTAAACTTTTCATCCATGAATAATCTACCGAGCTTGTCTTGTCCCTGTTCTGTAGCCCGTCTATTGTCATTTCCCTTTGCACTCACCCAAGCTTTTGCTTGCATTATGCAGCTCATGTTCCTGTTCTGCAGTCTGTCTATTGTCATTTCTCTTAGCTCTTACCAAAGCTTTTGATTGCATTATGCAGTTCATGTCCCTGTTCTGTAGCCTGTCTATTGTCATTTCCTTTTGCACTTACCAAAGCATTTGATTGCATTATGCAGCTCATGTTCCTGTTCTGTAGCCTATCTATTGTCATTTCTCTATGAACTTGCAGAAAGCTTTCATCATGCATGTCTTGTACCTGTTCTGTAGCCTGTCTATTGTCATTTCCTTTTGCACTTACCAAAGCTTTTGATTGCATTATGCAACTCGTGTCCCTGTACTGTTCCTGATCTGTCAGCATCAAACTGCATGAAGGTCTGCTTCCATTGGTTAATGACAGTCCAGAGTTCCTTGAACTCCTGAAAGCCCATCTTACCAGAGTAATCACGCTGTATACATCGTCAAGGATATTATCAACTCGTTTGCCTCTTATCAATTTGTAATCTAATATGTCTGGGAATTAAAATGTGAGTTCACATTCAAAGTGAAGAATTTCTTAAAAGCATATTTTGATATTTGATATAACAACACCCAAGTAAATATTTGTCATATACAAATATAAATCTTGTAGTCGACAGGACAATAAAAGCATATTTTCCACAAACTCAGAAGAAATTTGCAAACTGAAACAAGTTATCTCAATATACTCTCACTGTGTACTGAAACACAGGGTTCTGCCCACACTGGTCGGTGCCGGAAAACCCGCCCGGCACTCAGGATTCCCTAACCACCACTGGCAGAATGTTTCTCTGTTTCCGACCACCACACATTTTCAACAATTTTCAATGACACTTGCAATTTCTCCTCAAAGGTTTTCAACGAAATGTAAAATTGGGTATTTACCAGTAAAAAAGTTATCCGAAGCCATGAATTTTTAGTACTTCTTTGATTTGAGTTTATTTATGTGATCTACCCTGTAACTGATCCATCTCGCAATGGTTTCCAGGAAACATTTTTCCACCACTAAAGAAATCCTGGGCAGAACCCTGGAAACAGTGTCTATTATAGAAAGGATACATCCAGCATAGCTATCATTACACGACAAGTCTCCAGGCTAAACTCTGAAAATGAAAAAATAAAAATTAAAACAGTTAAAGCCATCATGAATCGCTGTAATTGTTTCCAGATTAGTGTAAAATTGTACTGTACAAACTGTAGAAAACTATTCTTTTAATTGAACCTGTGCATCATGCAAAATTTTATTGACCAGACTTTTTCGGTGATTATTCTGGGAGCAAAATAAAACTAGAAGAAAAACCGGAAGCAATCAATGTACTAGGGGGCGCTTAAAAATAGCTGCGAGGCGTTTATCAATACAGCAGGGTTTGCTGTTAACTTTTTCAGTGACTGGACATCAGGTCAAATCCGTACATGTAGGAAGAATATCATGCCAGCAACACTGTGTAAAACCAAGATTATACTGCACTTATTTTAGATCTCCTTGTCATTTGATTGGTGGAACAAGCGTCACATGTCATACTTTATTTTGCTAGGTATACTGTCCGACACTCCAAAATTTAATATAGGAGTCCTATACAGTGTTCCCCCTTAACAGTGTCCACTGGGCATAATTTTTCTGCCAGTTAAAACATCCGAGGACCAGTCAAATGTCACTCCAAGTGGTCTGGCTGGCTAGTTCAGTATTGAAGAGCATTGCTGTTTCAATTGAAATAGGGACCAGTGAAAAAGCCAATGGACTAGTAAAAAGCTAAATAGACCTGACGGCCAGTCACTGAAAAAGTTAACAGCAAACCCTGTTACATGTATTTTGATAAATATAGGATGCTTGGGACTCTTCGCAGCTATGCTTTTGCTTAGCACCCACTAGTACATTGGTTGCTATGGGTATAGTACATTTGTAGCCGCGCGTTCGTGTGATGTGATGTGCTCTAACCTGATCTCCAGGCGATTCTATGTATAGGGTATTATCATTAATGTATCTTATCTTGATTGTTTCTGATTCAGTTAGAGGTCAATGGTTGAGCGTTGATCGTTTTCACAATGATGTGTTTTATATATGCAGTCAGTTCTCATTAAGTTCCTATCTCAATCATCACAAGACAGTCATTCAAATCTGAAACATTGCAAGAAACTTACGTTGATATGATCCCGCGATGCCAGATGCTGTAAGGCACTGCTGTAGCTCAACTGGTTCAATCTGCCCATCCTAAAAAATTACAACGATTATCTATATTAATTAAGCGCTTAAACTGTAATAAATATTTAAGTGACTTACTAATTACTGCACATGTACGTTGGGCCTAAAAATCATTCCTGAAACCATCTCAGCTCCTGGAGTATACAGCCCCAGCAGCCAAAAGGGGTTGCATATGTCATAATAATTCACATACAACAATCTCTACGCTAGCAGGTACCCATTAACTCCTGGTTGATGATAAGTAATTATAAAGTGTCTTGCCCGAGGACACTTGTCATGACTGGGATTCGAACCCACACTCTGGTGACTCGGCCGTCACAGCCTAGTCATGACAGCTGACTACAAATTTGATGGTATCAAATTCTTTCAGATACTTAATGATTTTTTTCTTGAGAGACTGTTTATCACACTGTTTACAACTAAGCATAAAAAGAAATTATTTTCAAGCTGTTTCAGTTATTTTAAGTTGTTGTACTCACTTGGCCGGCAACAGCTTGAAACCATCCCCACAGTGGATCCTGAAATATTAATAAGATGTTAACTCAAAATAGTTATTATTAGTATTAAATTTATAAAGGTACACCTTATACGGAGGTACCAAAATACGCCCTTCTCTGGCCCCTCCCTTCTCTGGCACGCCACAGGCTTCCAGCTCTGCTGACATTGTGCAAAGTTAGTATCTTTGGTTACACCAGTTGGCATTGATAATTCACATTCAACATTTTCTCTTTTATCAGTCACAAATCTTTAACAAAACCATCCTCTGGGAAATGAAGAAACCTTACTTACAGCCACTGGAGGAGCATGTGTCTGAGGAGCTCCGTAGCCCGGGTAAGCCATCTAACTGTCGATAATTAATCAGGCAAATAGAATTAGAAATCGGTAAATTCTGCAAGTTCGTCGTGAGACCGTGCAGCAGGAACTACGATGTTTTTATTCCAGAATGGCGGTAGCGTGTTGATTTCCTGCCCGTGTGGTCCTGTACAGACACACGGGTGGGGCTAGTGCACAACACTATGGGCTTGTGGCGAAAGAGAACTGGTAGGAAGCTCTGTCGTAAAAAAAATGTCACCAGAGGAGGGCGCCCTACAGCGCGGATCATCAAAAGTTCAACGAGAATCAAGCGGCCACAAAAAAGCAGCATGCAAAGTGTGGTCAAAATAACATTGTCTCGAATAATTAATGTGACCGAAACAACTAATTAAACTTCAAGGAAGATACAGGTTGGTCAAGGTATGTTTAACTTTAATTGTTTGGTTTGTGTGTGTCGTTCTGACGTGTGTCGTGGCCGAACGGTCGGTCGAGCTCTGGTGGTGTTCAAAACTACAAAGTCCAAAACATCAGAGTTGTGGGTTCGAATCCCGTTCTTGACACTATGTGTCTTTAAATTAAGGGCCTCACTTAACTTTGTATTCGGATGGGACGTAAAGCCGTAGGTCCCGTGTGTTGTGCAATGCAAAGAACCCAGTCTAGAATAGTACTACAGAAATCAGTATCCTCCTGCCTGTTTTTTTTTTTTTTTTTAATTGAATAAAATAAACGAATTTATTTAAATAATGATTGAATGAAGGGCCTTCCTTGGTTTATGATATTGGAAACGTACCAAAGTATGCAGACAAATAAAAAAAAATTTAACAATGTTGCAACTTTCACACCACAATGGTCCGATCTTTAACAAATGACGGCGGCTTTACAGTTGCATACACTAATAGTATAGCATGTAAGTTACAAGTACCTTAGTACTAGTAGTAGTAGTAGTCCACCCATAATGTTATTGTTTTGTTAGCTTACTCTAATTTCATAAGTAGTCTGGAGTACGGTGTCCCCAATGTCCCATTGAAGCCGTAGGTGGAACCATAGAGCAAGGAACAAATATCTGCTGTAATTCCAAATGATGTGAGACTCTGTAAATGGCTTAATTGTATTGAATGTTAGGCAGCTTGGTCTAATTATATTTTACGAAATAAATATTTGTTTTATACTTTTAAAAATTATCATGTGACTAGGGCCTATTGAATTTACACAAAACAATTTGACTTGAGTGGGATTTGAACCTGCGACTTCCGGATTAATGTGCTGGCGTTCTGTTTTATTTTCTTAGCAGTATATAGAATCTCTTTTTTTTCTTCTTTTTTTTGGTTTAATGTACTCCTTTTGACATCAGATTTAGACAGTCATGTGTACTCTAGCAGATGGTCCCCGTCCCCCAAAAGAAGGTTTTGTCACGGTGTGTGAGTACAACAGTGACCTACACACAGCGCGTGCAGGGGAGTCAGATTCGAGTAAATGGCATCCAGGGATACAGGTTTGTTTCAATACTCTGTACTTAATACAACTACATTAGTTTCTTAAGTCCTTTCTGCTAAGCAGGTATCAGCAGGATACCGGTCACAAATTGTACATGTGACATGATAGTTTGGCCGGTAACCTTATTCTGGACAAGCTTAATTTTGACTGTGCTTAGCTACTTCTAGTGCTTAAGCAGCTCTATGAATTTTGGCCAAGGATGGGAATCATTTTAAGCCCTGTTCATACTTCCTGCGAGTGCGAATGCGAAGTGAATTTTGACGTCATAGGGCTGTTTTCGCTGCGAATGTTTTGCAGGAGTTGAGCACATCTCAACTGTTGCGAAGTGTTCGTTGCGAATTTGTGAAGTCAAAATTCACTTCGCATTCGCATTCACAGGAAGTGTGAACCTGGCTTTACTCTTCCACAAACAACGAAGCAGTGAGGGTCCATTTAATGGCTGTTTTAACTTTCCTTTGATGTGCTAGGGTTTGGTGTATCCCAAAGTCACCCTTGCCGTTGAGACGCTTGCATCACTAGCTATAGATGAGGACGCACGATCGGCTTTCTTACCCTGTAATGCACATATCTCTGTATGGAAGAAAGCTTGGTATGCATGCACGGAGCATGGTACATGCGGTATGCTGGAAGAGTTAGCCAATAGCAAGACAGAAGGTAACCCGTTTAGCCAATCAGATCAGAGTACAGAACATTTTGTGTTACTGGTGTACTTGTCAATGAATACAACCTCTACTAGTTTTTCTTTAGAAAATAGAATTAGCTGTTGCAAACTGCTTACCAATCAAATAGACCTGTGGTATAAATGCAAAAAAGATTTAGTGGTCTGACGTTTCGACCCTAGCAGAGTCTTTCTCGAAGGCTTTTTCTTTGTTCTACTAAACAGTGCTTTAAAATGGTATTTGAGTATAAACTAGTGGGTAAGGCCAAGTGAGGATTCAATGATCATATTTTGTTATTGTGTTTTGCTTGCAGCATCTTGGGTGACTTCATCAATTGCATGTGGTTGCCTAGCAGCCATCAGATGGGCTAATTCACTACATGGGTCTCTCTACCCTCATCTTGTAGTAAGTAGAACATCACAGGTATAAGGTACATGGTTGCCTAGCAGCCATCAGATGGGCTAATTCACTACATGGGTCTCTCTACCCCCATCTTGTAGTAAGTAGAACATCACAGGTATAAGGTACATGCTTGACTAGCAGCCACTAGATGGGCTAATTCACTACATGGGTCTCTCTACCCTCATCTTGTAGTAAGTAGAACATCACAGGTATAAGGTAAATGCTTGCCTGGCAGCAATCTGATGGACAGATGTTTCAGAAAGATCAACCTATTGAAGAGCAACAATAACATGAATGAGGAAATATGGATGTCATCCTTAGCACTTTGTAGAAGTTCTACGAATTGTATATGCATTGATACAAAGATTTTTACAATTTGTTACTGACGTAAAATCTTAACCTGGAACATTTAACAGAGTGAGAGCTTTCATTTTGAAAAACAGTATTCAGGAGTTTTTAGTTTATATATTTGTATTTTTAGTCATGTAAGTTATTCAGTTATATGACAGAAGTTCTTCATAGACCATACAAAAATGGCATGTTTGGCGTAATGCATCCAATCCTTAAAAATGCCGCCTACCCCATTTTGTTTTTAAAATTCTCTAAACATGTTTTTTTAGGCCCCTCGTGAAATTTTCTGAATGCGAAAAAATGACCATGTTGGTAACAGTGCGTTGTATCTTCTGTGTGTAGTTATCCAGTGAAGACATGGTGTCAGTGTTTAGTCCAACACGCGACTGGCATGACTCGGCTGTTCGAGCACTAGCCTGGCATCCACACGCCAACAAATGCGCGGTAGCCTGGAAGGACGATGTGGTCAGAGTGTTCACAGCCAACAGGTAACTTGTGATTAATTATTAACAGCCATTTTCACCTGTTGGTATCAAGACACTGGTGGGCCACTTTGTAGTCCAGACTTAAAGCAGACTTACATGTAAAGAAGAACATTTTTTCGCTGTTAACATAGTTCTGCTCATCAGCAGATTTTCTGAGATCTAGTGATTTACCTTGTAAGTCGGCTGCCACCTAGTGTCCCAAAAAAAGACAACTGTCTTTACCTGGTAAGTCTGCTGCCACCTAGCAGCTCGGAATTCCCCCGATGCGTTGTGCGAGTAAAGGTATGGCTTGATCATTTGAATATTAATTGGGCATGGGATTTATCAGGATTTGTCCTGATTCCAGGATTTTTCTTTGATTTCCCTGCACCTCAAGTTTTCTCTTTAAAGAGGCAAAACTGCAATCACATGAAATACTCTGCCCTTGTTCATGTTGTTACGACTAAATATTCAGATGTTTAATTGATAATGGTGTGGAGAGTCTGTATACTCTATACAATGTAACCTGTTAATTCAGGGCTGTAATCTCCACATCGAGAGAAAACTTCTCTCAAATTTTCATGATTTTAAATTTGTATGCAATCTCATCCCTGATTAATGTGAACCTTTTCAGTGACGTTGTTCCCACATTGAAGCATCGCTTTCAACGTGTTGTGGCTTTCTTGGCGTGGAAACCTTTGTCTGCATCTGTGTTGGCTGTTGCTTGTCAAACATGTATCATGATATGGAATGTAGACCCTAAATCCCTATCTACAAGGTATGTTGAGAACGGGTAAATTCATTTTTTCCCCTTTTTTTTAATGCATGTTTTTTTTCAAATTTTGCCTTGGTCATCTGACACCCCAGTAACTTGTTAACTAATTTTTGTTTTCTAATTGTCAGACCATCAGCAAGTTGTGCCCAAGTATTGAGTCAGAATGGTCACGGTCCAATAACGAGTCTAGCCTGGGATCCTAGAGGTAGAATGCTGGTCTCTGCTTCTCCCAGTGATACAGCTATGCAGGTAAAGTAGCTCTTTTCTAGGTTAGCCTGAACATCTGTTGCGCACTTCGAGGCTTGTGAATAATGCCAGATACCAGCATGACCGGATGTTGCTAGATGTACCTTTGACCATGCATTCATTTCACGTGGAGATTTGCAGTCAATTAACACCTACATGTACATATTATTACAAAGTGAACAAAACAACATTACATGATGTACAAACATTATGCACACGCTGCATGCAGACGATCGAAAGTGCAAGCTGACAAATTACATCACCTCGGACCATTCATAGCACAGATATGGAAAGCTTACGTCACTGCACGTTTATCCAATGAAATTGTTGATTTGTACAAAAGGTATGGGATGTGCCAAGAGAGACCTGTGTGACTCTGAGAAGAAGTGGAGGAGGGGGCGTGTCTTTACTGAGATGGTCTCCCGATAATACTAAACTGTTTACTGCAACACCATCTGAGATGTTCAGGTAGGTCATAGGTGTAGTTGTTTGATTCTTAGGGGTAGAGGAGGAGGGGGTGTGTCTGTAGGCTTGGGTATCATCCACTTGGAGCCTGGCTGGTAGAGCAGAAAGCACTACCTTCCCAACTTTTTACGGAGCAATTATGGTTAAGTGCCTTGCTCAAGGGCACAGGTGTCATGACCGGGATTCGAACCCACACTCTGTTGCTGACAGCACCGGGCTTTGGTCTGGTAAACTAGACCCCTCGGCTACGACACGCCACGTTATAATCCCAATATTGTATCTTGTTTCTAGAGTGTGGGAGACAAGGACGTGGACGTGTGAGAAATGGACAGGTCTATCCGGTCGTTGCCAAGCAGCCTGCTGGAGTCCAGACAGTAAGACACTGCTATTCTGCACTGAAAATAAACCCATCATATACGCTCTGGGCTTCACGGAGACAGGAGATGTGATCGGGGGAGCTCGGGCTGCTGTCACTTGTGCTGATTTATCAGAAGTTACCATCAACTGTGATCAGAAGGAGACCAGGTATGATATTACTTGCATTGAGGTTTTTGTTTTTCAATATAAAAGACCTTTATCATGCTGCCTCCATCTTGGTCCTGTTCCCTGAGTGCTATTTTTCATTGCACAAAAAGTAACCAGACTATTTGCCCTTCCAGCCTTGGTTTGGTTACAGTGATTTGAGTTTGGGGAAAAAAAATCAAGATGACCGCACCATGGTTAAACGTCTATAGATAGTTCCCAGTAGACGCCATCTTTACGGGCAAATTGCATTTTGGCTTGCAGGTGCGTCAAACGCTCAACTTATTAACGCAGCCGCGTTGTTCACTGACCAATCCTGCAATGAGTTTCATGAAATGCGAGCGTGTTGCACGCCGTTCTCACACGAAACGCACGACTATTTGTTCTAAACTGCCCGTAAAGATGGCCGATTTACGTCACACTGCAACCTATCTATAGTATCAATGTTTTCCTTGTTTACTATCACACAGTGTTGGAGGTTTGATTCAGGACATAGCATGGGATCCTAATGGAGAGAGACTAGCTGTCTTATTCAAGTCTGTTGAATCGAATAATCTCATCGCGTTATTCAACACAAGACTGGAGCCCGTCTTAGAACTCATCCCAAGGTAAGAGGATCATATACCAATATGATTTTGGTTTTACCCTAACACCAAGCAGGGAATGAGCATTGTATACTCTGTATGGAAGAAACTAAACCCACAGGCTACTCTGGTGGTGGGATGAAGCCATAGCTCCTGTGTGTCGTGTAATGCAAGAAAAGAACCCAGAAGACTTGTGGTAAAGAGGATGGGCTTGCCTCTGTGTTTCTGGAGTGTTGGCTGCAGATTATGCCGCACAGCACCACAGCTTAAAGCAGTTACAAGGTGCTATTTATGAGTCTCATATTTCAAGACAAAGCCCAGCAGACTTGTCATAAACAGAATGAGTGCTTTGATTCACCCACTGTGTGTGATAAAGTACTACAGAAGATCTGCAGAATACTAACATGGTTACTTTATTATTATTGGTTGTTGTAGTGGTTTTGTGCGAGGTGATCCTGGTGATATCCCACAGCTGATTTCCTTTCAACCAAACTTCCAGCATGGAGCACTCCTGACTGTGGTAGGTAGACAAATAGTACAATAGCGTGTCATGGCCGAGCGGTTTAGCGCTCCGAATTAAAGTTGTGGTGGCTGAGTCAACACAATGTGGGTTCGAATCTCGGTCCCGGCACTTGTGTCCTTTAGCAAGACACTTTGCTATAATTGCTACTTGGTGTTTATTTCCTAACTAATGGATCCTGCCGAGTAACGAAGTTGAAGTAGAAGTAGAATATATTATAAGAGCAGCATGCATTGCTGAGAGATTGTTCATTGAGATGAGTTTATCATTGTGGTTAGTATTACATGTAGGAGATTATTGTCATTCGTTGAAAGATTGTATGATCCATTCAAAGAGGGCAAAGCCGAGTTGAAGAACGTTCCATCTTTCAACTCATGAAAATATTCTCACCATTGCATGAATGCAAAACATATAAAAGAATCCGTTTATTATCATTCCTTCAATCTAAAGATTCCCAAAAACTTACAAGATTGTTATTTCGCAGAAGCACACACCAATTACACATAGAAAGCTCATCCATTTGCTCATCTTTGATTGTGTTGTCCCGTCCTTGTCCCTCTTTTGTTGTTTTGTAGTGTTGTCCTGTTTTCTAGGGAAAGGTACAAAAGCTATGCTTCACCTCGTTTCCTACATGTTGACATCATAAAAATTTACAGTCAAGTGTGCTCTTCACGTAAAATTAATTGTATTATCCTTACTGTAATCATGTTATACTGATTTCTGCTACAAACTGCTGTTTATATTTTTCCTTATACAAATTGTATTTACTGTCATTGAGGACGTCAATGTGAAATAAACGTTGTATTGAATTGAATTGAAATCACTTTACCTTTTGATTTTCCTTTCTAGTGCTGGCATACTGGTAAGGTATCGTTCATACCACTGATGTACATACCAACCAAGTCACTGCAGGACAACTCGTCTTCACCATTCAACTATGCAGGCGCCAATACACCGTTCTCACAAGAACTGTTCACACAGAATGAACCACAGTGACGTCTTAAACTTGGATTGGTTCCTCGGTGCCTGAAGGATGCTTCCGTGCTTGTGTACAGAACTGATGAAGAGCAAAGCAATTTTACGATTGGACGCTTACAACTGTCAAGAAAATATACTATTATGATGTATGAAATGCAGTCAATGAATGAAGATTACAAAATGGTTCACCAACCAGGGATCTACCGTGATCTACCGTGTTCTACTAGTGATCTACTGTGTTCTACTAGTGATCTACTGTGTTCTACTAGTGATCTACTGTGTTCTACTAGTGATCTACTGTGTTCTACTAGTGATCTACTGTGTTCTACTAGTGATCTACTGTGTTCTACTAGTGATCTACTGTGTTCTACTAGTGATCTACTGTGTTCTACTAGTGATCTACTGTGTTCTACTAGTGATCTACTGTGTTCTACTTGTCCGGTCATAACTTTACTGGCCCGACACTAAAAACACTGGCCTTGTGCCTGCGGTTCAGTGTTAATTTCGAGCTCTGGGTCGTAGGGCAATTTTTGTACCATAGTTGACTATTTCATTCTACATTTGGTGATTCAAGTTTCAAAGCTTAAGGAGTTTTTGAGAAAATCCTGAAATTGGGACAAAACCTGAGAAATAACTTGCCTGCAGTATAATTTTGTTTACAACACCAACAATTGACACTCACAGACATGTCCTTTATCAGGAGAAAATTTGTCTTTTCCCCTCAGAAATCAACTGCAAAGCCTGTGTTTGCAATTTGCATGTATGCAACCTTAACCCTCTTGCTGTCTGACCATTCAATACCATTCACTGTGGTTTTGAATGATAGATAAACTATGCCAGCCTGCAATATGATACCATGAGGGAATGCATACGTGTACACAGTACACCATTGTGTACACAGTTGTGCCACCGTACACAACCTTGGCAGTCGAATGGTTTCAAATGGTTGGTCAACTCACTGGAAATTGTTGCCAAGAGTCACTGAGAGTAGGAGGGTTAATACATATAAATACTTATTAATCTTTTATATCCAAACATTTACCTGACCAAGGTAAAATTGAATGAATGACTTACAATCCATGCATAAAGGAGATAGACCTAATATTACACAGTAGCACAAAACATAATCCGACGAAATGTTTAAATTTCTTGTAGTGTTTATTTTCAAGAGCAAATGCTTTACAATGTATATGTTACAATGAAGAAGCAATAAAGGATTTCATTTTGACATTGCTTTAATAGAGTTAAGCATTTAACGAAAATGATTGACATTAACTTTGATTGCAAATTGAAATAAACTAATTGAGTTTCAGATCTCAAATGTGACATGCTTGAGGAAACTGTTAAAGGTAGGATTTACTTTTGGTAATTGTCAAAGACCAGTATCCTCACTTGGTGTATCCCAACATATACATAAAATAACAAACCTGTGAAATTTTGGGCTTAACTAGTCGTCGAAGTTGCAAGAAAATAACGAAAGGAAAAAAAACCTTGTTGCATAGAATTGTGTGCTTTCCAATGCCTGAGAAATGTTTGTGCCTGAAACCTTACTTCAGAGGGAGTCGTTTCTCACAATGTTTTATACTATCAGCAGCTCTCAGGTGCTCCTTACCTTCCCTATAAGTTTTTTGGGTAATGTTTTACTTGAGTATTTACCAAAAGTATCCACTGCCTTTAAAAAGTTACAATAATAATATAAAAAATAAAACGTTCATAATAAAGATGCTTTCAAATCATTTGCAGAACTCTACTTTAAACTCTTATAAATTTGGCAAAGAATAAAATATTAAAAGTCGGCTTGCGCCCAAAACTAACATAAACTCAGCCTTCATAACTCTGTTTTCATTCTAAGCTATAACCAGGCACTTAAGTTGTAGCAACTTCAGCTATAACAAATGTTTTTTGTAGTAGTTAAATATATTTTTGCAATGGGAATGCCACCTTTCCCATAATCTATTGTTACCCACATGTTATCAATATATAATGTACATGTATTTTAGCAGAGTAAGTTTTTAAAACTGACACCCCGAACAAAGATATTGACAAATTAGAACAAAAAAGAACTTAACAAATACATGGAAACATATTTATGAATGCTTTCAAGCTATATTAAATCAACCTGGTTAAAACAAATTGTGGCATGTATGGTAGTAAAATGAATGTGTGCGAGGTATAATATCAAAATCTAAGTGTGTCTTCTCAAAAGACAATGTATGTATTCGTTTTAATAAACAATCATACTTTCTGCATGCACTTTTATTTTTTGGGGGGAGGATGGTGGATATGCTCAAAGCTATGCATTGAGAGAGTTGCGACATAGGACCAGTTTTCTTTGGTCATTGTGGTTTCCTGAGCGCCATTTTGGGTCCAATTGCAGCACAACCCAATGCCCAGTCTAGTCTGGCACCTTGTGTGCTCCCATGCCTTATTTTGGACTGAAATGGCTTCTAATCGCAAGTTGTCGCAACTCTCTCAGTATATGGTATCTGGATTAGACTTGTGGACAAGTCGTTAAATGTCTGACGCAGTGATAGCGAAACGGAGAGAGTGGAATGCTATCACCACGACAAACATTTAACGACTTGTCCACAAGCCTATTATTATCTGGATATGTACATGAAAGATGCAGGTACATGTGCATTATGATGTACATGTAATAAACTGTCTTCACTACAGCAGTACATCATTAATACAAACTATTAAAACTGTTATTAAATCC
This sequence comes from Pycnopodia helianthoides, assembly GCA_032158295.1. Taxonomy (NCBI): domain Eukaryota; kingdom Metazoa; phylum Echinodermata; class Asteroidea; order Forcipulatida; family Asteriidae; genus Pycnopodia; species Pycnopodia helianthoides. Next base: position 1,164,402 of record CM063263.1, read on the forward strand.
CAAAGCTTCCCAATGCATAGAACATGAATCCCCAATAAGATAGCTTCATGCATAACTTGGATTTGAAAAATGGTGAAAAAACTTGAGGCAAGAGAGAAACATGCATTTGAAATTTACAAAATGAACATTGATTTTTTTAAATGATACAATCTAAATGTAGCAGAATTTATTATTAATAAAATTTACCTCAAGGCTAATTTAAAAACTTGATTATAAAACCTGAGGTCAACCAAATAATCACACACCTTAAGAATGGAAGAGACAATGTGTGCAGTATTAATAATGAAATACCTCATGAGTAAAATATCAGCTCCTTTTTTTTTACCAGGCAGAATTTTTTAAAAGTCTAAAATTCAGACAACAGTCTGAAAGTTCTCATCATTGAAAATAATGCAAAAAATTAGTTAGTGGCCTGACGTTTCGACCCTAGCAGAGTCTTTCTCGAAGGCTAAAATCAAGAAAGACTCTGCTAGGGTCGAAACGTCAGGCCACTAACTAATTTTTTGCATTTATACCACAGGTCCTTTTGGTTGGTAAGCAGTTTGCAACAGCTAATTCTAATTTCTCATTGAAAATAATATATGATCATTTTGTGTCGTGGGTGACAGCTTTTCCCCTGACCTCTCCAGGCCTCAAATTTTGCCACAGCACCACAGCAATTGCTGTGGGCGCCCTTAAAAACCTTCAATACAAATTCAATTTCTCCTCATTGGTGCCCTTCATTTTGGGGAAATTGCCGTGCCCTTTTGAAAACGAAATTAAAATTGAGGCCTGCCTCTCAAAACCAAATCAATACACAAGAAGCCATTACCAATTTGGGGGTAATTCATCAATTTGTTTTGACCACCTTTCAGCTCATTAGCCCGAGGAACACAACATTTGTCAACATCAAGTGTCATTTGTATGTGAAGAGGACAAATGCATTAACCAGCTTTCACTACATCCTGTACAAGGGTGTGCTGTGTGGCATTGTAGCATATTGAGAGTTGATGTTCCTTCCGTTTCCATTAAATCAAAATGTTATTTTAAGAAAATATTCAAGTAATAAGTCACAGGGTAAAGTGACTGGGTGAATTTTATATTCAATTTGTCCACTTCATGAAGGCATAGAGCCTCTCTTTATCCAACTTGGGAAGGTAGTGCATTCTGCTCTACCAGCCAGGCTCCTAGTGGATGATACCCATGCCTACATACTGTGAAGGGGGTATAACCCTGTTTCAGCCCCAGGAGTAGGTGGCAACGTGCCCCTGGTGACAGTTGATTTGGGTCAACATCCTAAATTAGTTAAGTGTAGCCCTCACCTTGAAGTGGCCGTTCAGCCTTGTAAGGCAATATCTCATAAAAAAATAAAAAATTAAAAAAAAGGCACGCGAAAATTTAATTGGCTCGTGGTTTGCAGCTAAGTTCTAAGGCTGTTCACTTAAGGCTAAAATGTTAGGCATCGAAGATAGAGCAATATGAGAAGTACCTTTAAATCACTCCCAAGAAAAACGATGTTACTTAATCTTTATTCAAACAAAAGCTTATTGACGTAGTTACACTCAATTTGCTCAAAGCAATAGGCACTTTTTTGTGTAGGATTCCTGTAAACTAGTTCGGTTAAAAAAGTAACACCTGTTTGCAAAGTATTTCAAAGGTTCTGCACCAAGTGCTACAACTGATGTATGCTGACAAAATTACATGAGAATTAATTGAAACAGTAATATAGTGTTAAATAATACTCTCTGACCACACGCTAATAAAATATAATGTTTGTCTGTTCAAAACTTGTAAATATTAATTACTTCAAAGTAGATTTTTTAAAACATTCCAATATGATTTGTGCACCATCTCTGTTGTTAATAAAATATAAATTTGTTTAAATGCACTTATTATATTTAAAGCGACATTGAAAAATGTAAAAGTCAATGTAGGCCAAAGGCAATGTTACTTCTAATATCTTACAATACATGCGATCTGTTTTCAACCATAGTCTTAATTCAAAGTCTACAATATTTGATATACATCAGGTACAGGTGTTTTTGTTGCAAACAAAAGCACACTCTTAAACTAATTGAATACAAAGCGCTGCAGATTGATTTGCATTCAGTGCATGTCCATCATATGTAGAATGCATCTGGCAGTGAGTGGAAATACTCGTAATAATAATTTGGGAGGTTAATCATCCTTACTAGCAGCTGAGAAGCTGAATTGCGAAGGACGCGGCTACAACGTGTTTGAGCAGCAAGGCATGCGAGGGCGCCCTTTGGCAGCCAGCCACATCGACCCATTATATGACCATGGAGTACAGCCAGAGATCACAAGTGTTTCATTTTTCCAAGACATGCCGGAGAGAGAAAAAACCCTTGTGGCTTTGGAGAGAACAAACACACAACTCTACCCACATGGCCTTAGCTGGGAATCGAACCAGGGCCAGAGTGGTGAGAGGCAAGCGCTGTATGCATTAGCCAATGGAGCAATACATGCTTAGTACACATGGTTAGAACATTGTTACACTTTGTGCACTCAGGAACAATGCCATCAAGCTGTTAAGCAAATAAATAATAATAATTACGCACAGAAAAATCTTGCTTAGCAGAAACAGACAACCAGCCAAAATACCATGTAATGTATTGTTAGTGACTGGTTCCCAGTAGATTTTTGTTTAGCAAACAAGTTTTCTAAGCAAAATTTTTCTACAGTCGAACAGCTCTATGAAATTGAGCCTTGTATGATTTCTACTGAAAATGAATGTAAAGTGAAACTCACCTCACATAGAGAAAGATTTGGTAACATCAGAATTCCCAATCTAGTGTCAAATTAGTCTCGCACACCAGCACTTTTCTTTTTTCCACCACCATTTGTAAGAAATTACCAAATCAATGGAGGTGTTTGGTTTTTTTGTTTGGTTTTTGGGGTTTTTTTTTTTTGGGGGGGGGTTGTTGTTTTGGGGAGCTTCTGCTGTATTGAACCCGGGCTCCCCCCACCCTGATTGCTGGTTACGCTACTGATGAAAAGAGAGCCAAGCCAAATGGTGGGAGTTCCATGAAGTGAACTGTTCACAGAAGGCACAACAAAATATAGCTCAAAAGAAGCATCAGTATTTAATTTGTACAAAATAATTCATCAATTTATAAGGCACCGGTATCGTAGATGTTAGATTTATAAACAATATAATTGACATTCTGAATGTATAATAATGACACTATGTTTTTTCAATTCTTTACATTCCGTTTCTTGATAGGCTTGTTTTTCTGATTTATAAATCATCTTCAGTTTGCCTTTTCCTTGCCGTTCGTGACCCCATTAGTCCCAGCTCTCTCTCCTTGCCTACTACTGCCATTTCTTATTTTCGCTGGAGATGTTTTCTCTCCGTCGATATGCTCTTCCATGATGTAGTGGAAGACTGAAATACACATGATGGTGCCGATGAACGGTCCCAACCAATACACCACGATGTGCTCGTACAGGCGATGACCTTTGCAGTTGTAGGTCAGGGCAGTAGCGAGGGCGGGGTTAAACATCATACCGGTCCAGTCCAGACCTGGATGTGGGTGATAAGGAATCAATGTGTAAACACCACACAGTAAGATCTCAATGATAACAATTTACCTCTGTGTGAACAAAATTCATGAAGTGGTCTTATAAAAAGAAGCCATGCATGTAAGACAATGTACGACAGGAAACACAATAACCAAACTGGTAGTTTGGGATTTACCACTTTGCATCCATCACGTTAGCAGTTTTTTCAATGGTTGTATCTTTTGTTTTAGTACATGTGAATGGACATGCAGGCTTAACACTGAAACTAATTGAGTTGATTCTTTTGATGTTTTTTACCCTCCAATTTCCATCAAAAATGGACGGAAAAAGCTACAGGTAGGCCTACTTGGCTTTTTTCATCCATTTGTTTATTACAATTTCTGTTCTGGGGGGAGTTGTTGCCTTTGTTCATTGTAGTTTGGCAGTGTGCCAACCAATTCCGACCTTGTTCTGGTTAATTGACACTTAATGCTGCCTTTTTGTGGTCACATTATCAATTTTGTTTGCGACACTTGGAGTTTCAGAATAAATAGTGTGATTATTAAATATGAACAAAAAAAACAAACACTGTATGAACAAATTGAGCAACGGTCTGAAGGTTCAAACTGATAATGACTGAATACAAGCTTGATACTGATAAGGCTGTGCAGCAACTGGCGACCAAACCATGAAATTTTCATTAAATAAGTTTTTGAGAAATTACTGATGAAAGGGTTTATGTTTTGACATAATACGCGTGTACACAGCATGTTTTTATTTTGAAGGCTGGAATAAGAAATCAATCATTGTGAGACATTTTTTTTGCACATTTGTCAGTGCTGATGTACTGTAACTTGAGAATCAACACAGAGTCTTTACAGTGGTCGGCAAAAACAAAAATTAAAATAAAATATGGCAAAAATTAGAATAATGGGCTGAGCACGAGTATCTTACCTGATATCACAACAACCACAGAAGTGAAGGAGTTGACCATCTTGTAGTATTTGGGGCCTCCCAGACCCATACCAGCGACACTACGAGAGACAAACATTGCTAACCCTTCTGCACACATACCGATCAACAAGTTTACCTGTAGAGCAGACTCGCACGAGTCCTTCATCATCTCAGCTCGGTTCTTGTGCAAGGATGTCGGGACGAAGGTGCTCCAAACAAAGAGGATGTAGCGGTAGGCAAGAAGCCCCCCTAAGACCTCGGCTACCATTTTCAAAATGCCGTTCCAGACGCTGATTTTCTTCTTCAGGATCTGTTCCAGCATGGCGGCTGGATTTCCATACGCGTCAAATGTAAGGCTGTAGCCCAGGCCGAGACAGAACAGGCCAGCGGCGTACACCCAGGTCCCATAACTTCCGAGTAAGATGCCGTTCTCCAAAACGCAGCTTGTGAGTTGGAAGACACAGAGACATTCTGCGACATACTGATAGATTGATCTGGGCAGGAGACGGCGCAGAGTTACCCGAAGAGCTTGGGTGATTAGGAATGACACTAGAAGAACGGTAGCTGAATATGCAAATGCCATATTGCTTTCCTGAAACAGAAAACAAAATATTCTTAAGTATCATTCAATAAACATTAGAATCCACCTTTTCAACTTTCCATTTTGGTCTCTAAATATTTAACACATTAATTATTTTTGTGAGTTTCTGTAAATTACAACCATCTTAGGTCTTACAACCATCTTAGGTCTTACAACCATCTTTTCTTAGGTCTTACATTACAACCATCTTAGGTCTTACAACCGTCTTTGGTCTCCACCAAACCACAAGTTTTATCTGATGATATTGATTAACCCTTCCCATTACCCCGCCCCTATCCATGAGCCCCACAAAAATTACCTATGGGGGGAATGGCATTTTTACTGGATCAGTTAGAATAGTTCTGCTGATCCCCCGTCCCAACACACTGTGCAGTACACCATGTGGAGGACCTCCATGTGGTACATACAGTACACTACACAACACAACTTCAAATTCCAGTCAAACTTTGGTGAGTGAGGACCGTCCCGGCCGGACGACTATACCACGCCCTTCCTAAATAATGTACATGAACAAATGAAAAACGTATCCGTAAGTATATATTAACACCAACAGTAAACAGGTTGAGTTTCAGCCTGGTTGACCTGTTGAGTGCACCAGAGCGCTGCGCTGGGACCGAACAGCTACACTAGCTATGCAGTTACAAGCAGTCGGCAATTAACCTACGCTACGGTATAGAGTCGTAAATAATGCATGTGGCCAGGTAACGTTGGTACTGGTAGTGTTATTTACTTACACAGTTTCCACCAAGCATGCACCAAGTAACGTCGTCGTTGTCTGCAGTTGATTGTAAATGAGTTCACAGTTTGTAATGCAACATAACTCTACAACAAGGTCTGCAGCAGCATCTAGCAACTTTAGACTATGTCCTCACTACTTACACCTGCCTGCCCTCACGTGCATCCAAATTAGCCCATCCGGCCGCGGTCGTGCCCGGGGCCCCCGAAGCTCTCGTCTCTGTTTAGTTCGTCATATAAATAAAACCTACTCTCTGTTTCTAATGCGTACCTACACTATATTACCGGTGACTATTTTCTTTTCGTATGACAGCATTGCGATCCCTAGATAACGCGTGCTCTTTAATTTTGCGTTGACAAGAGGATTTGTTTTAGTTGTAAAAACAAATCGATTAAGTCATAATATTAAGTACAGGCATGCAGCACAGTTGAGTTAGATTTACGAAGACCACAGGAAAGGCATAAAGACATATTTTAAAACGTTCTTTGAGGATTTTTAAGGCAAGAAAATGTAACCTTTATCACACATCTTTTGCAAGGTCATAGCCCATTTTGAATACTTGTCCTAATGGGGCCCTTAAGCGGGCCCGCCGGGACCGCACCCGCATGCCCGCTTTATGTTCGCTAAAAGTCGTTTTTTTTCTTTACACAAGGAATAACACAATAAAAGAGACAACTACAAAACTTTCAAAATACTCTTGCATCGAAGATAACCCAGAAAGGACCATATACAATAAAGGGCATTATCATAAATTGTCAAAATTCCTGACTGGGTTCCAGGTCCGCAACGATTTGCACAGATGTTATTCGTATCATCGCTGCATGCAAGCATTTCGAAAGTAGGCCTATTAACATTTAAAACTGTTGATGTTAAGGTGTGTTGTCCCTGAGTCCAAAGACCCTTTCTAAACCTAGCTTTTTTTTTAAATTAGGTTTGGGTTCCCCCCCCCCACCCCTCCGGATCGGGCTCCGCCATAATTTTGTGTGTGTGTGTGGAGATAGGCCTACGAGTGTGTATTTTGCACTCTGGTGCTTCAAGATTGAGCTGGGAGCCGGAGCCTATAAGTCAATGTTTCGAAAGGGCCCTTCAAGTCAGCATGTATCAATTAATTGTCAATGGGGTATGCGCCCGTGGAAAAATTAATATACGAAAACAAATTGTTTCAGTCTGAAAGTGAAAAAGCCCCCTAGCACTAGTATCTGTGCCCAGCCAAACCTCCAGAAAACTATTTCGGTCAGAAAAAAGAGTCAAAGTCAAGGAAATGAAATAACGATGAAATAATTTAGAAACAAAGATTTGCACAATAGTTTTCGGTAGTAGTGTTCTTTAACCTGTCATCAGGATTAGACGAACAATTTGCCAGGCAGTGCAGAGCAAGAAGAAATTCCACTTGAAAAAAAAAGTTACGGGACTCCTCCATTAACATCGTGGGGAGTGTTGACCTTACCGTCACGGGGTCATCCAAATAACTGTACGGGTCAACCAACTTTTATAGAGGTAAACATGGCGACTCTCATGAGAGGTGACAAACGCAAAGTTGCCGCACAACTGAAGGCTGAAATTACTCGAAATACTGGAAACCAACAGCTGCAGGAGCTACTCGACGTTGTTTTGAGTCCGCAGACATCACTGGAGAAAACCGAGAATCTGGACTGGTGCCGAGCGTTGATTGCGGGAGGGAATTCATTCGATGAATTTGCGAAGACAGTGAGGGCGTACGATAACGCAACGACTTGCGGGCTGGTGTGGACGTCAAACTTTGTGGCTTACAGGTACACCCCGCGAGCTGTGACAAATGACCACAATTCCCCATGTGCTAATTTTAGCAACAGCATTCACAATTTGGCTATTTTTCTGATATTAAACACCTCATTAAAAATTTGTACACAGTCATGACCAGTGATGTACTCATCACTGACGTTGTGTAGTAAATAATGTGCACATATTATTATTAAACTCTCTCACACACAGTCACAGAACAGAGACAGTTTGCAAGTTACATGGTACACTGACTTACTTAGGTACACAAGCTACGAGCCACAATTCCTAATGTACTATTTTCAGCAACAGCTAACTGCTGTGTAGCCAGAGATCATCCTAAAGTTGGTTATTTAATTTGTATTTTTAGGTGTCGAACTTGTGGCATATCACCATGCATGTCAATCTGTGCGGACTGCTTCCATGGAGGGAACCATGAAGACCATGATTTCAACATGTTCCGCAGCCAGGCTGGTGGAGCATGCGACTGTGGAGATCCAAGCGTTATGCGAACAGCAGGGTGAGATCATTGATTTTGAACAACTTCAGATGTACCAGTGAATATATTGATAATTCTCTTGGAATGAAGGTACACTCTAGCGTACTCTCTATGCATAAAGTTAAGGTACATTGCAAAATTGTACATTATATTTTAATACACACTTTTGTTCTTTGATGTCAGTTTCATAATCAAGGTGAAGCATTTTTTTTTAATGGCCAAGTCAGCAAAACTGCCCCAGGGAATCAAAAACAGGTACAGCACTGGCCAACACAGCGGGACTGCTGCTAATTATTGATTTTCTTCTTTTACTGTTGTCAAATATTTTGCACAAAAAAAAATTGTTTAAAAACTATAATCAAAACAACTGAATCAAAATATGAGTACGATTTATCCAGCAGAAAACAAAAAAATGTTATAAATTGCATAATATCTTTGGGTCGCTGATTTAGACATTATTGTGTGTGATGGTTTGGTGTCTATTTGTATACGTGTATTAATACAATGTACCTATTTATCATTTTGTTAATAGTAATTTTTTTTCTCCCACAATTCAGGTTCTGCCATTTGCATGGTCCAGATAAGCCCAAGAATCACACAGTGCCAAGTGACTTGCTACCTATGGCAGATGTGGTAGTCCCAAGGCTCGTGTTCAGATTTGTTCTGTATCTGCGAGACCTCTTTTTTAAAAGTAGGTGTTATTTTCTGGCCCGTTACGCCAATATATCATTTATTTTTGTAGGCCTTATTCATAATAGTTTGTTACACCAGCAGTTCTTTGCAGAGCATACATATTTTATTTGATTGGTCTTCAGGGATCCAATCAATGCTTCCACTGTTCACACTGGGGGTACCGACCCATATGCAACATTTCAGAGATTTTCACATAGTATTTTTCTCAATTCTTGCTGTTTTGAATCATTGTTTTGCAGGTTCTGAACTCCCAACGATGGGCTTTGATTTGAAAGAGGGAGAGCCACTCTTGGGTCTGCTTCATGAATTATGCAATATGGGCGGAGCTATGAGAACTGTGATGACGAGAGCTTTAACGGATCCAGTGTTATACCAGAATCACACAGATGGTACGTACACCGACAGTCACTTTCCTTTGACCATATACATAAAACCTTCAGAGTTCTGAGCATATGTGTTATTTTAGCGTAAATTTTAAAACCAACATTTTTTGTTTTGGTTCAGATTTGTCAAACGATGTGATGTGATATTATTTTGTTTTTTTACCCCTAACACCGTTGTATGTAAAGCACTGTATACTCGGTGCTTTCCTGAGTTCTGTGAACAAAAAATCCACAGGCATGTTACTCGGATGGGATTCGAACTAACGACTAAAGATGTGATGTGATGAACTGATATCATTTAGGTTGAACCAATGAGCTTGAAATTTCCTCCACGAATATAAACAAAAAACTGGGTTCTGCCCAGGATTGCTTTAGTGGCAGAAAAATGTTTCCCTGGAAACCATTTTGAGATGGGTCATTTACACGGTAGATAGTAAAAATAGACTCAAACCAAAGAAGTACTCAAAAATGTATGCCTTTGGATCATTTTTTACTGGTAAATACCCTAATTTTACATTCGGTGAAAACCTTTGAAAGGAAATTGCAAGTTAAATTTTGAAAATCTGAAAATGTGTTGTGGTCAGAAACAGAAAATTCTGCCAGTGGTGGTTTGGGGAACCCTGCGTGCTGGGCAGGTTTTCCTAAAGCCTGCCCGATATGGGGTAGAGGGTCCCCCCCCCAATGTTCCCATACTATAACACACTATTTTCCTCTTGTTTAGAACTACCCCCCCTAAAATCTTCAAAGGAATTCCTGAGATTCCAAGCACACAATGAAGACAGTAGGAGGTGGGGGGGGTTCCCTCTGCCCCATATCGAGCACCAATAGTGTTTTCCTGGCACTGACCACTGTGGGCAGAACCCTGCATTGACTTTTCCCCCTGAATTCTTGATTTATGATATTGAACTGTACAGGGTCTGCGGGATGTTACAGTAATCTGAAACCACACATCGAGCAAACACAAGATATCTTACAAAACGCTCAGGGCAGTCTTACCTTTCCAGAAACACCAACAATCTTGAAAGGTAATTGTTTAAAGTAATTGATTATTTTTTACTTAAACTATTTTTATTGTTATTTGTTAGAAATAATTGGAAATTGCATAATTAAATTTTTGAATTTTTAGAGTATAAACTTTATGATGGCTTGATAAAAAGCACCTCAAATATATACAAACATAGGGTAGACCAGATTTTTTTTAAATCTGATCATTTGTTGTCTTCTTCTGAACTAGGTAACCCTGCAGTTGCATATCCTTTGGTGCCATCCAGTTTTGTTGAGGAGCTTCTTTTCTGGGCCGTTATCTTTGAGTTTCCAGAGAAGATTGTGACTCTTTTACTGAAAATGCTGCCTGACAACACCTACAAGGTATCAGAACCTTCTCTATATAAACCAGTCTATAATTCTTTTAACCCTCTTGCTGTCTGACCATTCAATACCATTCACTGTGGTTTTGAATGATAAATATACTATGCCAGCCTGCAATATGATACCATGAGGGAATGCATGTACACAGTACACAGCTAGTTCTGTGCACAGTTGTGCCACCGTACACAACCTTGGCAGTCGAATGGTTTCAAATGGTTGGTCAACTCACTGGAAAATGTTGCCAAGAGTCACTGACAGTAGGAGGGTTAAGAAAGACCTAAGAATGATCGGTTTCCAACTCTGCATCAATCCTCCAAGCATTTGCAATTTGTTTCTCTTAGAGCAACCTCCTACAGAACAAACTGTGTACATGTGAGTTATGTGTAGGTGCATTCACCACATGATATCATGATGCAGGCTGGAATAGTTCATCTATCATTCAAAACCAGAGTGGATGATATTGATCGGTCAGACAGTAGGAGGGTTGACTGCACTGTTCATTCACTACATGGTATCATTTTGCAGGCTGGCATAGTTTATCTATCATTCAAAACCAGAGTGGATGATATTGATTGGTTAGACAGTAGGAGGGTTGACTGTACTGTGCAGATGTATTTACCACATGATATATTGCAGGCTGGCATAGTGTATCCACCATTCAAAACCACTGTGGATGATATTGGTTGGTCATACAGTGGGAGGGTTGACTGTACAGTGCAGATGTGTTTACCACATGGTGTATTGCAGGGTGGCATAGTTTATCTATCTTTCAAAACCACAGTGGACGATATTGAGCGGTCAAAAAGTAGAGGTGTAAAAAACATGAAAAAATGCCTCAGATTTTTTAATGTGACAGTAATAATAATAATAGTAACAACTAGTTCTAATATAGCGCATTTCCCATGGTAGTGTAATTCCCATGGCATGTATTTTTCATCTCACGACAGGAGCTCTTTACAAAATCCTTTGTGAAGTTCTATGGCCGTATTGCCATGTCCCTGGCCGTCTCTACCCAACCGGACAGGCTCTCCAGCCGGGTGGTTCACATCAGCGTCCAGCTCTTCAGCAACGAGGACTTGGCCATTCAGATGACCAATGACCTGCAGCTGATCCACATTCTGATTGCATCGTTACAGTGCCTACTCAAGCGTACCCTCGTGGATAACCATATCAGAGGTAGGATTGAAAGAATTTTTTCTACATGTAGATGGTGTCCACTTTTAAAAGGCAGTGGATACTTTTTGTACTTACTCAAGAAATACATCACTAGAAAAAACTTACTTGGTAAGGAGCACCTGAGAGCTGCTGATACTATAAAACATTGTAAGAAACGACTCCCTCTGAAGTAATGTAGTTTTTGAGAAAGAGGTAATTTTTTACTAAAAATATTTAAGCAGTTTGCAACAGCTAATTCTAATTTCTCATTAAAAATATTTAAAACCGACTTTAGTACTGTGTCTGAACGACATCAATCTGCAACTATTCTACCCCCAATGTATCACTACTGTAGAATTATCCAGTTGTACATTATAACGACCACACCCCTTGTGTTTTGACAGGTGCTCCGGGTGCTCAAAGTACTTGCCAAGTTGCCAGCTGTGAACATCCAGTCATGAAGCACCACTGCTACTGGCCAGTTATCAGCGATCTGACAAACATTCTTTCGCATCGCTCGTCGTCCACAAGTTTTTCACGGACCCCGCTCTACTGAAAATGTGGACCAATGTGTTGTCAATGTTCATGTGTGAGTAAAAAGGTGTCTTGACTCTTCAGTCAACTTCAGAGAGGCTTTAAGTTTTAAATTTAAAGGAGAGATTTTAGTCGAGTGATCCTTGAGAGCTCGGCCCAATTTAATGGATTAGTCGGAACTAGTTCTGAGGTAATTTAGTGTTATTATCATCTATTCTGTAACAGATTAAAAATAATAATAACAAGAATGTTCTGTATTTGGCATGTTTTTACATTTCTTTAGGTATGAATTTAAACGAACGAGAGCTGCACAATCATGTTGAATTTGAACCCAACGCTTACTCCACCGCCTTCTCAGCTGAGATCGAGGCTTGTGCCGCCCCCATGTGGCAGCTGTATACACACTGCAAAGACGAAGTAAGAAACTCCTATGGATCATTGTCAGTTAGACTGGTCCCCTTACTCCGGCCTGGAATTACACGTAGGCCAAGGAGGCCATGGCCCCTGTTGCCCTGCTCTTGGCCTTGGTGCCCCTTCAAAAGTTGCCCATAGACTTAAAGATTTTCCAATGGAAGTGCCCTCTGCAAAATGAAAATGGCCTTGCCCTCTCAAAGATGAAATATCCAGGCTTGTAACTGGTCCCCTGTCTTGATCCGCAAGGATAAATACAGGCACTGGTCTTACAGCATTTCATTGGTTACACATACATTAACTGGTAGTAAATGTGCATTTCATAACCTGTTTGATGATTGGTTCACCCTAAAGTGACGTATTGTCGTAGTTTGTCAGCTATGTCACTGTTGTCAACTACCACTGTCGATTGTCTGCACAGGTGCATAATGCATGTACATGTGTGTATAGACTAGGAATCTCCATCCGTGTGAATGGGATGGGAGGTCAAAGGTACATTTGGCAGCATCCTGCCAGGTGCTCAATGCCGATATTCACGAGCCTCCAAGTGTGGCGTCAGATGTTCAGGCTAATGTCTGTAGCTATGGTAGAGCTCAGGCTAATTGTGTGAGTATGAGTAGAGCTCAGGCTAATTGTCTGTGAGCTACTGAGTAGAGCTCAGGCTAATTATCTGTGAGCTACTGAGTAGAGCTCAGGCAATATCTTGACTCTGAGTAGAGCTCTGGGCCCAATTTCATGGCTCTGCTTACCGTAAGCAATAAATCGGCGCTTGCGGAAGCAGGGAATTCCGCGCTTACGTCAAGCGTATTTCACAGGTTAGCGGGGATTTTCGGCTTGTGCGCGTGCGTACTCCACGTTACTAGGCATTCTACGCTTACACAGCTAGCGCAGAAATTCGGCGCTTGAACAGTAAGCGGAGAATGGTCACCGCAAGCGCAGAATTCGGCGGTAAGCAGAGCCATGAAATTGGGCCCAGGCTAATTGTCTGTGAGCCACTGAGTAGAGCTCTTGCTGCACAGACTTGTCATTTTACGCGCAAATTGTTTACTGAGCGAAAAATTAATGAAGGGAACCACTTACAGCCGTAGGACAGAACATATATTTTGCCTGGTAACCGGTCTCTGCAAAGCATCATGGTAAACTGATTTGCATGCAGATTTATGCAAGAGATCATTTCATATCTACCGACATATTACATATCTATCTAACTGGCTTGAAATTTGACCTCTACCAGTTTGAAAACCAGTTTGAAAAAGATCTCAGCTAGTGAAGACAGAGCTCTAGGGACAGCTAAAAGATCTTTACCAGTTAGATTGGAGATTGGCAATAACATTGATTTCCAGTAGGTTTTCGGGTAATATGCTCAAATAACCTCAAATGTGGTGCAGCAATGGGCAAGTTCGGGTGGGCGACTAGAGTGACTAGACTAACCAGAAACAGTGTGATAGTATGTGACGTAGCTCTCGAATTTACTAGATCGACCGTGCTCCAGTGCATGGTGGAGCTAGTCAATCTCCCTGTGCTCTATGGTTTCTGGTAAGTCTAGTCACTCTAGTCGCCCACCCGAACCTGCTCAATGTTGGCAAGTGGAGCTTTGATAATGAGATATTGAAAATGTTTATATCTACAGAGGCAGGTCTTTTTTAATGTGTCCTGACCCAACTGACTAAAACAGCCATTGAGTATCTTCTAGTCCTCTCTGTTTGTATTTGATATTTTTTGCAGACGACAGCACACTACACTCAAGCGCTTCTCAATGCGTGTGTGGAGACGACTAAGGACTGGTACAAGACGCAAACATCAATGAGTCGTTTGACCCATACCAAGTGTCTTTCCATATACCCCTTCTCCGATACTACGCACTCATGCTCAGCCAGGTACGACTCCAACTTTATATTTGAATCTAAGCAACCTTTACCATAGTGTGACCGTCTTTGCCTTTTAATCAATTTCTGTTGAGTTAAAAAACAAATTGTCCACTTTGCTTGGTTAGGTTTCTCAAATATTTTACTTAACTAAATTAAACAAAAACCTTTTCAATGTTTCACTGAATAGTGCAATTCAACATATCAGTTGCCATACTGTAAACTATTCGTCACATTTAACCGATGCGCTGTCAATCTTTTGTAAACTTTGTATGATTTGAAATTCCAATTTTGTTTATCAGGCTCTTACAAAGCAAGGTGTCAAAGTGACTCCGGCGGAAGACTTCCTGAAAAAACTGATGGTTTTTCCTCTCAGATTCAGGTTTGTAGATATCATAACACATTGAGTGATATTTAAAGCAAGTAGGGGCGAGTTTGATGTTGAGTAACGAGAGTTGGATTATCTGTAACCAAATTCTGTCATATGTCAAGGAAGAGTAGTTCATACTTGACTATGGGCATGATTGTATTGTGCCTAAACCTTGTTTTGCTTGGAAAGCGGTACAGGGAGCAGCAGGAAGCATTTTGACGACAAGGTTTTGGGTGTGCATGTCGTTAGATTTAGAGCAACCCCTAGTTCACTCTTAATCAATCTGGTTCATGAAACTTGTGTCCTTGAGTAAGACGCTTAACCATCATTGTTTCTCTTACCAGGAGTATGTGGGCAAAGTGTCAAAGCAGAGATCGTTCGTATGTTTGATTTAGCTGAAATGGTTTTAAGGAATGAAATAACTGGCCCAATTAACTTGAAGTAAGAAAAAATCTTATTTCAAGGAAATTTTCTTGTGTCACTCCCAAAAATCTTAATAGAAAAAATTTCTAGGGAGTGACACAAGAATCATTTTCTTGAAATAACATTTTTTTCTTATTTTAAGAATACCATTTTTAGCAGTGTTGGCAGAAACTGACTCTGTATATAAATGTCCATTCTTGGTATTTGTTTGGTGTCAATAGCCTAAGCTATGGAGAGTTTGATAGTTACGTAATAATTGTACACAAGACAACTGTAGCTGATAATGTGTTTGATAATGATTATTTGATGTGCTTCAGGCCATGGTGAGTGAAGTTTTCTGCGGGATGTGGGTGCGTAATGGTTTACAGATTAAACGACAAGCTATGACCTACATGCAGTGCCACTTCTGTGCATCCATGATCGATCTTGACCTGTTCTTGCTCCAGGTATGTCAATTTAGTTATTATTGTTATGGAAAAGAAACTAGAATAATCAACCTTGAAATGTATCCTTGTGCTAATCCATGTTTGGCTCCATAAAATCATTGCCATGGAAACTTATTAGTGTATCCATGGCATTGGCCCCTGTTTATCTTCAAAGTTTAGTTCCAGCTAGGAATCTTCGATCTTCACATAAATCCCTTCCGACTCCCCTAGTTTTATCAAAACCAAGTCGTATGGTTCCCTCTCAGCAGCTCAGTTATGGAACAGTCTCCCAGAGGCTGTTAAACAGGCCGAAACATCAGAACAATTCAAAACTCGGGTGAAAACATATCTGTTTACTTTGTACAATTATTGATTTCCCAGGGGAACCATTTTGATCCAACTTCATATAAATATAAATCAAACGAAGTATGAGATGGTAACATGATGGTAACCATGGTAACATAGCAATGTATTTTGTATCGTGTTAGGTTGGTGCCGTTTACCTTGATCCTGACTTCTTTGTTACCAAGGTTTTCTCATGGTGAGTAACAAAGCTGTTTACCCGACTACTAAAACAACCCGCCAACCCTCCCTTCTCGTCGTGTGTTACCCCCAGATAACAAAATTGACTTTGGGGGGGGGGTACAAGGAAAGATTGACTAGAATGGGATTTGAACCTGCGACTTCTGGGTTTACGTGCCAGTGCTCTACCAACTGACTTGCATCCCCTGAACAAAGATGTTGACAAAATAGGGAGATCGCCAACCTAGGGCTAGTTAGCTCAGCTGGTAGAGCACCAGCATGTAAACCCGGAGATCGCAGGTTCAAATGCTGTTCTGGTCAATTTTTCTTTGTTCACCCCAAAATTGGTTTATATTTTACCCCTTTCAGTTTCCCTTGTGGTAAAATTTTTTGATATAACAATATTGAGTTAAAATGGACGATTTATCGTTACAACTTTTGTTTCATGAATATTTCAGAGTTTGATTGATTATGATTGAAGATAACTTATTCCCTCCCTGTTTAGCTTCAAGGTTCTGGAGACATTAACGTTCAATCAGTCGCATATTAACAGTCAACTTTACCCTGATAATGAACCTGCCATGCTAGAGGGCGCTCTCTACCTGTTGGCGACACTACTCAGCACCAGAACTCATATGGGTAGGTGATACGTTATAAGCTCTGGTTAGAAGCGTATCATGTTTTAAGATTTTTGGCTCCATACGCTAAGACTTTTAAATTATTTTCAGGTCTATTTTTGCTTTCTTTTCCTTCCCCCACATACGTTCTGTATTGACCCAATTCACCTGACATTAATTAGCACTAGTGCCATTTTTGGAGTCGGATTCCCTAATGCACGTAAAAGAACCCAGTGCACATATCGCAAAGAGAAGGGGTTCGCCTTGGTGTTCCTGGTTTGATTGGCAGCATATTGCACCACAGCACCTTGTAAACCATTACATGGTGCTATGTAAAGGAATAGGTCTCATACTTTTAAAAACGTAGCTCCACTTACCTTGCAGGAAAAATACTGAGCGCTTTGAGACGCCGATCGGGTGTGATAAAGCGCTATATAAGAATGACGTATACTTTTTATTATAAGATTTGAACTGGTTTCTTGTCACAGGGAGAGCTCAATAGTCATATGATGTAAGGTCCTGGGTTCATGCCCTACCCAAGGCGCCCTGTTGATTTGGTTTCCTGCAAGATCGGAACACATCAAGTTGGGCTAAACCGAGTATACTTGTTATTGTTTACTATTTGTTTTTGTGTTCTTACTCTGTGTGTATAGGGGCATCAGAAGAGGAGCTTTTACGTCAAGAAATGGTTGCTTTGTTGTGTATACAGGACCGACCTCACAGCCAGCTCGCTGATCAAATATCCTTAACAATTGAACTAGCTATCAGAGTCACACCAGAGGGTTTATCCCATCGAGAACACACATTTCTGCACAAAATATTCTTTAAGACACATGAAATGACCAACCTATGAAAGTTTAAGCTCACTGGCCATCAGGGTCACAAGAAAATAGTACCAAAAACATTGTGGTTTAATATTTGAAAAAGCACTTATTATGTTTTTTCACTGTTGGGTTTTGGACTCAAAACTAATTGTTTTACTCATTTCTCAAAAAGAGCATTTTAAGCAAAAACATTTAAAAGGAAGTTTTTCCACAATGGCCATTTTTATACCTCGGAAGCTAAGTGCAAACCTGTATTTAATTATATTTTCACCCCAAGCATTTTTGTGCAAACCCTTTAAGTGAACAAAAACACCCAAAGTTTTGGTTTAGAAACCGGTTGAGCACATGTTTAATGTATCCCCAATGAAACATACAGGACGTTGAATATACACTCAGACTGATTGTCACCATAGTGATGTGTACCATTGTCTGCGCATACTCCAGTCACTGGCTCGGAATAGCTTTCTTACTCTAACAGAACGAAGAAACCATTTCTAAAAAAGAAGACCTTTTTCTCTGGTTTGATATTCTTAACTGCAAGGTTTTTACATCCCAGAGAAGACCGGATTATTCAATTCCAATGAGCACTTTGAGTCCATCTTAGCTGAGGTAAGGGATTCATCGATCTTAACACTCTGATTAGAAACCAGAGCCTAATTGCATAGAGCTGCTTGAAGCACAACAAGTAGCTAAGCACAACAAAATGAATGCTTACCAGAATAAAGTTACCAGCCAAAACACCATGTCACATGTACCACTTGTGACTGGTGTCCTGCTCATTTCTGCTTGGCAGAAAATTGTTGAGCATTGTTTCCTGCTTAAAGCAGCTCTATGAAGATGGGCCCTGTAACTACAAGACTCTATAAGCTGGAAACAGAGAGAGTCAAATACTGAGGAAGGAACATAACATCACGATTAGGATCTGTATACTCAGTACTTTGAGTTCTGAAGTATTGTTAACTATTTTTGAGTCCACAAAAGCTAAAGTCACCTCAGGTCTTAGAGAGTTTAAAATAATTCAAAATACTAGTTTTTCTCTCTCTGAATTTTGTTAATTATTATTATTTTTTTTGTGGAGAAAGGTCGCAGATTATCACGATCCGATGTCGGAGACAGGAAGTGGGGGTCTCCAACAGGGTCGCTACTCGCCCAAACCCCACATCTGGGAAACGGAATTTGACCCAATTCATGTGATGCTGAGAGTTATGCAGAAGAAAGATTTTCAAACTGCAATGGATCGATATAGTTCTCAGTGAGTCATTTTACCTTCTGTAATTACTCCCAAATTCGATGACTATAAAAACTTACTTGGTAAGAAGCACTGCAGCTGTTCATTATAACATTTTGAGAAACGATTCCCTTCGAAGGAATGTGGTTTTAGAGAGAGAGAGATTCAAAAACATTTCAATCTGAGAAACATCTCTGCATGAAACGTCTCAGATTGTGCATTTCAATTAAGAATTATTCTTCCTGTGTGGACATAACTGCCTCAGATTTTCAGCTATATTTAAAAAATGCTACCTAACTGGGCTTAAATCTTTTCGTTTTTTGAACAGTATGAAGCAAACAGGACGGCATTCTGGGAGCAGAGACCTCTGGCCTCCCTTCCAGCCGCTCAAGCTCCCAACGGCTGCCTTTCAAAACCTTCACCAGCTTCTGCACTGCAAGACTCTTCATGGTGCCATTTTTATCATTCTGTATAAGGTTAGTGATCAAACACTAATCGTTTTTTGTCGTTCTAATCGTAGTTGTGGCAGGTGTGCAAGTGCCACTGTGCAGCAGCAGCACTTGTAACACAAGTACAAAGGCATTGCTAGGGTCTGTCTCTGTTGTTCTGTTGGGCGCAGTCCCTCAGGAATGTCTTGGGAAAGATAGCTCAAACATATTTTGAAAAAAATTGTGATGTACAAATTCATGATTAGTTGAAGGTCTGAATGGAATGCCAATGTTACCTCTTTTGCTGCTTATATGTTTTGTTTTTTGTTCTGCTCCTCTGAATAGGGTCTTGTACACTAGATAGATGGCGCATTATAAATGCATTATTATTATTATTATTATTATTATTAATGAGTCAACAGGTGAACCAATGACAGTAATCTTTGTGTGTTTGTCTTTCTTTACTCTAGGCTGTCCATGGTAAATCCATAACCGATCCTGTGCTCTATCTATGCATTGCTCTATTAGACATGATGTTGCAATACCCATCGGTTAGACCAGCATCGAAGGTAAGTACCAAGAGTCTGGGGGGGGGAGAGGGTCACCAAGACCCAGTTTGGTTTTTTTGTTGGGAGACAAACGTTAACGAGTTTACTGAAAGTTGTTACAGAATATGTTGAAGACAGGCCTAGAGTTTAACATTTTCTCACCTTAACTCCGATCATCTGCATGCAACGTGCGCATAATGTTTGTACATCTTAGAATGTTGTTTTATTCACTATGAATATGTGTACATGTGCGTGTGAAGTGACTGCGAATCTCCGCGTGAAATGAGCGCAAGGCCAATGGTACATCTGGCATCATCAGGTATCTGGCGTTATTCACGAGCCTCAAGACGTCAGATGTTCAAAAACTGATGATTCTGCACCAAAACTGGCAATAAGTGATCAATGGAGGGCGCTATACCAACTCCGCATGACTACCTCATCTTTTTGATGTTTTACCGTAGACCCCAACATCCGATGTTTTAAGAGACGGCAATTTTGCGGCCATGTTTCCAGACAACCTGATCCTGAACAACTTAACACATCGCATTAAGACCGTTGAGATTCCCAGCTTGCACGAAAAGCCATCCACGTCACATCAGGTATGTGGTTTATATTCCACAAGTGACAGTGTCAATGAGTAAGTTGGTTTTAAAGGAACATTACAGATATGGTTTTTGCTAACAAAACAGTTGCTGGTAGTGTAAGCACTTTATGTAATCCACCATATACATAAACTGACAAACCTGTAGAAGTTTGAGATCGATCGGCCATCTGGGTCCCAAGAAAATAGTAAAAAACCGATTACACATTTGCATGAAATCATATAGATTCAACAAAATGAATAGAACGCTCACTGAGTGATAAACTCCAATCGGAAAATTAGTTTATTCATTTCTCATCAAATATGGCATTTCAGACAGATATATGTCAAGGGATGTTTTCTACTATCATCATCATTAGACCGTGTAAGTTTTGTGTAAATCTGTGATCCAAAGTATATTTTACAAGTTTTTTCTTACCAATTCTGTAATGTTCCTTTAACAGAGGACTATGAACAGCACAGATCTGCTCCTGCAACAACTCCTCAATGAAGAGGTTAGTATCTACAGTCAGAACCTGTCTGGTTTAGCCGTAGGATGGGAGGGTCATTACAATTTCGATGAGGTCGAGGCCCTGATGGATGCTCAGATTGAAGGGGAAGAGCTGTACGCAAGTGAGGAAGAGCAAGACTTTGTAGAAGAGGTGCTAGACGTGATGGAGCAGGAGGAGGTGGATGATATTGAAGAAGAGACTGATGGGATGGAGGTACAGGAGGTGGGCGGAGACACGGGATCTGGTACGGTGCATGGAGATGAGTATGATGTTGACTCACAATCAGCTAGTTTGCAAACAAGTGGAGAGGTAAACAAGCACACCAAATCCCTTTTATTAATATGAACAAAAGATGATAATAGAAAGATACTGCATCTAGTATTGGCATAAATCTAATTTCTCTTGTTTAATTTCAAAGTGTATTGCTTATACGTTTATGACCAACAAGCCTGTGCGCAGAGCAGTCACTTATGGTTGGCATGTTTTTTCAGTGCTTCCCTCCCATGGTAGCAAGACTGCACATGCAGCTACTTTGTTAGCCCATTATCTGCCATTTTGGGAGTCAAATGGCATGTTCAGATAAAGTGAGAGTCAAACCACATGTGCTTTACCTTAAAAATGCACTGCACTGTAACACACAGAAAATATGACTCCCAAAGATGCACAACCAAGATTACTTTTGGGTGATGAGGCAAGGTTAACCAGGGTCAATGACTCTTGAATTAACACTTTTCAGCCAGCGGAAGCGCTCCAGGACCTTCCTGCCACAACCTCAACAGCAACAGGTTCTTCCAAGAAGTCATCAAGGGTGCAGACAGTCCTCTGGACTCCCTGTAAGATGCTGACTATCAAGGAGTCAATGCTGGATCTCTTGGTGAAGTTGCATTCTAAGATGGTGGGTAAGGAAGGCTCGTACTTGCCTCCGTCTATGAAGAAAGAGAAGGGTGAGAGAAATGACCCAGGAGTGCAGGTAAGTAGGTGCTGTGTTTGTGAATAGACCTCAGTAATGATGACATCATAGTTTGTCTCTGCTTGCTTTCGGAAATGCAGCACTCGGTTACAGCTCTTAAGCAATGCAGTTAACAAACCGTGACGCCATCAGTACAGGGGTCTATTGTCTATTGGGTGTCTTCTATGTATTTTAATTTTTTTTTTATTTCTTTTTGTTTTACAAAAGAAAGCATACTTCACTTACCTTTTAGCAAAATACAAGATAAATTTGCCCATTAATGTTATCAGGGTTTTTCAAAAAAATGATCAAATCTTCTCGTCATCACCTTTCTCCCCGACCTCCTTATTTATGGCCCAATCACCAACTTTGTTCTTCTCTGGCTATAAATACATCTGTGTTGTTTATTTTTCCTTCAGGTTGGAGGAGGAGCATTCTATATTACAAGGCTCCTGGATAAGATTTGTCACTTACACCCTGAGAGTCAGAAACGATTAGAGGAGCTTTGTCAAGTCAAAGACCAACCTGACAATGGGCAAACTGAGAGCAGTGCGCAAAGTTCAACTGACAGGTAAGACTGACCCTAACACAAACTTTGTAATTGGCGTGTATGCGAGGTATTTGTAGATACCAATTATTGACCACAAGGGAAACTGACTGGGTAGATTTTAAATAATTTTGGGTTGAACAAAAAACAGACTGACTGGAGCGGAATTTGAACCAACAAACTCCGTTAGAAAAATCAAGATTTAATTGAAGAACATCCCACGAACATTTCTCTGGCCCTTGTTCTTTTGAAAACCTTTTACCCTTTGTGTTATTATAAAATTGGCTGCATGTTGCAAGGAGGTAAGTTGACATAATTAGACTACATTCAATAAACCACAAGGGGAAACTGACTGGGTAAACTTTCCTTCCATTTTGGGGTGAACAAAGAACAGCTGACTAGAGTGGGATTTGAACCTGCGACCTCCAGAACATAAGGGCAAGATAGCTCAGTTGGCAGAGCACCGGCACGTTAGTCGGGAGGTTGCAGTTTCAAATCCCATTCTAGTAAAAACAAAATTGTTTACCCTAAAAAATAAGTAAACCTACCGATACAAATTCAACCCAGCATTTTAATGTTGTTCTTGCCATAGGAGAAAGAAGGCACGTGAAGCCCAGCAGAAGCTGTTCGCAAAACTCGCCGCCGAGCAAAGGAAATTTTTGGAAAAGTCCCTGGAAACAGGTAAAGTATTCAAGCCAAGTTTGCATCACCCCTAACTCCAATACGTAATTTTGTTACAACAAATTCTACCAGTCGTTTGCATATTTTAAAGAAAATTTCAAGGTTTTTGAATGGGAGACTTTTGAATGCTAGGTGGCAGCAGGCACAACAGGTGAAATTCCATTGTTAATGTAGTTTTAAGCATGCGCACATTGCCGAGGAACAATGGATTTTCCTGGTAAGTCTGCTGCCACCCAGCTTCCCAAAAGTACCCCATTGATTAACTTCTCAGCCGCCAATCTGGTATTTTGGAGTGGCCCTTTGTATAAGACTTCTACAATAATATTCACAGTACATAGAAGAAAATAGCACAGTAATGATAGATATAAACAGGAAGATAAAGTCATGACCACTTAATAGATGGATTGCAATACGCATCAATGACCACCATCTTTGATGAAGTGTGCACGCGTGAAGAGCTATCATTGGCTGAGAGTCGTGCGTAGCGCGTACACGCGTGCACTTTTCCATCGTTTTTACATCAAAGATGGCGGTCAATGACACGTATTGCAATCCATCTATATTAATAGTTTCAATATGAAGGGTCTAATGTACAGATCACCCTTTGTATTCAACAGTTATTAGACCTTCAGAAATGCAATTATTCAACTGTATGCTGGTGGTAAGTAATAAACACGGGACTGAAAAGCCAAACCATTACATGTAGGTCAGGCAGACCAGTTTTGTTCGAATCCAAAGCTTGAATACATGTAGCTGACCTCATGCGCTGCATTCTGGACTAGCGTTTTTGACTAGCGTTGTCTGATACCCTTTTTGTGCACCAGACAATCTCAATCTGGCGCAATTATTCCACCGTTTCACTCTTCAGCGCTTGATTGTTACACATGTTTTGTAATTGTAGACGAGAGTTTGGCAGAGGTACCCGAAGCCGAGGACGACAGAGAAACTGCCACACCTAAGGGAGCTGATGCTAGAGAGATGTTTGAATGTGTCATATGTGGGCAAACAGTGCCCTCAACGGACGATAATCCGATCGGGATGGTGGCACTAATGCAAGCAACTGGAGGTATAAATTGTGCATGAATCAAATTAAGAAGAACTATTATGTTTAGGCAGTCGTTTGAAACTTGTAAAGTAAGATTAACACACTTTGAAACTATTGTAAAAAAGACCAATCGTCGCGTGAGAACTATAAGGTCCTTAACAAACGTGATGGACAAAAGGTTGTTAAACATTTTTTTTTTAAAGCCTATAAAACAAAATAATAAAATACAACTATCAGAAATTAATGTTTCCTTATGAAAATAAATTTTCAGATTTTCATAAGGAAACATTAATTTCTGATAGTTGTATTTTATTATTTTGTTTTATAGGCTTTAAAAAAAAAATTTGTTAACGACCTTTTGTCCATCACGTTTGTTAAGGACCTTATAGTACTGAGCTGACGAAATCTACTTTTGATCTTTTGCTTTTGTTTTGTACGAATGTATTCTGCCATTGCTGGGAAACTATTATACTTGTGCGTGTTGTGCGAAAGGGGCACTGTCGTTGTGATCATAGTCTGCTATGTCTGCTTGTGGCTGGAAATGGAAACATGAACTCTCACCCAGTGCAATTTGACTCCTGAAATGGCAAGCGTGGCAGACCGTGACAGACTGTGGCAGACCGTATCCTTGTGTGACTTTGGTGTAAGGGTCCAATGCCAGACTTGACCACCTGAACACACCAAGTCGTCAATACTGAACTGGTCATTGTACTCTTTCCTGTAGAGGAATTGCGAATGAACATAAAATTGATTGTATTTGATTCACTGTAGACTTGACCACCTCAACATACCAACTAGTCAATACTGAACTGGTCAATGTGCCTTTTCCTATAGACATGTTACAGGAATCATGAAAGAACATAAAGTTGATTGTATTTGATTTACTGCAGTTCTTGGTCATCGGTCTCAGGTTTCTGAGGCTCAGACCTTACCAACACAAAGTGGCGAAGAAATTACCCATGCTGGACGATGCAGGAATGTCAACCTACGAAGGAAGGAAGATCTGATCAGGAACTTTAACAAGGTATTGGTTGGTGCTATAAAAAGAGTAACAGAAATGATTTCAGTACCAGCGTTGTACTACTCTTTATTCAAATAGGGTATCATAATTGGTTTCAGTACCAATGCTGTACTAATCTTGATTCAAAGAGGATAATATAATTGATTTCAGTACCAATGCTGTACTAATCTTGCTTTGACTATAGACCAAAGCTGTAGTCAGTATTTCTTGATTTGAAATTGTAAATCACAATGTGTTGTTTTTTGGGTTTGAAGGAATCATTGCAGACATCTGTTGATACTGAGTGGACCGGAGTTCATATTCAGAGTTGTAGACACTACATCCATCTAAGCTGCCATCAATCCTACCTTAACTCATTACAGGTAAGCGAGACCTCGATGTTTGTAAGATGTAGTTTGTCCATGGTCCTCGTCAAGCGGTCTAGTGCACCAGATTCAAGATCTGGTAGCTTAGTCTTCGGGTTGTGGGTCTGCATAAGGGAATACAACAGTGAGGACGAGGTTTTAAACGGCCGTTCAAAACCGGCAGGGTCAGGGCCGTGCAATAAAGGACTGAGCCGAAAGGTTAAAAATTAGTAATGCACTTTTATTATTATTCTATTTTTGGCTATTCAACACTTGAACTTCTTTCTCTCTGTTATTGACAGGAGTACCAGTCCCACCACCTTCAAGTCCACAGCAAAGGCGAGTATGAGTGTCCGTTATGTCGACAACTGGCCAACTTTGTCTTGCCGTGTATGCCTTCGTTTCAAGACTCTTCTGCGAACAGACCTCACGGGGTGAAGAGAAACTACTCTTGTATTGTAGCTGAGGTGATGGACAGGTTGAAAGATAGACGAGAGATACCGGTATCACTCAGGGTGAGTTGTTAGAACAGTGTGGCTAGTATGGCGTTCTTTCAGTTCTGCTGTTTTACGAATGATTGAATTCTGGTATGTTCGCTCATGTCACTTTGTTTGTCATTTGAGCTTAACTTGGCTCAGTGGATTGGACATAAAGCCATAGAACCTGTGTCCAACATGCAGTGGAGTAAAAAATACTGACTGTTGAAGAGTGTAGGGGTTGTAAGGACCCATTATCCATCTTGTCCAAAAGAAGGACGGGTGTGGTGTTCCAAGTCAAGCCCTAAAGCTGAGTTGCTTCACAGATTCTCAAGATTGCAACATCCAAACCATTCCAAATTATTGTCCTGGTTGTGCCACCGTTGCGATGGATAGTTTAAAGGTGACAGCAATCATGTATAAAAGAAGTGCTAACAACGGTTGTGCGTACGTACGCGTATTAACAGACTTTAGATTGACACGGTATGTATTGATTCATTACGCGTAAATCAGTGCCTGCGCAAGCTTGCACACCACACATATGTTTAAACACTTCTCGCCAGGTTTATATGGCACGTGTAAACATGGCCATGTGATCTCCTTTGACCAATCAGAATGGATAAAACTGTCCCGGTATTTTATGAATCTATGTGATGTAATTTATGTTGAGATCGAACACCTCTAATTATGGCACCACAGGGAATTCTGAATGCCACAACGAACTACATTGTGCCAAGACTCCAGATGGAGAATAGATTCAACACACATGGCTCTGGTTTAACGAGACCGGCACTACCACCCATGGAAATGCTTCAGATCTTATTGCAGTCAACAGCACGGTGAGTTTAGTAAGCCTTGCTTTCTATTCTATGCAGTTTTATGGGAAACTTTTTGAAGGCTAGATGGCAGCAGACATACCAGGTAAAAATTCCATTGTTGACGTAGTTCTTAGCATGCGCACATTGCCAAGAACAGTGGATTTGCCTGGTAAGTCCGCTGCCACCTAGCATCCCATTATGTTTCCCTTGATACTTGTTGGTTATAGATGGATTGCAATACGCGTCAGTGACCGCCATCTTTGATGTAAAATGATGGAAAAGTGCACTAGTGTACGCGCTAGGCACGACTCTCAGTCAATGATAGCTCTTCACGCGTGCACAATTCATCAAAGATGGTGGTCAATGACGCGTATTGCAATCCATCTATTGTTTATAGATCCCAAAATGGGCTCTCTTTTTTTGGACACACTTGTGTCAGGTAATCGAAACAATTTCAAATTCTGATGAGTATTTTTGAGCAGCTGTTGTTGTGAATTCCTTCTCAGGGTAAACTTAGAGTTGGATTTGGTGGTTCGGGGAAATCTTCTTACTCCTCAGTCTTCTAGTCAGCCAACTGCCAAGAGGAGTTGTTTTGGTAAGCTATATAATAATATCTTAATGTATTTGTATAGCGCCTACGGCAGGCCAGTCTCTAAGCACTTAACATTCAGTATTTTTCCGGCAATGTATTGTGGAGCTACGTTTTTAAGCATTAGACCTATTTCTTTACATAGCACTATGTAATGGTGTACAAGGTGCTGTGGTGCAATATGCAGCCATTCAGCTATATATTATTATAAGGTGTTAATCCCCGGTGCAAATTTTAACATCCATTAAATTGTTGCGGTACCCAACAGAAACGCTTCTCATTTTCAAAATTCTTTTTGATATAAACTGGTATATTTTTTCCATAACCACATTATCTCCGAAGTAAACTGATTCTCAAAATGCTTTACACTATCGAAAGCTGCTGTACTTTGAACCAAGTAAGTTTTTATTGCCATTAATTTCAAGAGTGATTACCAAACGTATACCTTCCCTTTAAAACAAGTTCCGAAAAGTAAGACTGTGATTTTTTAATATCAACGTGAAGTGGTTAATCACAGAGGTACGGTAGACTTTAAAAATCTATTTACTACTGTTAAAAACAAACAAACAAACAATTGAGAAAACATTTGCGCACTTTCTTCTTCTTCAGGAACCCTCCTGGAGGTTTTTAGTTTTATACTGAGTGATCAAGCGTACATTGATATGGCAAGTAAAGCTTGGTCGTCACTCGCTGGAGTTGAGCCTGGTACCCAGCCCCTGGTCCCAAGGTATGATGTGTTTTTGTAATTAGTTTTACTTTAGAGGATGGTGTAGCATTTGTCTAATCCGGATTTCAGATTTAAGTGATATTACCTTAGTTTTCAAAAAAAAACTGAACTTCAGATGTACTGGTGTAAATTAAGCACAAAAACAAGAACAAATTAAGACGAGTTGCTTACAAAAATTTTACAAAACTTTTGTGAAGAATGTTTGGATGAAAATATTGGATGAATGCTGGAACAGAAGATATTTATCATTCTCAGTGGACCCGGGTAAAAGTCGATTCAATATTTAAAGTTTTCTTGCATAAATCATCAAAGAAAAACTAGTTCAATGCAACGCCTAATTAGTCAGGTTAGTAGGCTTCCATCCGTCTCAAAAGGCGATGGATTTATGAAAAGGGGGACACTGATAGTTTGGATAGTTAGTGGCCTTGCGGCTGTGACTTGCAGGATCCTGTATTCTCTGAGCGCTTTGCACTTAGAAGGCCATATAAATGGGTTATTAAGCCTATCGGGAGTGCAGTCACGATGGCAGCTGCGACAGATGAATGTCGAAGCAGCAGTTGGTAGCTGCTTCCTTCGAAAGCGCTTTTAGTTGTAGTCATCCTCACGGACTGGGCGTGGCTTACAGTGGAATCAGTCTCGTCTGTGTGAAGTGGGCGTGGCTTACAGTGGAATCAGTCTCGGTCTGTGTGAAGTGGTGTTATGACATCAGGTTGTGTGAGGACGTGGCTTACAGTGGAATCAGTCTCAGTCTGTCGTGAAGTGGGCGTGGCTTACAGTGGAATCAGTCTCAGTTTGTATGAAGTGGGCGTGGCTTACAGTGGAATTACATCACTTACTAACAGGACAACTTCCCCCATAACGCTATTATCCATCCCTCTATGATAGTGTGAAAAAAATGTATGTTCATCTCTAGAAAGAGGTGTGGACCCTAAATGAAGTAGTTGTGATTTTCTTTTTTTAGGGTTCAAAGCAGTGATGTACCAATTCTCTTGAGGGATCCAATATCAATGCTAATGTACCTCATCACGGTTATGCGCCATCCAGTACATAAGGGTAAGGTGTAATTTACTGAAGTATGTATTTCATACTTTTGAGTTGGAAATTGTCCAAACATGTACTTGTAGTTCATAGAACAGGAATATAATTTCAAATGAATGGACACGGTCACGTTTCCATTGTTTGTCATCAAAGATGCGACCAATGCAAGGGGTTTATAAGTGCACCTAAGATGTACATGTAGAACTCACTGAGTAACATCTTTGAGATTATTTGCAAGTGACTGTGAGACATTTCTTCAAAATTAACAACTAAAAATGAAAATTTGTATGTGTACTGAGTAGTTTATTATGAAACTCTGCGATGAGTGTACAAAGTCACCATTGTTATATCTCGTTTATCAAAATAATCCCTCCATAAGCTTTTAAAATGCCACAATATTATTCAAAACTCTGTCATGTCATAAGACAGGATTGAAAAAGTAATTGTTATAATAACATGTCGATCATATCGACAATGCAGGCCTGGTGGTCTGATTGGTAGACTCGTCAAGCACATTGAGTCTACAATAAAGGTCATGCGCACGTTTTTTTTTATGATGTGTTTTTGTTCTTTCATCAGACTACTTCACATGTATAGCGAGGGCCTTGTATGCCATGCTGTACACACAGGCCTTATCTGTTATTAGTTGTAGAATGCCAGCGACCGAGAGGAAAGCCTGGACTGAAAGCGGAAAATCATGTCAGGTATGCAAGTCTTGATGTATAGACTTAGGGTGTCATGGCCGAGCTGTTTAGAGCATTGGATTCAAGTTCTGGTGGTTAAGTCATCGGGATGTGGGTTCCAATCCCGGTCATGACCTTGTGTCCTTGAGCAAGATGCTTTACTATAATTGCTTCTCTTCACCCAGGGGTATAAATGGATACCTGAGAGGGTAGAGGTTGATATTTTGTTCAAGAAAAAAATTGTTTTATTCCAATGCAATCTTCTTAAAAAAAATGCTTATAAAATAATACAGCAATAAAAAAAAAAGCAGAATCAGACACTGTGGTTTTTTTTTTAAGTGAGAGTGGTGATTGATATTAAAATTAATGTTCTAACCTGCTCATGTTAATGAGATTCATTTGTGTTTTATTTTCAGGATCATTCTAATCAAATTCAAATGCAATCCTTACTGAGTGAGATCATCCAATGTACTCCCAGAGTAGACTCTATCAAGACGCAGATGCACATCAAGGACTAGCTGTGAGTTATTTTTTAGGGAGGGGCTCTAAAGTCAAATTCAGTTTTATAAGAGACCTAGTGAAAGTTTAGTGAAAGTTGGGTGTACGAGTTGGTGTACGAGTTGGTGTATGAGTTGGCGTACGAGTTGGTATGTGTACAAGTTGGTGACTCGTACACCAACTCCATACACCATGTGGGCCAGCAACTGGAAGTCTCAAAAAAGCTTAAACGTGCGACCATATTGCACATGGAGATTTTGTATTGACTTAATAAAGATTCTCTCTTTGGTTCAGATTTGCCAGTCAGTATGGACACCCCAATGTGTTGAGACTGCCATTCAACAATACTGTCTTCCATTTCTACGCATCGCTGCTCTATTGCAGCATCATTTGTACAGAGAAGAACTACCTACATGTCAGGTAAGTAATAATAACAATAATAACTAGACATTGGGTGTTTGTCCTTCGGACGAACACAAAGCATATCCTGTGGGATTTTGACGAATAAAAAGAATAATAATAAGAAGAAAAACAATACACATCTTGACAAGAACAATAGCTGTTCTGACCGCTATGTGGGAACAGCTAAAAATAATAATTGTGGATATACTGTACACAATCCTGGAAGAAGGAAGTAGCGAAAAGTTACTGGAGAAAGGGCTTAAGCAATTAATGTTCAAAATTGCGTTTCGAGAAAACTGGGTGTAACTTTAATCAGTATTTTGCCACTCATAAGTCATTATAAAAAAGGTTCAATTCTCTGCATGGGAGTGGGAAAACGTGTATTTGGGGCACTTCTAGCAACAAAAATGTAACATTAATGTCATCTTTTTATTTTAATCTCACAATTTAAATGAGTTTTCTTTTTCTTCCAAACTGCCATGTTGCATAATCCCTTCATGCCTACTGATACCTCCTTCTGGCCTTTCTGTGTTTGCCAAACAGCGTCAAGATGTTGATTCGAGGTGCTGGTTAATTTTCTGAACCTTTGCACACCGCCCCCTGTTGACGAGAAACAACCTGACCTGTACAGCGCTCGATGTCTTCATTTTGTTGGTGACAGCCCGTCAGAGTTGTTAAGGGTGTGGTGTCAAGAATTGCTGGTCTTCGTCAATAAGAATCAACCTGTAGCTAAGGTAGTTAACCCTTAAGCTTTCCTTACCATAGGTGACTTTAGTCCACTGCACTCATACCTCCTCTTCCTTACCATAGGTGACTTTAGTCACGCACTCAGCCTTTTCTTACTAGACTTATCACTGCACTCATACCCTTCCTTACCATAGGCAACTTTAGTTGTACAATCTCTGACAAACAAAAAATTCTGAAATACATAACATTGTACTTTTTTATTTTAGCACACCGAAAAACACTCAGAAAAAAGCTGGCAACCATCTTGAAAAATAGACCAACCGGTTGTCTTGAAAAATGTGTCGGGCGGCCAATAAAAAAAAAATTAAGAAGGCCCGCCTCCTCCTTTTTTTCAAAAAGGCAGGATGCTAAACATGTTTTTTTATTTTCTTCATTTCAACACAGCGTCTGTTACTACATAACCCCATTTTCTATGCGCCCTGCCTCCTTCAACTCCCTACGAGCTACGATGATGTTTTCCAGTACTACAGACAACGCGATGTGACAGGTGCAAGAACATGCCCAGTCGTCCAGCGGTGTGTTTGGTGTGTGGTGCGCTCATCTGTCTGAACGTAGCTGGCTTGGGCTGCCATTTCTCTGCCATCTCTGGCATCAGGGCTCCGATGGAGGCAGAGGTATTGTTGGATAGAAGTATAGCTGAGAATCCCAATAAAGAGCGCCCTCAACCAACTGCCAGTTAAAAAAAAAGATATACTATCCCGAGGTCAACTAATAAGACTTAGAATAATATGATAAAGAAAGGAAATCCTAATTGTTGTTTTGCTCTCTTTTCACTGGACATGATTATATTGTTTTGTTTACATTGTCTGCTTCTCTGCGCCTTGAACATCTCTGTAGATTGATCGGACTGTTATTGTTATTAGTAGGATTTAAAGTCTTTCATGGTGGAAGTATAACTAAGAGAGGTTTGCGGTGACACCATGTTAAATCTCTTTTGAGTAGTGTTGGTTCTGAAAAGAACCGGTGGTTAACCACTCAACGTTTCGATCAGTATGCTCTGATCGTCTTCATGAGAAATAGAGATTTAACATGGTGTCACCGCAAACCTCTCTTAGTTATTATTATTAATATTCGTGATTTTCAGTCAAGCTGCTGTATTCAGTTGATATAGTTTGAATACATGATTCTTTCCCCTCAGCATCCTTGGCATGTGGGTCAGGGACAGCTGTCTATCTGGACATCAATTCTTCAACGGTGATCATTGTTAGAGGAGAGAGACTTTGCTACTGGGCATCGGTGTATCTTGACAGGCATGGAGAAGAGGATCGCGAACTCAAGTAAGTTCACATTTCCACTCTTTGCATTAAAATCGACCTTCACGAGGGCGGACGTCACTGAGGTCAAACAGCAGAAACGGGCATGTGTGTGCGCGGCGCGCACAACTCTCGGCAAACAAGCGTTTTTTACTCTGACCCAGTGAGGGCGCTATTTGAGATTGTGATGTGATACGTAAGGGGTCTAGTAGTGCACTTCTTTGCTTCCACAAACTGCTAAAAGTGGTTTCAAACCTTGCGTTTTGAGCGCTTGACGCACATGCAAATCAAAAAGCAAATTGCCCGTAAAGATTGGTCCATTAGGAACTGTCTATACCATTTATTACTGAGGGAAGTTTTTTGAGGGCTACAATAGAATACTGTATTAAGTCAGTACAATGGAACCTCCAAGAAGAATATCCCAAATGTTCCCTTGTAATTAATTGTCAGTTCTTGCTGTCTTTCTCTTCCTTGTAGACGAGGCAAGCCTCTGATCTTGTGTCCTCAACGTTACAAGATGCTGGAGCATCTGTGGAGGAGTCATGGCTTCAACCACTGCTGTAAGAATTGGTTGCCGCGTGGAGGTCATGGAGGTCACCACTATTGAATCAACAATCAACCTAAAGTGTATTGGTGTACATGTGTAATATTATATCAAATGTATATTATTGAGGTTTGCAGCATTTACTTTACTTTGCTGACCCTCACCCAAGGCTTGCATCGGTAACAATTTATTATAATTTCAGCACAAAAGCATCATTAGCGCTTGCCTCTTACCACTGTGGCCCCGGTTCGATTCCCGGCTAGGATTGTGCGTTAGTTCTCTCCTGTGCCATGAAGTGTTCTACACTGTCGATCTCTGGCTGTGCTCCATGGTCATGTATGGGTCGATGCGACCGGCTGCCAAAAGGTACCTTTACACATGGCCTGTGGCTCGACCACATGGTAGGCGCGACCTTCGCATTTCAGCTTCTCAGCTGCGAGTAAGGATGATTAGCCTCCTATAAACTGTTTTTCTTAATTTGAAACAATATGCAAGACTGTAAGTACAATATTAGTTATCACACAAGCGGGAAAGGAATAATGGGAAATATAGCTCTTCTGACCATATCCAATGAGGTCGAAGGCCAAGTTGGATATGGGACACAGATACGTGTTTTTGTGTCATAACAAATTGATCTTCAAGCAAACTTCAAGCGCAGCTTCAAAAAGCACAATACGCAGTTAGAACAGCGCAGTACACTGGGTGTGATATGGACCGTGCAATATGGGTTAATATCACACTGTTGTTGCCATGGATCGACCGATCAGAATCGAGGCTTTGAAGTTTGCTTGAAGATCGTATGATGTATCAGTCTTCTTGCGCTCAGCTACTCTGCATTTGTATAGACTGTGCAAGTCTTGCGTGTTTTTGAGCATTGTGCCGAGTTTGTCTCCCTCACGCGTTACAGCAATGTACGTGGGACCAAAGTGGTCCCCCAAAATGTTTGAATACGAGCGAGACTTGCACAGTCTATTGTGTGATGTAATCTTTTAAACAGGGGCTCCGAGGTCAAATTCAGTTTTTTTTTTAGTGATGCACTGATTTTCCAATAGAGTGCTTATAAAAAAGGGAAACAAGTCATTTTATTTCAACTCTTTCAGAGCAAAATTTTTAAAATGCCATCCAATTTTAATGTGAGGTTAGAGAAATTAACTTTGCATCCCTCTTTCATATGGATTCTATTTAGTGGAAAATGAGTGCATCACTAAACTGAATTTGACCTTAGAGCCCCTCTTTCATAACCAAATAGAGATGAATTATTATAAATTATTTTATCGCAAAGCTTACGTTTTTTATTAACTTGAATAACCCCTGGTCACCTCTTTCTGTCTACGAAAGATTTGACAATCGGTAAAAATGTTGCCCCATTGTTAAAATCTTTCGCAAATAGTTATTGTCCTTATTAATAGAGCTCGATCGCAACATTCTTCTTACAAATTTTAAAGATCGTTTACATTATCCATGGAGCCTCCGTGCTTTATCGTTATCGTTGCGTGTACACGTTATGATTGTGCGCGGTGCGGCAACTGCAGTACAATCGTTCCTATCGTGCTTCACTACATCCTGAACAAGAATTTTGTACAAGCTCATCAGCCCATCCCAGCGGTCTTGGATGAGACCGGTTTGGCCCAAGCGAATCGAGGCATGTGCATGGCAGTTTCGACTTGGTCATCAGCTCAGTGATGTAAAATCCTCATCAGAAGTTCAATTTATTTTCAGGGTAAGAAACAACAAATTGTTTTATCTGAAAACAGAATCAAAATCAACCACCTCAGATGAATGTTTCGTTTAACAGAAAGAATGTTTTTATTTTATTATTATTAATTTTTATATTTTGATTTTAATTATTTGTTTTTTTCTTTGGGGGTCGTTTGCCTAACAAACTCTTTTTTTGGGGGGAAAAAAACAAACAAACAGTTTTGAGAAGCTCTGAAACGGATAAAAGTGGATTTGGGATTCATCATCCAGTACACCACCAAGATACATACACAGTGATTACAAAGTGGATCTTTGAGTTTGGCTCCAAATGTAAATAGCATTTATCAGCGGACAATGCTGTGCAAAGATGAACTAGATCTTCCAATTGAAACAGACAAATACGTACAACTGTCCATTGAAGCAAGCAATGTGCCTACGGGGGGTGGAGTAGTGACATCTTTCCTCGCCTTCCACCTCTGGGACCCCGGTTCGAATCCCGCCGGGAGCACGATGTGGATTGGGTTTTCAGTCCCTTCATGATTGCATGGGTTTTCCCCTGGAATCTTTCTCTGAGGTCGTCTTCCCACAGCTAAATCTCAAACTTCCTTCTTTGTCTGCTCTCCATTGGCCTTCTTGAGATATGGTGGACACTAAAGGAATGCACTGTTTGGTTTGGGTGTATACAGACAGGTTGACCCAACTCCAAATAGTGTCATCGTATTGTGTCCACAAATACCTCAAAAAGGCTGATGGGGTTCTTGGCTAGTGTAGTGATTAAGTTCGGTGAATCTCACATGCTATAATGAGGATCTTCGGTATAGTAATGAAGAAAAGAATTGTAATGCATAACACTAACTTATAAACGTTAAGTTGTAGTATATGAAGTAGTTCAAATAATGCTCTCATATAGTGATAAACAAACACCCTTTGTACTACCCTCCCTGATCATAGCGATGCTGGTATACATTGAAACATATTTTAATCCATAAAGTTTTACCCTTTTCCCTTGTGAAGAACAACAAACAGTTTTCTTATTTTGCTTATTTCACTTCTGAAAGAAATGATTTACTGCTTGTGCTTTAATTGCACTCGTTGAGTTATGTATTAAAACGCACGGAATGTGTAATTGATCAACATAAATTGAACAGCAAAGATTTGATTTCTTGTAGCATTATCTTGTAAAGGTAAGTTATTGCCTCAATTCTATTCCCATTAAAAAACTTAAACAATTTCAAAAGAACTTTCCCGAGTCCCGTGAACAAATCCACAGGCATGTTACTTGGGTGGGACTCGAACCCACGACCTTTGCCACTCTAGAGCAGATGTCTTAGTTGGTAAGACGGATGTCTTAGTTGGTAGGACATCTGCTCTAGAATGGAATAGAAAAACGAACAATATTCGTTATCCCCGATGCAAATTTATCATCTATTAAACTTCAAAGGAAACCTTAAAAAGTGGACCAGGGAATTGTTCTACAGAGAAGTCTAAAATGATCCACAACGTGAAGTTAGCAGAAAACTCTGCGAGAAATAATTTGTTCCCTAACTCACTCAACAACATTCACAATGAAGTATCAGAGAGACTGCTGTGTCACAGTAACATTGTTGTATTTATTTCAGTATTACATATTTCAATCCACTGAACAGTACACGGAATAAGTAGAGCTCGTTCCAATACCTCTGACCAACAGTACCAAAGATTACAATAAGACATCATTAATCCATCTTAGAAAATTGTAGGAATGATTTCTGAAGTACGAGATGTCACGTTTATCACTTAAAAATAAATACACTTCCAGCTAGTTTTACTTTCGTTAATAATATCATGACTTATGATTGAACACTAAAAACACAAACAAAACAGTTTCAAAACTTGAAATGCTAAAATGCAGTACTGCAAAAAGGCAATAAAATGTCTTCCTTACAAAAAAAAATGGCCAGCACCTTTTTAAACTCGATGGAAAATGTTTGTCCTGACAGCAGGTCGGCAAGCCTAGAGTGTGTTTCAACGACCTTTACATGAAATCAATTTTTTTTAACACAAAATTTCTGAGAGCTGTGCAATTTTTTTTCCCAGCAAGTATAACTCTACTCTTAAAATAATTTTTTTTTAAATGTTTTTTTTTTTTTCACAATTTGCAACAGAAATTATTATTTTGTAAAAACCACCATCTTGAACCCTAGAATTAATGAGCCAACATGTTGGTTGCGATTCTGTTGGAACAACTACGCCATTGCGTCGCATTTGAACTGCAAAAGCGCTTCGCGAAGTCTCAAATATGTTTCTGGTCAAAGTCGCCAAAATGCACTCTTGCTTATGATTAAAAAAACAGGGAAATAACTATAGAAAACAAAACAGCTGCAAAAAACATATAAACCAAGACCAAGGATGTGATTTTTGGTTGTATGGAATAAAATAATAAAAAAAACCTTTAAAAAACAATCCCCTTTTCTTCAAAAGCGTCTCTTCATTGAGACTTCAATCAACATTGAGGACTTGACGCTCGTGCCTGCCCTCCATCAGTATCACACATCGCCAACTTCCTGAAAAACTAACCATCAACAATTATTGTCTTGGCAAAACTAATTTGAAAAAAAGCACCACAGAGAAAAACTTATAGATTTGAACAAATAATATCAATTGGGCACTGGGGTGAATAAATTTGCACCCAATACCAAGATACCAGATCTATAGTCACAAATACAATAAATACCAGGTCATCAAATCACATCTTATAGGCACTAGTCCTAAACGGCTACTAACTGTTCTGTTTTTTTATTTTTATGGACACGTCACATTTAAGAAATTCTGATTTGTTTGACACTTAAAGAAAGTAGTACTGGACTTATTCATGTTTATGTACGATGTGCAATCAGATCAGTGGTATATATATAAGGTGTTTATTATTATTCTTATAATATACAAGATTCATATCTTGAGTAGGCAAGTGGAGTGGAATGTCGATGATTAAAGAATGCAGCAAATGATCACATTATGGGGTCAAAACTTAATGTATTTCACTTGACTTTATAATTTCAAACAGGGTTGCTGGACCGAGTTGTCTCGTACTCGGGGCAAGTCTCAAATGGGTTGCAGCAAAAAAGAAAGTTGAAGAATAAAATTATAGGCACAATTTATAGTCTATTTGGTGGGGGTAAGGCCTAGATCGTCGTAATATTTTTAGACATTTGTAAGAAGTTAAGAAAACATTTGTTTCCTATAAAGTAGAAATTGTGCATTTAAAAGTTTAACATTTAACAGGGCGGTATCTTCATCGATTCTTTGGTATCTTCATCAATGCTTTGGTATCTTTATTTTTTCTTTAGTAGATTTGTCTCAATAGTCAGTGTTCATAATGGCTTTCAAATATTTCGACTTACATGTATTCATTACTTTTGCGCTGATGGCCTCCCAAAGATTGCTAAATAACTCTTGGCAGAAGCTAAGGATGGATTGAAAGACAGATTTACAATCTTACAGTGTAAAATACTTCAGACCTGTGTGGCACAAGACAACTTCAACAAATATTCAAAGTCAACAGACATTACTACAACAGGTTCGATAATTTACACACACATGAGAACATTATCTGTTCTAAACTGGTTACATACTCCCTAAACCGTTTAAGTTGGTAACCTGGTAATCACACCGTCTCTGTGAATCAATATGCATGTAAGGTACAGCGTGAGACACAAACCGATGATTATGGCAACAACTGTTGCTTCTCTTGTATGACAGTCTCCCTCGACCAAAAGCACAAGCCTTCTGAATCAGGCCAAGAATAGTTTGAAGGTTTGCATGGCAAAGCTACAATTAGATACAGGTTGGCGGTGACACCATGTATTTAATCGCAATGTCCATTAACCATGTCCCAGGTTGCCAGCATGTCCAGGCCTGGACTTTCAGCTTTGAGCATGTTGAGAGGGCAAGGCCACTTTCCTTTTACAAAGGGGCACTTCCATTCAAAAATCTTAAAGTGTATTGGGAATTTCTGAAGGGGCACCAAGGCCAAGACCAGGGGCAACAGAGGCCATGGCCTCCGTGTAGTTCCAGGCCTGGATATGTCCCACCAATGCTAGATACCTCATCTGTAATTACATGACCTTAGATCAGGGAACACTTTGCATTGTATCTCCGTCGAAGTGCATTCCTTGAGATCATGTATATCTTGTTGCTACTGAAGATATAAACATTTTTACTGTTTTCAACAAATTCGACATCAAACCCAAATTCAGGAGATGCATTGAGGCCAACAGAAGCCAGCGTCTCCCTGTCAATGTTATTGTTATTTACATTGACTCTCTGCATGTTGGGCAGATTTGACAGCAAACACAGAAGTGCCTTCATGTTTCTATTTTCAAGCCCACAATCCGTCAGGTCCA
The DNA here is from genome assembly GCA_032158295.1 of Pycnopodia helianthoides. Taxonomy (NCBI): domain Eukaryota; kingdom Metazoa; phylum Echinodermata; class Asteroidea; order Forcipulatida; family Asteriidae; genus Pycnopodia; species Pycnopodia helianthoides. Next base: position 1,203,779 of record CM063263.1, read on the forward strand.
AGGAGAGAAGAGATGACACTGGGGTGATTGCACCTTTCTGAAGACCACAGAGATTGTTGTTACGCAGGCCAACCCACTGAATGTTGCCCAGAGCAGCAACGATATAGAACAATCCCCTCATATCATCCTTCTGTAATGAGCAAGCTGTGAGAATCAAGGACTCCAGAGACAGGATCTGACTGACCTGAACAGGCATTAAGCCGTGAAGATTATTCCCACTCAGGTTTACTCTCTTGACGTTGCTTAATGCTGAAAGAAAACGGAAAAGAACATCAACGGTGTCTTTCGTCAGACAGCAACCACTTAGATTCAGCAGCGTGACAGACGGGGTAGAGCAGATGTCATCGGTCTGCAGACTACACAAGCTGTTTCTGCTAAGGTTTACTGCTGCAATACTGTCACTTGCTGAAATCATTCTAAACAGCCTTGAGATGTCTTTGCTGTTCAGGTTGCAGTCACTCACAAACAGAGAGATGGCATACTTGAAAATATCACCGAGAGTTTCAATCTTGCCGTTCATGTTGACTCCATGGAGATCTAGTGAATCTACCGGTATGCCATGTCGCATTATGTCCTTCACAAGTTCTACATCGGCCAGTGAATGACAAATGACAGATATAGACGACACATTTGGCAGCCCAGTTCTTGCCGAGGTTTTCACAAAGTAATGAGCAGCCAGTAAGTCTTCACCTTGAAGCATACCTGAAAACCGAACCCAATCTGCGTCTGCAACGTCTTTCACCATTAAGTCCAACTCGGCCTCATACAAAAGCAACATCATGATCCTACTGTACGGAATAAAGCTGTAAAGGAAACCGATGAAGGTGTCTGGTTCATCATTGAGACCTAACTTCTCACCTACAAGGCCAATGATGAGTTCAGCAGCAGTTGACTTCAGCCCACAACAGAACCGAAGTAAATACTCCATGGTGTCCAAGTTACCGGCCAGAATTTTGGACACATGCTCTCTGAATATCTCAGGGTTAGAGGATGCCAAGTTTGCAAGGTACATTGCTGCGTAATATTCCTGAAAGGTCTTATGGAGGAAGATGACATAGTTAACTTCATCCAAACCATGCATAGCCTTGGTGTGAGCCAGCAATCCCACTTCACTTCCCAAACTAATAACCTCTCAGAGTCAAACTCTGTATGAGTAAAATGGAATTTGACACCGTTTGGATTCAGCAGACCCTCAAGCGCTACCTTGCCAAGTTTGATACTCAGATCATCAAATGTAGCTGTTGTGAAGGTGTCAGAACGAGTTACTGAGCTTTTACTAACCCTATGCTGATAGAGAACCCTGACTGCAGTGTTGAAGAGCTTTGTGACCCTATCAGGTAGCTTATGGCATTCCTCCCATGTGGTACACATCAACCAGAACAACAATGGTATCTCTGCTAGTGTACGCAGGGTTTGTGACTCCTGGACTTCCTTCAGAAGCTCACTTTGGTACTTGGAATCATGGTTCTTCAGATATTTCCCAACAAACTCCTGCCTGTTTTCATCATTGAAACCAGTAACCTTAACCCGAGTAAAATGAGGATACCACTTGAGAAGCTTCAGAGCTGTAAACTGTCTGCTAGACACAATAACTCGGCATGATTTGAGGGACATGAAGGAAAGGACCCCTTTGACATTATCTACTCCATTTGCCTTGTCTAACATCTGAAACGAAACCTCATCTGCCCCGTCCAACAGAATTAGGACTTCTTCTTGATGTTTCTGAAGAAAGGTTTTCAGTTCATGTTTTGACAAACCGTTACAGTCCGTAAGGATCTGAGAAAATATAGCATCAATGATGTTGAAATCTTGACCCATGAGGTTTAGATTCAAGAGAAATAAGAGCCTGTAGCCAGCCAGGGGAGACTTTGAAAGAAGGGGAGGTTTGGGGGACTGAATAAGAGCCCAATCATATGCAATCTTTTTCAAAAGTGTTGATTTTCCGTAACCAGTCTCAGCTGTGACTAGGATTCGTTTTGTACCAGGACCATCGGGATGTACAATGTCTTCATAAGAATCCAAGGGGATCTCTCATGGTCGGTTGCAAGGTGGTGTTCTCAGAATGATGTCCCTGAAGCCGATTCGTTTCTCTCAGGAGTTGCAAGTTCACATGAAGTTCTGGCATTCCCATCGCTCGATCCTTGGCCAAAGGGTACGTCGTCACTTTCATTGTTTCAATGTAATGATTAGCTACTTCTTTACTGCAGGCCAATACATCAAAAGCAGGCCCAACCACATCTGAAATCAGTTCAAGTTGAAGATTTAATCAAATTTTGACCTTATTTAGCAACTAGTCTTTCCTCGGTGAGAGATATCTAACAATTAGGGGGTAATTCGCAATACAGTTTGCCACCTATAGTTTGCTTTGTACAGGTCATTTTGCAAAGAGGGCAGTTGATGTTCAGAAATCAAAATGCAAGCAGAGGTGATTTGAAGGGAACTGCAATTCCTTTAAAGTATGGTAAAAGAGAAATAATTCCTTGAATTTTAGCCACATCCTGCATTCACTGAGATTTCATGGTGGTTTCACAGCAAAGATTTTCATAGTGTGAGTATATTCTGTGACTACGCACAAACGTAATGCATTCAATATTAATCATGTTTGTTTGATATGACTCACACAAAAGATCCTTTGAAATTTGAAATTGTTTACATACTAAACACAACACAGACACAGAAACTCATCCACCCAGGTTGGGCGGTATGCATGGCAAAATAATGATTGACATGTGACACATGTTCAACCAATCAAATGACAAGGATCTGTGTAAGCAGTGTAGATAGGTTGCAGTATGACGTAAATCGGCCATCTTTACGGGCAGTTTAGAACAAACAGTCGTGCGTTTCCTGTGAGAATGGCGTGCAACACGCGCGCATTTCACGAAACTCATTGCAGGATTGGTCAGTGAACAACGCGGCTGCGTTAATAAGTTGAGCGTTTGACGCACCTGCAAGCCAAAATGCAATTTGCCCGTAAAGATGGCGTTCTACTGGGAACTATCCATATAAAATGCAATATTAGCCTACAGTACCTGATAATTCAACTGTCATGTCAGCCCGTCCTATTTCAACCAATGCTGCCTCAATGTGGCCCTTGCTTCATCGTCGCTGGGTTGCCTCCTTCTCCAAGCAATGAACATCTGAAAGGCTTGTTCCTGCAGGTTGTCTCTATCATTATACATGAATGCTTCAATCTCTGCAGCACTAAACCTCAAAGTGGTCCCAAGGCGATGCCAACTTTTCCCGATATTTCTAGACAAGTCCCGAAACAGGTTTTCATCACAGCAATTATTTTCTGGGAAAGAATGGCAATTAACTAAACAATAATTGTGATGATACAAAAATAAAAAAATCCTCAAATAAGGGATAATGGAGGTATGTAGATGAAGCCGCCTAAATATACCCGATACTAGTCACAAAGACAGCCGTCTGTCTTCAGCGTCAATAGCTCCCTCTCGTCACTAACCCCTACAAGGCAGAAATACTCAAAAACAATTCTGATTGAATCCCAAAAGAGATAGCTTTGTGTACATGCTTGTTGAAAACTAATGTAGGATGCTCCAAACAAGTCATGTTTTACGCAGTCGCCCTAGACTGTGTGTCATTAACCAGTTAATGCCGGAGGACGTGTACACTATATATACCCACAACTTTTACGAACCAGAAAATGGATGACAGTTTAACCCGTTTTTGTATACACTCTGTGACTCTGAACAGTTCTTTGAAGGCCAAGTGATGTCTTTATACGCCCGCACATTCCACAGTGTAGCGTGCACAGGCAGGCATTCACCGTGCACTTACTGTGTGTTATTGGGAGAGTGTAGGTCCAATGAAAGACAATTAATGCAAATTTATACAAAACTGATATCAATATTATCCAACCCACTCAGACTCAAATTTAAATCACAACGTTTTGCAACGTGCGTTAAAAAGACAAAAATCTGAATGTCTGTAATACCTGAAAGATCTGAAGCCACATCTGATCGGTCCATTTTGACTAAAGCAGCCCTAAATGCTTCTCTTGCCTCCTTGGTATTAGATTGCTCTTGCCACCATTTGACCATCTGAGATGCTACATCGCCAAGATTTCCTCTTTTGTGCTCAAGTGCATCAATGACTTAAGACACAAGACAGTGCCAAGATGACGCCAGTCTCTGCCGATATTTGTGGCGACATCGTGGAGTAGTCTTTCATCTAACTAACAATACTCTAATGGTAGAAATAGATTTGAAATTAAAGATGAGAACACAAGGCAAAAAATCTTCAAAAAATGTCATTTAAACGAGTGTCTTTAGCTCAGTTTATACTTCATGCAAAAATGAATGCATAGGATTTTCGGTTCTACAAGCCAACAATCAGTACGCACTGTTTTCCAATTTTGATGCAAGGTGAGAAAATTTACTTTGCATTTAATTGCAATTTGCATGAAGTACGAACCAGACTAAATACATCAAATTCCAAAAAAAAATCTTGACATTTAATATACATGTACACTGTTCCAATCACTACACACGGGCTTGTTGTATGTGACCTGTGACATCACATGTTTACAAAAGAGCCACAGAGCCCGACTTCATACAGGCACAGCTTGTAGACAGTAAAAGAACACAACAAATCTTATGTTTTAATTTTTATGGTGATTGCACTGGCTGATTTGTCTCAACTTTTGATATGAAGAAAGGGGGGGGGGGACATCTCAAAAGCTGTACAGCTGTTGCTTTTGTAAGTCTTGAATTTATGTGAAAATTATGACACAAAATGTAAATTTTCCCATTATGGCCTATGTGTAGTAATATCTTGCCCTTCACAGGAAACGCATTAGAATGTACAACTACAATACAACTTACAAGGTCACCACTCTGTAAACAAAGGTAACATTGTCTATAGGGTGGTGCATGTCTACTTTGACCGTACACATTATTTTTCGGTACATGATCTACATGTAACTCTAGCTAGGTCTAACCCCAACTGATGTGTTGTGTTGTGTTGTGTTACTGTTACTGTTACAATATTCAATAATGCATAAAAACATACCACACTTTCTATATTAATTGGACGTCATCGGATCGGAGCCAGTCGTTATGACGTCATCGGTCAGTTTGAACAATGATTGCGAAAGGAAGGGGGTTTTGGGGAACTCCCTTCTGAAAGGACAGACCGTTCGTTGTGAACTAATTATTTGGTGGTACGGATGGGTTAAGTGTGTGTTTTTTGACTAGTCCCATATTATTTTATCAAGATGATTTTTATTCCTTCACTTAGACGAAAACAGAGATGAAGAGTTTTACTTTAACAACTCGGTGAATTTTTTTTTCTTGGGTTTCGAGAATTTTTTTTATTTGGGGGGGGGGTGTGTGACCATGGATGGAGGTGGTGTGACCCTTGCTAGCTCTTGATGTGTGACGAAAAAAGTCGACAGAAAATGGTCACTGAATTTCGTCTGAAAAATGTGTTCAACGGCAGAAACAACTTACACACAACTACTTCCACTTGTTCTTGAAAAGTGATGATATATCTCGACACTTTGCAAAACAGTCGGGAGCTCCTTGAAAAACCACCGCATTTACTAACTTAGCTTTGGGAAGAATTGATTGATGAACGTTTACAATCATCCAGCGCGAGTAAATAAAAGGCACCGCGGCTCTGAGCTGAGCGCCCTCTACTGTTGGAAAGTCGGGGAGTCTTGCACATCCCTCGTATGTTACACTGAGGTAGGTACCGTGCGTGCTTTGTTGGTCCGAGGTTTACTGTACGTAAAAAGTGATTGGTTAGTCTATTTGCTAATGACACGCAATGCCCAATGAGGTACCCGCTCTGATACGTGCAGATGGAAAGTAAATAACTTTCTAAAATCTTCCGAATTGGGTAGGACACACATTAAATGTACAGTACTTCCTGGTATCATGGGCCCATGGAGGTAGATGCTGGTACGGTATTAAGCGGGCTCCCCTGACTGTTTCGCAAAGTGTCAAGGTATAATTAGCACTTTTGAAGAACAAGATGAACATTAAGCTTATGTAAATCAGTGTAAGTTGTTTCTGCCGTTTAATTCTGAAAGTTAAACAACACATTTTTCAGTGACCAATGGCATTTCTCTCGTCACTAGAGTAGAGGTCCTTTCTCTGTTATGCTAAAATCTAAGTCACTACATACATCACTGACTACATTGTATGTCGTGTTAACTTCAAAAGTTAAAGTGACCATGGACTGGAGGAAAGCAAATTGTCCTTCCTCCATTAAGACGGCGACTAAGACTAAGCATTGCTAAGCATGCTAAGACTAAGCAGTAAGAGCAAGGAACTGTACTGTTGTGTTATAAATAAGTTACAGCTTACTAAAAATATTAAGTAAATGTAGTACCCCCTGGCCTGTGTAACCGGTTTTGAAGGTACCATGCCCTTTTCTTTGAATTGAAAAAATTTTACTATTATTATTAAAATGTATAAAATAGTCGACTGATGACTAGTACTATAGTAGTAGTACTAGTAGTAGTAGTCCTAATGTAGTTACCTTCCTATGCTATAGTATTTAGAATATAACTTAGATTAAGAAGTATGCAAATGGGGGGCGACTTTGTCAGGGGGGGGGAGACTTTGTGAGGGGTGGGTTTGCAAAATTTTCAAATCTTAAAGTTGGGTGTTGTGTTGCCCTTAAAAATAATTATTAGATAATATTAATAATTAAAATGTTTTGTATTATTTTTCAATTTCAATTATCAAGTAATAAACCACAAGGGAAATTGACAAGATAAATTTTAAATAATTTGGGGTTGAACAAAGAAAAATTTACTGAGCGGGATCAATGTGCCGGTGCTCTACCAACTGAGCTATCTAGCCCTTTGTTGGCAGTCTCTATATTTTTCCAATATCTTTGTTCGGGGTGCTGCAGTCGTGTTCTGATTCTGATTCTTATCAATTTACATGTACTCTTTATTAACATGGAAGGAATAGAACTTAGGTACGCCTACAACAAACTGCCAGGAAGTACAACTCTCTCAGCCACAGATCAGGATATCCTACTAACTTCGCTACCATTATTTTGCCCTTTGTTAGTCTCTATATTTTGTTCAATATCTTTGTTTGGGGGCGCTGCAGTCGTGTTCTGATTCTGATTCTTATCTATTTACATGTACACATGTACTCTTTATTAATATTTACATTGAAGGAATAGAAAGTGCGCCTACTTACAGATCAGGATATCCTGCACTTATTTGCCACACCATCAGAGGGAAATACGTAGCAAAGCCTAAAAATGTGGATATAAACTGACAATCTGTAGAACAATTAGCAACTTCAGTACACTTTTTTTCTGTTGAAAACAACTATTGCTATTTATTTGCTGTGATTTTCAGAAAGTAGGCCTACTAGGGTAAACTGGGGTAAAAACGCCCATGGGGTAAAAACGCCCACTTGACTTGTTTCCATTGCTAGTAAAAAAAGACACATAGAATTACTAAATGAAATATATTTCTAATAGGTACTATGCATGGCAAAAAACATGAAAAGAATAATTAAACTCATTAACATATTTTAAGGGTGCATAGGTGCTGTTAAAAAAAATTCAGAAAAAAAAGTTTTGAAAAATGACTGTCGAAGGTTTAACGTATTTCACTTAAAATAAAATAAAAACAGCACATTGTTTATTTTTTAATTATTTTTTTAGTTGATATTTGTTAAGATGGGTTAACTGCACAATAATAAATGATAAAAATATTAAAATCAATTTTAATATTTGCTTAACATTGTTTTGTAAGTGGGCGTTTTTACCCCAGGATAAATCAAGTACCTCGGGGTAAAAACGCCCAGTAGCATCCTTAACATCGAACTCCATTAAAGCCTCATTAATCTTTAAAAAAACCTCAATATTAGTAACTAACAGCCATATTTTAAATTTATATTCACTATTAGAAGCCTATTATATATAAAACTGTGTATTTCTTATATTTTTTTATTCAGGTTTGATCAATTAGGTTAAGGTTCAATTAAAATTTGCAAAGTTTATTGTGACGTATTTGATTTTTTTCACAAATAACTTTCTTTCATGCTAAGTACCACTGCAAACGGCATTAAAAGATTATGTTGAATGATTGGGTCTAAATATTATAACTTCATGAATAGGACTGTTTCTGCCATGATTTCACAGGGCATTAAGGCACTAGGTAACAACAGAGAAACTGTTCGCCTGAGTAGGGAGAAACTGTGGATAAAGTGTATCCAGATCATTCAACCCCATTGGTCTGAACATCCAAAAAGAAACGGCTAATAACCTTTTGTCTTTGCCTTCTCCTAATCCCCACAGATATACACATTTTTAGTCTGCCTCATTAACTAACTAACCCCCTTCCCACCTTTGGTATTGTGTTTTGTGTTTCCAACCTCTTGTGGTCATACCAGCTCCTTCCCTCTACCCCCCCCCCCATTGTCACCCTCTTCGTTGTTCATCTCTTGGTGTCCTGTGTGCTCTCATCTCTTTCCAATTGACTGTTTCTGTTACACCAGTAGGCCTATTCCTGTTTATGTGTGTTGTGTAGTCAATAGTCATCCCACTGCGGTCATGTGACAAAATCTCTCTCTTACCGTCAATGTACATTCGCGAGCTTAATTGCACATCTTACTTGCTAAGCTAGGTGTGATGTCACACTAAAAATCACTGTGGTATTACTGACAACTCATCTTAAGATGAATCTTAGTGCTTTGTGAAATCAGCACCAGGAGCTTCTGGGATGATTTCCTCAGACCAATGAAGCCTTGCTGGAGTTAACCTTAGACCTTTCTAAGTTGGTACATAAAATAAGTGTTCAAGTTTATTGTGCGTGAATTATGAATGCTAATGTTTCAACATACCACATAAAGTTATCGGTTTAAAATGATTGAGTTTGTAGTTATAATGAACCAACTGTGTTTGAAAAGTTGTTTGCAGTTAATGTAGTATCCCTCAATATTGAATTAATTTAACAAATATGATTCCATTACAAAAGAAACCTGTCATATAGCGACCTCTGGGCGGGCGGGCGTTTTTACCCCGAGACCCGGGTAAAAACACCCGCCAAACTTCCATCCAAAAAGGGTGGAAAATTTCACTTTTTCAACATAGTGACTATAATTTTATATTTGCACACAAAAGAGGAGATATGTAATGGATAAAACCACACATTAATTTCTCTGTGTCTCCAAGAAGTTCTGAGATATTTAACTAAAACTTAAAAAACGGGCGTTTTTACCCCAGTTTACCCTACAGATCTTCAAAGTGAGCATTTCACATCTGTAAAGAAAGTCACCATATTCATGCAGTGTTGACTACCCGGTGGTCCTGCTGTATATTATCAATGCTGGTCATCAGGGGCACAGACTAATTTAGTCAAATGAGTCTACTGGTAAGTAAATGAAAACAACTTTGTTGTATGAAATAATATTAACAATATTCAATACCTTAGGAAATTTAATTGAGTGTTTTTGTGCAGGAATGTTTTTTGTTCAAAAAACCCCCAAAACATTTAAAGCATGCTTAAAGGCCCTGTACACTATTGGTAAGATCGAAAAACACAATGTTCACAGATTCACACATAACTTACAGGATTTAAAGTAAGTAATGGTAGAAAGGGTTCCTTAAAGTATTTCTGCCTAAAATGCTATCGTTTCTGAGAAACGAGTAAAACAATAGTAATTATTGCGCGCGATAATTTGAAAAAACAGAAAATGTGAATTTTATGTAAACTAAAATGTATTCAGTTTTGTAAAAGTTATCCACACTCCACAGAAGGTTTAAACAGTTTCAACTGAATGACAATTAAGGACAAAGTTTTGTGATGCCCATATTTTCCAAAAAGTAGAGTCCCTAAGAAAGTGGGGAAAAAGAGTGGTCTCTAATTTCACATTAACTTGGTTTAAAATGTCATTTTATTTGTGTTTGAAACTGTGACCTCTGACATTAGTTGTCATCAGTAAATTGGACCGTACATTCAGGACTTTTTTCCCTCTTTTTTCAAAAGGTCAAATTCAAGACTGTTTTAATGGAATGTCTTCATAACTCAGGAATGGACTAACAAAATTCCCCTTAAAAAAATGTATAGACCTACATATGTACATGCAGTTGAAATGTGCGGTATTTTATGTTTTATATTTTATATTCCTTGATTGTTGATGTATTTTATTTTTTATATTTTATATTCCTTGATTGTTGTAATTTGTTATTGTTGTAAAGCGTTGTGGTACCTTTTATGCGTAAGAACGTTATATAAATGCTTAGATTATTTGTATTATTATTCTTATTGTTATGTGCATTCTAACAGCAGTTAGGTTAGACCTATACATAGATCATAAAGTCTCATACATGTACCTCAAAATGTCTTCTAAATAGATGTAGTCAATTTATGAATTGCATTGTTTTTATTGTGAGGTTGATCCTTTCTGTCCTCCTTTTTTAGGTAATCTTACAGCATCGCGAGGTGTCTCACAAGATATCGTTGATTACCTCATTTAAGGTCTAAGTGTTTGCATTCAATCAATCATGGGCAAAAAGCAAAAAAGTGAGTACACATGTACCTGTATAAATTCATGAACTTTCAATGTATTGTAAACATGTTCCTATACAACAAGCCTGTATTGTAAATGTAACAATGTATAATGTCACGGAAAACTTTTGAAAAGGTGTATTTAGCAATGTAATAACACGGCAAATTTAAGCCTGGCTCATACTTAATGCAAATTGCAATTAAATGTGAAGTAATTTTTTCACCTTGCATCAAAATTGGAAAACAATTGTTGGCCTCAATGAAGATCTATTTCTATTTTATGTACCAGCTGACAGTCAAACATGTCAAGCATAGTTTGGATGGTATACATTTTAAGATTATTTCAAATTCAGATAGAATTTAAGAGGTTTATATAACAACTCAACAACCCGGTGCCTTCCAAAAAGAGTTAGAACAGTCTTGTGTCAGTCTCTCATCTTTAATTTGATCTATTTCTACCATTAGAGCTTAGTAAATCAGATAAAAGACTACTCCATGATGTCGCCACAAATATCGGCAGAGACTGGCGTCATCTTGGCACTGTCTTGGGTCTTAAGTCAGAAGAACTTGATGCATTTGGACACACAAGAGGAAATCTTGGCGATGTAGCATCTCAGATGGTCATTGTCATGGTGGCAAGAGCAATCTAATACCAAGGAGGCAAGAGAAGCATTGAGGGCTGCTTTAGTCAAAATGGAACGATCAGATGTGGCTTCAGATCTGTCAGGTATTATAGACATTCAGATTTTTTTTTAACGCATGTTGCAAAAAATTGTGATTTAAATTTGAGCCTTTATTTACTAAAATCTGTGGAAATCTTTCGTGGGTTTTGCTGGAGTTACAGTAGATGATATATTTACGGTAACACCAAACAACATAATCGGAATAGTCATACTGCTATTATTGGGCTGAAAGAAGTTTGGGTGTATTAAGGATTCTGAATGTGCCTTCTCATTTATAATGGTTCAATTCATGTTTACGATGTTTGTCCATTGAACGTAAGCTTTTTAAGCAGTTTTGGATTGAACTGATTTACAGTTTAATGTGATACCATGGCCTCGTGTTTCAATAGACCTCATGGACTGCCTCGCAAATAAACATTTTATTGGCGATTTAGTCGTAAAATGAGATCCATGCTGGTCCAGGTAATAACAAAGTTTATCGTTATCTAGAGCAGCATTCACCTCATTTTACGGCTAATGAGTGCATAAAATGTGTTTGCAGAGTAGTCCATGCACATGGCATCATTTGAGTAGGGCGCCCTCGGGTAAAGGTCAAAAGAAAGTTGCTCAATGTCTAATCCTTTGTGCTGTGAGTACATAGATGTACAATTCCATTGTTTCATCATCGTTTTCACCTCGGATAGCGGTAGGATGGCATGGGTGCATAAGGTTGATTGTTTTGATGTGCCTAGAAATAATGTGCCTTTCTTTACTTACATGTAGGTACTCCAGTGAAATCCAAATGTCGTTGCCATCTGAAACTTACAGGTAGAGATCCTTCAAGTCCACAACAAGGAGCAATACAACCAGGTAAGTTTACTTTAAAAACAGTGGATTCATTTCACATTAGGAGTTTTGAACAAGCATGTACGCAAAGCTTTCACTTTTGGGATCTAAACAGAATTGTTTGTCAGTATTTCTACCTTGTAGGGGTTAATGATGAGACGCTGAAGACGGACGGCTGTCTTTGTGACTAGTATCCGGTATATTTAGGCGGCTTCATCTCCAGACCAACAGGATTCCATTATCCCTATTTTTAAAGGAATTTTTTATTTTTCACAGTTATTGTTAAGTTAATAATGTTAATTGCAATTCTTTCCCAGAAAAAGTGTGCTTTGATGAAAACCTGTTTCGGGACTTGTCCGGAAATATCGGGAAAAGTTGGCATCGCCTTGGGACCACTTTGAGGTTTAGTGCTGCAGAGATTGAAGCATTCAGGTATAATGATAGAGACAACCTGCAGGAACAAGCCTTTCAGATGTTCATTGCTTGGAGAAGGAGGCAACCCAGTGACGATGTAGCAATGGCCACATTGAGGGCAGCATTGGTTGAAATAGGACGGGCTGACATGGAAGCTAGATTACCAGGTACTGTAGGCTAATATGAAATTTTATATACTGCTTACACAGATCCTTATCATTTGATTAGTTGAACATGTGTCACATGTCATCAGGCCCATAACCAGGGGGCGGATGAATAAAATGTAAAATATGTTGAAAGCTACAAGACAGCACAAAGACTGTGACTTTTTGACTTGTGGTTCAGGAAATATGATTTTTTTTATTTAAACTTTTTGTCTGAACTGGAAGGAAAGGTAAAAAAAAACAAAAACATGTTCAGGTTCTGCCTTTTTGATAAAAGGAAGGAGGAGGGCCTTTTTTTTTTTTTTTTTTTTCAAAAATGGCTTCCCAACACTTTTTTCAAGACAGCCGGTCGGGTATTTTTCAAGATTGTTTTGTAGCTCTTTTGTTTGGTTTTTGTGTGCTTAAGTCTAAAAATACAATCTTATTTATTTAACAAAAATTGTTTTTGTCAGAGATCGTAAACATTTGGACAATAAAGTGCAATTTTAAAAGGATTGTGAATCTGTGATTGTGTAAGTAACAGTAGAAGTAATGAGGCTGAGAAATGCTTTTCTTATCATGAAAATAAAGTCCCTGCTTGCATTTTGATTTCTGAACATTGAAAATGACCTCTACAAGGCAAACTATAAGTGGCAAACTGTATTGCGAATTACTCCCTAATTGTTAGATATCTCTAACCAAGAAAAAACTAGTTGCCAAGGTTCAAAATTTGCCTTTGTTGTGTTTATTAATATTATGAAAACAAAATTCAAATTTGAAAGGATCTTTGTGTGAGTCGTATCAAACAAACATGATTAATATTGAATGCATTTTGTTTGTGCGTTGTCACAGAATATACTCACACTATGAAAATCTTTGCTGTGAAACCACCGTGAAATCTCAGTGAATGCAAAAATTTGGCTAAAAGGATTTGGCTAAATTCAAAGAATTGTTTCTCTTTAACCTTACATTAAAGGAATTGCAGTTCCCTTCAAATCACCTCTGCTTGAAAATTGATTTCTGAACATCAACTGCCCTCCTTGAAAACGACCGGTACAAAGCAAACTATAGGTGGCAAACTGTATTGCGAATTACCCCCTAATTGTTAGGAAAACCAAGGAAAAACTAGTTGCTAAGGTTCAAAATTTGATTAAATCTTCAACTTGAACTGATTTCAGATGTGGTTGGGCCTGCTGTTGATGTATTGACCTGCAGTAAAGAAGTAGCTAATCATTACATTGAAACAATGAAAGTGACAACGTACCCTTTGGCCAAGGATCGAGCGATGGGAATGCCGGAACTTCATGTGAACTTGCAACTCCTGAGAGAAACGAATCGGCTTCAGGGAAATCATTCTGAGAACACCACCTTGCAACCTGACCATGAGAAGATCCCCTTGGATTCTTATGAAGACATTGTACATCCCGATGGTCCTGGTACAAAACGAATCCTAGTCACAGCTGAGACTGGTTACGGAAAATCAACACTTTTGAAAAAGATTGCATATGATTGGGCTCTTATTCAGTCCCCCAAACGTCCTCTTCTTTCAAAGTCTCCCCTGGCTGGCTACAGGCTCTTATTTCTCTTGAATCTAAACCTCATGGGTCAAGATTTCAACATCATTGATGCTATATTTTCTCAGATCCTTACGGACAGTAACTGTTTGACAAAACATGAACTGAAAACCTTTCTTCAGAAACATCCAGAAGAAGTCCTAATTCTGTTGGACGGGGCAGATGAGGTTTCGTTTCAGATGTTAGACAGGACAAGTGGAGTAGATAATGTCAAAGGGGTCCTTTCCTTCATGTCCCTCAAATCATGCCGAGTTATTGTGTCTAGCAGACAGTTTACAGCTCTGAAGCTTCTCAAGTGGTATCCTCATTTTACTCGGGTTAAGGTTACTGGTTTCAATGATGAAAACAGGCAGGAGTATGTTGGGAAATATCTGAAGAACCATGATTCCAAGTACCAAAGTGAGCTTCTGAAGGAAGTCAAGGAGTCACAAACCCTGCGTACACTAGCAGAGATACCATTGTTGTTCTGGTTGATGTGTACCACTTGGGAGGAATGCCATAAGCTACCTGATAGGGTCACAAAGCTCTTCAACACTGCAGTCAGGGTTCTCTATCAGCATAGGGTTAGTAAAAGCTCAGTAACTCGTTCTGACACCTTCACAACAGCTACATTTGATGATCTGAGTATCAAACTCGGCAAGGTAGCGCTTGAGGGTCTGCTGAATCCAAATGGTGTCAAATTCCATTTTACACATACAGAGTTTGGCTCTGAGAGGGTTATTAGTTTGGGAAGTGAAGTGGGATTGCTGGCTCACACCAAGGCTATGCATGGTTTGGATGAAGTTAACTATGTCATCTTCCTCCATAAGACCTTTCAGGAATATTACGCAGCAATGTACCTTGCAAACTTGGCATCCTCTAACCCTGAGGTATTCAGAAAGTATGTGGCCAAAATTCTGGCCGGTAACTTGGACACCATGGAGTATTTACTTCGGTTCTGTTGTGGGCTGAATTCCACTGCTGCTGAACTTATCATTGGCCTTGTAAGTGACAAGCTAAGTAATAACGAACCAGACACCTTCCTTAGTTTCCTGTACAGCTTTATTTCGTACAGTAGGATCATGATGTTGCTTTTGTTCGAGGCCGAGTTGGACTTAATGGTGAAAGACTTTGCTGTTGCAGATTGGGTTCGGTTTTCAGGTATGCTTCAAGGTGAAGACTTATTGGCTGCTCATTACTTTGTGAAAACCTCGGCAAGAACAACTGGGCTGCCACATGTGTCGTCATTATCTGTCATTTGTCATTCTTTGGCTGATGTTGAACTTGTGAAGGACATGATGCGACATGGCATACCAACAAAGTCACTGGATCTCCGTGGAGTCAACATGAACGGCAAGATTGAAACTCTCGGTGATATTTTCAAGTATGCCATTTATCTGTTTGTGAGTGACTGCAACCTGAACAGCAAAGACATCTCAAGGCTGTTTAGAATGATTTCAGCAAGTGACAGTATTGCATCAGTAGATCTTAGCAAGAACAGCTTGTGTAGTCTGCAGACCGATGACATCTGCTCTACCCTGTCTGTTACTACATTGAATCTAAGTGGATGCTGTCTAACGAAAGACACCATTGATGTTCTTTTCCGTTTTCTTGCAGCGTTAAGCAATGTCAAGAGAGTTAATCTGAGTGGGAATAATCTTCATGGCTTAATGCCTGTTAAGGTCAGTCAGGTCCTGTCTCTGGAGTCCTTGATTCTCACAAATTGCTCATTACAGAAAGATGATATAAAGGGATTGTTCTATATCGTTGCCGCTGTGGGTAACATTCAGTGGGTTAGCCTGAGTAAGAACAATCTCTGTGGTCTTCAGAAAGGTGCAATCACCCCAGTGTCATCTCTTCTCTCCTTGGACCTGACGGATTGTGGGCTTGGAAATAGAAACATGAAGGCACTTCTGTGTTTGCTGTCAAATCTGCCCAAAATACAGAGAGTCAATGTAAATAACAATAACATTGACAGGGAGACGCTGGCTTCTGTTGGCCTCAATGCATCTCCTGAATTTGGGTTTGATGTTGAGTTTGTTGAAAACAGTACGATTGTTTATATCTTCAGTAGCAACAAGGCATACTTGATCTCAAGGAATGCACTTCGACGGAGATACAGTGCAAATTGTTCCCTGATCTAAGGTCGTGTAATTACAGATGAGGTATCTAGCATTGGTGAGACATGCAGGCCTGGAATAACACGGAGGCCATGGCCTCCGTTGCCCCTGGTCTTGACCTTGGTGCCCCTTTAGAAATTCCCCATACACTTTAAGATTTTTAAATGGAAGTGCCCTTTGCTAAATGAAAGTGGCCTTGCCCTCTTAAAGCTGAAAGTCCAGGCCTGGACATGCTGGCAACCTGGGACATGGTTAATGGACCTTGAGATTAAATACATGGTGTCACCGCAAACCTGTATCTAATTGTAGCTTTGCCATTCAAACCTTCAAACTATTCTTGGCCTGATTCATTGAGGGAGAAAGCTCACCAGTCATAGCAACTGTGCCAGCATAATACAGAAGGCTTGTGCTTTTGGTCGAGGGAGACTGTCATACAAGAGAATCAGCAGTTGTTGCCATAATCACCGGTCATGCTGTACCTTCACAGAGACGTTGTGTTTACCATGTTACTAACTTCAACGGTTCAGGGAGTATGCAACCTGTTTAGAACAGATAATGTTCTCATGTGTGTGTGTGTGTGTGTGTGTGTGTAAATGATTGAACCTGCTGCAGTGATGTCTGTTGACTCTTAATATTTGCCGTGTGCCACACCAGTCTGAAGTCTTTGTACATTAAACATTAACTACCACCTGCGCAACTTCTCTCGTATCTGCAGGTTTATCGACATGAATACTTGTGGTTATGCGGTCCGATCGTTGGTCCTTTTGCGGCTGGACTATTGCAACTCGCTGTTGGGTGGTATTTCAGGTATAAATGAACGCGCAGCGGCTCCAAAATCGTGCTGCGCGACTTATTTTTGTGCTGATAAGTGTACCAGTACCTCGCCTTCCTGCGCGAACTTCATTGTTGGTTGCTGGGTCCAGCATCGAGTTGGCTTTAGGATCCTTCTGCGTTTATCACTCTGTTCGTCATGTTTGTGTGTCTGGGCCCAAGTATCTTCAAGACCTTCTTCATACTTCGCAACCTGGACGAGGGGGTCTTAGATCATCCGAGGATACTATGCATTTAGTGGTTCCAACCACTAAGAAAGTCGTTGGTGAAAGTGCCTTCCCTTTCATTGGCCCTAGGTTGTGGAACAATCTTCCCAATGAGATCCGCCAGGGTCCAAGTGTGCATGTGTTCAAAAAGCTACTTGAAACATATCTATTTCCTAAAGAGTAGCTTTTTTTATCACTTTTCCTGTGTGTGGTGATATATTCTGTGCTTTGCTTGTATATTACTGAGAATAGTTTTAAACAAATTGATGTTTTTTTTATATTTTCTACTGAGGGTCTGTTCCTGTTTTTACACTTTTTACAATTTTGTTGTTTGTTTTGTTTGTTGTATTTTCTAACCGTATCAAATTATATTTTTTAGAGTTTTCGATTTTAAATTTAATGCCAACCGCTTCAATCCTTGGGAGAGATGCTATATAAATGTCAGTTAATGATAATAATAAGAGTAAGAATCCTTCTTTCATTCAATCCTTGGCTTCTTCCAAGAGTTATTTGGCAATCTTTGGGAGGCCATCAATGCAAAAGATGTGAGTACATGATGTAAGTAAAAGTATTTGAAAGCCATTATGAACACTGACTATTGAGACAAATCTACTAAAGAATTAATGAAGATACAAAATGTTTAATGTTAAGCTTTTAAATGCACAATTTGTACTTATGAGGAAAGAAATATTATCTTAACTTCTTACAAATGTCTCAAAATATAGCAGCCTTAAAAATATGTCATCGTGTTCACCAAATAACTGTCCACATGCTGGACCAGGGATAATGGCTGAATTCTAGCTCAACTTCAATCTTCATGACTAATTCAGTACATGTCAACAGCTGGCCCACTTAATATATCATCTCAAAGTTCATCCCCTGTTTCTTTCGAACTCCACCCACAGTCTTAGACTATGACGTAATAAATGGAAAACTCACAATACCATGACTACTGACTAGGAACCGCCCCCGCTGTACACAGATCAATTCTATCCTTTTATGCATATGATGTTTGTATATCGACGTCATTTTATACCTAGGCTTTACCCTCAACCGACTACAAATTATTCCCACCGTTTTTCTCTTCAACTTCCCTTTCTGCTGCAACCCATTCGATACTTGCCCTAAGAACAAGATAGCTCGGTCCAGTAACCCTGTTTGAAATTGTTTGTAAAGTCAAGTGAAATACATTGAGTTTTATCCCATAATGTGATCATATGCTGCATTCTTTAATCTACATCCCACCCCACTTGCCCATTCAAAATATAACAATAATAATAAACACCATTACAATTATTACCACTAATCTCATTGTACATTGTAAATAAACATTAACAAGTCCAGTACTACTTTCTTTAAGTGCCAAATAAATCAGAATTTCTGAAATGTCCATTTCAGTAGAAATCAAACAGTAGTATAGCCATTTAGGACTAGTGTCTATAAGATGTGATTTGATGACCATAGATCTGGTATCTTGATATTGAGCGCAAATATATTCACCCCAGTGCCCAATTGATATTATTTGTTCAAATCAATTAGTTTTCTCTGTCGTATTTTTTTTTTCAAAATAGTTTTGCCAAGACAATAACTATTTGTAGTTATATATAGTTTTTCAGGAAGTTGACGATGTGTGATACTGATGGAGGGCAGGCATGAGCGTCAAGTCCTCAATGTTGATTGAAGTCTCAATGAAAAGGCGCTTTAAAGAAAAGAGGATTTTTATATAATTATGTATTTTTTATAGGACCATTCAGGGTAAATGTTTATTATTATTATTATTACTATTCCATGCAATGGTATAATTATTTCCCTGTTTTTTTAATCACAAGCAATGGTGCATTTGGAATACTTCGACCAGAAACATGTATGAGCTTTAGTTATTTGAGAAGCGTTCTTGCACTGTTCAGTTGTGATGCAATGGCCTGAACAATGTGGTGCAGAATCGCAACCAACATAAATAGTAATTGTTTTTGTGATTTGATCAACAAATGAAAAAAACAATTTCAATAAAATTATATTAAAAGTGTGTTTAATTATATTTAATTTAATTATATACTTGATGGGGAAAATAATTGCGAAGCTCTCAGAAATTGTTTCAGTAAGTGATTTTTATGTAAAAAGTTTATTTCATGTAAGGGTCGTTGAAACACACTCTAGGCATGCAGTTTTGCTGTCAGAACAAACGTATTTAATTTTGTTCAAAATGATGGTGGTCATTATTTTGTAAATTTGTTTTTTTGCGTTTTAGCTTATAAGCCAGCTTTTAAACTTGTTTTCTGTTTTCGGTCATAAATCATAATATTAACTAAAGGAAAAAATAGTTGGAAGTGTACTTATACGTGATAAACGTGACCTCTTGTAATTTATGAAATCTTCCTGTACTTTTCTAAGATGGAATATGATGTCTTATTGTAACTTTCATATTGTTGGTCAGGGGTATTGGAAAGATCTCTACTTATTCTGTGTACTATCAGTGGATTGAAATATACAATACTGAAATAAATTCAACAAAAACAATGAGTTGTTCGCGCTGTTGCACAAACACCTCAATAATGTCAATGTGGCACAGCAGTCTCTCTGGTGCTCCAGTGAATGATTTAGGTGAACCCTGCGGTGCAGCATCGGAATATATTACCTTTTGTACCTGGTGGTACTTTTTTAAGAAAGCAGGTGTGGACATAGCATGCAATTTGTTTTTGTTTTGCTGATTCCAATCCCTTCTCAAATGGTCTGTACAGATGGATAGTGGCCCTCATGACCCCACAACAAAAATTCGAGCCCCCAAAATAATGTTAACCAACCCATCAAGGGACAATAATTGTAATATATGCGTGCAGTGCAGCATGAGAATCTGCACATGGCCCTGGAGAGTTACACAAGCCTAATTGTTTGGGTGTCCATCGATGAGTTATCATGTCACTCCCTCTCCCCCCCCCCAAAAAAAGTGGACTCTACCAGGCTGTTTGGCTAGGTTTTAAAAGGAAACTTGTGGATTTTGAGATTTCTTTTACCGACAAAATGGCAGAGTAAACTGACTTTCAAAAAAAGTTCTATGCCACACCCCAGGGTTCTTAGGGGCAAATTATTTATGTCACGGTCTTCTAGTTAAAGGAACATTACAGAATTGGTAAGAAAAAAACTTGTAAAATATACTTTTTGATCACCGAGCAGCTGTACATACAATACGTTTTGCTTAAAGGAACATTACGGAATTGGTAAGAAAAAAAGTTCTAAGAAATATTTCTGTCTGAAATGCCATATTTGATGAGAAATGAATAAACTAATTTTCCGGTTGGAGTTTATCGCTCAGTGAGCGTTTTATTCATTTGTTGAGTCTATATGAATTCATGCAAATGTGTAATCGTTTTTTCACTATTTTCTCGTGACCCAGATGGCCGATCGATCTCAAACTTCTACAGGTCGGAGACCGGAGGGTTACGAGTCATGCAATGCAAAAAAAAAAGTTGCGAAATTGCAATTTCGACCATTTTGGTCAGACTAGTCGCCAGATTTGCCCAATTTTTACCACTTTCAAAAAACATGACACACATTCTAAGAACATGGATTTGATCTTCAATGTGTCTGTCAAAGCGACTGCCAAAGCATGCGTCTATATATGTCCTTCAACGTGTAGTGTCCTTAAAGGAACGTTACAGAATTGGTAAGAAAAAATATACTTTTGATCTCAGATTTACACAAAACGGTCTAATGATGATGATAGTAGAAAACATCCCTTGAAATATTTCTGTCTGGAATGTCATATTTGATGAGAAATGAATAAACTAATTTTTCGATTGGAGTTTATCGCTCTGTGAGCGTTTTATTCATTTGTTGAATCTATATGATTTCATGCAAATGTGTAATCGGTTTTTCACTATTTTCTCGTGACCCAGATGGCCGACCGATCTCAAACTTCTACAGGTTTGTCAGTTTATGTATATGGTGGATTACAAAAAATGCTTACACTGCCAGCAACTGTTTTGTTAGCAAAAACCAATTCTGTAATGTTCCTTTAATCTCAAGTTGTTGGTCATTTTATTTGTCTGTAGAAAGTTTCACCTTCCACTTATGTATAGCCTTTAAATTTGTGTTTATTTCTACGGGAATTCAATTGAGGCTATAAAAAATGAACTGTGCAGGTAGTGCTTTACCATGTAACGGTGAAAGAGACAATGGGCTTGAAGTACCGATTTCACAAAGATTTCACATAGGTATTTACTGCGATTCAATTTTCTAACTGCTAAGCTAAATGAGCTGTTGCAATACAAATCACTATGGTAATACTGACAACTCAACTTAAAATGAATCTGAGTGCTTTGTGAATGGACTTCGTAGACCTTCAGGTTTAATAGATGTTACATACACCGATGGACGGGCAAAACCAAATAATAGGCCATTGGCAATTGGCAAGCAAAATGTGGCAGCAATAATCTTTGAAAAAATAACAATAGTCTCGAGTCTCATTAAATGAAGGCCAAACATAATCAATCAAAAATAATACTGATCACAAAAGATTAGCACTGGCGCCCAGTATTGGTCGCAGTACATTACAACTGCAACCGTGCTGCAAAGTACCCGTGGAATCACACTTATCAAACTTAACGCAGGTGTCACTTGGGCATTTCGCCGTCCCCACACGCAGGCACAATGGTAACGTGTGCCCGACTCCAGGTAACCAGGCAACGTTATCAATAATAGATCAATAGATGGATGATGATACAAATTTTGAGAGGCGTTGATTGTTTTGGACGACAACAAAATACAGGTCAACATTGCTGTTAGTGCCAGGTTTATGTTTACTGTCGCAAACTACAAAAATTCAGACGTAGAACAGAGTAAACAAGGGTAAGCATTTTGATGCTCGGTCACTCTGCATGGAACACCTCTTGTTTTATTCGGGTATTTTTTTTAGGTGTCCGGGCACTCCGCCCGGAATACCTCTTGTGTTTGTTCCGTTTTTAGGTGATAGGAGCAAAGCTCGGAACACCTCTTGTTTTTGTTCGTTTTTTAGCCTGTGTTCGGAGCAAAGCTCAGACCACCTCTTGATTTTGTTCATTTTTTTTTTAGGTGTTCGGAGTAACGCTCGGAACACCTGATGTTTTTAGGAGTTTGAAGGATAGCTCAAAACACCCCTGTAAAAGAGTAATGACGTCATTATCTTCGACAGCGCCCTCGTGTGACTTGTTTACAAAAACGTACTATCCTGCATAAAACCTGTTGTTCAAAAAGTGTAAAACTTGGCGCATACATATAAATCTCTATGTCTGGATAAGAAATAGGCTATGACGTCGTACTGATCATTTTCAAAATAGGATATTCAAAGTTTCTTATTTCAAAAATGTAAACCTCTAGAACAACAACTTCACGTATATCAATATTTCCTACAAAAACAAAAAATGTCTACCAAATGTTCTCATTAATTTTTATACAAACTTTTGTACATGTCTACACTGAGCACCTTGACAAAAACTTATGTCTAGTTTATATTTTCTTTAAATTGATAATAGCAAAACCCGTGCAGTATTATTATAGGCATACACCTGATATTAACCCTTGCATACCACCCACAACCGCCCTTGAAGTTTGACGAGTTTTACACATGCGATTAAAATGCAGCAATCAGGCGAAGATAAGGCGTGATCTCAAGATGACAATAGTCTAAAAAATACCATTTAATGGTCGACATAAGAAGAAAACTAAATATGCTGACCACCTCCAAAGGTTCACAGTCCTATAATATCGCTAACGCATGTGAATCACAATAACTGGTGTTCTGTGTGTATAGCAATGTTTTTCTTTGCCGGGTCACCGCACAAGGTAGTTCTTTAGAAATTGGAGTTATTATAGAGCAACAATATTTATAGAAGTCCCCACAATGGTGTGCGCTATATGTACATGTACATGGCCTTCCGTTTGTGTGTCGATAAGCTCATTGGTGTTTTCACACACGTATAGACGGTGATTTGCAAGGATTTTACACAGAGTTTTACGTAAAGACCTATTGGTAACGGAAGCATTCGTCTTCATTTCACGAGGTATGTTGTAATTATTTTCAATCATTTTTGTAAATTATTGTTTTCCATGGAGACAGTTTTACATTGTACAGTTGAGAAAACGAATTGTTTCCACTTTCAACCGTTTACTTCTTACACGAACCGTGTTTTCTAATTTTGGTTGATCTCTCTTTTATGGTTCAAACCTGAAAGCTTCAATGAGCAAACCTCTTTCCCACCGTCGGTCTGTAGCCAGCCTCTGTCATTTCTACAGATATGTTCATAGTAAATGTGCCACTAGTGTGTTCCGACCTAGTTCCTCCTATCAAAATGTTTGAGCGTGAAAACAGACTGTCTGCTTCTTCTCACCAATACACTCTTGACTTGCAGGTCGGAACAATAGTTGCGATAATCGTAACCCTCCATCCTCCCGACGGTCGGAGACCGGAGGGTTACGAGTCATGCAATGCAAAAAAAAAAGTTGCGAAATTGCAATTTCGACCATTTTGGTCAGACTAGTCGCCAGATTTGCCCAATTTTTACCACTTTCAAAAAACATGACACACATTCTAGAAACATGGATTTGATCTTCAATGTGTCTGTCAAAGCGACTGCCAAAGCATGCGTCTATATATGTCCTTCAACGTGTAGTGTCCTTAAAGGAACGTTACAGAATTGGTAAGAAAAAAAAATATACGTTTGATCTCAGATTTACACAAAACGGTCTAATGATGATGATAGTAGAAAACATCCCTTGAAATATTTCTGTCTGGAATGTCATATTTGATGAGAAATGAATAAACTAATTTTCCGATTGGAGTTTATCGCTCTGTGAGCGTTTTATTCATTTGTTGAATCTATATGATTTCATGCAAATGTGTAATCGGTTTTTCACTATTTTCTCGTGACCCAGATGGCCGATCGATCTCAAACTTCTACAGGTTTGTCAGTTTATGTATATGGTGGATTACAAAAAATGCTCAACATTGGTTACAATGTTTACCCTTTCGGTATTAAAAAGGGCACATGGCCATTCACTTGCACAACATTATTATTGCACAACATCCAAAGTGTCAAAAATTACCCATTATTGTGTACTTTTTAATACAAACCTGTGCAGAATATTTAGCACAGCACAGTCGGGTAAGAAGTTTACCCATGTGACGATCATGTTCCCTTTTTACTCCAAAATTGGGTAAACTTTAACCAACCTTCATTTTTCCCAGGTGTTGTGTTATTTTCCCAGCACTTAGTTGTTTAGTTATAGTTACCCCTCACTTGTGTTGTCTTTAAAGGTATTGTACACTTTTGGTAACAGCTCAAAATCAGTGTCCACACTTTGTGTGATTCAACATGCATGAACAAACAAACCTGTGAAAGTTTAAGCTCAATTGGTCATCGAGGTCACGAGAAAATAGTGAAAAGAGACCTTATGTGTTTTCTGATTTTTCAAACATCGGGTTTTTATCAGGCGTGATAAAAACTATTGTTTTACTCATTTCTTAGAAACGATAGCATTTTAGGCAGAAATATTTTAAGGAACCCTTTCTACCAATACTTACTTTAAATCATGTAAGTTATGTGTGAATCTGTGAACATTTGTGTTTTTCGATCTTACCAATAGTGTACAGTGCCTTTTTAAATGAGTTGTTGTGCACAAATCAAGATGAAGTTTTGTTCCTTTTGGAAGGGCTGTTGTTGAATTTTTTAATATTAAAAAACAAAACAGTAACAATTTAGTTTAAACTCTTATTCAACCATACCATCATGAAAAAGGAGGATTTATATCAGTGTATTTTTGTTCAACTGAAACAATACACTCTGTGTGAGCAGTATTTAACTGGCCTTGTACAGTTTATGATTAATCTATGATGGTCACAACCAAATGATCACCTTGTACATGTATAACACAACTGTGGGTCCGTGTACAGCTACTAAACTTTGGACAAAGGTAACCAAAATAGGGGGTTTGTTGGTGAAACAAATATATAAACACAATTGTTCCGAGCAGACTTTGTAATAATCTCTTCTTGGTCGTCAACTGGGGATAACATGCTTCCGAGCTGTTAACATAGATTTAGTTTACTTTCCCTGACCCGCATAATGTTTGGTCCTTTTGTTGGCTGGGGTAGTTTTCTTGTGTCTTTCCCAGATTAACTTGTTGTACTTGCGAGCTCCCTTCAGACAGTTGTAATGTTCATGCATATACAGGTTTATGCATAACCTCCTTTAAGTCGATGTGTTCAAGACAATAACACTGTTCTATTTTATGTGACCTAATGACCTATGTGGAGAGCGAAGTCTGAAAATAAACCACGTAAGCATTCATCAATATTTGTCTATTTAATCACAATTGAAAATATTACAACAGTTACACTCATTTTTCATTGTTCTGGTTTCCCTCATGGCATCATCATTTCTGTACATTGCTGTTCTGAATGTTTTAGGGCCGGACCTGTACCCCCCCCCGGTTGTTTTAGAGTCTGTTTTGGTTTTATTGTTCTTCGATTTGCCTTGTATTGTTTTGTTTTTTTGTTCTTGTGTTGTAGAGGTCGAATAATTACTACTAATAATAATACGTAAATGCCATATTGGTAGTTGTTTTCCTGCCGTGAATAATTATTCTCACATGTATGTAAAAAAAAATCCACTTTAATCTGTTTTGTTCTCCTCGGATATGGTTAACAATGAAGGTCTGGCAGCTGATCACGGCTGGTCCACTCTTTTTGATCTTCTGTAAGGATCAAGATGTACTTTGGTGCGCACAATATTTAGTACATTGTAAACAAATTAAATGTTTACAGATTTGCACAGAACTTCCATAATATGATTTAAAGATAGTCATGATGGAAAATTTCCTTAGAAATATTTGTACCTGAGATGCTAATTTTTGTTTGATCTTGCGAAACCAAGACTCGATGTTCTGAAAAATTGAAACAAAGGGTTTCCCCTAATTTCTTGCGACTCCAGTGAGCGATTGAGTTTCAATTTCACATTCGTTTGTTATTTCATGTACATGTTGGATCACACAAAAAGCTGACATGACACTGGTCTTTGACAATAATAAACCGGAACGTTTGTGTGGATTTGTCTCACAAAAGAAGTTGACGACAAACCATCTCCAACTGGGTGTTGTGTGTAGGGGTCACGGCCTATCGACTTCCTTCAACAGGGAGGTAGTTCCATTATAATGAAAGGGTAAATAAACCATGACACAATGAGGGGACAGGTACAATACATGTACAATGGGGACAAACAAATATTATTTTTACCTACTTATTCAATGTAAGTATTAAAACACACACGTTAAAGGAACATTACAGAATCGGTAAGAAAAAAACTTGTAAAATATACTTTTTTTATCACAGATTTAGATAAAACTTACACGGTCTCATGATGATGATAGTAGAAAACATCCCTTGAAATATTTCTGTCTGAAATGCCATATTTGATGAGAAATGAATAAACTAATTTTCCGATTGGAGTTTATCGCTCAGTGAGCGTTTTATTCATTTGTTGAATCTATGATTTCATGCAAATGCGTAATCGGTTTTTCACTATTTTCTCGTGACCCAGATGGCCGATCGATCTCAAACTTCTACAGGTTTGTCAGTTTATGTATATGGTGGATTACATAAAGTGTTTACACTGCCAGCAACTGTTTTGTTAGCAAAAACCGATTCTGTAATGTTCCTTTAATTATGTTGGCATTGCATGACAGATGACAGATTGAGCTTAAAATTTCACAGTTTGGTCATTTTTATGCCTATTTGTATATTGGGTCGCACGAAGTGTGAATGGATACTGGTCTTTGACAATTACCAATGCTGGTATATAGGTGTACACCTAAAAACTTGGTGAGAAGCAATGCAACAGTTGATAACATAAAACTATCTTAAGAAAGGAATCCCCTCAAAGTAATATGGGTTGGATCATTTTCACCCCAAAACATTCGAATCTGAGAATGTTTTCATGCATGACTCGTTTCGTCTGAAAACACCGTAACTGGTTTTTACATGGTGAACTAACACAGTCGGCCATTTTATGGAGTCAAACTAGTTGACTCCACAAAATGGCCGACCGTGTTAGTTCGCAAAGTTCAAGGAAAACCACGCAATTTCGAGGCATATTTGTGTGGATCATTGCATTCTACTTTTAAAACATCTTTCTAACCATATGCATTTTATAACAAACGGTTACAAACGCTTTTTATAAACCAACTCGACCGATCCAGGGCAACGTGTACCTTTAAGTTTGAAATAAAGTAAAGATACCAATCGCATTAGGTTATCTTAAACAGTTAAATTTTTACTCACATCTGTTTTTCATATATGTAGGACTTCGTTTTTTTTTTAAACTCTCATTTTGTGAATTCAATTGCCTTTTGACGAAAACAAAATAATTTTTTGATAAACGAGGCGAAATCGCATGAATGTATTAAAAAGTGCTGGTTATTTCTGCCAAAATTGTCCAGACCCCCCCCCCCCCACTATATTTAAGGGCATACCAAGGCCCGATTTCATAAAGCTGTTTAGTAGAAAATAGTGCTGTACACATTTCTTTGCTAAGCAAAAAATGAGTGGGTTACCAGTCGCAACAATGTAAACTTTATGGAATGTTGGCTGGTAGCCAGTTTCTGGTAAGCAATAATTTTCTGTGCTTAGCAATTGTTTGTGCTTACAGGCTTTATGAATTGGGCCCTGTTCGTTTTAGAAATAATAGTGTTTAATCTGTTCTGCATGTAACTTATATTATTATATAAATTGTTTCTAGCAGTCGTGGGAGTAGGAGGTCTAGGCTACGGATCAATAAAGTGGTTAGTTTGTGTTACCCCTGACACAGCTGTCTAGTTTCGACACATTTTTTGTTCCATTTTTTTTTACGGCTGATTAAATAGCCATGGGCTACTAATTATAGGTTCCCGCGCAAAGATCCGTACTTTCATGAATTTTTTAGTATATTGATTTTTTTTATGAGGTCGTTTGTTGTCTTGTTCAATTTACTTTCAGCTGGTTTGGCTCATTCAGTTATCTCATAATTAACTTGAGACTTTCATAAGCTGCCGTGTCGTGGTTTGGCTTGTTGTGTGTTGCCTCGGCAACCGCATGGCATCCACCATATGGCCAAATAAATAAAATAATAAAATTTAAAAAAAATATGTTTAGCGTCCCCGCCCGCTTCCTTTTTAGAGGCGACCCTTTTTTCTTTTTTTTTCGTTTAAGGATCAGTTTTTACGATCTCTGACGAAAAAAGGTAAATTCTAAAATATATAACATCGTATTTTTTGACTTAAGCACACCGGGAAAAAAATAAAAAAGAAGCGGCAACCATCTTGAAAAACAGCCGGCCGGTTGTCTTGCGAAATTGTGTCAGGCCAGTAAAAGAAAAAGAAAAAAAAGCCTCGCCTTCTCTTTTTTTTTTTTTTTTTTAAAGGCAGGACGCTAAACATGTTTTTAAAATATATTTTGCCTCTTGCAATTACACAATCGTAGTGTCTGTATGCCATACCACAGAGACAGGGCCTCAAACGTCGACCTATACTAATAATACTGGTTATACAATTGCAGTATGGTTCAATTAAAGGCACAGTACACGTCTGGTAATTGGAGCCTACTGGTTGTTTTAATCCTATATAAATGTAGGTACATACAATAAAACTTCTTCGCGTTTTTGAGATATCAACGAAAAAAACCGGAGCGAATATTTCCACGCAGGAAGAATATTCCCCATAGGAATACACAGTCTGGGAAGCGTTTCTGACAGAAATCAACAAAAGGCAGTCAAACTAAGACAACATTGCAATGTGATGAAAGGGAACGCGCCCTCATGCGGTCAAAAATTGTCAATTGGCCAGCTAGAGAAAAAGTTTACCATCTTGTCCCCTCCCCTCTAAAAAGTAATCTTATTTTCACTTTTTAAAAATTATATTCCAGGTTATAGCAGACACTGGACCCGTATCGTCGAACTAACCTTCAGTGACGTCATTGGTGACACTTTTGTAAAAGGAAGATTCGAAGTTTTGTAACAATATTTCACATTGATACGAATTTTTTAATAATCTTTCAATAGAATCCAAGATGCCGCCTTGTTGTTCGCTTCGGACTCGCACCATCAGACTAGCGCTTATAGTTGCAGTGATGATTTTCGCTGCTTCTGAGCTGGTTTGGTTGGTTTTTCGGCAGCACACACGAGACCGGTACCCGTTGAATGCCCAGGTGGACGAGTTGGTCGGGCAGAAGGGGCAAACTGGTAGCCCCGATAACCCAGCTGTTCAGAAGGAACTAGAGCACTTGCAGAAACTGATGCTATCGATGAAAAGGGCGATGGCAAATCGAACCAGACCGGCCGAAGAAAACAAAAAGGTAAGGGTTGATGTCCGAGGTAACACAATAACTAACTTGTGTAAGTTTGTATCATTTCCTAAGAAGCCGAGGATGTTTGAAAACAACACTCGACAGGATTTCACTGTGAAATAACACGGTCCGCCATTTTATTTGCTTGTAGAGCTTGTAAAAGAAAAATTGCACTATTTCGAGTGTGGATCGTGTATTGTACTTTTAAAGCACATGTACAACATTGGTAATTTTCAAAAACTAGTATCCGCACTTTATGTGACCCAACATTTACAAAAAAATGTGAAAGGTTAAGCTCAATCGGTCTTCGGAGTCATGAGAAAACAGTGAAAAACCCCGTTATCTGTTTTCACTGTTTTCAAACATCAGGTTTTGGGCACGCGTGTTAAAGATGAATTGTTTTACTCATGTCCTAAGAACTATAGCATTTCAAGCAAAACTATTTCAAGGGAAGTTTTCCACCATGACCATGTAAGTTATGTGCAAATCTGTATACATTTATATTTCTAAACTTACCAATGCTGTACACACCCTTTAAAACATCTTTCCAACATGCACGATTCATAACGCTTCTCATAGTCTGGCGCCCAATCCGAAGGCAATGCAATCCTTCAAGCCTGGACTTCCGTGGCGGGAAGTGCCATCCAAACTTCCCATTGCTAGAAGAAGTCGATACTTGCAGTTAATACAGGAGGCCGTATTCTCAAGGGGGAGGGGGGGGGGTGCTGAAAATGGAGTGTCCCAATTGGAAGAAAAAAAACTACATCCGTTTATGGAATCTTGTGTGACAGGCTGAAAATGGAGTGTCCCAATTGAAAAAACACATTCATTCTTGTGAAAATTAACGGATGATATTAATTAGAAGTGTTGAAGCAAGTATGGTTCGTGCTAGGGGAAAACGTGCGTCGGTTATTGTACTCTCATGCTCCAAACTTCTTTTTTATTGTTTTTTTGTTGGTGTTTATAATGGGGGGGGGGGTAAATCTTTGTTCTTTTCCTTGGCTTTGATCCTATGTGAACTTGGGTGCTGGAAGCGTAGGTGATCCCATTTAATTCGAGTCAATTGAGAACTTCTGCCTTCACAACATCTGGTGCAATCATTCTTGCAGTAAATTTAACATATAATCGATGTCATAACAAATTAATTTGCGTACAGTTTTTTTGTAAATATTGTCATTGAAAAAAAAAACGGCTTAGGTCAAAAGGCGGACGTAAAACCTCGAGCGAGAACAGTATAACCTATTCTCCGTATAACATTGTTAACGCACAAAGATTACGACTTGTGCCTTAATAGCTATATTGTGTCGCCTACATTTCCGCGATTATTGGAGTCAATCCACTGTTGATATTTCCCTCCTAAATCACATCACAGATTAAGCCCAAATTTGGACAGGTTTGTTATTTCATGTGCCTGGTTGATCATACAATACATGAACGATGCCAGCGACCATTTTTTGTCAGCTTTATACCAATCCTGTATAATACCTTTAAGGGTATCGCAGGCTCCCGAAGAAAATGAACATAACATCCTGTGGCTCCCCCCACCCGGCCAAAAAACCACAAAATTGTTCAATCGATCAACCTCCCGGAAATTTGTTGTTATCGGGTATTCCCAGAAGTCAGGTTGTTATGTATAGGCCTACTTGATTCGGTGTGACAAATAACTGAAAAAGGTTGAAAGTTTGAGGGTGGAAATTGTCTCGCACAAGACTTTTTTTTCCAGACAGAAATATCAATTCTAAGTATAATCAGGTTCTGGTAAAGTCGGAGAATAATTGAGTCTTGAAAAATCTTACATTCGTAAATGGTTAGTTGATTAATGAAAGTTACTAATTTTTGTTCCTGACTATGCTGTCATCTTACCCCCCCCCCCCAATTTTCCTTTGTATGACTATGTTTGACCATAATTTGGTTTCAAACCTTACCATGAGTATTGGACACTCATCCCAAACATTAAGAAGTTCACCGACGGGGAGGTCATCGCGGTGTCTCTATCAAAACTCATCAACGGTTTGAAGACCGTTATGTATTGGACTATTGGTTGTATCCAAAAATGTCTCTTTTCTGACCCTATATACGATGTGACCTGTGACATCACATGCTTACAAAAGAGCCACAGAGCCTGGACTTCCGGCGGGCACATTTTGTACACAGCTCAATGGAAGAATACAACAAATCTTATGTTTTATGGAGGTTGCACTGTCTGATTTTCCTCAACTTTTGATATGAAGAAAGGGGGACACCTCAAAAGCTGTACAGCTGTTGCTTTTGTAAATTTTGAATTTATGTGAAAATTATGACACAAAAAATAAATTTTCCCATTGTGCCTGTGTAGCATCTTGCCCGTCAGGAGTAGCATTATAATGTACGATGTCACCACTCTGTAAACAAATGTATTATGGTCTATACGTCTTGACAGTGTCGCATGTACGAAGGTGGTTTCTGTTTAGGTTATAGGAACTGTATACTTGCGGGGTGTTTTGATATTGTGGGGTTAACCCCACAACGTTTTCAACAGGAAAGAGTCAATAAAAGGGACAATCATGGAAAACACATGGGGGAAGGCTATAAAGTGTTGCTCTACAAAACAAGACAGGCAAGATGAGGATGAACATGAACTGGATCGGACACACTGTCTCGAAGAGACAACAGAAGGGCTCACAGTCTAACGGGGGGGGGGGGGCAAGGACAGGGAAAGGGAGAAGAGGCAGACAAAGAAGAAGATTGAGGGATGAGTGGAGATGACATTAATGACATTAGATCTTATTATGCAGAAAAAGTATGGACAAGAACAGCAATCTGAGATGGCGTGTCGTGGCCGAGCGGATAAGAACACCGGACTCAAGCTCTGGTGTGTCTCATCAGCAGAGTGTGGGTTCGAGTCCCGGTCGTGACACTTGTGTCCTTGAGCAAGACACTTAACCATTATTGCTGCGTCCTTCGGATGGGACGTTAAGCCGTAGGTCCCGTGTGTTGTGTAATGCACGTGAAAGAACACCGCCTCCTCATAACTAGGTTTGCGTCAAGTCTACCTAATCGGACAGCCGATGTTTCAATGAGTACGTGTTTTTATTCAGCTCTCAACCTTCTAGAAATTCCTTATGATCATAACTCAAACCCTGCTAAGGTTGTTTTTGTTTGTTTTGTTTTTTACTTCTGATTTGATGTATTACCAGAACTGTACAAAGACTTTGGCATCTTTAATTAAATACTCCAAGTGGTTCAAACAGCGGTACCGGCCTGGCATTAAACTCTTCTTGGACGAGGATGACACCCATCACTATGCCAACCTGTCGTCTCAAAAACTTCCGTTCGGGTTCGAAAATGAAAATATAACCGGTAAGAGCTAGGGTTTAGTCTTCAGTCAAGCCGCTAAATACGATATCATACCAGACAAGTGTCACAATAGTGTTTGTTTCCTTTGACCGGAACTCTTCCCGTCTTGGCAGACTTATGTGCACAGCACAGATGACGAGTCTAGCTTTGGCTGGATACAACAGTAAAAAAAA
Organism: Pycnopodia helianthoides; assembly: GCA_032158295.1. Taxonomy (NCBI): domain Eukaryota; kingdom Metazoa; phylum Echinodermata; class Asteroidea; order Forcipulatida; family Asteriidae; genus Pycnopodia; species Pycnopodia helianthoides. The sequence continues at coordinate 1,236,919 of CM063263.1, forward strand.
TGTGTAGGCCTAACGTTGGCCCTTTTCGAAACATTTGCATCGGCTTGGTCTCGAGCTTGAGGCTCCATCAGTTATGTTGAGAAAGTGCAGTTTTTGTTGTTGTAAAGACGGTCCCCAAACAACCCAAGCCGGAGCCGGAACCGGAAGCCATGGTTTCGAAAAGGGATATAGTGCAGTTTGACTGACTGGAAATTTGCTTGGTCACAGGTAACACTTTATAGCATTATCCTCAATGCTACATGCACACTTGCTCTATAAAAGAGCTTGCGGTATAACTGCCTAATATAAGGCCGTGTCCGAATTAGTGGCTACAGCTACGGCTACGGCTAGATTTCTGCGCCACCATGCACTGAAGTCAGTACAGGACGTCCTTATAGCAACACCCTCAGCAACAGCCGTAGCTGTATAGCCGTCAATTCGGATACTGCCTAACACACGGGGAATCTGCTCCCAACATGGCGCAGGCAAATTGTGTGATGACGTCATGTGACGTCATAGCTTATGATGTGGTGCACAGTTAAACACAATATGGAATTTTTGCCCAATATAAACGAATACATTTACTTATTGAAAACTAACTTCCATTGTCTCTTTCCAGCTATCAGTCAGATGTTGCTGCATCCGAATTTCACTAATCCGTCGATTCAGAAGTACGCAGGGGAAAAGTCGGGGTGCATCCGGTGCGCTGTGGTGGGGTGCGGTGGCATTCTGAACGGCTCGGGAGCTGGTGATGAAATCGACGGGCACGATTACGTCTTTAGGTATTAACAATTATACACAAATTCATTGCATTGTTTTTTCCCCTCAAGATTATAAGTTCCTCAAACTACACGTTATATCTGCTACCATGCCGGCCTCGTTCGGACACCAGCGCATGCTCAATTTCTCAGACTGAATTCATTTTTGCTGTGGCACATGTGGTTCGGGCCTATAGTTTTTGCATTGCAGCCTCCATATCAGCAAAGACTTGTATCCTTGTGCAACGTGTTTCATCGAGAATTGTTTGTGAGTACTTTGTCGTCTCTTTATGGTGGTGCGAAGAAGAAGAAAACAAATCTTGCCGCAATACAAGTGACATACCATCGGATGTAGTCTGATGATTTGAGCACTCATAGCAAGGCATCATTGGGTTAGACATCATTACAATCTAACCAGCAAATGCCAGTTGAGGTCAAGCTAAATTTATTTACAAGTTTTTTCCCTGCGGATGTGTGGCGTGATGATATCCATATAGTGGCTATTATGCGAAGATTATAGAAATGCTTCCCCGCACCAGAAATGTAAAGCGTACCTTGTTGACCACTATCTTGGGCCATAACTTCTCCGTTGCAACTTGGTGGCATCACTGTTATGCTACCACAACAAACAAACATACACTCAAAAAATGACAAAAAAGTGCAAATAATATTATTTAGTGTTTTGCCTTTTTGTTCCAAAGATTGAATCGTGCTATATCGGCAGGGAGATACGCCAACGACGTCGGGAAACGGACAACATTTTACACGTTCTTTCCCGAGTCTCAACACATTAAAGATGTCGAAGACAAGGTGAGGTTTCTTTGTCTGGTATGAAATTCATACTTTGTGCTGTAATATTGACTTAGCGATTTCGGTGTGCGTTTGAAACGATGCTAGTATAATATATAACATCAGAAGTTATAAATCTGTCGCCCCCTATCGACCTACAACATACATTGAAGAGTTGACATTGAATAATTGACCCTAATTCACCTGACGTCACAACCCATGATTGTGCCATTTTGGGAGTCAGACTTCCCTTGGGTCACTGTGTACAGTGCACATTTCAGGCATGCGCGAGCGGTTAGGCGCATCAGCAGTGCACAATGGTCTGAAGTCCCTTGCAGCAATCGAGCCATAGCCACTGCAGATTCAGTTTGACCAAAATGGCAGACGTATCACAGGCAGTCTGTAGCTGCATGTGACGTCAGCAGTGCGCATAATCTATGGACCTTTATGTAAAACGCACATCTACGTACGCGCGGCGTGCAGGATGGGCCAATGAGCAACCTTCATTTGACCTGTAGCCGAGGGCGCCCTATACAGATTTTTAGGAGGCGGCCCTTTCAACAATCCATCCGGCCCTATAAATAAGCCACAGCCGATTTCGGGCACGGCTGTATTGTTCTGCGCTGATTTTGTTTTGAGCCCAAACAGGTCTGAATTTAACCGGAAACTGTTTCGTATACTCGCAGAACGTTCTTCTGTTCTACACTATGTTTAAGAAGTACGACGTTGAGTATGGATTAAACATGTTGAATGGATTCCATCCTCCAAAGTATATCAGCAACGGCGCAGAGATGTAAGTTGGACATGTTGTGTAGGGATATAGGCAAGATGAATGAAAAAGGGGTGAACCATAATGGCTGGGGGTCGACCGAGTGTTGAATTGCACTTTATTCCAACTTGAAGTTTTAAGAATTCCCTGGTTAGCAAAACGAAAAGTTTTACTCCGTTGTTTATAGTGTTCCCTTTGTGTGCGAATACAAATCACGAATACCGAATCTCATCATACCAAAAAGGACCGGACTATTTTGCCCTTCCAGCCTACATTTTGGTTACATAGACCTTTCTTTTGCAACGTCACAGCCGCGAATTTTGCCAACCTTGGTTGGCAAAAGTATGGGCGGCCTTCACTGCAAAAAGTACAACAGTTTCTTATTTGACCAATACTGCTATCAATTTAATACCCATGTAATACTGATAAATAAATTTGACTTTCCAAAACAAAAGGTACAACTACACTTCATAAAAAGTTTGTAATGTTTTGCCAAAAATTGCAAATTTTTGCCAAGCCAGTTTTATACATTTTAGCTACTCAAGGCCTTCCATACAAAATGGTGGTCAATGTTTGTAAACAAAAGAAAGGTCTATTGTTTTAAATTTGGTTCAAAACAAGATGGCTGTAAACTAAAAAAGAATCTAATGGAAGACATTTGGGAATGCACTTAGTGTTAATATAAAACCAATCTGTCTTTTGTATTCTTAATTTTTCTTCACAGTAAAATAGCCAGGCCCGCATCAGATCCGAAGAGATTAAAGTTCATCCACCCCGAATTTTTCTACTACGTTTTTCATTCTTTTTTAGAAGACAAATCCTACCGGCCAACTACAGGTAAAACAATAGGCTAGAACTGATGATAATTATTACAAATAACAATCTTAACTACTCGAAACACTTTGTGCACTAAGCACAGAGTCAGTCTTCCTAGCAGTAACAGTTTATCAGTTTACATGGACTTAAAGGAACATTACAGAACTGGTTTTTGCTAACAAAGCACTTTATGTAATCCACCATATACATAAACTGACAAACCTGTGGAAGTTTGAGATCGATCGGCCATCTGGGTCACGAGAAAATAGTGAAAAACCGATTACACATTTACATGAAATCATAAAAGATTCAACAAATGAATAAAACGCTCACTGAGCGATAAACTCCAATCGGAAAATTAGTTTATTTATTGCTCATCAAATGTGACATTTCAGACAGAAATATTTCAAGGGATGTTTTCTACTATCATCATCATTAGACCGTGTAAAGTTTTGTGTAAATCTGTGATCAAAAGTATATTTTACATGTTTTTTCTTACCAATTCTGTAATGTTCCTTTAAGTTAGGGTATAGATTGGTAAACACTCCAAAAATTAGTGACCACAAAAACTTACTTGGTGAGAAGCACTGCAGCTGTTGCTAGTGAGACAGGATTCCCTTATAAATAATTTGTCAACCAAAAACATATGAATCTGAGAAACGACTCAAGCATGAATCATTTCTCAGATTTCTTAGGGTTGGTGTCCGTTTGCGAATGCTTCGGCCAGCGCCAGAGATGCGGTTGGTACCCGCGGCTGTCACCTTGCTAAACGTGGACGGGTTCGACGTTCTTGTGAAAATACCGTGCACAGTGTTTTGCTGCTTCTCGGTATTTAAGTGGACACGTTGTATTTAGCTGAAACTTTCACATGTGACTGTTATGGTATCCTTCTTTATAACGTTGCTTATAAAACAGCATTTCGTTGACAGAAACCAATCTATGACCCTACCATTAGCATCGCTTCTGACTTGTTCCTGAGGTGGCAGCAGACTGATAAGTCTGCTGCCACCTAGCATTGCAAAGGACCCATTAAACCAATGCATTCTTAACTTTATACAGGTGCGCTGGTCGTGTTCCTAGCCTTACATATGTGTGATGATGTAACAATTTATGGGTTCGGCTACGACCCACGCTTCACCATTCACTACTACGACAGCCAGTTCGTCGTCCATACAAATAAATCGACTGGAACACATGACGTGGACAACGAATTGAGGCTCTGGACAAAACTGCACGAAGAGGGTGTTATCAGACTTTTCAAAAGGGACGTTTGACCTTTGACCTTTAGGAAACTTTTTGCCCTACGTGTAAAGTATCTATAATCCATGACGTCACACGTCATGAACTGACGTCATATCGCCGCCATCTTAGAAATGAAACGACGTTAAAAAAAGTAGAATGGTGACAAAATCATGCACCAAACCACAATGAATGATTTTAGTGAAACCGCAATTTTTGTCTGCGTAAATAAAAAAGTGGAATGAACAAACAAATGTTGTTAAAACATGTTATATTTTATTTTGGAAAAAACTTTACATTTGGTATAAAAAAATATTTCGCATTGGTTGATACGTGCAAAGTATTGGGTAAAAAACATTCTCTGGGAATTGTGTGAGTGACTGTTCAGAACTACGCCCACAATACCAAATTTACCCGTAATCCACCAGGCCTCTTTCAGTATCTAGGAGTTTCCGAGTCTATATAATTGTTTTATACATGTGCAAGATCTTTGCACCATAATGAAGGTCCTAGAAGTAACGTAGAAATCTTGCACGAACTGCGACCCCGTGTGACCTTTACTTCCGGTCTAAACCGGGTCTAAACCGGAAGTTGAAATGAAAGTACATATTCCAGGGCCTCGTTTTGAGGTCTGCAAACAACATGATCTGGAATTTGGACATTGTCTCTCCGTATGAGATAAAGTCTGATCCCTGGACTTTCCAATTAAAAGATTAATGGTTATCTTCATTTGTGACAATTTTGTTTTATTAAAGGAACTATTTTGCTGAAAATTTGTTGCAAGTGCAAAAAAGTGTTAAACTTAGCAAAATTTATAAATCTCAACGTCATCAAATGGCTGAAGGGGGTGGGGTGATGGACGTGGGGGGGGGGCTTGCGACCTGGCAGCACGAGTGTGTCGTTTTTGAAATGGGTGTTACTTCTTAATGTATTTTTTTATCACTCTTTCAGTTTATAGCTTTAAATGTCTTAAGTTGTTCGTTTCTCCAATCACGATGTTTGTTGGGGGATGCGGCTGTGATCTGTTGTGTTTTAGTCTTGCCAATTTTCTCTATATGTTGTATTGCACTGTCAAAATATCGTTGTTGTCTTGACTCTTTTTCATATTTCTTTGTTTAAGAATTGTACTGTCCTGGTCTGGAGCTTTAAATCAATTTTAGACATGTAAATTTTCATTTTTTATCTTTTAAAAAGTTGACAATAAAGAATTGAATTGATAAGAAATGAGCTATGACGTCATAATGACGGCATCAGTTTTCAAATTGGGCTTGATCAAATTAGTTTTTTATTTTCAAAATTGCCAAACTTAAGAACCATTATTAGCTTTACGTAAATCAATATTTCCTCAAAGACTAGTTTATTAGAATAATTGTCTCTTTAATAAATAATACAAAATAATTCTCTTACTTTTCAGCTCTGCTTAATGACCAGTGTACACCAAACGCCTCGTTTTGTTTCAACAACAAACAAACAAAAAAAAGTTTGGGAGGGGGTGATTATTTTTTTTCAAGAAAAAAAAGGGAAAAGGACAGAAATAAACACACCCTCTGAGGACATTCCTTTGTTCTGTACATTAAAGGAAACTAATATTCTTCAACACTGTAAAAAAAAAAAACACTGTGTGGACTTGTGTAAGTCCACAGTGTTTCAAAATAGGGTTTGTTTACATCGCGCGCAATGACGTAAAATACCGCACACGAAAAACAGGTCCCCGTCGTATTCAACAGGGTCTCCCACGATACTTCGTGCTCAACACAAATTATGACGTCATTCGATCATCAAGTTGCGCCATCAGGGAAACATGTATTAACGTTACGTCATCATTTTAAGAATAACACAATTCATGAAAACAAAAAGCCACCGTGGTTGCTGCTGACACATATATTTGATTCGCCAGCTATCTTGAGGCAGTCTGCTGCTGTTTACTAATTATTTCTAAGAGGAGCTCAAGACAGCTTATGAACTTCCAAAGTATGTCATCTAACAATCAGACAATTATTAACACCCCTGGGCGCAATTTCACAAAGAGCTAAGATTGATCTTAACTGCAAATCAGTCTTAATTGTTGCCTTGCAGCGAGGTACCCAACCACAGTGCTTTGGCACATATCAAGAAAAACATAACAATTTCAAAATGGTAGATCCCAACCCCGTGATACTCCGTGATATCCTGCAGTGTACCAATACACACGTTTTAGGAGGGGTGTCAATCAACGGGGTTCGTCAATTTGGTCAGGAGGGGTGGTGGAAAAATGTTTTCCCATAGCTCATGCACAAACTCCTATCTCTGCGGCACGTGCGCCACAGATCACTACCACAGCTTTAGTGGTAAGGAATGTTGTGTCTGACCGCTCTAGGTTCAATGGCCTTTTGTGAATGAAGGTCTTGTGATCTTGTGCCGACAGCAGACTGGTTTAGTAGACATAAATCATTGAGATAAGGCAGAACAGACCCTCTTCTATCAAATGGGCCAGCCACACCTTTGTGACAGGATGACGTAACACCGTTGGCCCAAAACAGGTGCATCGGTGCAGGGTTAAGCAAAGTTTGATGTCACAATACAAATCACTCTTAAGCCCGGTTCACACTTCATGCGAATGCGAATGCGAAGCGAATTTTGACGTCACTAACTCGCAACGGATAATTCGCTATGGTCGTTATGGCCATACGTGAGTTTTGTGTAAAAGTGGGAATTCGGGCATTTTCACAAAATCCCCTCATTTACAAATATTTGGTAAATATGGGGATTGTCATTTTCAATAATCCCCCCTTTTACAAAATTGTAAATGAGGGGATTGTGTAAATGGGGGGTTGCGCTGAACTCTTGCGAATATTCGCAGCGAAAACAGAGTTGTGACGTCAAATTCACGTCAAATTCGGGCTTGAATTTCTAAGCAAAGTGTGATGTCACAATACAAATCACAATGGTAATACTGACAACTCATCTTCAGATGATTCTTAAAGTGCTTTGTGAAATCGGCCATTGGTACTCAAACTTTGCGTTAGTCTGAAACATTGCGCAATTTTTGAAGTTTTATTATGTTTACTTAAGGACATCAGTGGCCTGATAATTAGGAAATATAGTACGGCTTTATGTTCCACAGTAGCAAAAATGCTCACACACGCCGAGGTCTCACAATGTCCGTCAGCATGTATCATTCAAGTTGTCCCTTTTGACTTGAACCCATCACAAAATGTCTGCTCTTCATCACACAAAACACTCGAGTGCGGTAATGCGGTAATGCGGTAATGCTTGAGAAACATAATTTAAAGGTTGAGTGGCCAGGGGTAGATTTCACAAAACTCTTCCTAACTTAGGACCAGTCCTAGGCAATGCTAAGAGATAGGACTAGTCCACTAGTCCTAAGTTAGGAAGAGTTTTGTGAAATCGACCCCAGGGAAAGATCGTTTACGCAAGTTGTATCGCGTGTAATGCTCATCGAACGGAATTGCCAATATTATGCATGGTTTGGTATCAGCCATTACGAACACAATGAAGCTCTATTATATCTCTTTGTCTTGATATATTATTATTCAGCACTTCTCAGTGATGAGGAAAAAAAAGGTCAGAACAATTTGCTCATTGGAGCATGAACACGTCAATTATGAAAATCATGAGCTCCAAGAGGAAGAATTGCTCCACACTCCACATCAGTTCATGACTCAGAGGTCAATAACATTTTTACTTTTTCTCTTCCTGGCATGTGCTGCTGGCTCTATTGTATGTTCCTTTGTCATTTTATTCATTGTCTTCACTGTTTGTTTTATTGTATTGTGAATTATGCCGAATAAATAATAATAATATATAAAAATAATAATAATAATAAAAATAGTTTTTCAAGGCAAGAGCCAGCTGCATTGTGTCCAAGTACGATAATTTTGTGTGTACTAAACTTAAAGGAACATTACAGAATTGGTTTTTGCTAACAAAACAGTTGCTGGCAGTGTAAGCACTTTATGTAATCCCATATACATAAACTGACAAACCTGTAGAAGTTTGAGATCAATCGGCCATCTGGGTCACGAGAAAAAATAGTGAAAACCGATTACACATTTGCATGAAATCATATAGCTTCAACAAGTGAATAAAACGCTCACTGAGCGATAAACTCCAATCGGAAAATAATTAGTTTATTCATTTCTCATCAAATATGGCATTTCAGACAGAAATATTTCAAGGGATGTTTTCTACTATCATCATCATTAGACCGTGTAGGTTTTATGTCAATCTGTGATCAAAAAAGTATATTTACAAGTTATTTTCTTACCAATTCTGTAATGTTCCTTTAATTGTTATTCCTGTCTACAATCTATAATCAAATATTACGCTGTTTAGCAGACTCCCTACTAGCGGTCTCGGGTGAGAGCCGCCCTCTTGTGGCAATGGATCGCGAGATGAGGGTCTTGAACCAAGACTAGTGCTCATGTAGTCTGGCCCCTGTTATTATCCGTTATTCACGAGTCTCAAAGTGTGGCGTCAGATGTTCAGGACTAGCACTAGCAGCTAGTTAGTCGGGTTACCCTACAACGGCACGCCCCTGGCCCTGTGTTTAGTTAAGTTCCGGTTTCGACTTTGTTGGAGAGCGCACCCCTTCCAAGTTCCAACAACAGCTAGCACTTACTGAGGGGATAGGACGGGACACGCCGGGAAACGAAACATCCATCAGAAACGTCTTAGTTAAGGTCAAAGGTCTACCTTCGTGGTGCTGGTGCCTTGTTGTGTGGCTAGTCCCCTAAGGTAGGTAGTGCTACTGACTGCAGTGGTTTTAAGATTCTCAAGAAAGCCTATTTTTCTGGTTTTGTAGACAAAACAAAACTCAAAATTACTGTGTATCATACTTTTCACTCCAGTGATCAACGGGGCAGGGTACTCCTAGAATTATGAGGTTCGATCCGCTAGGTCTAGGAGACGATATAGCGGATTGAACCTCATAATTCTAGGAGTAAGCATGGGTAAGGGGGTCAGGGCCCAGGTGGCACATCAGTCACTGACTCATATCGATTCATCAATAATATTAATAGGCCACTTACTCTTAGCATGCCTTAGTTCATGTAGTTAGCACTACACTAGTCACTAGCAGTAGCACTTTTATTAGCAGATCATTAGTTTTCTGAGTGATAAGCTCACATGAGATGAGTCATATTTACTCTCCCTACTAAAAATGACTAACTATAAGCCTTGCTTAGGGCAAGGCACTATACTACATTGTTTGTAGTAGTGTAAAGTTTCAGCAGGTGACCTTTATGCGTAGCGCTTTGTGGGAAGCGGGTAGACAGGGTTTTATGAAGTACGGACGGTACAACCGGAAGAAGACAAATTGATGAAATACAAATGTACGTTCGCCAAGTCCTTCTGATAATTTTATTCAGCTCTCAAAGATTACGTCTTTCCTCCTCAACAGCCAAATCACAACTACCTTAATTACTTCCGCTTAATTCAATTAATAATATTATTTTCGAGTTCTATCGCATGCGTGCGTGCATTTAAACACACACACTTTCAACTGGATTGACATGAGTGTAGTGAAAGTAGTGGGCTAATATTTTGACTTGCTGTTTATCACAAGCGATTTTCCGCTCACACTCCCCGTCACAGGTGTCGTTAGGCCCTCCCCAAATTGTAACATTCAAAGTAGGATATGATTCCAACTTTACATGTTTTTATGATGTAATTTATGCCAGTACGATTCTCAATGATATTCTTTTTTTTGCAACGACAATAAGTTGTACCGTGAAGCACCACCTGGTTGATTACGCACAATTGTCGAAAGGCACTGTGGAAAGGAAAAGGGAACACTGCACCTTTTTCCTTCCCAAAGTACCTTTCAACCATTTTGTGCAAAGTCAACCGAGCAGTATTTGAGATAGACCTTTACATTATTAGTTATACTCCCATTATTGGCAATTTTCAACCGGGTTCTTGGTAGCCAATAACTTTCTGCCAAGATTCCAAGAATCAGATTAAACAGAAACAAATCTGAAATAGGCCTATTACAGAAGTTTTGAAGTCTAATAAATATTTTGATAAAAACTGTAGGTACTTTTGATAAAAAATTGTAAATTTCCGTTCCCAAGATTTCTGACCGGACAAACTCTCAAGAGCAACAAACACAAAAGTAGCAAGATGCCATCTTTTACTGGAAAAATCATCTTAATCACAGGTATGTCAATATGTTGTGCCCAAAAAGACCCATTCAAGAGTATGGGAACCATAACTTGACTAAAAGCACAAGTAAAGCTAGACATCATTTACATGAATATGATTATTATTGTATAATTATATAACTATCATTCATACATTCAGTCTGTTGTAAGGGCCCCCCCCCAAAAAAAAACTGTTTAGCGCCCCGCTGGCTTCCTTTTTAGAGGCCGCCTCCTCTAAATATAACGATCTCTGACAAAAAAAATTGATTTAAAAAATGTTAAGATAGTATTTTTACTAATTTTAGACTTTAGCACACCGAAAAAACCAGGCAACTATCTTGAAAAATAGCCTGGCAAGTTGTCTTTAATCTGTGTCAGGCGGCCATTTAAAAAACAGAAAGAAAAAAAAGAAACAAGGCCCGCCTCCTTCTGTTTTAAAAAAAAAGCAGGACGCTAAACATATAAAAAATATTTTGCCTAACACCATGTGTACCAATTTGCTGTGTGAACTTGTTTTGTACAGGAATGTGTATCACAACTTCTACCAAAATGGGCATTTTTTAAATGTGTGGAGTTTAATTGTTTATTTGGCCAGGAGCCAGTTCTGGTATCGGTGCTGAGACAGCGGTGCAGTTTGCTGCATCAGGCTGCGGTGGACTTGCTCTGGTTGGACGCAATAAAGACAATCTGGATGCAGTGTGTCAACAGTGTCAGGAGAAAGGAATGCCTAAGGAAAAGGTACATTTCAGTATTTAACATGTCCAGATTATTTGGTCGGAAATGCAACTGTTAGGTGATTTTGAGCTACATAGTCCGAGTGCCTTAAACTATCCCTACCATGTCCATAGGCCAAATGCTATTCTGAAACCATCTCAACTCCTTAGGAGTATGCAGCACCAGCAGCCAAAGTTGCACACATGTGGCTTATCAATTGCAGAAAGTTCCCTGATAATAAACCAATCTGTCTACGTTCTGATGAACAAATTTAAAAATCACCCTAATCATGGACGTTTTTTTCCCTATTATGTTAAATGTAATTCTAAATAGCACGATGGTTATTATTAGAAGAAAACAAATCGCCCTGATTGCAAGATGCAAATGTGGGCAGCTCTGCAACAGTTTTCAAGGCATGAGTGGCATGGGTGGCTCGTGCATAATGCGCCTGCCTCTCACCAATGTCACCCTAATTCAATACCTGGCTAAGGCCATAATATGTGAATAGTGGTGTGCCTTGGTTCTATGCCACAAGGGTTTCTCTCGATCTCTGGCTGTGCTTTGTGGTCATTATATGGGTTGATGTGGGCGGCTGCCAAAGGCGCCCTCGCATGCCTGCTTCTCGAACACATTGTAGCCACAACCTTTGCAATTCAGCTTCTCGGCTGTTTGTAAGGATGATTAGCCTCCCCAATTATTATTACAATTATTATAAGACTGGGCGCCATCTTGAGATTTACATGTAAAGGTCAGATTTGTGCTTCATTTAGACTGCTGTGATAATTGCATTCGTGTTGCTGTATTTAGGTCCTCGGCATCATAGCAGACATGGCCAAAGAAGAAGACGTTCAAAAAATTATGGACAGCACTATTCAACAATTCGGGCAACTAGACGTTCTGGTAAGACCAAGAGTCCAAGTTTGGGCGTTTGTTTTTCGGCCACTTTCATGTAGGAGGAGGCCATTCAGGATGAGGAAAAGCACAGACTAGACTGTGCTAGCATAGATAATACCATGTAATATTAGTTGTGTGTTGCAGAAACAAAACAAAAATGTCCAAATGGTATAACGTTTTGAGGACCAGTTCCTTTGTGACTTGCTGAAAGTAGATACTTTGTGTTGTTTAAAATTAAATGCAGGAATCGTGACTTGTTGATCATTACAGGTGAAAAATGCAGGAATTGGTGGCTTGTTGTTGTTCATTACAGGTGAATAATGCCAAAATTAGCGGCCTGTTGTTGTTTACGAGGCAAATAATGCTGGAATTGGTGGCTTGTTGTTGTGCATTACAGGTGAATAACGCAGGAATTGGAGGTGTGAAATCGCTGGCTGAGGCTGACATTTTGACTGTTTATGACAGTGTCATCAGAGTTAATGTACGCTCCATGTTGCAACTGACCCAGCTTGCCATTCCGCATCTCATCAAAACAAAAGGTCAGAGGTCATAGCATTCTTTTGTTAGATTTTAATTGACATTGTTTTTCTTTGGTGGAGCAACATTTATTGACGAAAGCCTTTTTTTAACTCAGTATGTGCTTTTCCTTTTTCAGTAATGACTTATTGACTTACAGGTTTTAGTAAGTCTGTTATATTAAAAACTGCAGTCAGATGGTTTTTAATTCTGAAATACAAATGTTGATATATTTTGATGAAAGCATTCTAAAAGGAATTGAACTTCTTCACGCCAGTATTTAAAACAAATTTTGTGCCAACCCGCAATTTTTTAGAATTTGTTGAGCTTCCTGCATAATCGCTTTCCTTTGAAAATAAAGATACTCTGACTTGACAAAGGTAAGACAGCAAAGGTGAGGGCTACACTTAACTGATTAAGGCTGTCGTCCCAAATCAACTGTCACCAGGGGCACGTTGCCACCTACTCCTGGGGCTGAAACAGGGTTACCCCCTTCACAGTCCGTACGGATGTCGGCATGGGTATCATCCACTAGGAGCCTGGCTGGTAAAGCTACCTTCCCAACTTTGTGCGAAGCAATTATGGTTAAGTGCCTTGTTCGAGGGCTCAAGTGTCTTGACCGGGATTCGAACCCAAACACTGCTGCTGACAACACCAGAGCTTGGGTCCGGTGAACTAGACCGCTCGGCCACGACACGCCCTGACCCTTGCATGCCTGTGACTCAAACGCGTAGCGACGTCTTTCACAAATCAACTTCTTAGCTGGGACTACTAAAGATAGCCTCCCAAATTATTGTTATTAATTATAAACTTTGGCTTTTTTCTTTTGAAACCTGTAGGAAATATTGTGAACAACAGCAGTGTCTGTGCTACTAGAACTGTAAGTATTAACTTCTGTACAATTGGATCCATTTAATTAGTGAATTGTCTTGTACACACCATTTTTATTGTACATTTCCCGAATTGAGGATTATCTTCATTATCAAAAGCTTATTCAGATGATCAATTTGAATGGTCATTTTGAGAAACAATTTCCTTCAAAGGAATGTGGTTTTAGAAAGAGAGAGAGAGGGATTCAGAAACATTTCAATCTACAGATTATTCTTCATGGTGGACATAACCGCTCCAGATTTTTGGCGATTATTTTATCTCAAAAAAACGCCACCACCTTTTGAAATGAAATTTTCACAATTTAGTTTTATTGGTTTCTGTCCAATCATATTCATTTCATAACAAACTCTTTTTATAGCCCAAATCACCATATCCAAGGCAACTTGTCTCTTTTAATAAGACTAAAAATATGAATGTTCACATATTTGCACATAACTTACATGGTATGAAGATGGTCATGGTGGAAAACTTCCCTTGGAATAGTTTTGCTTGAAATGCTATAGTTTTTGAGAAATTGGTAAAACAATTAGTTTTTATCACGGTGATAAAATCCAATGTTTGAAAACAGTGAAAACATATACATCTGTAGAGGGGTCTTTTACTGTTTTCTTGTGCCTCTGATTACTGATTAAACTTAAATTTTCACAGGTTTGTCATTTCATGGATATGATGGTTCACACAAAGTGTGGATACTGGTATTTTACAATTACCAATGTGGTACGCATGCTTTGAACCGAAAACACATTCAATTATAAACTGTTTTTTCTGCCTTCAAGCTCCCAATGATGATATCGTACAACATGTCCAAGGCTGCCGTCACTCAGTTCACTCGATGTACTTCTTTGGGTAGGTCACCGACATTAAAGTTTAGAGCGATTACCAATCGTGTACCTTCCTCTTAAGATGAATCTAATAGTGCTTCATGAAATGGAGCCCAGGGTGGCCCAATTGCATAGAGCTGCTTAAGCACAAAAAAGGAACTAAGCACAACAAAATGATGCTTACCAGCTAAACTACCATGTCACATGCACAAATTGTGGCTGGTGTCCTGCCCATTTTTGCTTAGCAGACCATTGTTAAGCAATAGTTTCTGCCTGAGCAGCTCTATGAAATTGGGCCCGGGTAGCTTGCTGTTTCACTAGTCCGGCAATTTGTTCACTGGTACACATTTAATAGGGATGCTTTTCAACACTGAACTGAGGCCAGCAGGACCACTCGGAGTGAGTTTTGACTGGTCCTCAAGTTTTTCAACTAGCATTTGGCCAGCGGACCACTGTTGAGGGAGAATGCTGATGGATATCAGATGAAACCCCGTTCCTATCTACAAATCATGTCAGAAATATGACAAACATTGTTTGAATTTCTTCTCATACAAATTGTCTGGTCAGGGTGAAAAAAACCCAGTGCCACTGAGTGCCATTTTGAAATTAAGTGCCAAAAACCCCAGTGCCACTGGGGTTATTGTTGAAAATATATTGGGTTCTATGTAATGTGCCATTCATCTGATTGCATCAAATGATGTAAATAAATGTTTACTTTTTATTTGCAGAATTGGCTCAAAAGCAGATTCGAGTGAACGAGGTCAAGTGAGTAAATAAAACTAAACATTTTTGTTAAACTGCAAACATTATGCAAGTAAGACGGCGTGTCGTGGCCGAGCGGATAAGAACACCGGAACTTAAGCTCTGGTGTTTCTGATCAGCAGAGTGTGGGTTCGAGTTCCGGTCATGACACTTGTGTCCTTAAGCAAGACACTTAACCATTATTGCTGCGTCCTTCAGATGGGATGTAAAGCCGTAGGTCCCATGTGTTGTGTAATGCACTCAATCCACTCCCAATTAATTTCAAAATGTGTTTAATAAATAGTAAATAATAAAGCTCCTCTTGTTTTTATCTCCTTTTTTTTGCAGTCCTGGATCAATTTTAACACCAGTTCATACAAGGTCAGGGCGTGGTATGGATAGTGTTATGAAGGTATGACACACAATGCATTATTAAGCTTTGGTTACAACAATATCACCATACTGGACCCTAGCCCTGGTGGCCTTTCACTTTCGTATTACACTACAGTGACGTCCTGGATATCAGGTACCATTTCTGGGGCGGAAACATTTCAAAGCTTCATAACTCAAATCTTACCTGCAACAAGCCACTAATTTCACCAGATTCACACTCAATGGCAGCATACACTTTTCTGCGGTGGGTTTTGGTCGTCATATATTCCTCACAAATCCGTCAGTTACGTGAAATAATGCAGCTCCCAACGTTAAGAAATTCCCGTTGTGATCGTTTTCTCACGATCACAGTTGTCTGCCTTGCGTACGCGTACATTCGTGTGTAAGACGCAAGATGACGCATGACGCGCATATCGTGCGTTGCGTTTGCATGTTAACGCTGTGCACTCAGGATACGGTGCACACGCGAACACAGCACACACGTCGTTGCTTTTCTTAATAAACTGTGTTTAAAGTTTGGGGAATTTCTTAACGTTGGGAGCTGCATTATTTCACGAAAATGACGGATTTGTGAGGAATATATGACGACCAATACCCACCGCAGAAAAGTGTATGCTGCCATGGAATGTGAATCTGGTGAAATAAGTGGCGTCTTGCCGGTAAGATTTGAGATATGAAGCTTTGAAATTTTTCCGCCCCAGAAACGGGCCTTAATATTTAGGACTCTGTATCTGTGTACAGCACAGAGGAAGAGTCCTATATAGGGCTAACTAGACCCTTGTTTAGATGGTTATATTTTTGGGGTTGAGATTAAACAAACAAACTTCAAATAAACCACAAGGGACACTGACCGGGTCAATGATTGATTAATTTTGGAAAGGCTCAGTTGGTCAATCCAGAGGTCAGGTTCAAACACCGCCTCTTGTCGATTTTTCTTTTGGCTAACCCAAATTTAAAATAGTCAGGGCTCGAAATTTACAATGAACAGCAGGCCTGAGGCCAGGGATTTTTAGCATCAGGCCAGTAAATTTATGACATGTGAAGTACGACGGTCTTGTGTTTTTGTTCAAATGTCAACTTTGAAGGCACAGTACACGTTTGGTAATGACTCTGAAAATTAATGGCAATAAAAACTTACTTGGTATAAAGTACAGCAGCGTTGGGTAGTATAATGAATATAATGAAACTTTTAACTTTGAAGTACTACGGTTATGAAAAATATATCACTTTTTATTCCCCATAACTTGAATCTGATGTCTATTCCTATGGAAATATTCGCTCCGGTTTTTCGGTGATACCTTAAAAACGCGACCACCTTTTGAAGTGAAATTTTCACAGGTTAGTTTTTTGTATGTACCTACATTTATATTCAGTAGGCTCCAATTACCAAACGTGTACTGTGCCTTTAAGTCCGATAAATACTCTCAATTCTGTTGAGTATTGAAGAACTCTGACCCATAATACAAATGAGATCAATCTTCTCTTAGTGCTTGTTCAGATTAAAACCGTTCAACTGTGACTGTGTTGGTATTTTTTTTCTTCTCATTTCACTTCTGTTCTTAAAAAAAGACACATAACTTACATGGTATAAAGATGGTCATTGTGGTACACCTCCCTTTAAATAGTTTTGCTTGAAATGCTGTAGTTTTTTAGGAAATGAGTAGAACAATTAGTCTTTATCGCGCATGTCCGAAAACCTGATGTTCATGATGTTTGAAAACAGAGAAAACACATATAACGTGAATAATGGGGTTTTTCACTGTTTTCTCATGACTCCGGAGACCGATTGAGCTTAACATTTGACAGGTTTGTTATTTGTGTGTATGTTGGGTCACATGAAGTGCGGATACTAGGCTTTGAAAATAACCAGTGTTGTACGTGTGCTTCAACTGGTCGTTATAGTGTTAAGTTTAGTTTGAATTCACTCTCCTGCTTTTTCCATCCCTCGCTCAGATAGCCAAGAAGGTCCATCCTCTGGGGCGTATCGGGGAGACCAGTGAAGTTGCAAAAGCCATTATGTTTCTTGCTTCAGACGATGCTTCGTTCATCACAGGAACCTCTCTGGCTATTGATGGCGGCAGGCACTTGATGTGCCCTCGTTGAATTCTCAAAGAAGTAGCTCCGACCGCGCACACTTTGCGCTAAAAGAAAACATTTCCAAATCAACAAAAGCAAGATTACGCTTGCTCATCTAGCCCAATAATACGCTTAAAACAAATAGTATTGTCATCAATTGGTTTAGCGCTAGAAAATTTCAATTCTATAGATTTCAAGAAACGTAAAATGCCATTATCAAACCAGGCCTTACGCTTAAGCTTTTTGTAAAGTAGCCCGCCGGGCTAGTAAACTGTGCATTTTACTTGCCTCCAGGAAGTTTTAGTAGCCCGGATTTTAAACAGGAATTGCCATAAATGTAATGTTCTGATGTGTTAATGTTAACAATCACAACCAGTTTAATGATGAAAATGAAAATATTTTTTATACATTAATTATTCACATCTGAAAAGGAAGAAATGAGCATTTTAAACAAGTAGGTTGCACAGTTTTTAGTAGCCCATAGGGCAAGTTGAGAAGTGGTGTTTACTAGCCCAGAGCATTTTTTACCTGACAATGTACGCCGGGCTAGTGTTAAGGGCGAGCCCTGCAAACCATTGTATTCATTCCTCTCAACGCTGAATATAAAAACCTTGGATTGCTTGTTGTTGACTTACATGTAGGTCATGAGATATGTGTGGATGTCAAACTGTTCCTTCAATTTTAATTTGATCCTAGTTTATGATGATCACAGACTTTCAAAAAAGATGTAGCATAAATGAAATTTGAATGAAATAAGTGCCTTTCCAACGTTCAGTTTAAAATCTACTGCAGTCATCGTGACTATCAATTCTATTGAACAGTTTATTTGTCCAACAAGCCTAAAGGTTTTTATTAGCTCCGTATTCAACCTTTGTACTACACACCAATTGGTTTACATTTCACAAGTGTTGCACGCCATGATGGGGTCCGTGGTGTTTTGTACACCCAAGGGGCGATTGGCACCCAACCGAGGGGGCAAATGGCACCCAAGCCGAGGGTGCCATTTGCCCCCCAGAGGGTCTATAAACCCAAGAGCCCCATCACACAGCATTCAACAGTTGTTTTGTTATACCATGGTAGTCTATAATTGCAGGAGGGGAAGACACGCATTATAAAGTGAAATCAATTGTGTTTCTTTGTTAATTATTGTTGAACAGCGGTGGGCATGATCAAGGTAATGGGGTACATCAAGGTAATGTACCCCATTGGGTGCATCACTCATGTTCCCCTGAGCCATGTAATTACGTCCTTGAAGCACAACGCCTGATTGGTTCTCAACCGATAAAATTCACAATATGTTATCGCCGTATAACAATGAAGTTTGCTGTGATGAAGAGTTACTTGCTCGTAATTCATTAAAAAAAAAATGAACATGTGCATTTTATGAGAATGATCACGGACATAATCTCAGGTGCTGACAAGAAGCCATTTTGAATTCTTAATTTACCTGTATTATTTTCTTTGTTTAAACTCACAAATGAAACAAGGCGTGTTGAAAGTTTTATTAAAATTACCATTGATCATGGTAACATCATTATACAGAACTTGAACTCCGGATGTCTTATGTATTGTGCAAGTGAAAATGAAAGTTTATTATTTTCAACACACACAAAGTGTAAAACACAATAAGACAGATAGTTTCCAGTGCGTCATAGAAATAATGAAGGAGCAGAACTAATAGTTTTAAGTTTCTAAATAGGAAAATGGTCAGTTGGATATTATAGATTATTGAATGATGTACATAAACCAACTCGACATTGATACAGAATAATAAAACAAATCACACATTTCAAGCCTGAGCTACATTGTATATGTAACTGTACTGTGCATGCCTTTTTTTCAAATGAGAACATGTACACATAGCAGTTAGCAGCAGTTTTTGTTTTAATTATTTTAAAAGTTAAGAGGGCAATTTGCTGACGCTCTATTCTAGATGTACCAGTAGATTGATTCTAGAGTGCTGACTGAACATACTGAACCCAATCGAGGCTTAAGCCAGGATTCGGTAAAAGGGTGTCCAAATTTGCTGGAAATTTAAAAAACGAATCTCCAAATTGTTCACTTGCAATACATTTACATGTATGTAAACGACAGAGAAAAAACAGGGTGTCCAAATTTAAACCAGGGTGTCCAAAAGACACCCAGACACCCCTCTGGCTCTGGTTTAACACTTGGAACCCAATCACACACCAATGTTCAACAACAAGTCTTCAGTCTTTGATAAATGTTGCTGTTTTATTTCCTTTCTCAATATCGTAGACACACACACACACCTATCATCAGCAATAACCAGATAAGTGTCTGGGGCGTTTTAAAATTTGATAGTCCAGCTTTTTAAATCTGTCGTTTACAGTGTGTAGTGTACATGGTTTGGAGTTAAACAACATGGACACCATGTTTTTCCTATTTTCAGTAATTATGGATGTTATTGCTTAGATTCAAGATCCTGGTTAGCAAGCAGCTTGACTATCAAAGCTACACATGTGTTGACAGTGTGTGTGTGGTGTGTACAAGATTTGATTTCAACAACCATTTAACTTGATTACAAATTGATAGTTCTTAAATCCTAATACACAAAGATAAAGAAAATTACAGAAAAAAGTGATTGCCCTCTTGCTGGTAAATCTTGCAAAAATGGCTGTGCTATTTGCAGACTTAAGCCATTTTCACACTGCATCTCTTATCCCCGTGGAATACAGCCCTGGGGAGGTCCCGGTTTTTGTTCACCCTATGGTTACCCCGGCGCACTTTCACACTAACCCCGCCTAGGTCCCTATTCCACAGTGTTCCTGTTGCATGTTTCAAGAATACCCCTGGGTTTTACCGCTTACCCCTACTCAGGAGCAGGGGTGGCTATTCCCCGGGGTATGGCCACTTGCCGGGGCAGACAGGGGGCAGACAGGGGGTAAAGGGATCATAGTGTGAAAAGGCCGACCGTTATTCCGCGAGGTTGCCCACGGGAATAGAGTAGTGTGAAAAGGGCTATAGAATGGCCACTGAGAATGAGGGACAGGTCGCTTTGTTGTATCCACAAGAACTATGGCTCGAAGTAACACTGGTTTAGGAGCATTTGAAGCTGGTTGCGATCGAAGAGGGGCCCATAATGAAATGTCCATCTGGATATCTACACATCTTATCTTAGTTCACACATGGAGCAAGGATACATGGTTCACATGGCCATATGTCCGGTGCCAGATCAGCAATGTGATGATGTAGCCTGTCATTTGCCACGAGGAGGCGGGAGGGCGCTGTGCTCCGGTAGCTGATGTTGGACACTGCCCGAGTTCCGTCACTTAATACCATAGAAACATGGTGACAATATTAATCATTAATTGTTTCTGTCTACATATAGTCTGGACACCATCTTCATTCTTCAATGTCTCTCTCATCAAAGATGTCACCAACACAGGAAGACTATGCCCAGAGTAGACTGAATATTGACAGTGGTGGCATTCCTTCCTCAGATCCCTTTTTGAATCCTGTGTTCAAAACAAAGAAAAAAAGTAAAACCATAAACAAACAGAAATGGCTACAAGTTGTAAATACCGGTAATAAAGACTAAGACTAGAGTATTGAGCATGTTGCACCAAACTGGTTCTTTTTTGGCTTGTGCTCAGCATGTTCATTGCATCAGGGACAAGTTCATAAACTGACCATTTGTCGACTAGAGCGGCTGATATTGCCAGGTACTCGGGCTCAAAAACAATGTGTTGGGTAGCAGGCAATATTGGCTCGTCAACAAATGCCGGTTATTGACACTACGACTCTTTATTTTAGTCTCAACTTAGTCTTTAGTGTTAGTCTTACTTTTCATTTGTAACGTCAGTTTTTTATGGTCTAAAATGGTCTAACTAACTTTGTGTGTATAATTTGGCATTATAATAACTTTTTGAAAATAATGAGAAATAAATAAAATAATATTTTAATATGAATTAATATTTATATGTCATAATATAGGACGGTATTCTAATTTTTAATTCTAATCAGTGGTACTGACATAGTAGCCCACCTTGTTGGGCTGTTATGGCTCTCTTTTAACATCGATCTTATAACACTCACCATTCATATTAAAACAGCTAGCCCAACAAGGTGGGCTATGGACGGTACAGTATCATGGTATATAGTGTACAGCCTGTGTGTGTGTGTGGTGACTAATAAATAATAAAGTCTAACTTGGTCTTAAAAACTTACCCAAATAAAGAAGAAATGGAACAAAACCGAACTGAAAGGTTAACTTGGCGACCGTTGTGACATTCACCAGCCTCTGCTTTGTTTCTGGTTTTAGTTGCATCTTGCCTTTGGATTTTTCTGCACTGCTATCACTCAGAAGAAACTGGAAAATTTACCCAAACTTTGATGTAATGTTTGTTCCTAATGCCGTTCGATCGCACACACAGCAGCCACACTCTGCAGCCACAGACTAGGCACTACTGCACATCACATGTGCCAATTCATTGTGTTGAGCGCATTTTACGAATTATCACAATCTGAAGATTGCGCATGTAGCGTAGAGTTATTTTTATATAACTCTTAGATTGAGCTGCACATTTTCCAGATTGAGCGTCCAATCTGAAGAGTGTGCAGAATGGAGATCAATGTGACACACAGTTTACCAGCGAAATTTTCAAACTACGGAACGCCTCCCCCCCAAAATAAATAAATAAATAAATATAAACAAATATGTAAATTATAACGTAAATTGATTTATTGCATCATACTTCGTAGATAGGACTCCAAACCACTAGTTATGAGGAGAAAACTAAGTTAATGTTTAAACAGTAACACAATACACAGAACAACTATTCCTTAAAACTAAAATGGGTTCCCTTTAAACATACTTTCCCTGTTCGCGTTCTATCGTATGACCTTTAAACTAATGGCTTATAGATTATAGGCTAGTGCTAATGCTATGCAATCCTCTACGTTTGTATACGTGACGTGCATTTTTCACACACTCTCGACTACAACATCGACGCCATTTTGAGTTTTACACCGCCCAGTCGAAAACCAAATCCAACATGACAAGTGCTCTAGCGGACCATGTGTACATTCCAGCCCGTCTGAAAAGCCGATGGAATAAAGACTCTTACAAATGTAAGTAAAAGATTCCGTGAATGTGGTCAAGGTGGTTTGTTTTTGACTCCGTAAAGGGAAGAAGCCAGAGAAAGCCGAGTCGAACGATGGCTGTTTTTGGCAGAGCCGCAAGGTTATGCAAGTGGCTATGGCTGTACGCAATGAGATCCGCGGCTGGCCGGGGGTGCTACGATCGTACCACGGTTTTTCGGCTGGCCGTAAAACTTCGTCTCAGTCTGCCTTGGTACAGTTTTAAAGACAGACGACCGATGAATAGTCTCGACAAATGACCCATACTTTCAAAGTTTCACCCCGGTCTAATTTCATGGATTTTTATTCAGCTTTTTAAAAGAGTTTTAATCTTGTATTGAATGATTTTCTTGTTGAAAAGGGAGCGTGGAAGAAACGAAATTGTTTTTGGAACTGCGTCGGGAAAACATCACAAAGTTTCATTCTGGGAATCGTGGTAGCATCCAGAAGGCTTTTGGGTAAGTTTTACTTCTAAGTTTTATATTGATTTTCTTAATAATAATATAAACATATTCATAAAACTAAGAAGTTAATTAATGGCAGTTTTCAGTCAAGGTTAAATTAAAGTTAAATAGCCCAGCCCTTCTTAACATAAATAGGTTTTCAATTAAATTAAATACCAATAAATTATAATTATTAATTAGCAAACAATTTTAAAAGTGTATCAACACAATCAATGACTGTATTGAAGTTTAGAAATGTATGTATTATTATATATATATATTGCAACATTCAATTTATAATGGTATTTCAAGTTTACGTTTGATTTATTTGCTTTAAATGAATTTTATTTGTTAGTTTATTAACTCTAAACTGACTTACACTGAAACTCTCGGCATTTTTTTCAAGGATGGCAATAACGATAATGACAATTTTATTAAACAATTTCTATTTTGTATCCAGTTTAAGTATGCTTTTGTTTTTCCCCTTGGTAGAGAAATAATTGAGAGATGGGCTTGACGGGTAAAGTCACTCCTAACCAGGCCCGCAAGAAGTGGAACAACTTGGCTCAACTCTATCGGGTGAGGATTAATTTCCCCAATTTTCTTTTACTAATCCTTAAAGCTCTAAAAAGGCTTTTTTCATCAGGTTAGACATGCAACTTATCAGCTGATTTCCTCTTTTTCCCCATAAATAAGGACCATTTATTGAACAATTTCTATTTTTCATTTAGTTTAAATTTTTTTCTCTCTGTCAAGAAATAATTGACGAGATGCTTTAAAGGTAAAGTAACTCCTAATCATAAGTTTCATTGAAAAGCGAAAAAAAAAACTTAAAAAGGTGTGTTTGCCTGGTAGTTTCCTTTTGTTTTTGTTTTTTTCCTGCATGTTAGTTCAAGGAAACAGTAAACAATGAAAACTTGTGCTGCTGTGTTTGAGAAAAAGAGGGAAAAAAAAAGATATAAACATACAAGTTTTCGACGTATTCAAAAATTTTGGGACCATTGTCTACATTGCTTTAACACGTGAGGAAAAACTCGGCACTTACATACAGCATGAGACCTTGCACAGTCTATGAATAATAATGAATAAAATTTTGACTTGTTTTGCCTACTTCAAGAAGTTGTCCCAGATCTTTAACTGTTGTGATACATTTTTCTTGTGACTAGAAAATTGTGAAGCGGCAACAGCATGCTGAACTCGGAAGCAATAAGTTTGTCTTCCAGTCCAACTCTTGGCCGTTCTTCAAAGACGTACAGATGAACCTCCTGCTTGAGCCAGACTTTGACGGAGCAACTTTGTGTGACGTAACGACTGCTGAAGATCTAGGGTAAGTATTGAAGGAATTTGTTGTAGTTTACTTTCAACCCCCATCCCCCCTTGAACTTGTTGGCAACAGCTCCAATTGGCTTTGTACCCAACTGGGGACCTTAACCCAGCCGGGGACCCTGTTGTCCCCTTTTGTTATAGGTACCTGGTTTGAACATGTACATACCTATCCCCACACACACCAGCAATCAGGAACCTCCTATTGTCCCTCTTTTGTTTGTACTTCAAATTTTGGTAACAGCTCCCATGGTTTTATACACATTTTCCAACTCAGGACATTCACCAACTGTGGACCCTACTGTCCCTTTTGTTGTAGGTCCCTGGTTTAAATGTGTATACATACCCAGTACCCACTCCCACCTCAAACCCTACCCCCCCCCCTCCTTTGGGGGAATAGGACAAAACAAATGGGGACAATATGAATAAATAAAATCATTAATACAAACATAAACTCCAAATCCAACAATAATCATGATTATTACTACAGCACTTATCAAACCTCAAAAGAAGTTTTATTATGATAGCAAAAAAAGGAGATAAAACTCTTTCAACTGCTGTTGTAACTTTGGTATTTTTAACATTTCTTTACAGTCAGCAGATAGCAGCGCAGTTCCTTAAGACAGCCTTTGTACCACTGGACCCGGTGGAAGATGACAACGACCCGGAGCAAAAAGACCCACCACCCGAAGACCAACCCCAGGCTATGTCGATGGTCAAGAAAAGTCCGGCGGAAAAACCCGTCCGAGAGAAAAAGTCAAGACAGAAGCATCAGCAGGAGATGCTCCTGGAGACCATTAAGGAATTGAGCCGCCTCCACAAGAAACAGGAGGAGATTCTGCATGCCCAAAATAAGTTGACCATCTCACTTCTTACCCAACTCGTTTAGACATTGTAGTAGGTCTGCTGGCCAGATGAAGACCTATTTAAAAAAAAAAGGCATCAGTTGGGTAGTAATAAAACTCGAACTATGTATTAAAGTTAGATTCAGAAATTTCAAGTAAATGTTCATCGCAGAGCTGTGTATTGAGAGAGTTGCGATTAGAAGCCATTTAGATTTGGTAAATTAAAAAATCCCACCCCAAAACACGTGTGCATATAGGGTTCCAGACTAGACTGCACAGTAGGTTGTGCTACATTTAAAAATGGCGTCCAGCAAACACGTGACCAAGAAAAACTGGTCCCTCCATGTCTCAACTCTCTGACTACACAACTCTGGTTTATTGTATTCCAATATTGAAAACCTGTGCGTGTTCTTTACTCAATAGAAAATATAGTTGGGATGTTCAATTAGTCAATTACACATTATTAAGTTTCCACTGCTAAAAAACTGTTCACATTTTTTGAGAGTGAAACTTCAACTTTTTAGGTTCACAACTACATTCATTTTGTTTCTTTTCTCAGTGGTATATTACCGTTTTACATCTTCATGAGAAAATTTTTTAACTTTAGCTATGTGACTAGTAAATTGATTGTGATTGAGTGAACTTATTTTTTTTATCTAAAGAGTTCATGCGACTTTAAACTTGATGTTCGTCTTATCTAGTGAACTCATCTTTCTGTGTTTGAAATAAAGGATTTTAAAGTCAGCAAGCTTGTTTATTGCACTGTTGCTTGTAAAGGTTTTGTTTGTATTATTATTATTTTTTCTTTCTTTTAAAGATTGGCCCTGATTTACTTACGAGCTGTGTCTAAATAGTGTAGACCCTTGCATATGACGTCACAAGCTCGAACAGCGCACTCACTGAGGTAAAGCCCTGTTGTTGGTTGAGAGTTGTGCTAGGCGGACGGCTTCGGTAGTGGCTAAAGTTCGGCTCGCTGAAAATCTTCAACTGCCGCTGCAGTTCATAGCCGCAGCCAAATACAAACGATTTGGGCACAACCTTAGGTCATAAAGAAAGAGTCAAGCTAGGTTCTAATGAAGACAATCGATGTTCCAATTTTTTGGTGCATGACAGGAGTTGGAGCAAAGCCATTTTCCCCCCTTAATTTTCGGGGAATTGGTGTCCGTGCTTTCTGTGATTTTATGGAGCCTTACATCGATGTAGCATTTATTTTCTGTAGGCCTACTCACAATAACGAAAGACCAGAATCAATGGACACAAAATATAGTAGTACAACAAGCAAAGAGTATAATTAATTATATCACCGCAGACCAAACATAACACAGATATGGAAAGCCTACGTCACTGCACGTTTATCCAATGAAATCATTGTATCCAAACATCCAATGAAATCATTTGGCATGTATCCTTGCGGGTAAAGACAGGGTACCAGTCTATATAGACGGTCTGGATGAGTACAAGTCGTGGCAGAGGTCGCCCTAAGCTGCACTGGATAGAATAGACAATGTGACAAAGTGGAGTGGTAGAATTAGTATGCAAGATGAGCTAAGAATAGCGGCTATTGAAAGAGACCAGGTGATGGCAGCGGCCCAGAATGCACCCCAATCTGAAGTCGAGGCAGCCACAGACTCAAGTCTATGCCGAGAAATCGATGTTGATGGATGGCGTGTTTATTGAAAAAACTAGATGATGGGAACGAATTATTATTATTCTTCTAAAAAACAGTTATTGCGGGAACGGGGGATGAACACACTATGTCACGTAATTTCTGTTATGTAACAATACAGGGAGCTGTAATGAAGCCGTAGGTTTCAATATGATGGATGCCCGTCTGTATGTAAACAGTTTGCTTTGCATTCGTCTAGCAATGCCCTTAAGTTTTTACGAAATGTAAATGCTAATAATTATTAAGCTATTATAATGCAAATAATGTCCATGCGTCACTCTCTACCACCGGTAACTTAAGCCGTGGTTTTTCCCATCTAGGAACAAATAATCGAGTTATTGCAGGTAGGTTCATGATTTCACCATGGAGGTATGTCTACCTCCATGATTTCACGAAGCTCATAAACATGCCATCTGATTGATGAACAAGTGGTTATTGGAATAAACTACGTGCATAAAATAATTGTGCAGGTTTGCAACCCTTTAGAAAAACACCTTATAAGAACTAGGTTAAACATAAACAGGATATGGAGGTTGCCTGCATGTAGGCCAACGGAGTGATCGTCAACTGGGATTTTGTTTTCTCCTCGAGGAAACAAGAAGAGTTTTATTGTGAAGAAGACGAAATCAAGAAAAGAGATCCTAAATTTTAAGTCAGGTAAGCAGATTCACTGTAATTGTCAACGCGGAACTGGTTCTTTATTCACGTAAAAATGCATAGGAATTTTTTTTTTCTCCTCGAGGAAACAAAGGAGAGTTTTATTGTAAAGAAGACGAAATCAAGAAGAGAGATCCTAAACTAATAGTACCAGTCAGTCAGGTAAGCAGATTCACCGAAATTGCCACTGTGGGGAACTGGTTCTTTATTCACGTAAAAATGCATGTGAAATGAGTGAGGCAGTAATACTCGTAAATCACCCGAGGGAGATAAGGGGCTTAGCAATGATAATCACCGTATTTACTCAATGTACTAAAAACAAAAACAAATTGGATTTTGACTCGAATTCTGCGTCAGTTTGACACAATATTTCAGGTCAGTCGACCCGATGGACGTTTGATGAGATTAAGAGACTCGCCCCCCCCCCCCCCCCCCCATATAAGAGTCCCGTATGGTTCGAGAATGTCATGATCATTGCTCAGACATTGGAACAGCCAATAACGGACGATTTGCTTTGTCTGGACTGATGGGTCAGGCCAGACTTTGGTGACTCGTATTACTATAGACGATGTGACCTGTGGCATCACATGTTTACAAAAGAGCCACAGAGCCTGGACTTCCGGCGGGCACATTGTACACAGCTCAATGGAAGAATACAACAAATCAAATCAACAAACGATTTTCCTCAATTTTTGATATGAAGAAAGGGGGGACATCTCAAAAGCTGTACAGCTATTGCTTTTGTAAATTTTGAATTCATATGAAAATTATGACACAAAATATAAATTTTCCCATTGAGCGTGTAGCATCTTGCCCGTCAGGAATAGCATTATAAGGTACGAGGTCACCACTCTGTAAACAAACATGGTCTATTGCGCCGATGTAAAAGAAAGGCAGTTTATAGGGCCTTTACGAGACCTGGGCTTTGGCTTCGGCTCGGCCGGCCCGTGGCTCCTTCGTCTTTTTGGAGCGTTCTAGTTCAGCCTATAGCTGCAGAGAAGGTCTGGAATGATTTCCCCAATTCCATCAGAGCCATTGTCAAAAAACAACCTTGAAGACACATCCTTTTAATGAACGTTTCAACTAATTTCTATTGAGATTTCAGATTACTCTTCAATCTAAACACAGCACCCATTTTTTCACTCTTGCTTTTGCACCTTTTGAAGACATCCACGGAGGATTTTTGTCATTGGAGCAAGCGCAATGAGCACTTTTGTGGATACCGGCGCTATAAGAAGACGTCATTATTATTATTATTTTATACGCACGGTGCTTCAACATCACCCCGAGCGAGCTGGAGTCTAGCCTAAGCCGAGGTGGACCTGGAGCCTAGCCTAAGCCGAGGTCCCGGACCCATCAGAGCAAGAACCCGTGCAAGGTCTTAATCTGGGTTAAATTGTTGTATATACTTATACAGGCGATTCGAAGAAAGACTAAAATTGAAGCCAAGAAACATGTCTTTGGAGACAGATTTCTTGGAAGCCGTCAGCAAGAACCAGGTTGATGAAGTGCAGAGAATTCTAGACCTAGGTGACATGATTAATCTCCAGTGTCGAGATGGAGAAGGGCGTACCCCGCTCATGATTTCCATACAGGAAGGCTTCCTCGGTAAGTCTGGCTTCCTGCCGCAACTCTTGTCATGATAGTACTCTTCACACCAGAATTATTTGTTATTATAAACAAGTGATCAGACTGTTTTCCAATCCAGCCTCAGTTTCGATAGATGCCCACGTGTCGAATTGTCTACAAGAGTCACGTGTGCATTAACGAAAATGCATGAGCTGGTCAAAAATGCATTTTGTGGCCGTTGTAGATTCGATTAACAGAGCGACGCTGTCAGTGTCACACGCCTAGTTTTTCATCTGGTGTTATGTGTCTTTTCATAACATATTATCCACAAAACAACTAGTGCAAACATTGAAGGGGATCAAAAGTTTCGCAAAAGACGATGTCGAAATGAAAGGGCTATTTACAGGGCTAGTTAAAGGAACATTACAGAATTGGTAAGAAAAAACTTGTAAAATATACCTTTTGATCACAGATTTACAAAAAAACTTACACGGTCTAATGATGATGATAGTAGAAAACATCCTTTGAAATATTTCTGTCTGAAATGCCATATTTGATGAGAAATGAATAAACTAATTTTCCGATTGGAGTTTATCGCTCAGTGAGCGTTTTATTCATTTGTTGAATCTATATGATTTCATGGAAATGTGTGATCGGTTTTTCACTATTTTCTCGTGACCCAGATGGCCGATCGATCTCAAACTTCTACAGGTTTGTCAGTTTATGTATATGGTGTATTACATAAAGTGCTTACACTGCCAGCAACTGTTTTGTAAACAAAAACCAATTCTGTAACGTTCCTTTAAAAATAAACGTGTGTTGACAGTGACTATGGGAAATCTTTAACCAAATCATCTCGATACTAAAATGATAACAGTAAATTCTTCTTGTTCATTTTCCAACACTCTCTCTCATCATTATTTAATTTTCCTTCAAGACGTTATAAATGTACTCCTTCAGCATGACGTATACATCGGCGACGCGGTGTTGATGGCAGTGGAGGTACAGTTCGTTGAAGCAGTCAAGACACTTTGCCGGTACTCAGAAAAAGAACAAGTCAAGGTAAGTCATGGTAAGATCAACCTCTTAAAGAAGTTCAAAAACACCTGCCTAATTAGTTTTTAGTTTACTGGTGTTGATTCTTTTTCTGTGAATTGTTTTACTTTTGGAAGAAACAAAAAGTGAGTAAGGTTCAGTGTAGAACTGAAGGATCAAGAAGGGAGTATCGACGTTTCGACCAGGGTGCTCTGTTCAGTCAGAGAAAACACTCTAAGTCGGAACCGGGTTCCGTGGGGCCTGATCCACCCATTTCTGAGTCAGTGTGACCCGGAATCTGTATCAAAATGATCCAGAAATGGCTCAAACTGAACAAACAAAATCCGAGCTAAAATCCAATTTTGTAACCACTTTTCCGGTCAGCCTGACGCGGAATTGGGTCAGATCCGCAATTCGGGTCAATTCTGACCCGGACATCTTTTTTACAGTGGAGTCTCTATACCATGGTTGACCTACACTCCGTTCCCATACTTTCCACACCGTCTTAAATCCTCATCATGTCTTATACTAAACTTACAGAAGATCGGTAAAGATTTCGTGAATGGGTTCTCGTCGAGTGTGATGTTTTCACCTGGGACAACGCCGCTGCAGCTGGCCTCTAGACTCAACGACTACGCGATAGTAAAGGTATATGTGCTCCGATAGAAAACAGCGGGTGGAAGTTTCAATGTATGGGTTTCGGATTCAGTTTCTGTTGATTTGTTGATATTTACAACTTACAAGGCATTTGTCTTGAGATCCTTATGATGACGTCATCCTAGCATGGGGGTTTCTTTAGCTATTTTACTGACAACTTGTAATGCAGACGAGCCACTAATGAAATTGGCATTATACGAACACTATTTTCGATACATCTATACGCAAATCAAAGGCTTCGCCAGCTATTATAAATGGTTTAGCATTTTGCCTTTCTGAGAAAACTCTGCCTATAACTTCTTATCTCAAGTATGGGGCCTTCTGCTTTTTTGTCACATCTTGTTTATCGCTAACTCCTCCACCAGATCCTTCTCGATCACGACGCCCGAATGCCGAAACTAACCACCGTCGTCGCTCGCACAACAGACGACACCTTCGAGAAAGCCTTAGCCCAGCTTCACTGGTACCAGGCCATCACGAGCGAAGCCTACCTGCTCTTGGCCAGCGATGACCCCATGGATGCAGCCTTCTGGCTAGCCGACCAACTGCAGACCATTTCTCACAGCGTAACACAACTCAAGGTTGTCATTTAATTTTTTTGACCAAATAATTTAAAACCGCAATGAACCTTCCTAATAAAAGGGCGTCTCTGGATGGAAGATAATTGAAGGACAAAACAAACAAATTAGATAAGATCCAGGACGGGATTCTGAGGAATATTATCATTTCTTTAAACTACTGAGGGAGTCGTTGCTGTCTCATGTCCTGTAGTGCATCCAAAGACAATTTAACAATAACTAGCATTATGTTGAAATTGGGTTATGACCTCGTTGGATTAGTACGACCTTGTATGGTTACGACCACATTTTGTACGACCTCTTTGTTGTTACAACCTCGATCGTTTGGTTACACCTTCATTGGGTTATGACCTCATTTGTTGACGTCCTAATTACCCCTGACCCTGTTGATTTACCCCTCCCCGCCCCGCCCCCCCTGAAAGGAAGAATATGATGAACTGAAGGACAACCTAGAGCAGTTCGTCACCAAGCTCCTCGGCTTCGCCCGCAATCTGGATGAAATTGAAGCAGTCCTTGGCGCCCAACGCTTCGTGACGGACGAGTCCAACACCGAGTGCCGTACAGATCGTGATGCTCTACCGGTCAGACTAGCTGAGGCGATCGACTTCGAGTTCAAAAGGGTAAGTCTGTACAACGGGTGTCTTGTAATGTTTTTTTGTGTGTGTGTGTCTTTGTTTGTTGTGTTCTTGGAGGATCAGAGTTGTATGCCTCCACAATGTTATCTCAAACCATAGACAAAGATCAGTCGTCCTTTCTCGGATCAAGTCACCTCAGCCTCTCCGCGGGTCAACACATTAATTAGGGGTCATGTTCAAAGAGAGAAGCACACAAATTCGGCCGCACCATGATATAAAGGTCTGTAGGAAGAGCATCGGCACCGCCTCAATCTCGGTCGAGTTCCTGGACTTCTCAAGTCTGAAACTTATGTAGGTTCCGTGTAATTCGTAATTATGTGGGTTCGTAACCAAGAACATCTGTCTTGCTCACCACAGTTCGTCGCCCATTCCACTTGTCAAGACTACATGCTGTCTCGTTGGTACAGCGGTACCAATAAAACATGGCGGACCTTATCATCGGTCAAAACGGCTGCCGTATCCGGCAGTCTCATGGCCATGTGGCCCATCCTCTGCCTATTCTACATCATTGTGCCGTCTGGGAAAATTGTTAATTTCATACGAACTCCGTGAGTATGACAGTTGAACATTTTGAAAACAATTTTGCTCTAAAAAAAAATGGTATCCCCGTTGTGTGTCACTGTATCGGTATGGCGTGATTAATTACGTAACATTTTGGTTGTTCCCTTTCATCAGATACGTAAGGTTTCTACTGCACACTGGTTCCCGGCTGTCGTTCATTGTCCTCCTCCTCTCGACCCCAGTGACGTCACTACACGTCATGAAGGTCGAGAGCGACAGCAACGACGACTCGGTGATGATATCATTTCGCAGATACGAAGAGCTACGGGTGAATCACGTGGTACCGTGGTTCATCTCTGCCTGGATTGTCGGTGAGATGTTGATACTTATTAGGGACAAACTATTCGCTCAAAATATTTGTTTAAAGGAACATTACAGAATTGGTTTTTGCTAACAAAACAGTTGCTGGCAGTGTAAGCACTTTATGTAATCCACCATATACATAAACTGACAAACCTGTAGAAGTTTGAGATCGATCGGCCATCTGGGTCACGAGAAAATAGTGAAAAACCGATCACACATTTGCATGAAATCATATAGATTCAACAAATGAATAAAATATGGCATTTCAGACAGAAATATTTCTTAGAAGTTTTTTTCTTACCAATTCTGTAATGTTCCTTTAAACAAAACGTATTGTATGTATAGCTGCTCGTTGCAGCTATATGTGAACTTAGTATAAAAAAGTATTGTGTATTTTCTTGTAAATTGCATTTTTACTGGTGTCCCATCACTTGCCTCAATGTAGTAATGACACTCATTGTTTTGTATACTGTTTGTTGTATAGGTATGACGCTGCGGGAAGCAATGCAGGTTTGGCGATGTGGCATTTTTAACTACTACACCGCCGCCAGAAACTGGCTAGTCTCTCTTCAACTCGTCTTCTACTGGATCTATATCATGCTCAGCATTGTCTCATTCGTCAAGGTATTCTAGCTAAGTGATGAGCAATGGTGGTGAAGGCTGGGACTGGACAAGAAGGGGTCCTTGTAAAATAGTCTAAACCTGGGCATAATTGCACAGAGCTGCCTAGCAGATTGCTTGAATAATTTGTGCTTAAGCAAAAAATTATAAAGCCACCCAGTCATAAGACTGTTTTTTTTATGTCGTTACAGGTAAAATTGTCAATTCAACAGAGCTGCTTATCAGAAAATATTGCTCAACAGATTTCTGCTAAGCAAAAATGAGCAGGATACCAGTCACAAATGGTGCATGCGATATGATCCTTAAATCAACAATCTGCATGGGGATGTACAGCACATCATCATATCTTTTCTCACAAAAACCGCTTCGATTATCACCACAATAATAATGTTAACTTTTACTTTGCAGATTAACAGCGCAATGCATGTTTTGCAGTCGGCCCTCTCCCAGGCAGACAACACGACCGGCTCTGCTCAAGACAAACCCCCGTGCGTCGTTTCGCAAAAGTGGGTAACGGTAACACATTGGTCATTTTCAAAGACTAGTATCCACACTCTATGTGACCAAGATATACATCAAATAACGAACCTGTGAAATGTTAAGCTCAATCGGTCTTTGGAGTCATGAGAAAACAGTGAAAAACCCCATTATATGTTTTCACTGTTTTCAAACATCGAATTTTATCACCAGCGATAAAGACTAATAGTTTTACTCATTTCCTAAAACTATGGCATTTCAAGCAAAACTATTTCAAGGGAAGTTTTCTCATCATGACCATCTTTATACCATGTAGGTTATGTGCAAATCTGTGAACATTTATATTTTCAATCTTACCAATGTTGTACACACTGGATAGAAGTTAGTGTCATATGAAAAATCCTGGCAATTGTTGTGATCACCAGGATGGTGCTCAATGCCCAACTACCAACGAGCTGCCTGATCGAAAAAGGTGCAATACCCGGTGCAGCCCCCATGACGTCCGACAACCAGGAGACCACGATGTGGTCCCCGTACGACCCCATCTTCGTTGCCGAGGCCGCCTTCGCCGTGGCCAGCGTGCTGACCCAGCTGAGTCTCCTCGACGCGATGGTGGTCATGAGCTTCGTTGGTCCGCTGCAGATTTCACTGACAGGCATGTTACACGACACGGCCAAGTTCATCCTGCTTTTCTTCATCGTGTGGACGGCGTTCTCTCTCGGTCTGACGCACGTCTACCGAACGTTTGAGATGATCAGGCAGGAAGCATGTGAGGTGGACTGCGAGGCTGGCGCGTTTGGAAGGTAAGCTTCGAGGCAATACGATTAATTGGTAATTATAATAAAAAAGACGGTTTACCAGTTGTCATTTCAAACATCACTCACTGATGCACACTAATTAACACTTCGGTACATCTAAAAACACACGGG
This sequence comes from Pycnopodia helianthoides, assembly GCA_032158295.1. Classification (NCBI taxonomy): domain Eukaryota; kingdom Metazoa; phylum Echinodermata; class Asteroidea; order Forcipulatida; family Asteriidae; genus Pycnopodia; species Pycnopodia helianthoides. The sequence goes on from CM063263.1 coordinate 1,271,860, forward strand.
TCAAAGTTGACCCGTGGGGCCTGGATCATTTCTGAGTCAGAGTGACCCGGAACCGGTGTCAAAGTGACCCAGAAATGGGTTCAACGGACGCAGGATCCTACTTAAAATTCAAGGAAATAGTTCAGGTCTACCTGGGACCAGGAATCCCGCCCAATTCTGCAGACCCATGAGTTTTTCGAGATGCTTAATACAATTTCTTTTAACCCTCCACGAGCAAAATGACTTAAGAACATTTTGTTTTCATCCGGGAATTTCCTGAAACAAAAAACATAAGGTTCTTATAAAGTGGTCCTCATTTTTTTGATCTCGTAAAGTTTCTCCCAGTCGATGATGACCCTCTTCTGGTCTCTCTTCGATCTTATGGACCTCGATAACCTCAAGATCGACTCAACGTTGGGGTTCACTCAGGCCGTCGGGACATTCATGTATGTCTGTTTCTCCGTGGTGGGCGTGGTGGTCCTGGTGAACGCCCTCATCGCGATGATGAGTAACACGTACACTCGTGTGGAGGTAGGACTCTCCGGAGGGCAAATTTATTTTCTGTAGCACACGTCGGCTATGGAGTCAACAGTTAAGGGATAGGGAAGGACAGCCTATCTCTTAACTGTTGACTGTATTGACGAAGTATGCTGCAGAAAAAAAATTTGTCGGTATATAGACTGGTCCCCTGTCCCTATCCGTAAGGATAAGGACAGGCACCAGTCTATTAATCAAAATGATGATCACTGCTATGTACTGGTCCCCTGTCTTTATCCGAAAGACCGCAATGGGATGCGAGGTCAAAGGTGCGTTTGTCAGGATTCCTCCAAACGCTCAAAGCCGGTCTCTGTCGTCAGAAGTGTGACGTCAGATGTTCAGGCTGAGGTGTCGGGAACGTTCACAAAACTGCTCATGTCAAACGTTTACTGCTAACAATAGTCAAGTAAACTAAACAATAGAGACAGCATGATAATGGCGGTATAATTCTTCATTCCTAAAAGGAATAGTTGAGGTCAAATTATAATCAGCATGAAAAAAAGTACATAAAAAACACAATAAGCACCAAATGAGTTTTAAACATAGAAACAAACAACACATTATAAACACTAGGCCGAGCTACCAGCAAAAAAAAGGAGACTTGGGTGTAGCGTTGCGTTGAAATAAAAAAAAATTGTTATCCCGGTTAAGGAAAATTCTGATGTGGAATGGAAAGTTGCAAGAACTCGGCTCATCACAGACTACCTTTCGGAGAGTTTGACCATCCCGCCTCCCTTTAACATTATACCGTCGACCAGGGGACTGAGGAAACTCTACCGATGGATTGTGTCGATCTTCGTTGGAGCGCCCAGACTACATCGTGTAAGTTGATAGTCTCCAATAATGTCAGTTGGTTCCATTAAAGATACAGGATGCACACACACTGTGAAACCACCGTGAAATCTCAGTGAATGCAGGACTTGGCTAAAATTCAAGGAATTTTTGTCTCTTTTACCATACTTTTAAAAGGGAATTGCAGTTCCCTTAAATCACCTTGAAAAAAGATAGTCTCATGACCATTATTGACAGGCCTCCGTTATTTTCACCTTGGGCTGTTTACAGCAGTACAGCACAGTGTAAACAAAGTAAAACACTATGACTTAGTTCTGACTATAGTTAGAAGAGAACTCCGTGAAAACAAGGTGAAAGGGGGAAATCACAATATTTCATGGTGAAAGTGGACTTTCGCTCCATTTTCAAGACGAATATTTTCATAGTGGCAGCGTCGGTACTCTCTATACTGATTCAAGTTTGGGTCAATATGACCCGGTATCTGTGGCAAAATGACCAAGAAAAGTGTCAAACTGACGCAGAATCCGAGTTAAAAAAATCCCAATTTTAAAAACATTTTTGTTCAGGTCAGGCAGACCGGGAAATGGGTTAGGGCACTTGGGATCAGGTATCCCGGTCAATTCTGACGGGTAACTTTAGAGTTTACCATTCAACCACTGTACTGAAAACTAACTAACTATTTTTTATTAATTGAAAATTGATTATTATGGAAAATATACCTAAAGTTACTAAATTATTTATATCATTCACAGCTGCGAAGATCGGATGCGGGAAAAAACTTCCAGCACGCTGGATACAAGGTAACGAACGGGTCAATATAATGTTCATCAAGTGTTAGGTTTTCGTTTAAGTGCTATAAGCGCCCCTACACATAGTCTTGGCCCGAGATGTCAGTGATCGATAGCGGATAGTCTATGCTCTCGTACACTATCCGCTATTGATCACTGACGTCTTGGGCCAAGACTACCCCCTACACATGCTCTCAGTCTGTTTGTTTTCTTGATGATGCCTGTAACGGCTTGCCCGATAGAGCCCGAGCCGACCGAGGAGTCCAATACATGGCTTCGAAAAGGCCCCGTAGTTGGTCATTATCGTTATAGCAGGGTTTCCTAACTTAAACTCCGACCTTGGTGTTGAGATGCAGATTTTGATCAAGGCGAAAATAAACGTTTTCAAGTAAACTTAGGGTACGTATCATCTCTGCTCGTAAACCCGTGTAATGATCGATAACTAATCATTCAAAAACCTGAAACAAAACCACTGTTTTGTTTATTACAAAAAAGCTATTGGATTATTGGATTGTTCTTCTGATCATGTCACGAATTCTCTCTGCCTATTATGCAGCATATCGTGAAGAAGCTCGTGCAAAGATTCTTGTGGCAGGAGAAAATGACGAGATTCCGTCAGAAACACAGCGACAAACTTCAAACGGACGTCCTTGTTAGAGAAGCTGTGCAGATGGTCAGGTAACTAGACCTTGTTAGCCGTTATGTTGTATTGACAAACTGCCTCACTAGGGTCCAGCCTCCCAAGCCTCAGGCCGGCCGCAAATTTATTTTCTGCAGCACACGTCGGCTATGGAGTCAACAGTTAAGGGATAGGGAAGAACAGCCTATCTCTTAACTGTTGACTGTATTGACGAAGATGCTGCAGAAAAAAAATCGCAGGCCGGCCATGTCCGATTTGGCGGTTTACGGCTACAGCTGTGACTGTTGCTAAGGATGTTGCTATATTATATTAAGGACATAGGCCTACTATACTTCAACAATACACACTCGTAGCCGTAGCCGCAATCGCCATGCACTGCGGACATTCGCTCGGTCCGGGCCCAGCGCCCTATACCGAGGGTGTGACCGCAAGCAGATCAAAGTTGGTTTAACTTCAAACACTATGAAAAATCTTCGTCTTGAAAATGGAGTGAAAGTCCATTTTCTCCATGAAATTGTAACTTCCCCCAAGTTTCACCTTGTTTTCACGGAGTTCTCTTCTAACTAGTCAGAACTAAGTCACGTGAGTGCTTTACTTTGTTTACTGACTGTGCTGTACTGCTGAAAGCAGCCAAAGGCTATCATGGTGAAATTCATGGAGGCCTGTCAATGGTCAAGAGACTGTCTTTTTTTTCAAGTTGATTTAAAGGGAAATGCAACTCTCTTAAAGTATGGTAAAAGAAAAACAATTCCTTGAATTTTAGCCAAATCCTGCATTCACTGTCACGGTGGTTTCACAGCAAAGATTTTCATAGTGTAAGAAACTAGAAAAAACAAACAAAAAACAAAAACTATCAAACAAACTAAAAATCCAAAACCACAATAACAATAAAACAAACCAACACATAAGTCTATCAATATTATTTTCCCCGTCATTCTTCGCAGATCTGGTTCAAAGCGAAAGAGTATGGTCCGGAAGTCCTTCAGCAACACGAGCTGTGGAGACCCGTACCTACGGCGGTTTAACCGCCAACACTCCAACACGAATCTGATTCGTGAATTCCAAGAAGAGACTGAGATGGAAGCCTGTTTTTAAAAATATTATAGATAAATTTTTGACCCAAATGCGATTTTATGATACACACCATCCCTTTACGAAACAAAAACATTATTCTTGTCCGCTAACGCATCGGGGTTGGGGAAGCAGGTTCTCCCGGCCCACCGATTGTGAGCTCTGGGTTGGGTCGACAAGACGTGTGGGGGCCTCGATCCTAAAGCCAGATGATTCCTTAAGTTTTAGTATTATCGATCGTGTTTACAAATTAATTGCACTTAATTTTCATTAATTAAAGACGTAGGGTCAACAAGTTATTGGGAGAGGGAGGGGTGGATGGTGCTCACGGAACTCACGGGACTAGGCCTACCTGATGTCATGTTTTAATTAAACTGGAACTTTAATAAAAAAAAAATAACTTCATTTTGGTGTGTGCGAGTAACTTTTTAAATTATAGTTATTTCTGATGAATATTCTCAGTTGGGTTCGATTTCTGTCTCGGTCATTCTTTTACAAAAAATGATGTATCAAACGAGGAAACTCAGCACTGGCTCATCGCCGTCGTGTGGAGGCCTGCAGCAGTTCAGTTTGAACGTTATTCAAATGTTTGTGGACTAAATGACTCTAATGTTGTCTACCGCCCAATTTAATGGAGCGCATGCATGTTTTTCCCGACAACGGGTCTAGGAACACGGAACCGACGGGACCTCCTGAAAAATTTGAATTCGCTCTGAAAACAAGCTGTGATAAAAGCATTATTGTCAGCAACAGCTGTTGTTGAGATTTTATGGGGCTACCGTCGAACTTTATGCAAAGTTTCAATCGTTAAAATAAAATAAAATTTCCATTACCTAGGCCTGACCTTCTGTGCAAAGTTTTAATTTGAGCGATTACCGTCAATTGGTGGCGCTAGCTGATAAGAGCGCCCTCCAGCAGCTAGCTAGCTCCAGTGTCCAGGGACGGACGGATCCCGGAGGAGTCAGACTTTATCAATTATTGAACTTTGTTCCGTGTAACTTCGACTCGTTGCTGTATGAGTTTGCAGATTTGTCTTAGCCATTTTACTCCCTGGGTGGGTGGATAGGTAAGCATAGTTCAAGATATCCCTCCCTCCTCGTTTAATATCCCCCGAATTCACTATTTTTGGATTACAAAAATTTTGTTTTTGTTTTGGTGACTGGCCGGAATAGGGACGTGTTGTAAAACGCGGAACGATAGCGGAACGACGGAACGACGGAACGAGTAATACACGATGTAACAAATCATATTGCACGTACGTAGTTTCTCATTACCATGCCACACAAACGACTGACGAATTTGCTGCACAGACTCCACTGATCAAAGAAGTCCTTATAGTATTTCAAAATGATCCTTTGTACTTACCAGTGCGTTTGATTGCTTGAAAAACATGCCCTTCAAATATAATTTGTGTGTTAGGTTAATTAATTGTTTAAAATGGACGACGTCCAACGGAAGGTTCCAGCATGACACTTGATTCACTGACCTCTGCACTGAACAAGTGCTGAAGTTGCATTACGTCCGCCGTTGTAAGGTAGATCATGTATGAAAAGTGTACTCTGTACATGTATATTTAGGATGTACATGTACAAACTGAATATCATGTCACGTGATGTGAAGGAAAACAATTTACGAGGTATAAGGACAAGCAAAAAAACTATCAAGGACGGGTTGCTCCACCAATTCCAATTTACCAAATTGTTCATTAAGGTCTCCTCTTTCTTACTAGCTATTCAAAATAGTGGAGCAACCCGTCACTGGGGTCGAAAAAACCGCGGAACGATTGCTTAGCGTCTTTATCCAACATTAATCTACTTATTATATTATGTGCAATTTAGTGCGCAAAATAAAACAAAATAAAGGGGGTACAAGAACAGGCAAAAAAACTACCAAGGACGGGTTGCTCCACCAATTCCAATATACCAAATTGTTCCTTAAGGTCTCCTCTTTCTTACTAGCTATCCAAAATAGTGGAGCAATCCGTCACTGGGGTCGAAAAAACCGCGGAACGATTGCTAAGAGTCTTTATCCAACATTAATCTACTTAAATATATTATGTGCAATTTAGTGCGCGAAATGAAACAAAAATAAAGGGGTACATGGACAAGGGAAAAAAACTACCAAGGACGGGTTGCTCCACCAATTCCAATATACCAAATTGTTCCTTAAGGTCTCCTCTTTCTTACTAGCTATCCAAAATAGTGGAGCAATCCGTCACTGGGGTCGAAAAAACTGCGGAACGATTGCTTAGCGTCTTTATCCAACATTAATCTACTTAAATATATTATGTGCAATTTAGTGCGCGAAATGAAACAAAATAAAGGGGTACATGGACAAGGGAAAAAATCTAACAAGGACGGGTTGCTCCACCAATTCCAATATACCAAATTGTTCCTTAAGGTCTCCTCTTTCTTACTAGCTATTCAAAATAGTGGAGCAACCCGTCACTGGGGTCGAAAAAACCGCGGAACGATTGCTAAGAGTCTTTATCCAACATTAATCTACTTAAATATATTATGTGCAATTTAGTGCGCGAAATGAAACAAAAAAAGGGGGTACATGGACAAGCAAAAAAAACTACCAAGGACGGGTTGCTCCACCAATTCCAATATACCAAATTGTTCCTTAAGGTCTCCTCTTTCTTACTAGCTATTCAAAATAGTGGAGCAACCCGTCACTGGGGACGAAAAAACCGCGGAACGATTGCTAAGAGTCTTTATCCAATATTATTCTACTTATTATACGGCAATTTAGTGCGCGAAATGAAACAAAAAAAGGGGGTACATGGACAAGCAAAAAAAACTACCAAGGACGGGTTGCTCCACCAATTCCAATATAACAAAATGTTCCTTAAGGTCTGCTCTTTCTTACTAGCTATCCAAAATAGTGGAGCAACCCGTCACTGGGGACGAAAAAACCGCGGAACGATTGCTAAGAGTCTTTATCCAACATTAATCTACTTAAATATATTATGTGCAATTTAGTGCGCGAAATGAAACAAAAAAAGGGGTACATGGACAAGCAAAAAAAACTACCAAGGACGGGTTGCTCCACCAATTCCAATATACCAAATTGTTCCTTAAGGTCTCCTCTTTCTTACTAGCTATTCAAAATAGTGGAGCAACCCGTCACTGGGGACGAAAAAACCGCGGAACGATTGCTAAGAGTCTTTATCCAATATTATTCTACTTATTATACGGCAATTTAGTGCGCGAAATGAAACAAAAAAAGGGGGTACATGGACAAGCAAAAAAAAACTACCAAGGACGGGTTGCTCCACCAATTCCAATATAACAAAATGTTCCTTAAGGTCTGCTCTTTCTTACTAGCTATCCAAAATAGTGGAGCAAACCCGTCACTGGGGACGAAAAAAACCGCGGAACGATTGCTAAGAGTCTTTATCCAACATTAATCTACTTAAATATATTATGTGCAATTTAGTGCGCGAAATGAAACAAAAAAAGGGGGTACATGGACAAGCAAAAAAAACTACCAAGGACGGGTTGCTCCACCAATTCCAATATACCAAATTGTTCCTTAAGGTCTCCTCTTTCTTACTAGCTATTCAAAATAGTGGAGCAACCCGTCACTGGGGACGAAAAAACCGCGGAACGATTGCTAAGAGTCTTTATCCAATATTATTCTACTTATTATACGGCAATTTAGTGCGCGAAATGAAACAAAAAAAGGGGGTACATGGACAAGCAAAAAAAACTACCAAGGACGGGTTGCTCCACCAATTCCAATATAACAAAATGTTCCTTAAGGTCTGCTCTTTCTTACTAGCTATCCAAAATAGTGGAGCAACCCGTCACTGGGGTCGAAAAAACCGCGGAACGATTGCCCAAGAGTCTTTATCCAACTTTATTCTACTTATTATACGGCAATTTAGTGCGCGAAATGAAACAAAATAAAGGGGTACATGGACAAGGGAAAAAATCTAACAAGGACGGGTTGCTCCACCAATTCCAATATACCAAATTGTTCCTTAAGGTCTGCTCTTTCTTACTAGCTATTCAAAATAGTGGAGCAACCCGTCACTGGGGACGAAAAAAACCGCGGAACGATTGCTAAGAGTCTTTATCCAATATTATTCTACTTATTATACGGCAATTTAGTGCGCGAAATGAAACAAAAAAAGGGGGTACATGGACAAGCAAAAAAAACTACCAAGGACGGGTTGCTCCACCAATTCCAATATACCAAAATGTTCCTTAAGGTCTGCTCTTTCTTACTAGCTATCCAAAATAGTGGAGCAACCCGTCACTGGGGTCGAAAAAACCGCGGAACGATTGCCCAAGAGTCTTTATCCAACTTTATTCTACTTATTATACGGCAATTTAGTGCGCGAAATGAAACAAAATAAAGGGGTACATGGACAAGGGAAAAAATCTAACAAGGACGGGTTGCTCCACCAATTCCAATATACCAAATTGTTCCTTAAGGTCTGCTCTTTCTTACTAGCTATTCAAAATAGTGGAGCAACCCGTCACTGGGGACGAAAAAAACCGCGGAACGATTGCTAAGAGTCTTTATCCAATATTATTCTACTTATTATACGGCAATTTAGTGCGCGAAATGAAACAAAAAAAGGGGGTACATGGACAAGCAAAAAAAAAACTACCAAAGACGGGTTGCTCCACCAATTCCAATATACCAAATTGTTCCTTAAGGTCTGCTCTTTCTTACTAGCTATCCAAAATAGTGGAGCAACCCGTCACTGGGGTCGAAAAAACCGCGGAACGATTGCTTCAGCGTCTTTATCCAACAAAGTAAACATAAAGAATTGCGCGAAATGAAACAAACTTAAGGGGGTACATGAACAAGCACAAAAACTACCAAGGACGGGTTGCTCCACCAATTCCAATATACCAAATTGTTCATTAAGGTCTCCTTTTTCTTACTAGCTATTCAAAATAGTGGAGCAATCCGTCACTAGGGTCGAAAAAACTGCGGAACGATTGCTTAGCGTCTTTATCCAACATTAATCTACTTAAATATATTATGTGCAATTTAGTGCGCGAAATGAAACAAAATAAAGGGGTACATGGACAAGGGAAAAAAACTACCAAGGACGGGTTGCTCCACCAATTCCAATATACCAAATTGTTCCTTAAGGTCTACTCTTTCTTACTAGTTATCCAAAATAGTGGAGCAACCCGTCACTGGGGTCGAAAAAACCGCGGAACGATTGCCCAAGAGTCTTTATCCAACTTTATTCTACTTATTATACGGCAATTTAGTGCGCGAAATGAAACAAAATAAAGGGGTACATGGACAAGGGAAAAAATCTAACAAGGACGGGTTGCTCCACCAATTCCAATATACCAAATTGTTCCTTAAAGTCTCCTCTTTCTTACTAGCTATCCAAAGTAGAGGAGCAAAGTATCGGGGGTACACGGACCAGCAAATAAACATAAATCAAAAATAAAACGAAAACAAAACAAAGCAAATACATACGGTGTGTTGCTCAAGGATATTTCTATCTCACCAGCATTTAAAAATGATGGAGTTCCGTCAATGATGTCAAATTTCCCGGATCAACCACTATTCTGACCCATTGATTTTGATGTTACATTTAGACCAAAGCAGCTTCTGATCCTTTCCTTAGTTTGGATCTTGGGCAACAACGACCGATAAATAAACCTTGCGGGAGAAATAACAACAGTTTGAACTTTTAATAAAGAAAACGGCTTTTGTAGCCGCCAGAATATTGTTTTTGTTTACTTTTTGTAGCGCCTCGCTTTTTTATTGAAATCAATAGAGGGCGCTATTTTCAAGAGTCACCTTATTTGTTATTGTTGTCAACGTACACATTGCCAAATACTAAGAAGAGAAAATCATTTATTTCAATCATCTTTGCCACAAATACCTTGGCAGCTCAGCAAAGTGAGTGTTTGATTTTATTTTTTTGCATTATATAGTGTCGGTATTGAGTTATTTGGAAGTGTTTTTTAATATACAAAAATAAGAGTTTTGTTCAGTGAAAGTTACACGTGTGTACATGCATGTACATGACATGTAAGCCCATAGCTCCGTATAAACGTTAAGGTATGTGTTATTGATGCCATTGATTATGTAGTTTAATAATTGGTTCTTGTATGAAGTTGCACAGATATTTGCTGTATTTAATAGGTTTGGAGTTGATGCATAATACTCTAGTTATTAAGTAAAATATCTGGCCTTGGTTTATGTATCTATTCTAAACTGCAAGTGGTTATTTTCTCTTTATATTTTAGTTGAACCACCTTACGTCACCTAACGACACCTTCCGTCACCTTACGTCACCTTACACCTGTTACATCGAACGACACCCACCTATAGCCACCAATTATTATAATCTACATCAATAGTCAATCGTCAACAGTAATTTTTGTAATTTTACGGATCAAGGATAATAAAAGAATAGTTCAAGAACAGTTTTTGGTGCGTATCATTGCTGAGCATTGAAATTTAATAAAGACGATCTGTAGCACATTACAGGCTACAGCTTTTGCTGTAGGACGAAACATCAACTGTAAATGTAATTGCAGACTTTTGTCGGCTATATCCTCCGCAGCCTCCCCTGTGTTTCCTTCTTTCCAGGTATAAACCGATCCGTCATGATAAATACTGAATACCTTTTTTAAATTTAATGTATAAAAAAAGGTGAAAGAAAACATTACTATATTAAACATTTTTATTTTGTGACAAAATTGTTCCTTTTACTGAGTACAGGAAGGTCTATAGGTCTATGTAATGTATCCAACAAACTCAAGCTGTACGAATAAATGGATTGAGTACAACTCCGGAACACAGCTAGGGGTTAAATATTTTGGACTGAGCCAGATTTAAGTGTAGAACTTTCGACAACAAATATCGCTATAATACGTGTGATTAAAGTATCCATTCAAGTCTGCAATATAAGGATGTCATTTTCAAAAAATCATCAAGTTTTTCATGCTAATGTGGCTATAGCAAGAATTACAGTCTGGACCTGCAGCACCACTAATGTGCATGGCAACTATATGTAATTATTGAAACTGCTTGCCAAACTTTGTTGCTGTATTGGATTATTTAGAGCGGAGCGCTCATAAGAAGTGCTTTGGAAACTTTCCTCCTTTATTTATACATTCAACATGGAACCAATCTTGGCAATCGCCTTCGCAAAACACCATCTGTCTGTTGTTACTCTGAGGATATGTACATTGTTTCCCAAGGTGGCCCACTGAAAGGTTGGTGCTGAACAGACTTCTGGTGACATTCGAAAGAAACTCAAGTGTTGACACAAAGCTTGCTGGAACATCCCTGGAAATCGTAATCCTTTTTACTCTGAGGGCTTGGGCATGTCTTTTCACTTCTTGAAGTCTTTAAATGCAAGTAGATACCAGATGATCTTTTTGCTCAGTGTTTTGTTCTGTCATGATCAGGTCTGCCATCCAGTTGCTAATTTGGATAGCTAGTGAGAAAGAGGAGTCATTAAGGAACAATTTCGCATATTGGAATTGGTGGAGCAACCCGTCCTTTATAGTTTTTTTGCTTGTTCATGTACCCCCTTTACTATGTTTCATTTCACGCATTATATTGCGCATAATAATAAGTACATTAATGTTGGATAAAGACGCTAAGCAATCGTTCCGCGTTTTTTCGACCCTAGTGACGGATTGCTCCACTATTTTGAATAGCTAGTAAGAAAGAGCAGACCTTAAGGAACAATTTGGTATATTGGAATTGGTGGAGCAACCCGTCCTTGGTAGTTTTTTGCCTGTTCATGTACCCCCTTTATTTTGTTTTATTTCGCGCAATTCTTTATGTTTACTTTGTTGGATAAAGACTCTTATCAATCGTTCCGCGGTTTTTTCGACCCTAGTGATGGGTTGCTCCACTATTTTGAATAGCTAGTAAGAAAGAGTAAGCCTTAAGGAACAATTTGGTATATTGGAATTGGTGGAGCAACCCGTCCTTGATATTATATTTTTTTGCTTATCCATGTACCCCCTTTATTTTTTTTCATTTCGCGCACTAAATTGCACATAATAAATAGATTAATGTGGATAAAGACGCTAAGCAATCGTTCCGCGGTTTTTTCGACCCCAGTGACGGGTTGCTCCACTATTTTGGATAGCTAGTAAGAAAGAGGAGACCTTAAGGAACAATTTGGTATATTGGAATTGGTGGAGCAACCCGTCCTTGATATATGTTTTTGCTTGTTCATGCACCCCCTTTAGTTTTGTTTCATTTCGCGCAATTCTTTATGTTTACTTTGTTGGATAAAGACTCTTAGCAATCGTTCCGCAGTTTTTTCGACCCCAGTGACGGGTTGCTCCACTATTTTGGAAACAGCTAGTAAGAAAGAGAGACCTTAAGGAACAATTTGGTATATTGGAATTGGTGGAGCAACCCGTCCTTGATATATTTTTTTGCTTGTTCATGCACCCCTTAATTTGTTTCATTTCGCGCAATCTTTATTGTTTACTTTGTTGGATAAAGACTCTTATCAATCGTTCCGCGATTTTTTCGAGCCCATTGACGGGTTGCTCCACTATTTTGAAAGCTAGTAAGAAAGAGTATACCTTAAGGAACAATTTGGTATATTGGAATTGGTGGAGCAACCCGTCCTTGATAGTTTATTTTGCTTTTCATGTACCCCCTTTATTTTGTTTCATTTCGCGCACTAATTGCAATAATTATAAGTAGATTAAAGTTTGATAAAGACGCTAAGCAATCGTTCCGCGTTTTTTTCGACCCTATGACGGATTGCTCCACTATTTTGAATAGCTAGTAAGAAAAGAGCGACCTTAAGGAACAATTTGGTATATTGGAATTGGTGGAGCAACCCGTCCTTGGTATTTTTTTTGCCTGTTCATGTACCCCCTTTATTTTGTTTTATTTCGCGCAATTCTTTATGTTTACTTTGTTGGATAAAGACTCTTATCAATCGTTCCGCGGTTTTTTCGACCCTAGTGATGGTTGCTCCACTATTTTGAATAGCTAGTAAGAAAGAGTAGACCTTAAGGAACAATTTGGTATATTGGAATTGGTGGAGCAACCCGTCCTTGATATATATATTTTTTTGCTTATCCATGTACCCCCTTTATTTTTTTTCATTTCGCGCACTAAATTGCACATAATAAATAGATTAATGTGGATAAAGACGCTAAGCAATCGTTCCGCAGTTTTTTCGACCCAGTGACGGGTTGCTCCACTATTTTGGATAGCTAGTAAGAAAGAGGAGACCTTAAGGAACAATTTGGTATATTGGAATTGGTGGAGCAACCGTCCTTGATATATGTTTTTGCTTGTTCATGCACCCCTTAAGTTTGTTTCATTTCGCGCAATTCTTTATGTTTACTTTGTTGGATAAAGACTCTTAGCAATCGTTCCGCAGTTTTTTGACCCCAGTGACGGGTTGCTCCACTATTTTGGACAGCTAGTAAGAAAGAGGAGACCTTAAGGAACAATTTGGTATATTGGAATTGGTGGAGCAACCCGTCCTTGATATATTTTTTTGCTTGTTCATGCACCCCCTTAAGTTTGTTTCATTTCGCGCAATTCTTTATGTTTACTTTGTTGGATAAGGACTCTTATCAATCGTTCCGCGATTTTTTCGAGCCCATTGACGGGTTGCTCCACTATTTTGAAAAGCTAGTAAGAAAGAGTATACCTTAAGGAACAATTTGGTATATTGGAATTGGTGGAGCAACCCGTCCTTGATAGTTTATTTTGCTTGTTCATGTACCCCCTTTATTTTGTTTCATTTCGCGCACTAAATTGCACATAATATAATAAGTAGATTAAAGTTTGATAAAGACGCTAAGCAATCGTTCCGCGGTTTTTTCGACCCTAGTGACGGGTTGCTCCACTATTTTGGACAGCTAGTAAGAAAGAAGAGACCTTAAGGAACAATTTGGTATATTGGAATTGGTGGAGCAACCCGTCCTTGGTAGTTTTTTGCCTGTTCATGTACCCCCTTTATTTTGTTTTATTTCGCGCAATTCTTTATGTTTACTTTGTTGGATAAAGACTCTCAGCAATCGTTCCGCGGTTTTTTCGTCCCCAGTGACGGGTTGCTCCACTATTTTGAATAGCTAGTAAGAAAGAGCAGACCTTAAGGAACAATTTGGTATATTGGAATTGGTGGAGCAACCCGTCCTTGATATATATTTTTTTGCTTATCCATGTACCCCCTTTATTTTGTTTCATTTCGCGCACTAAATTGCACATAATAAATAGATTAATGTGGATAAAGACGCTAAAGCAATCGTTCCGCAGTTTTTTTCGACCCTAGTGACGGGTTGCTCCACTATTTTGGACAGCTAGTAAGAAAGAAGAGACCTTAAGGAACAATTTGGTATATTGGAATTGGTGGAGCAACCCGTCCTTGGTAGTTTTTTGCCTGTTCATGTACCCCCTTAAGTTTGTTTCATTTCGCGCAATTCTTAATGTTTACTTTGTTGGATAAAGACTCTTATCAATCGTTCCGCGGTTTTTTCGAGCCCATTGACGGGTTGCTCCACTATTTTGAATAGCTAGTAAGAAAGAGGAGACCTTAAGGAACAATTTGGTATATTGGAATTGGTGGAGCAACCCGTCCTTGATATATTTTTTTGCTTGTTCATGCACCCCCTTAAGTTTGTTTCATTTCGCGCAATTCTTTATGTTTACTTTGTTGGATAAAGACTCTTATCAATCGTTCCGCGATTTTTTCGAGCCCATTGACGGGTTGCTCCACTATTTTGAAAAGCTAGTAAGAAAGAGTTTACCTTAAGGAACAATTTGGTATATTGGAATTGGTGGAGCAACCCGTCCTTGATAGTTTATTTTGCTTGTTCATGTACCCCCTTTATTTTGTTTCATTTCGCGCACTAAATTGCACATAATATAATAAGTAGATTAAAGTTTGATAAAGACGCTAAGCAATCGTTCCGCGGTTTTTTCGACCCTAGTGACGGGTTGCTCCACTATTTTGGACAGCTAGTAAGAAAGAAGAGACCTTAAGGAACAATTTGGTATATTGGAATTGGTGGAGCAACCCGTCCTTGGTAGTTTTTTGCCTGTTCATGTACCCCCTTTATTTTGTTTTATTTCGCGCAATTCTTTATGTTTACTTTGTTGGATAAAGACTCTCAGCAATCGTTCCGCGGTTTTTTCGTCCCAGTGACGGGTTGCTCCACTATTTTGAATAGCTAGTAAGAAAGAGCAGACCTTAAGGAACAATTTGGTATATTGGAATTGGTGGAGCAACCCGTCCTTGATATATATTTTTTTGCTTATCCATGTACCCCCTTTATTTGTTTCATTTCGCGCACTAAATTGCACATAATAAATAGATTAATGTGGATAAAGACGCTAAAGCAATCGTTCCGCAGTTTTTTCGACCCTAGTGACGGGTTGCTCCACTATTTTGGACAGCTAGTAAGAAAGAAGAGACCTTAAGGAACAATTTGGTATATTGGAATTGGTGGAGCAACCCGTCCTTGGTAGTTTTTTGTGCCTGTTCATGTACCCCCTTAAGTTTGTTTCATTTCGCGCAATTCTTAATGTTTACTTTGTTGGATAAAGACTCTTATCAATCGTTCCGCGGTTTTTTCGAGCCCATTGACGGGTTGCTCCACTATTTTGAATAGCTAGTAAGAAAGAGGAGACCTTAAGGAACAATTTGGTATATTGGAATTGGTGGAGCAACCCGTCCTTGATAGTTTATTTTGCTTGTTCATGTACCCCCTTTATTTTGTTTCATTTCGCGCACTAAATTGCACATAATATAATAAGTAGATTAAAGTTTGATAAAGACGCTAAGCAATCGTTCCGCGGTTTTTTCGAGCCCATTGACGGGTTGCTCCACTATTTTGAATAGCTAGTAAGAAAGAGTAGACTTTAAGGAACAATTTGGTATATTGGAATTGGTGGAGCAACCCGTCCTTGATATATATTTTTTTGCTTATCCATGTACCCCCTTTATTTTGTTTCATTTCGCGCACTAAATTGCACATAATAAATAGATTAATGTGGATAAAGACGCTAAAGCAATCGTTCCGCAGTTTTTTCGACCCCAGTGACGGGTTGCTCCACTATTTTGGACAGCTAGTAAGAAAGAGGAGACCTTAAGGAACAATTTGGTATATTGGAATTGGTGGAGCAACCCGTCCTTGATAGTTTATTTTGCCTGTCCGTGTACCCCCTTTTTTTCATTGCGCAAAGCATTATGCATCCATTGATTTCCCCTCACATCACGTGACATGCTATTTAGTTTGTACATGTACATCAGTTACAGAGTACACAGTAAATACATACATGTACATGTACATGTATATCACATGTTTTTTTACACAGTCTAGATCTGTACAGCACTCTTTCTGCAGAGAGGTCAGTAATAAGTGTCATGCTGGAGCCTTCCGTTGGACGGACCATTGAGCTAAATAAACAAATAATTAACCAAACACGTAAAATATATTTTAAGGGCCTTATATTCTTCAAGCAATTAAATGCACAGGTAAGTACAAGGATCATTTTCAAATAGTGTTATAATTATACTCTGGAATCGATGGAGTCTGTTCAGCAAATTCGTCAGTCGTTTGTGTGGCATGGTAACTACGTATGTGCAATACGATTTGTTACATTGTATATTATTCGTTCCGTCGTTCCGTCGTTCCGCAATCGTTCCGCGTTTTACCAACGTCCCCGGAATAGTTAGTTTTTAGTTTCACGTTCAGTACGGGTGCGTAGAATTTTTACGGGACATTCTTACCAGTCCTTCAATAGTCGGATTTCTTACTATGATCGGAAGTTATTGTCCTCTCATAGTGGTAAAATCTGACAATGCTGAGACAATAATTATTTGGCAAGCTCTTCGGCAAAAGCGATCCAGTTTCGCGCGGTGTGAATAGCGTCATTGTGTTCAGCGTGAAAAGGCCCTATAGGCCGATCTTGGCAGGTAGTTTTTTCTGGTTGGGATAATAATTTTTTTTTTTTACTTTCTTGTTTTCAATTGAAACACCCATAGAAAATACGAACATTTTATTTACGTTTTCAAAAGGTAAAATTAGTATTTTATTTTTCAAATTTCAGGAACATTTTACTTATTTTATGATTTATAACAATTACCAGTAGGCAGTAACTTAGGTATTTTCGGAGATCGCTCGCACATGTTTTGCACACGGCACGTCAGCTGCATGACAACAGGATTGAATGTCTAAAACTAGTCATGTCTGACTATTGCAAGAAATCTCATCACAGCAAAAAATCCTGTAAAATGTCTATGCACCCGTACTGACGTTACGTAACAGTAACACTACAGTCATGACAGTACACACAGTCTACTACTACTAGCTTGTGTTCTCGTTCGTATACTGTGTACAACACGAGCTACACACTTTATAATACTAGTACTACTATGCTAGTACCATTACTTAGTAGTACTACTACTACTTTACTAGTACACTACTAGTAGTAATTTATTTTTTTCGTCAGAGTTCGTTCATCATAAAAAAAAGAGAAAAAAAGGGGGCGGCCCCTATACTATTACTATACTGTATACAGTAACTAAAAAGGAAGCTGACGGGGACGCTGAGCATGTTTAAAAAAAAAAATTATTTGGCCTAATGAGCTTTGGCCAATGTTACGTACCATTTCATGAATATGTTGTTCTCCTCAAGTCTCTTAACCCTCTTGCTGTCTGACCATTCAACTCATTCACTGTGGTTTTGAATGATAGAAAAACTATGCCAGCCTGCAATATGATACCATATGAGGGAATGCATGTACACAGTACACAGTAAGGTCTGTGCACAGTTGTGCCGCTGTACACAACCTTGGCAGTCGAATGGTTTCAAATGGTTGGTCAACTCACTGGAAAATGTTGCCAAGTCACTGACAGTAGGAGGGTTGAAATGAAGGCCTGCATTTAAACAAGCAAGATTTTAAACACACAGTTTTTGTTCATTTGTAGATAATTTGAACGGACAGATCCGGAGCAATCATGGTACTGCTGGAGAAAGTTGTCGGTTTCTTAACCGACAACTCCACCGTGGTTGGTCTCGTCTTCCTCACCATCACATTCATCTTCCTCCTCAACAAGATCCTGAACGTGTTGATGATCACTTCAAATTCTCCCAACCCATTCAAAACAGACACCAGACGACCCCCACAGCCACTTGAGACTGATCATGCCGTCGTTGACAAAGTGATAAAGCAGGGTGGGTATGGAGATTTTTTTCAGTTTAAATGTTCAAGTAGATGTTAAATTTGCACCAGGGATAAAGAATTATTTGGTTTTGCCCTTTCCACCGATGTGTGTAAAGCACTGTATACTCAGTACTTCCCTGAGTTCTGTGATCAAATCCACAGGCATATAATATTAAATCCTGCACTAGTTGATTTTTCTTTCTTCAAACCCAAATTTGGAAACTTCAGGTCTAGAAGGAGGAGAGGAACCAAGGCCCATAAACCATGTTTTAAAAGTATTTTTGCATTTGTCAAATCTCATCCCTGTGAAATAACTTGTTATATTACTATTGATTCCTGTAGGATTTACTGCCCAAAAGGTTCCAGAGAACCTGGATGCTATAGTGATAGGCAGTGGGATGGGAGGTCTCACGACGGCCTCGCTACTCTCCAAGATCGGCAAGAAGGTCCTTGTGCTGGAGCAGCATGACCAGGCTGGAGGGTGCTGTCACGTCTTCCGGGAGAAAGGCTTCGAGTTTGACGTCGGTAAAGTACATTTCTTTTTTTGGGGGGGGGGTCACACCACCGCACCCACAAAAAACAAAAGTCCCTGGAGCCATTCAGGTTTCTTAGCGTGTCGTGGCGGAGTGGTTAAAGGCACCGGACGGGACTCAAACTCTTGTGTTTGTGATCGGCAGAGAGTGGGTCGGAGACCCGGTCGTGGCAATTGTGCCTTTGAGTAGGATACTTTACCATAATTGTTTTGTCCTTCGCCCGAAACATTAAGCAGTAAGTTCCATGTGCTAGGATTGGTTGTTAATATTCATGCATGACGTCATCATTGTAATCCAAAACGAGGCTATACAGGCGCAGCACCACTTGTTGATCACAGATTTCGCTGCTGTGATTGGTCAATGGAAAATGAGGCAGGGCTCACTGGATCGGTGTAGTGGTGGCACTGTGCCTGTAGAAAGGCGAATCGGGGGGGGGGGGGGGGTGGGGCGGGTACACCATGCCACATATGGAGCAACAAATGTCTTAATATGTAATCTAATTTTGATATAGTTGATTGATGTTCTCCTTATATCAGGTATTCACTACATCGGTGAAATGGCTAACAATACCATTTCAAAGGTCGTCGTCGACCAGCTGACCGATGGTCAGTTACAGTGGGTCCCGCTGAATGAGAACTTTGACACAGTGGTCATCGGAGAAGAGGGCAAGCAACGGAGGTACCCGATCAAGTGCGGCCTCAACGGCCAGTATCGTCAGTCTCTCCTGGACTGCTTTCCAAATGAAAAAGAGGGCATTGACAAGTTTGTCAAATTGTTGCAGGTAAGGATTTGTAGTTGTTTTGGCAAAAAGTTTTTGAGGGATATTTTTGGAAATCATATAATTCTAAAAGCTAAAGGAACATTACAGAATTAGTTTTTGCTGGCAGTGTAAGCACTTTTTGTAATCCACCATATACATAAACTGACAAACCTGTAGAAGAAGTTTGAGATCGATCGGCCATCTGGGTCACGAGAAAATAGTGAAAAAACGATTACACATTTGCATGAAATCATTTAGATTCAACAAATTAATAAAACGCTCACCGAGCGATAAACTCCAATCGGAAAATTAGTTTATTAATTTCTCATCAAATATGGCATTTCAGACATAAATATTTCAAGGGATGTTTTCTACTATCATCATCATTAGACCGTGTAAGTTTTATGTAAATCTGCGATCAAAAAGTATATTTTACATGTTTTTTTCTTACCAATTCTGTAATGTTCCTTTAATCTTATTTAAAGTATCATTAGTTGCCCACTCAGGAATGATATTTCCCCTACTTTAATATGATAACCGATATTTTTACCCTCACAAAAATCTTCCAAATAAACATAATTGTTACTGTGTATGAAGCTTCTCCCTTTGTTGTTATGACCAGCCAGCCTCACTCTGTCACTAACCATTTTTACCAATAATTCAACATAATCTCAGGTTGTCAAGCGTCAATCAATGGCTGCCGGTGCGATGAAGTTGATCCCCAAGCGAATCTGTGACTTCCTCATCAACTCGGGCATCATCCACCTCATCACGTCGTACTTCTACTACGCCGATCGTAGTCTCAAAGAAGTCATGGATGAGATTACCGACAACGAGGACCTGAAGGCTGTGCTGTCTTACAATTTTGGCGATTATGGTAAGGTGCTCTTGACTCAAAGATTGAAATTTAGAGAGCGTCTCCAAGGTCAAGTTCAGTTTTGTGCTGCACTAATTTCCTAGTAGATAGATTCTGCATGAAAGAGGTGAAAAATTACAAGTCTCTAACTTTACGCTAAAATGGCATTTTAGCGTAAAGTTAGAGACTTGTAATTTTAATGGTGTAAAATTTCATTTTTATTTGATACTCTTTCAGAGTGAATTTGGAACACGATGTCATTGGACATAAAAATACTTAATGGCTCTGTAAATTTCAAATAAAGGAATTTTGCACTCAGTTTAAATGTCAAATTCAATGCTATTTTGATTGATTCTGATCAAAATCCAGGATTGAAATTAAATCTCTTAGCAGAAAAATGTACACTCTATATATTTGAAATGTGACGTCTTCAAGCATTTTTCAGATTCTGACAAAAATTGCACTTGAAGGGTATCAAACACAGTATCATTTAACACCATTTTAACCTGAGGTTAGAGGACTCTATCTGTTGTCTTTAATGAGTGGATCACTTTGACTTTGACCTTGGAGTCTCTCTTTGATAAACGCTGTAGAAACAAAAGTTTACAATGCCTGCTGCCTTAAGCATTATGCATTAAGACAAGTTTGCAAAGCCGTTTTTTCCAGAATTTTGGATTGATGTGTTGTCTACTTATCTCCACCATAAAGAAATTTGCGTTCTGTTTTTCAGGGACTCCGCCGTCCAAGGGCAGCTTTGCCATGCACTGTCTGCTGGTAAACCACTTCATGAAAGGGGTGTATTACCCCCTGGGTGGTGCCAGCGAGATCGCGTTCCACATTATACCGACCATTGAGAGGTCTGGGGGCAAGGTCTTGGTCCGGGCACCCGTCTCCAAGATACTATTGGATGAAGCCGGCAAAGCTTGTGGTAAGTGGGAAATTGTTTTAACGTATTTAATTCACCTGAAACAAGTCACAGACTTGCTGAAACGAGACACTGGTTTGAGCGGAGCTGAAGAGCTGCGTACTTGCATGCCGGACTTGGCCATCTTGACCATGATCACCTGGCAGGCTCGAGATGCTGTAAGGCCTCGACTTGATTGATTGATTGATTGATTGATTGATTGATTGATTGATTGATTGATTGACTGATTGGTTGGTTGATTGATTGATTGATTAATTGATTGAATGATTGAAACAACTTAATTAGCAGACATCACATTTCATTCCTGTTGAAGGTATTATACAGGATTGGGTAGAACAAACATAATTCTTTAATTTGAGTCTGAAAGCTTACTGATTATGAAGTTAATACTAGA
Source organism: Pycnopodia helianthoides (assembly GCA_032158295.1). Lineage (NCBI taxonomy): Eukaryota > Metazoa > Echinodermata > Asteroidea > Forcipulatida > Asteriidae > Pycnopodia > Pycnopodia helianthoides. The sequence continues at coordinate 1,293,298 of CM063263.1, forward strand.
ACCCAGTTTTATGAAAAATGAAAGTTTTTTTTTTTCGGAAAACTTGCCTTCCGCCTCCGCCCCCCCCATAAAAAATAAAATGAGTCCTTCTAGTTTTGTGTGAATTTTTTAATAATTGGTGATTGTTGTTTACAGGTGTAACTGTTCAGAGAACCTCTGGTGATGTTGACATCCACGCTCCGCTCATCGTATCAGGCGCAGGAATTTACAACACATTCCAGAAACTTCTTCCACCAACAAAAGTGTCCTCAGATATGTGTAAGTGCCCCCAATTTTTGCTTTGCTTGAATTTCGCTGGCTAATCGGCATTTCCCCTCATTGAATATGCAAAGTGTACATTACTATCGTTTGTGATGCACTGGATGACTTTAGAACCATAGGGGGCAGCAGACTTACCAGGTTAACTTCTATTATTTACGCAGTTCTGAGAATGCGCACATTTCCAAGAGCAGTGAATAGAATCTGTTGCCCCCAGTGTTCCCAAAAGTCCCCCATGACTGATATTGAATTGCTTTTGACGCTTACATATTGTGCCTGTGATATTGTATTTTTGATTGTATGTACTTTGTTTAAAAGTCGTGTTAAATTTATACACTGTGCTTTCTGTTTCAAACATTTTAGTTTTTTTTATTTATCTGTGGTGTTAACAATCTATGAAGTATTTTGTGAATTTTGCTTGTGTCATTTTGTGTACTTTTAACAATTTGTTTAGTTTTGAAATGTAGCAATGCTCTTTTAAAAGTGCCCTTTTGACTTCTAAGACATTGAGCCGATGATATTGTATTTGGTCATATGTCTTTATTGAAAGATTTGTTATGTTTATAAAGTATTTTCCCTCATCCAAAACTGTTTTTTCCCCTATTTTATGTATCTGTGGTGTTTAAAATGTTATGATGCATTTTGTAAATTTTGTATGTCATTTTGTTAGCTTTTAATAACAATTTGTTTAGGCCTAAATTGTAAAATTTTCGTGCATTTCTAATATTTCTATAAACTGATGTTTCAGGGGTGTGCTCTTTAAATTCATAACAATACTTTTTATAATATTTATAAGCAGTAATTTTTGAAAATATTTTGTATGTTATTGACACATAACCCTTTAAAATGAGTAAGTTCGATTTTGAGAAAGAAAGTAGATTTTCAATTTTTTTGTTTTTAAAGTAGGATAAAGGGTAGGTTTAAGGTAAAATCATTTTATTGAAAGATTTTTCTTCCCCCCCCTCCCTACAGCTCTGAAGAAACGGCACATTGGTGCCCAACATGGCGTCGGTGCGATGTCAGTTTTCATTGGCCTAAAAGGTATGTTTGGTGTTTTCCAAAATCAAAAGTATTACCATAAGTCTCAAATACATGGTGCCATTGTACTAACAAATATATATATTTATAATTTTTAAAAAAACTTTTGGAACATTTGTTTTTCTAAGGGACAAAAGAGGAGTTGAATTTACCGGCCGGTCAGGTTTGGGCTTTCGGTGGTAACAAGCACGATGAACTAATGGAAGAATATATCAACCGCAACGCAGAGGAAGCAGCTAAGGGTAGCATCCCTCTGCTGTTCATTACGTTCCCATCGGCAAAGGATCCCAGCTGGGATGAACGGTACCCAGGTACACAACTTAGACATTTGATCTTTTCACATTTTATTTCATTTGTTTAAATATATTTTACTACACATCCATCATTTGTGGGGTGGCCGAGTGGTCTAGGGCAATGGACTCAAGTTCTGCAACTTACAGAATGTGGGTTCGAATCCTGGCCTGTCAGTGGCTACACTTGTGCCCTTGAGCAAGGCACTTTGTCATGTTGCTTCTCTCCGCCCAGTAGTACAAATTGGAACCGGTGAGAGCCGGGGAGTAACCTACGATGGACTTGGCAATCTGTCCAGGGGGAATAGAGATATTCTCAGCCGTTTAATGCCAATGAAACCGGTATAACCGACAGCCTGATGAGCCATATTTCTCATATTTAAGCCGTTTTCTCAGCAAGGAGAGGCTTTATTCAGCTGAAACTTTCACATGTGACTTTCATTGTATCTTTCTTTTATCATTTTACTCACAATTCAGCGCTACGTTGACAAAAACTAATCTATGACCCTACCTTTCAATCGTGTTTTTTTTTTTCAACAGGCAAGTCCACATGTACGATGGTGACTCTCGCCAACTGGGAATGGTTCTCTAAGTGGGAGAATGGCAAAATGTCAAAGCGAGGTGAAGAATACGATAGCATCAAGAACGCCATCGGCGACAAGATGTGGGAACAGTGTCTCTGGTACTACCCTCACCTCAAAGACAAGGTGAACTTTGACCCCATGAATTCCGACCTCTGTCCTTTGTCTGAGAAAAGAGTATTTCTGTCATTTCATCAGTGAAATTTTTGCCTTTGAGAACCAGGCATGATATTCTTCCTGCTTAAAATTGATTTCAAATTTTTTGCCCTCAGAAATATCCGAAAATTTATTTAAATAGCCTGAAAAGCTTAATCCGTAGATGTGGCATATTGTGGCCGAACGGTTTAAAGCATCGGACTCAAGTTCTGGTGGCTGACTCGTCAGGATGTGGGTTCGAACCCCGGTCGAGACACTTCCGTCCTTGAGCAAGCTACTTGACTCTAACTGCTTCTCTTCAACCAGGGGGTAAATGGGTACCTGTAAGTGAGGGGCAGAGATGGTTCTTGTGACTGATTTAGCTTGGTGCGCTACATATTCGGCAGCACAGGCTGTATACTCCCAAGGGAGCTGTGGTTTAAAGGAATGAAAAAATTGGCCCAGTGACCAGGGGTAATAATGTTGGAGCTCCATGAGCGTCACTGAGTGACTGATCTGAGTGCTATTTATCATATTATTTTATTATTATCTAGGACAGCCCTTGTACTCAATAACATTGTCCTACTTTTTGCCGAGGGCCAAATTTCATGCCTGATGAACATCAATGGTTGCCGTTATTTGATCTCTGAATTAAGTGTCGCCTCTAAATTACGAAATTTCTTTTGACCTAAAATATGCACTTTCTGATTTATTAGGTTGAGTATTTCAATGTTGGAAGCCCTGTAACCAATAAACACTACATTGAAGCCATGAAGGGTGAAATCTACGGACTGGACCACAACAAGGAGAGGTTTGGTACCAGCACCTGGCATACACTGCGACCAGAGACGGATATTCCCAATCTCTATCTGACAGGTCAGTCCAAATAATAACCCCCCAGATTTTTGAGGGGAATCGAGTGTGTAGGGGTTCATCTGTTTCAAACTCTGCAGGAATGTCAAGTAATAAACCACAAGGGAAACTGACCGGGTAAATGCCAAATTAGTTTGGGTTGAACAAAGAAAAATTGTTGGACTTGAACCTGTGACCTCCAGATTAACGTGCTGGCACTCTGTGCAGGAACGATGCTTTTTATTCTAATGGCCGGACAGCTTATAGGGCACATGGGTCATGCAATTCTCATTATTGTAATTCAAAGTTTGCATATATTCAATGAAAATTGACATGGTTTTGACATATTTGTACCAAAAGGGTGGTGTTTTACTCAAAAAATGTCAATTTTTTGTGGTTTCTGCCCTGACCACATGGTAGGTCGCATCGGGCTAAAAATTGGTGTGCATTCATTGCGTATAACGACCTACAAGCACAGCAATTTTTATCAAAGTTAGAAGACATAAGGTAAAACAGTGCGTTGGTCTGACATGGAATGACCCACATCTATGAGGGAAATACTGGGGTAATTCAAGGGGCACCGAGGCAATAACCAGGGGGCGTTGAGGCACTTGCCGCTATTGCCTGTGTGGAGTTTGCAAGTGTGGGTCCTACAGGGCGTGAAGAGTGTCGGTCTAGGGAATTGAACCAAAGCCACGGTGGCTTGTTTGTATGCTACTGGTTCGAATCCCGGCCTGGCAGATGACTGCACTCTTATCCTCAAGCAAGAAACGTTAATTTTTTCCCTTCACTAAAGTGGGTACATGTAAGGTCAGTGATAGTGCTTGCAATGGATTTAGCTTGATTGGCATCAATTTGGCGTCAAGTGGTACCTACTCCCCAGGGAGCTTAGATGATTCTTTATTTTTTTTGTCAGGTTTAATAATGTTCAAGTGTCATTAGTGTCATACTTGATGGGTACTCATTTTTATTTATCGTATAATTGTTAATGACTGTTCTTTAATATTGGATCAAACCACTTAAACCATAATTGCTTCTCATCACCCGGGAGTGAATGGATACCAGGGAATTAATGTTCTGGTGGTGTGTTTCGGTGGTATTTTTTTTTTCAGGTCAGGATGTGTTCACCTGTGGTTTTGCCGGGGCTCTGTTCTCCGGAGTCCTCTGCACAAGTAAAATCCTGAACCGTAACCTGATGGCGGACATTGTGTCGCTGAAGAAGAAGGTGTCCAAGAAGTAAAGAGGGGGAGAAAAATCAGTAAAGACTTGAAATGAGCGACTTGCCGTCTTCATAAATGCAGGCATGATATTCTTCCTGCTTAAGTCTGAATTTCCTTGGGTAAAATCAGAAAAACCGTGATTAAATAGCCTGAAAGCCTATTAAAGGCTCACTTAACAATTATGAATGAGTAGGTCAGCCCTTGTGCTCGATAAAAATTGTCCTACTTTTTTGTTCAAAGGACCAGACATCATGCCTGGTGATATCATCATTGCTATTCAGTGTTTACAAAAATAATGGTAACCAGAAGTACAATGAGTTTAGACTTTTGACGGCGCTAGAGGGCAGCAGACTTAACAGGTGCAGCTGTCATGATTTTATCCTGTTCAGTGTAATGTATTCAAGTAAACGTGACCAATATGATGGCATCATAATAATAATGTGTCTTCTTATATAGCGCTCATATCAGTCACACGCTTAAGGGGCTTAAACATTCAGTATTTTCACAAAATCACAAAGTTTGGGGCAAGCTTTTTTGTATAGCAACTGCTATCGGAACCGTCATTCAAGCTGCCAGAAATGTGTTTATGAGCATGACAGCCTTTGAGTAAAACATGCGTATGTGAATTAACAATGCTTTAGGAAAAATGTATAAGGTACGCATGGAATTTATTATTAATCAAGTGAGTGCAGTGCAATCATTTTTAGCATTTTGTTTTTCAAGTTTTGTTTGATACCGTGTTAAAGTATTGGTTAATAATTAGTTGTCAAATTTACACCCACTTTTGACAACAAAGAGGGCGGTGTTATGTTGGGACGTCACGACCAGATGGTGCGTCATAATACTTCAGGGTGAGTAACTGCAAAAATATTGTTTTTGTGGAAATGTAAGCCCTTTCTATTAAGTTCAAAATCCTTCCTCAACAACTTTATAATCCAATGGTGACGTTGTGGTGAGGTCATTGTGAATACGCTGAATACAAGTATGTTAAGCAGAAAATGCACACGGGTAGTCCCTTGCATGATCTTTACCCTAAATACTTGTTTAAACAGAAATCCTTTTATTTTTTCAGATTTAATTTATAATCGGTTTGGAATAAACGAAACAAAAAATTGTACTGACTCGGCCCATATTGACGTGAGTTTTCTTTATTTCAGAACTAGGAAGTCAAGACACAGGTTTACTTACATGCAAAATTATTTTCTCAACTGTGTCTAAAATTGTTTTTTTTTGTCGATTATGTAGTAAGCTTCAGTGCATCGAAAATGCAGACGCATTGCGAGATATCAATATTGTACAATAGAAAAGGGAAGAAAACCACCCAATATTTCTATGAAATATTATAAGAGTCATGGTAAATTGCATCTAAGAATCATGGAGCACGTGCTTTGAACGAGCCACTGCTGTAAATGAGGCTTGAGGTGCCTAAGCGGGCGCATAATTGATGTGTGTCGGTGTGGTGGCAGGAGATTCTGTCCCGCGCGCGATTTTTTTTTCTGCAGCACACGTCGGCTATGGAGTCAACAGTTGTGCTGCAGAACATAAATTTGCGTCCCGTGCACGGCAACAAAATGTGTACAAATTTCGTCTGAAAGCGCCCTCTTTTGAGTCAACTTCGTTAGTCCATGTTAATTGACGGGGGAAACCAACGGGGAACAAAACTCCCCTATGACACCGGCGATACGAGGTATTGCAAGCTAGCGTGTGATAACCACCCACTCTAAAAAAAATTGTGCGGGTTGCGTGCGCCGTCATATCGCGCCAAATTAACTTCAATCAACGAGTTTCATCGCGCCACATTAAAAGTCGGAAAAGATGAGGGAATCACATAGTTTGGGTACTCCACTTTTGTAAGCAGCAGCCTCCAGAATCGTGATATAAAAATACACAAAAAGGGTTGGAATGGATGCATACAAATAGGCCTGCTCTAAAACCAGTTTTAGGGATTTTGTTTTTCACACTATTTCACTTCAAAACGTTCTTTAAAAAAAGCGTACTACACATAAGTATAATGCACATAACACCCAATACTTAGCACTAAATCCTACACGTAAAAAGCCACCCACTGATCGCGAAAATGACATCAAAACTGGTCCTTTTTTAATTAAAGGTAATATGACGTTGACTTTTTACAAAATACAATGTTACAGTGTTCAATTTTACTTTATTTTGTGAAAACTCACAATCGCATCGTCGTCGTTTCAAGCAGACGGTCGCAAACCACTCTTAATTTAGTACAAAAGTATGAAACGTCATCAACAATGTAAATAATCTGATTTTGAAAGAACCAAGAAAGGCATCTCGGACGCCTTTACCGAATTTCTTATATACTTTACTGAGGTCGATGTATCACTCCAAAAACTCCAGGGTCAGATTTAACCCTCATCATTGCCCCCCCCCCCCCCAGGGGGCCTGACACAATTCCGGCTTGTGCCGATACGGAAACTGGCTGAACAAATTAATGAGACTCTTGCTCGGATTCTTCGTACGTTTGACCCATTTCTGGGTTGTTTTGACACATATTATTCCGGGTCACAATGACCCCCAAAATGACTCAGCCCCATCCCCGGACCCGGACCAGGAACTGGGTTAGTTCGGACTCGGGAGTTTCTAGAATGTAGATCACAAGTTTAGTTGATGAGGAAACCAGAAACACTGTGGCAATAACAATCCCCGGAACAAGTCATTAATCTTCGAAGTTTAACTCCCAACCCCATTAAACTCGTGCTTAACCAAATTAGACTTATGACGTCATGCCCCCCCTTTTTGGGGGGGGGGGGTCATAGTCTGGTGCTTATCTGCTGGATGTGTTTTAATACAGACTAGACTGATCATTGTTGGTACTCATAGATAATAAGTGACGCAAAGCCGGCCGTAGACACTAATTTTTACCTTTGACAATAAAAAAAAATCACTACATGTATTGCTATATCTTACACGTGAATACGTAAACCATCTCCGGTTCACTTTTAGCATTCTTTGTATTGTGTATCTGCCATTAAAGACTAGTGGCGGGTGCCAGACAGTTGTTTTTGAAGAGTTTCAAAATCAGACCAATAAACTCACAGACGGTTATCAGAGAGAAACCGATGTACAGCCCAACTATGCCGCCAATGTCACCGAATAAAGAACTTTCCTGTAGGGACAAACAAAACAAAGGAAACTCTGAAAAATGTTTACGATGGAAAAAACAAAATGGCCGCCACGGATAACAAACGGGGGAAAACATATAAATGCCTACCTGATACGATGCCTTTTCTTCGGTTCTCTCGTAGTTGAGTTCTTCGTAGTAAACTTCAAGTCTTGCAATATTTTCACTGAAAAACAAATGTTGACAAATATAAATATCTTAAAAACCGAGTATTAGCAAAAACATCCCTTCACGAATACGTAGTAACAGAAGAAACCATCGTTGGCGTAGCAGGGGGGGGGGGCATCTCGACTTGAAATTTCACCAGAGTTATACAACATGTTATAAGCTGTGATGTGATAATTTAAATGTTTTAAAAATAATTTTTCGGTCTACACTCAAACCATGTATTTGTTTTACCATTCACGTCAGATTACCTTAAGAACTTGTAAATGGCACAAGAGTGCTAAAGAGGGGGCTTGGTAAAGAAAACTTTAAACGGAAACTACAGTTTTAATTGGCTGGAAGTGCTACCCCTAGAATAAGTGGTGCACCCCTTGTGCCCTTCTAAAGTTTTACCCTAGTTTCGGCACTGGACAATAAGTATATACAACTGGCGTAAATGTTAGCAAAAGCACTAAATCAACGAAAACGACCATTTTTATTTTAGAATCAGACATTTTTATGTCACTTACTAAATATTATCTTCATTTAGGAGCATCGTCTTACTATTGATGGAATGTAAGTTGCGCAAAAGAAGTTTCTGTTGGGACAAGGAAACAAAACCATCAGTTTTTAAGATGAAGAAATTGGTTTGCATCTTCTAGTCTCCAATAGACACCAAACACATACCACTGAACTTCATGGGACTAATTTCATAAAACTGCTTACGCAGAAAGTATTGCTCAACAATTTTCTGTTAAGCAAACGAAATAAGCAGGACACCAGTGACAGTTGGTACACAGGACATGGTAATTTGGCTGTTAACCATAAAAACTAGTTACCAAACCCTTTTTTCCACCGTGTGACCTGTACTACTGGCAGTTTCCAATGTGGCTCTATATAAATTCTTAAACAAAGGATCTTATTTAGTAACGTTCATGAAGTTTGTAAATTTATTGAGTACAACTTTTTTGTATGAACCCTGCGTGACCCCCACGGACATTTGACGCTGCATGCCATAATTTCTTTTTTAATTCCTTCAATCTTTGTTTGATTCCTTTAAGGTTAAATTGATTACGTCTTACCGCGAACTTCCTTGAAGGCCATAAAGACATTGAGCTCGTCTTCGTATAATAAATGTCACTGAAATTAAAGCAAATTTAAAGACAAAGTTCTAAGTTTCAAAACTTTGACATTAAAGCTTGTATTAAGGTTTTAACTTTTAACCATTTGTTTGCTTGTTTCATGCGCTAATAGCAAACTGGTGATACTATAACTGAGGACTTTCGGGACGCTAGGTGGCAGCAGACTCATTACCAGGTAAATCAATTGTTCGCAGCAATTTGCGCATGCTTAGAACTATACGTGAACAATGGATTTTTACCTGGTATGTCTGCTGCCATCTAGCGTTCAAAAGTCTCCCATTGCTCCATAACACTGTCTTCAAAAACGCTAGTTCAGATAATTCTCAAAAGAGATAATGGACCTAGCAGTGGCTATGGCGTGGTCGTTGAAACATTCATATTCTTCTACGTTGGTGTTTTTAAGCCAACGACCATAGCCGCAGCCGAAGTCGCTTGATTCACACACGGTCTAAGAGGCCGGTTGACCATTCAGACATTATCTTGGTATAGGCGGCCATTTTGATTGTCTTCCATTTTTACATTCGAATCGGTGTAGCCAAATCGAGGCTGGAAGAGAAAAATGGTCAGGCACCCTTTATGCAGTCATTAGTGTCAACTAGTACGACAGACAGGGAACAAGACAAGTAATTGCCATCGCACTGGATATTGTAACTTACCTACACTGTTCAGGACAATTGCATTTTAACTTATCGTGATGATACACAAAATATACCAGGTTTTTGCATAGATCTGAACAGGGAACAGAGAAAAACCAAAAAAACCATTGATTACATTATTAATTTTAATTCATTGTTATTTTATTACAATATTAGGACCAATGAAGATTGCAATGCCAATTTCAAGTTTCAAAATTGTATGGCTTGCCGCGACCGTCGAATGGCCCATTGGCCTTTGCTCCCTTGTTCGAAAGTCCAAACAATGGGAGAACAAAAAGAAGTCCTCGGTTTACCGGTTCGACAAACGTGTGTGTTGGAGAAAGTAAACTTCATAATAAAGACCGAAATGAGAGTGGGAAGAAATTAATATGCCCCTTTTATTTAATGCCCCACTCTTAAAACCATTTTCCTAGTGGTACGTCTCTCATTTAGGTCAAACCAAGTAAAAACAATCGGGACGATGCACAATTCTTATCAGAGTCCGCAGCTCTCACAATGGGTTGATTTTGGAATACCTTACTTTATAAGTGAGATTTTGAATTGTTCCTGGTGTGGAGGGATACGGAAAGTTACTGGTGAAACGTTCAACCTCATCTGGCATGGAAGTAGTAGGCTACGTGGTACATGGTCCTGAAGAGAAACTGGGTTGAGATACGTTTCGTTTCAAACAGTGTGTTCATTCCCCGAAGAGCTAGACAAACAGACGGATGGAGACACTGTTCGAAACGTCGAGAATATTCCCCATTAGGCTTCTCCGACCCACCAGAAGATAAATATTCACACCGATGCTACCCGTAATAACCAGTTTGCTATTTGTAATACCTTGCGTATCATTCAATAATCTACACCTTGGTCCGTCCAACTCCAGTGTGTCCGAACACCCGCAGTAGGTTATGATGTGTTGATGGACGCATGTCTTCTTACATAACTGTAGAGAGAGGGATAATGACGTTGGTTTCATCTAAGATTCTGTCGCCAAAAATGCACGAAAAATGAAGGTCCAACATTACCGAACGGAAAGTGTTTTTGTTTTACAAATCACTGGTCAAAACTGGTTTGAAAAAGTGGCAGAAAAGGTTGTCAAAACATGGCCGAAAGAAATGATCGAAAGTTGTCAGAAAAACTGGTCGAAACTGAAGGAACAACGTTTTCTTCATCTTTGGCATCTTATCAGGCTTCTTCCTCTTAAAAAACCTTGGCTGGGGCCCCTGCTCCGGTTTGGGTTCTGGCTTCGGCTTGGGTTCCGGCTCCGACTTGGGATCTGTCATCAAGTTTGGAGCATTGCACAATTTGCACCTTGTTTTTAACAACTTCAAACAGAGCCCTGAGCCGAAGCCTAAAAAAAGCTCAGGTATCATTTGGTAATTCTTAGTCGCTATTGGCGGGTAATCTTTACGGAAGTTCAATCATTTGAAGTTCAGTCGACTACAGTTGGACATTTTGAAATCAAAACTGGGAAATACCTCCTTTGTCAAAAGTCAGTTGTCATTTCAGAAGTAAAACGATTTCGTAAGATTGTCTTCTGTATCAATTTTCACTTTTGTTATTTTCATCCCTCAATCATTCGCTTCCAAAGGTTCTCACAAACGTAAAACAAATAATACACTGTCCTAATCTCAACTCACTCCGAGGTCGTATTTTTCAGACGGATTCGTCTCTCGGATATTCCCGTTTGCGATAATCTGGGTATTTTCCACAGTTTCTTTACACTTTCCATGCGGTGGGCCTTTGCGAATTACGTCATTCTGAAAAACACACCAGAAAAAGAAAGGAAAAAACACCCAAACAAACAATTTAAATAGTTTGACATAACGTAAGATAGCTATGGAATACAAGCTAATTGTAAAACAAAGCACGCCACCAAGTGTTAAGCGATGAAAACCCTTTTCGGAACGCTACTTTCAAAGTGAAAGTGCGTAAAAACCCGTTTGTAAATAGAAATAAAAAGCCTCTAAAGTTACCCACATAGTTTTCTCAACTAAACTGAAATTTTGATGTGTTTTAACGTAAATTTAGATTCTTCAACAGTGTACATTTTTTTTGAACATTAACTTATGGCCTATAATAGTTTAAAAAAATGATAAATTTAAAATCATAAAAATTTATTTTGGAACAGAAACACTATCCGAACCTCTGGCTAGAATAATTATTACATCACTTCAAACTAACTGAAATAATGAGAGAGAAAAGAGTATGGTTCCCGACTCACGTATCGAAGACCAATGGATGTGACCGTTCCTGGTTTGATGGTAATGCCGATATCGGTTGGGCTTGGACTGATATGTGTTGGGGTTATCGACACCCTCACACCAGCCTCCTGTCCATAGATACTGATATACTCCGACTGCTCTAGGAATAAGGTCATCTGTAGACCTGACCCGGAAGTAAAAAAAAGAAGAAGAAAAAAACCAAAAACGCATAAGATTAGGAAGTGGTAACGGAGGAGGTGAATGATTTTCTGGTCTCATTCGTGTCGTATTTATCAAAGGATAAAACCTCGTTGGAGCTTCTACAGCATTTCATACAATGTTTTGTACATGACTAATTGCCTCCCCCCCCCCAATTTGATCAATAATGTTTACTCTACTTGACGAAGCGGCAGCGATACAAAAGCCTGCATGCGGCCCGCACGGAGTTCAAGCATTTTTTCAGAAAAACTTGATTCGGTCTTCAACATATTTACCATTTCTGGAACCTGTTTTCGCTGCTAGCATCTTTTGATCCTTATTATTGAATGTGAAACAGTTCCCGTACTTGTCGTTTTGAATCACTTTAATGTGGCTGTATAAGGAAAAGACAAAAGGAACAACAAACTCAATTTCGATTTAAATAAAGCGTAATATAAAACCAATAGGCCTATCATTACTTTTAAAATACAAGAGGGAAATGTGGAAGGGGGAGGGTTGGGGGTGGCGAAGACTCAATGTGGTCTCTTCCTATGAAATGTCCATAGATCACTTTGAGCTAACAGGGTCAACCGGGAACCACAGCCGCAGCAAAACGAGCTCAAAGATACAACATTTTGGCGGATTGACCCACAGTCAGAGTCCCGTTACCTCATGTAAACGAGCCCAAAGATACAACATTTTGGACGTGTTGAACCACAGTCAGAGTCCCTAGTTACCCCATGTAAACGAGCCCAAAGATACAACATTTTGGGCGTGTTGACCCACAGTCAGAGTCCTCCCTTTACCTCATGTTACACTTCTTCTGTTCGTAAGTACACTGCAGTATGAAGTCCTCCTGCTGGTGTCCAAACTTGGTGATCTCGTCCGCAGAAAGGGTCAAGACGTCGACGAGGTCACTGTAGTCGGGCTGAGCGCTGAACGTCATGAAGCTGTTCCAGTTTGGGGGATCAGAGTCTTTCACCCGATCGTACGGTGGTTTGGTGTAATTCGTGGAAAACGACTCCCACAGATGGTACTCTTTGGGCTTAAGGAGCCTTTTGTAGGGAAGATACCACTTCGGATCCTTAAACGGATCTTCTTTGTCTGAAAGTAAAGCGAAGGCCATTAAAAGTTGTTTTAGAACATTAACAAAATAATCACCGTTATTTTTTATTTTTTATTTTTTTTAAGTGGGACCTGTTATTAACGATTTTTGTCCCAAATTTTGATTCAATTGAGATCTGATCGCGATATCACAAGTAAAGATAATTTTTCTGGTCTCAAACTGGAAAATTTAAGCGTTGTTTGTCGCATAAAAAAATGGTGTACACGTCCTTGGGTCGTTTTCACAAAGCACTAAGATTCATCTTAAGATGAGTTGTCAGCATTACCATGGTGATTTGTGTTGTGACATCACACTTTGCTCAATTAAGATTGATTCGCACTTAAGATCAATCTTAGCTCTTTGAAATAGGAACCGGGTCAGGCACACAGTTACTGGCTGAACATTCACAATGGAAACATAGATAGGGTCTTTGTGAAAGTAGGAAAATATCACAAGGCTCTGAAGACCTGAGGTTCTTTGTTTCGAGTGTTTGTACCTTTTGGCGTTTCTTTCGGGCATTCCATTTCATCCTCTTCTTCCACGCAGTCCTTCACCGTGTTACAAACGTCACGTTTATGTATGTAATGGTCGGCCTTGCCTCTGCTACCGTAACAGCGGTAATAACCAGACGGCGTGGACCCTAAAAGGAGACGGGAGAAAATACGTTTTGTAAACCTTTATTGAAATGTCTGTCTCAATGGGGACTTTTAGGACGCTAGGTGGCAGCAGATTTACCAGGTAAATCCATTGTTCTCGGCAATGTGCGCATGCTTAGAACTAACGTAAACAATGGAGTTTTACCTGGTATGTCTACTGCCATCTAGCGTTCCAAAGTTTCCCATTAGAGATCACCCGGCAGTGTAAACGAAAACATAGAAACAATATTATGCACCCAGAAAAATTGCTTGTTTGTTTTACATTAATTTTGTCTACAATCCAAATAAAAAGTCCCAAGTGTAGTTATTGCGCAGTAATAAAGACAAAATCAATCTTCCTGAAATGATGAACAACAAAATAAAGGTCAAGTCTTCGTATGATTTGTTGTATTATTCAAGAACTATCAGATGATACAAGATTGTGTCTGTGTTGCTATGTACGTACGGGACAACTTATCGGACCGAGGACACCTTTGTTCGTCCCATGCTGGAATGTTAGTCTTCGTCACCAGCTGTTTGTCAGTGCAGTCATTATAACCGTCACAGACCATGGTCTTCGGGATGCATCTTCGTCCTCCAGTTGAGTCGGTTCCTTTACACTGAAACTCGTGAAAGTTGCATTCTGGGTAAAGAGGTGGGAGAGGTATTAGTATATCTCAAGCATTGCAAAGAAAGCTTTCATGCAACTTGGTTGTCTTTATAGACCTCGGAAGTTATAATCTATATGTTTAAGACAATACGCAATGGTGACAATAATACTGAGTTCTTGTACAGCGCTTTATCACACCCAATGGGCGTCTCAAAGCGCTCAGTATTTTTTCCTGCAAGGTATGCGGAGCTACGTTTCGAAGTATGAAACATATTTCTTTACATGGCACCGTGTAATGGTTGACAAGGTGCTGTGGCACAATATGCAGTCAATCAAACCAGGAACACCATCCAATGAACGCAGCAATAACGATTAAGTGTCTGGCCTTAAGGACAAAGGTGTCACGACCGGGACTCGAGCCCACACTCTGCTGATCAGTAATACCAGAGCTTGAGTCGGGTGTTCTTCTCTGCTCGGCCACGTCACGACACGTCCCCTAAAGGAATACTGTTGTCACTTTTGGGGCCCGGAGCTTCTGCCTGTCAACATTTTATCTCGTTAGATAGAGTGCAGAAGCGTATTGTTAATCCTGCTGTTGAACGGTTGGGATCAACGTTACAACCTCTGTTTTCGGGAATCTGCGCACGCTCAGATCAACGAAAAAGCAAACAAACTACAACCGCTGCCACCTCCTAGCATTATACCAAGCATTGTACCCTTCACATGACGTCATCGTCGAGAGCCATTTTTGAGAGTCAATGTGTGCCAGTGTGTTATACAATAATGCCATCATCCTGCAGTAAACTATCTCAGGATCTCAACATTTTAGGATAGCACTTCTAGAGCTCCGTATAAAATAATATCTCTCGCTTGATCCCTTTTTATTTTTTTTGTTTTACAACTGACCTGTCACGATATCATCACAGTCCAACTCTTTCGCCCATTCATCCCTCCCATCAGCACAGTCTGGGAATTTATTGCATGTCTGCCAGAAAGGAATTGTCGACCCATCTCCGCAACTGAAGACATTACTTGCTAGAACGTAAAACAAATGGGAACGATGCAGCTTTCGAAAAAGACATTTTGGGTTTTTTGCATTTTGACCAAGTTTTCCGAACTGCTCATGTTTGTTCTTCCTTTGAGCTCTTGCGTATTTCGTAAAACAACATGAATACATGGGACAACTTGTCAACAATTGTTCGTTTCCTTTATTGAATGAAGCACAGACGTAACTATTTGTCTTTAGGGGTAAGCAGGGTGCAAAGACAATTTGGGGGCTTGTATCGAACCATCCAGTGTGCATTATAGTCTCATTTAGGGGCGGGGTTCAAGGGTACCGAGCGAAGGGGGAGGGGGCCCCAGCTTGGTTACGCCGCAACGATGTTTTGACCTACCCAGTTTGTAACAAGGAGTATTTTGCTTGGGTCCCTCAATTCAGAAACTGCCTTCCCTATAAGCCTTTATAGTAACAACACATCGATTGATTATGTTAAAAGTTTTGTTTTTGTGTATCATCGGTGCTCAATAAACCAGCGTTGCAGTACCCGTACTTGGTACTAGTACACTGCACAACTGGAGTGTTAAGATTGACACCATGGGTGTTGTCACATTATAGATACCCAAAAGAGAATCAAAATTAACATCATATGGTGTTAAATTAACTACAATGTAATTGTTTCGGCAGAAATTAGTGCTATTTCAACACCCTATTGTGTTAATTTTGATTCTTGTTTTGGTATCTATATGTGACAACACCCATGGTGTCAATTTTAACACTCCAGTTTTTGCAGTGTACCTGAGTACCTCTCGAGTACCGTTTTGATGGTACTCGAACTCGTACTCAGAGATCCAGGTACTCGGTTCTCGGCAGTTGGACTCGGCACTCGGCTGTTGGACTCGGCACTCGGCTGTTGGACTCGGTTCTCGGCTGTTGTACTCGGCACTCGGTTATCGAAATTCTCGGTACTCAGAAACTTGGTACTCGTGCTCGATGAACCAAGTACTCGTGGTCGAGTACGAGTCTAGTACTCGGCCACCACTGTAATAAACTCACCTGACCTCTTCTTGGATTCTAACATACGGCTATCAGCGGTGGTAGCGTCAAGTTGAAGGTTTGGGGTCAAGGGGATCATCTCGTTGGCTTCTGGCACGGAGTCAGCATCGCGCCTCCTCCTCAGTCTCTCATCGACGTCGGTGACATTTGAACGATCTAAAGGCACATCGAGGGTTTAAAAGCTAGCTGTGTCAAATTTCAAAAAAGCGATGCCAAAGTTCAAAAAGCGATGTCAAAGTTCAATTTGGTTACGTACTGGGGTGAAGTATTCACGCAGCATGGAAAGGTTAAACGGTGTTACTCAGAAAACTGAGAGTTTGTCCTGCTTGTTTTCGCTGGTTTGAGGATGGTTTATAAAAACAAACAAATCCTGAGTAAACAAATCACTAGTTATTAAGTAATTAGTGATAATTTGTACCGTTGATGTGCATGGTTAATTAAGCTTCTATTTTCACTTCTTGCTCCACCTTCGAATTTATTTTCTATTTTAATTCCACTTTCTTTTTCTATTTCGAGTTTAGATTCGAATAATAAGATTTCAACTTTCGATTTTTAATTTTTTTTTTAACTTTACATTCGGTCTTTTTCTCGAAATTTCCACTTGAGATGTCGATTTTAATTAGGATTCAATTTCCAATTTCCAAACGTTCAATTGATGAAGGGAAAGATATATACCAGCGTGCATGGAGCAACTTTCCAACTCACCCACATATCCTGTGGTATTGCAGACCACACCAACATCATGGCTATGGTCGTCATCATCGTGCGCCGTTGCCACTCGGTAGAAGCAATCAATCAACGAACTCTCGAAGCCCCCACACTGGACGTCTGTTATGAGGACGGGTCCACCAGTCCCCAGGCCAAAGTCGTCCACCTCGTCCCCCATCAGTGCCCGTCGTCCCCCATCAGTGCCCCGAACGGGAAGCCAAGCTGCCAGCACACGACGTTCATGTCATCAATAGTCCAGAACTGATCCGAGATGGTACCTACGACACCATCCGAGGTGGTAATTCGTAAACGTCCCTGGGAGGCATTGCTTCTTCCGTCATCTTCCAGCGCTATGCTGATATTTAGAGTTGCTGTAAACGAAAAGTCTCAAGTCAATAAGTTCAAAATATGTCTAAATGAAGGTCTACTCGTAGCCTGCCTTCCAGACGTTAGATGTGTTTTAAACTGGTGCGCTGCGACTCATAGGAGGACGCAAACAAAAGGTGCGTTTTTGTGGTGGACCCAAAAAGGCAAGGGATTCAAAATAATCAAGTCTTGACTTAAGACCAAGGTTAAGCACCATATCATAAGGAGGCCCTCTCGTGGTGAAACATGATGTAGGTTAGCAAGTTAGCCGTCCGTGAATGGCCGAATAAATTGGAATTAATTTAGTTATTAATTAAGAAAGTGGCTGACGTACCATTATGGCAGGAGCCTGATGAATGAAGTGGAGTTTTATCATCGAAGCAGTTTTGGTGAACCACGTCCCCGTTCCGTTCTCCCAGAAAACACCAGGGCTCATCTCGGAGACCGCCGGGGTTCCTGCAGTAGTTGTGCGTCACCGTGGAATTCTCGTCTAGCCCCATCAGTTCCCAAAACTCAAAGCCACTGTATCCCCACGAGGTCACGTTGGGGTGAGACCAAGACAGGCATTCGGTGTACGAAGTCACTCCTCTGTAGTCACGCCCAACTTGGGAAAGATAGCAGCTAGAGTACACTGCAAGAGAACCAGAGCGTGGAATTTACATTGAATGTGAAGACTGCTATGTGGTCAAGACCGGTAGCCGGCTGAAAACAAAAGTTGTATCGTGTGGTTTTATCTTTCAGCTGTGTAAGAGTCTGAAAACTGTTTATGGTGAAGACACACCGTCGAAACTGATGGTTCTAAAATAATAACACCTCGACGTTTAAATCAGTAGGCTCTGATAATCTTCAGGAGAAAAGCTGTAGCCCCGACCTTGAGTGGCCATAAATCTCCTTTCAACCCCGACCCCTAAAAACGAGTTGGAAGCATTTAAAAAAGAAAGTAACTATAGAAGCACGAGTGGCAATTAAAAAAAAACAAGGGAAGTCCAGTAGCTAGTTCATGCAACCCTCGGGGAAGCAACGTAGTGAAAAAATTCTCCACTAATTCCAAATACGGTCATAATTTTTTTTCAATGGTCCAAAAAAGCCACGATTTTCTGTATTCGACACCCCTTGTATACACCACAAGCCTGTAGACTCCCATTGGCCAGGCTATAACCACTGCCGAGTAAGAATTATTGAATGACAGCAGTCCCAAGGGACAGCTATGCCCTTGGAATTGTAACTTGATATCTTAGTGAGCCAACTCCTTGTGCCATTATCTCTTTGTGTCAACCCTGTGCCGCCCAGAGCTAAAACAGGTCGTAAATAACACACACTGCTGGCCCAGACAAAAGCCCTGTGGGGATTAAAATTGCTTTGGCTTGCAGGAGGGGGTCATTGACCTACAAAACTGAGTGGTGATAAAATCCTCCACCTGGAGGACGCGCGTTATACAGAAGGGCCCGCTTCTCCGAGGGTTTTAAGTAAAAAATAAATTTAAAAAATCAGTCTAACATTATTATCCTAAATATTGTACCAACGAGAAACATGCTGGCGAAGTTGAATGGCCAGGGTTACTCTGTTCGACCTGTATGAGTCACAACATAAGCCTTGGCCAGGATTCCCTATCGCATAAAACCCTCGCGGGAAACATGTGTACTGTTACTGTCTCAGCAAAACCACTCGTTGGTGCACAACTCTCTCAACAGTTATTAATTCACACCATCCTTCCAGATAATATGTCTATTTCTATTGCGTTTCACATCATTTCGTAGGATCAACTCAGAAGATACTACTATACTTCCAATTTAATGTTCAGCCACCATACCACATGGGTTCCCGTGTGTAAACTAATGAAATACTTGTAACAGCCAAACGCAAAATTTGCCACCTTAATTACAAGACAATGTTTATAGACCTGAACATTGGAATATTCTACAAGGACAGTCATGAGTGTTGTCAAACAGTTGCAAGCCTAAGAAAAGTAACTTGCAATAATTTGTGTCATAATATTTTTAAAAGGTCACTCTTACTGCAGCTGAATGAAGAACTGGTGCTTCCTCCATAGGATTCTGGTTGAATCTTTTCCCGGAGGGTTTACGTTTGAATAGACATTATGCATTGAGGTCATCAAGCCGCCATCTTAGAGGTAAAACTATGACGAAATAATGGAAAAATGCGCAGCGCGCAGAGTCAGCCAACGGGATGTCTGCTTTTGACCTCTAGCCAAGAGGGTGCCCAACAGCCGAGAGGGCGCCCGACTCAAATGACGTCATGTGCATAAGGTCTATTTAGGAGTGTACAAACCTGTTTTGCATGGCTGCGGTATAGAACTCCCCGGCCTGTAACAATCCAATCCTTCCTCACATTCGTACAGTGACGTCCGTATCCGGAAACCGGTCCCGCTGGGATCGCACGTCATCCAGTACTCAGAGTCCACTGCTGATAAAGAGTTTTGATAAAAATGTCCTTAGCAAGCACAAACTTTTCTTGAGCAAAGAACCTGCTGTCTGCTGCCACCAATCGTCCCAAATTAAAAGTCTCACTTGATAGGGCAAAAATATACTGGCCATTAATTTCAGTGGCCTTCCAACAGCCAAGCTCACACGCACCATCTAAGAAATGTTACCAGTGTCATCGCAGTTAAACTTACTTTGTTCTTATCTACAAATTTAGCCTTTAGTTACCAAGGTGCTGTAAAATAGAATGCCACTGCAGACCATAGAATGTGTAGACTCTCTAAGGTCATGACCATAGAAATATAACACAGAGAATGCTATCTGTGCTTATCAATGCATATCTGCTTTGAGGCAAGTCATGCGCGCTGACATTTTAGCTGTATGGCAAATTCCAGCTTTCTCATTGGTTGATCTGGTTAATTTTGCCATACAGACATGTCACATGGCATTGATACTCTATGTCCACAGTTGACATAGAGGGCGTGCACAGCAGACACAGACAACAATCGAGCTCAGCATTCTCTGTGTTCTATTTCTATGGTCATGACACATGTCCTTGAACAACTTTAATTGCTTCTCTCCACCCGAAAGTAATGGGTGCATGTGAGGGCAGGTATGGTTTTTCGATTGATTTCGTTTGATGCACAGCATTCTCGGCAGTCCGGACTGCCAACTCTCCGGGGAGCTGAGATGTTTCAAGGGCTCGAAATAAACTGGACTCATGCGTTATAATGCAACGTGTCACGGGCGCCATTCTATGGGCGATATGTCAATGGGTGTTCTTGTTCAAACTCACCGGTGGACAAGACAGGCGTCACGCGTGAAATTCCGGAACATTTGATCACTTCGACTGGGGTTTCGTCGGTGTTGCTCATAAACACACTGCAGTCTATTCAAGTCGACACAAACAACAAAAAACATCAAACATAGTTATCAGTCTCCACAAATCATTATTCCTAACCCAAAATGTAAAATTGAAGAAGAGAAAAGGTGGACAGGGAGCCCTCCGATGGCCTACAGGTCTGCAACCAATAGACTGAAAACACAATTTCCTCAATAACTCGTTCATTTTTTTTTTTAACGGCAAAAACAGGTGAAACCCTCTAAGTACTATCCCCAGATAGGCCTGATTGACACGGCCTATGACACTTAAGTTAGTATGACCAATGGACTCCGAACCCCAACCGTTACCCAACCGGGGACCCTAATGCCCTCTGTCTTTACAGGTTTCCAGGGGTCGATTTCACAAAACTCTTCCTAACTTAGGACTAGTCCTGGGAAATGCTAAGAGATAGGACTAGTCCTAAGTACTGGTCCAAACTTAGGACTAGTCCTATCTCTTAGCATTGCCTAGGACTAGTCCTAAGTTAGGAAGAGTTTTGTGAAATCGAACCCAGGTGTACTACCCATCCCACACAACAACGAACGTTCTCTTGTTCCCGTTGACGGTTTATTATAGGCCTGCGCTAAACGTCGCACGTTTGTCGTGTCGAACTCAAACAGTTGTAAAATTAGGAATTAAATTCGACAAAAGAGCGACGTTTAGCGCAAACCTTTTGTTTAAGTTCGGCACTGCCGTATAGCACGGCAAGCCCTGCCCGTGCTACACGGTAGCGGCACGACACGGTGACAAACGTCGCGCTCTTGCCGTGTCGAATCGAACTGAAAACATTTGAGTTCGGCTCGGCAAAAGTGCGACGTTTAGCGCAGGCCTTATACTCACTGCAATTCTTTTCGTCCGACGATTGAATGCACTCATCTCTCAGGTCGCACAGTACACCGCAACCTCCCCCGACTGGACACCGTACTTGCGGTGGCTCACACACGGCCTCTCGCCCTAGGAATTATAAATAAACAAAACTAAATAAATAAAAAATGTAAAACAAAACTTCATTGTTACGTAATGATACTCAAGTGGCTTAGCCGTGGCAGAAGTGAATGTGTGCGGACCCCCACAAAGTTTGTATTCATTCGACTTGGACCCCATAGAGGAATCATTTAGCCAAGGGAATAATAGAACAACAATAGCAGGACCCCACAAACCCGGTCCGTAAGGTTGTGTATTTGTGTGACATTCAAACCGAGAACTTATAACAAAAATGGACAATGGGCTCACGATTGCTATCACAAAGGAAAACAATGGGGTCCTCGATTGTCAGGACAAAGAGTTGAACAAAGGAGGGTCCACGATTGGAGGTCACTACACACCCGTGTGTGTGTGGGGGGGGGGGGGAGGTACCAACTCTTGCCTCATGCTGACAAAAATGCTTCGTCTGTTATTGATTGATCATAAGTTCTTTTCCGATGCCTGAGCTTAGGCCATGCTTATAAAAATGAGCCATTGGAAGCCATCATTTTGAAGCTATCGACCGACATGTAAGCTAGAATATACCGAGTTTCAAAGACAGGCTCAATTCACTTCGTTTAATACCTTGTTGTCATCTTTTTTTGCTCATAACAAGTAGGCCTAAATGTCATTCGTTGCCGATTTGTCTTTCAAACCATCAAGGCGCCAGACCAAGGTCTCATTCCCGCCTCGCTTTGGTTTACATGCAATTGGATAGCAAAAAAGACTACAACAAAAAACAAAACGAAAACTTTACAGGACATTCATGATGTAGTCTTACCACAGACTCCTATAGATTCATCGTGACCGTTGTAACAGTCATTTTCGCCATCACATGCGAACGCCGAATTGAAGCACTCTCCACTGTTCCCACACTGTAGTTCGTCCGGTCCACACTGCTGGTGAGACGGTGTACCTACTGATGGTACTTCAAAAATAAAACAGATACATTATTGCATTAATAAGCATTTTCTGAAAAACGCTAAACAGACTTGTCATACAAACCTAACTGCTCAGAAGTTGGACAGCTCTGAGAGCGTCAAATCATTAATTAATTTTAGTCCCTAAGCAAAACCGTGGAAAGGTCAGCTATTTTTCCGTCGAGAAAATTGATTACTAATTTTTTCGTTTTTTTTTTAAGACTAAACTTATCCATATCCCAAAGTTTCGAATGAACACATCGTATACCAAGTGTGAAGCATTTTTGAGTGAATCGAAGCAACAAATAAACGTTGTTGGTGTTGTTGTTGTTGTTTTGTTACCGTGCTCCCATTGGCTGTACGGAGACCATGACGTCACAAGTTCACCACAGGGGAATTCAAAAGAGAGGAATGTGCAAAAAACAAGAGCAACAGTGGAAGGAAATTGTACCCCTCTTTTTAGTACAGCAGAACTAAATTTTCGTTTTTTTTTTTTTTTTTTTTAGCAATAGGCCCCTTCTTGTGGGCAAGCATCGCCACAGTGAAGATCTACGAAGCGTTGGGACGAGCTTTAGTACCTAGTCTTGGTGCAAGACGTCCCTTTTCTGTATTTCCATCACAAATTGCCGCCAATAGAGGGCGCTATCTTTCCACGAACCCGCTTTCACCCACGAACCGCTATAGTCTTGGTGAAAGACGTCCCTGTTCTGTATTTCCATCACGAATTGCCGTCAATAGAGGACGCTATCATTCCACGTACCCGCTATCACCCACGAACCGCTATCATAGGCCCTTTTCGAATTAACGGCTTCGGCTCCAAAATCGGCTCAGGCTATAGCTAGGCTCCCTCAATTATTTTAACTTACGCATGCTTTGCGGTCAGGGTTTCAGACAAGAAAACTGGACCTGAAAGCCCAATCCGGAGCAGAAGCCGTGGATTCGAAAAGGGCCACAGTGAGAGCGGTTCGTGGGTTATAGCGGGTCCGTGGAGCGTCCTCTATTGGCGGCAGTGGAAATACAGCACATGGACGTATTGCCCCAAGACTATTTAGTACCTAGATCAAGTTTCGTTTCACAGGAGTTCTCATCTGATCCATCAATGCAATCTTTATAATTATCGCAAACAAAACTTTCTGGAATGCTCCTTCCTTCAGACGGGCACCTGTGCATATACTCTGAAAAAAAAAAAAATATATATATAAATAAAATTGGCGGCCATTTTGAATAGTACCAAAACGCATTGAACAACACCACGTGAGACATCAGTACCACTTTCTTAAACACAAACAAAAATTCCCCCAAACAAGTGGAAGTTTTGTTGAAAAAGAAAATCAAAATCACAAAAAAGGTTAAAATCGTTTGACTAAAGGTCAAGCAAACGGTTGCCGAGGTAGCAGTTGACCCCCACCCTCCATAATAATTTTGTAACAATATTACCCGAGATAACTATAAATGAAAAACAAGAATTGTTTGTGGTGATTGGACGCGACGTAAACAAATGATGGGCACCACCCGGTCCTTAACAAAACCAATATGGACATACCAATTAAGAAAAACATTATTACAAACACGTTTTGAAATTAACTGAAAAAAACTCGACTCACCAGGGTCACAATGCGTCTCATCACTCCCATCCAGGCATTGGCTTTTAGTATCGCAGACCAGTCTCTTACTAATGCATCCTCCACGCGTACACTGAAACTCACTGCCCTTGCAAGCTATTACGAAGAAGAAGAAGAAGAAGAAGAAGAACTAGAAGAAGAACTCACAAAAAAGAACTCACTTGTACATTACCCGGTACATTAACTTCACCCTCTGGTAAAAGGCGCCATACTCATTCCCTCCACTGTCTGTGGGGACCAAATCCACTAGGGACCAAATCCACTAGGGACCAAATCCACTAGGGACCAAATCCACTAGGGACCAAATCCACGAGGGACCAAATCCACTAGGGACCAAATCCACTAGGGACCAAATCCACTAGGGACCAAATCCACTAGGGACCAAATCCACTAGGGACCAAATCAACTATGGGACCAAATCCACTAGGGACCAAATCCACTAGGGACCAAATCCACTAGGGACCAAATCAACTAGGGACCAAATCCACTAGGGACCAAATCCACTAGGGACCAAATCCACTAGGGACCAAATCCACTAGGGACCAAATCCACTAGGGACCCATTCCACTAGGGACCAAATCCACTAGGGACCAAATCCACTAGGGACCAAATCCACTAGGGACCCAATCCACTAAGGACCAAATCCACTAGGGACCAAATCCACTAGGGACCAATTCCACTAGGGACCAAATCCACTAGGGACCAAATCCACTAGGGACCAAATCCACTAGGGACATCAACAGCGAACGGTCAACGGATTGCACTGCACGTTAACGCCCGTAACATTGACAACAAAATAGTTACTTTGAATGCCAGAACGGCAGGATCGAGAGATATCATTGGTTTATATGGTTAGACGGAGTTTAATCATTGTGACTTTTGACAAGATTGAAGGTTTGTGGAGATCGCTTACGGCAGCCGTCCTCGTCTTCGCCACCGTAGCAGTCTTTTTTCCGGTCACATTTCTTTCTTTTTGGTATACAGAGACCCATGCTGCTCCCCGTGAGAGAGCAGCGGAAGAAATCCGAGGTGCAAGTACCAGATTCTGACAAAGAGAAGAGAACAAAATTAAAGTAAGACAAACAAGAGATTTTCAAATTGGTTATATATAAAGGAGAAAAACTTATCGACCGTGAGACTAAGGCCGTTTCTGAATTAGCAGCCATGGCTACGGCTACGGCTGGATAGCCGCGCCATCTTGCGTTGAAGTATTTAGGCGTCCTTAGCAACACCCTTAGCAAAGGTCGTAGCCGTAGCTCAAGCTGCCAATACACCCCCTCGCATTGACCGCCATCGTTGATGAAACGTGCACGCGTGAAGAGCTGTAAATGGCCGAGGGTCGTGCGTGGCGCGAACACGCGTGCACGATTTCCATTGTTTTTTCATCAAGGATGGTGGTCAATGACGTCATGTGCACTCCATCTTACAGACCCGTTGCATTGGTCGTCATCTTTGACACGAAAAAAAAAACCCGATGGAAACGCGCACGCGTGTACGCGCTGCACAGTTCTCTCAGCCAATGATAGCTCTTCTCGCGTGCACGCTTCTCCAGCGATGGCGGCCAATGCAAGATGTCTATAGACCGTGCAACTCTCGCGCGTTTTTGAACATTTTTTATTGACCACTTCATTTGGTCCAACGTACATTGCTGGAGGAAACAAACTCGCGCACATTAACCAGTGCCAACGTCGATTACGCGCGAGACTTTCACAGTCTATGTGGATACGGCATAAGAACGCCCTGTAGGGCAACTCTTGAAGAAGAAGAAAAGTACGGAGCTTATTAAGAGCCATACCTCTTACCAGATAACCAGATAAACAATCTCGTCAAAACGACAAATACTAAAAAAAAGCACACACCAAATATTTGTCATAAAACAACAAAAACAACAACATCTGACAAGTTGGTTCGTCTTATTTGCAGTAGGGTGTTTCTCTGAAGTAAATTATCTCATTGCCTGTATGCCTTATTTTGTGGTATGGCACTGGTGAAGCTCCGTAGTCAAGGGTCACAAAGTCACTGAGGTCATGGCTCGCCGTTATGACATAGTCGCTGAAAATGCCGAGAGTAGCTGCTGCTGCCATACATGTGGTCATTGATGTGTAGCTGTATGAGTTGATGGTGAAAATGTGTCCAATTACGATAACACCTGTTCCCCACAACGGCTAAAAAAATGCCCCCAGTCCCCTGTGAATTAAGTGTCCTCCTCTAAACTTAAAGGAACATTACAGAATTGGCAAGAAAAAAAACTTGTAAAATATACTTTTGATACAAAAACAACTTTAATGATGATGATAGTAGAAAACATCCCTTGAAATATTTCTGTCTGAAATGCCATATTTGATGAGAAATGAACAAACTAATTTTCCGATTGGAGTTTATCGCTCAGTGAGCGTTTTATTCACTTGTTGAATCTATATGATTTCATGCAAATGTGTAATCGGTTTTTCACTATTTTTTTTACGTGACCCAGATGGCCGATCGATCTCAAACTTCTACAGGTTTGTCAGTTTATGTATATGGTGGATTACATAAAGTGCTTACACTGCCAGCAACTGTTTTGTTAGCAAAAACCAATTCTGTAATGTTCCTTTAAGATATTAAAGTATCCTTGAAAGTCTGCCGTGTCCTGGAAGATATTAGAAAAAAAAACCTTTACAACTCAATCTCAGACTACCAGTGATTCTTCGAACTGTAAAGTGTGATCCCAAGACTCACCGTAGTTACAGTTCTTCTCGTCGCTGAGATTGTGTTCACCGCACTGTCTGATGCCGTCGCATATTAAGTATCTCTTGATGCACAAGTTTATATTCTCGCAATGGAAATCATCATCGAGGCACGGTGCTGTAAGAGGTAATAAATACGTAAACTTGAAAACTGCATCAAAAACCCTGCGATGACATGTATTGTTAAATTGTATTCTGACGCCCTACAGCCTACAGTAGTGTGTGGTACGCTGGGAGAACGTGCATACCTCATTATTTTGCAATGTTGATTTCATACTTTCTTTTCAAAGCTAATAACCTTTCCAGGCATTGTGGAGATAGTTTGGCAAAAAAACCAAAAGCATTATCTTTCAATGTTTTTGTTGATTTTAAATCAACACCACAACAGCAGCAACAACATTAACAGCAACAGCATTAACAGCAACAGCAACAGCAGCGGCAGCAGTAACAGCAAAAACAACAAAAACCACAAACCACCACCACCTTAACAACATCACCAACAACGCTAAAACCAACAACAGCAACCACAGCAACAACAACAACAACAACAACAACAACAAAAATAACGACAACAACAACAATAAGACCACTCCCCCCAAAGAAAAAAGGACTAGAAATTTATATTTTAAGCATACCGTTAGTATTTAATGTTGTTAAAGGCTGTGAGAGCCTCTTTATCTTGCGTTTAATTTTGTATTATCCGCTAAATATATCTAACACTAGTTTTTTTTCTGATTGCTTTTCAAAACCTGCAGTCAAAAAAATTTAAATAAATAAATACAAAAATAATGCTATAATAAAATGGAAGAGGTGTGGCCTTTGATATCAACGAGTCGGCCTTTTGTTTCATCAGAAAAGGAGGGCGCGCTTGGAGATAATTGAGTGCATTACCAGGCCGTAGCTCGTTGCAATGTCAACAGTCTGTTTGCATTTAGGAGTGCACTCAGCGTGTCTGCCAACTAGACGGCTTGTTGTTAACGGTTCATTTGCGAGACTATGACAAAATTGGATCCGTTCCTCGTATACATTTTTACTGACGACGAGCGTATGATTGACAACACTCTTAATGGAGTTCTGAGTAATACGGAAGCCACAAATAGGCATTGATAATAAAAAGCACATTAATTTTTTTCGTAATTTTTCCGAGGTTTTC
The DNA here is from genome assembly GCA_032158295.1 of Pycnopodia helianthoides. Taxonomy (NCBI): domain Eukaryota; kingdom Metazoa; phylum Echinodermata; class Asteroidea; order Forcipulatida; family Asteriidae; genus Pycnopodia; species Pycnopodia helianthoides. The sequence continues at coordinate 1,321,337 of CM063263.1, forward strand.
CAAACATTGTGACTGTATGGGACTAGCCTTGATATCAAGGCTGTGTAGACAAGTACTCCGCCTAAAACCATAGAGCAAGGATACTAAAACCTCAGCCGCCCGAATGCGATACAACCCCAGTCCATTTTGTTTTACTCATTAAAACCAATATATCCAGACCGAGGCTTATGGACCTTTCTTTTGCAAAGTCACGGCCCAAGTTGTTGCCAACCAAAGTTGGAAAACTATGGGAAGCCAATAAAATGCACAAAACACAAATATTCAAAAATAGTGTTGAATTTGTTGGATACAAAGCAACAAATCATAAGATGTCTATTTTGTTTATTGAAAGTTTGCAGAAATGATGAATTTGGTCCCAAATCTGTACCCGCAATTGAAAGTTTTGCTAACATTCGGCCCTCCATGCCAACCAGCGAGGTTTTTTGATCAACAATGGAAAGGTCTATAGTGGGAAATAGCCTGGCCCCTCGCTTACAAAAGTTTGACATCAGAATTTGGTGGAAACATTATGTCTGTTTTTTTTTGAGCGATTGTGACGCTATTTGGCAGCATGACTTACACGAAAAATTCATTGTTCTCGGAAGTTTGCGCATGCTCAGAACCAAGTTAACGATTGCAAATGATATTTTATAATGTGATTCCCAAGGTCCCCCATTATTTCACAGAGCGATATGTAATGCGTTGCATTATTATATTTATGAATAGGACTAAGTCCGCTTTGTTTTATTGCTCCACATGACTTCAAATGACTTCAAAGCTCCCAGTGTGACATCACTGTAAAAAAAAACCAACGTCCGGACGACGACAGCTAGTCAAGTTGAAATTGGCCTAAGTCGCCGTCCCGTGCGTGTAGATAGTGAGCTCTATGTCTGAAATGTCCGAATAGACATTCGACTAGCCTTGCTCAAGGCAGTCGCAGTTTTCACTCCGAAAAAGACGCCGTAAAACCCACCCGTTGCCTATACATAGCACTGTGCGTAATGTGTGTTTCACACATAGCACGACGCCCGTACTACTACTGTGCGCAGCTCATCCGCACTCATATTACTGTCCGCATGCGGAGGCCGTCAGGTACACGCAGCATACACGTACGCACACACCGAGCGGGCGCGCAGCATGACAATACTGTACTGCATGCAGTGCAGTGACACGCAAACAAGGCAGGCTAGCCCTTGGCTGGCGGCCGTTGTTCGGCGCAAAGAAAACAAATACATAAATGAAGACCAAATTAATCTCCAACGCCTTGGTCAAGGCTAACATTCGACTGGCTCTCCGTGAGAGTGCTAACTTTTTTTACGGTACAATGCTACAGTCTGAAATTATTAACACATTTTTATATTAAATCTACTGCCCCGGGAATTGTTATGTCAAGAGTCTCCCTTTTTGTTAATCTACGATATTGAGAGTATAACTTAGTAGAGAGCGTGGAGTTCATTACGAAATTTCCCCGTGGATTCTCGTAGGCCTCAATTGGGTAATTTCCCCCTTAAAAGCCTGTTCTTCATCAAGAGACATGGGCGCGGAACCAATAATATGTGAGAGAAACAAATTTTGTGCATGAACGACAGCACGCGTTAAAGCTCATAATGTGTACAGACAGAAAAACAAGAAGAATACTTGCGGGTGATTATATTTAATGACAGTATTTTGCTTTTTAATTTGTATGGATTTTGTTTTGTTTTTTGTAAACGTCGGCTCGAATTGGTGTTGTATCACAATTTCATATTCGTTTTGTACGGCAGTAGATCCTAAACGGCATTTGTTTCGACCTACTACCGATTTTGGTCGACACTATGAATTGGAAGTGGTATAGATAAAAATGACGGTTCTATAGATTCACCCAGTATCATTTTATAATTTGTATGGATGTGTCCGTCTGTTTTGTAAAGACTGAAACAGTTAAATCAAAGAAACAGATTTGTTGTTAGTCGACTTGAGAAGTTTTTAATTTTTTGTTTTTAAAAAGATCTTACTGCGGGTGAGACTGATCGTCATTGTGTCGACCTTCATGTGAATTGTATCGGTTTTTGAGCTTGTCGGCCACTTACCGTAATACGGAAGAGAGGCAGATTGATCGACAAGCAACATCTGTCGATGTCTCGACTTGTCGATCACGGAGTGTCGAAGCTTGTTGGTATTACACACTGTGACTGACGGGAACTCCAGCGTCGCCTTGGAAATAATCACGACCTGTCGATCAAAGCATTCAATAGATTCGACACTGCCAAGACAAAACTTCAAATGCACCTATCCACTGAAAATCTACACTCTGAAAATGTCCCGGTCAGAATTGACCTAGATCCAGGTACTTCGGGGTCTGATAAAGTTTAGGGTCAATGTGACCCGGAATCTGTGTCAAAACGACCCATAGAAATGGTTCAAAATCCGAGTTTAAATCTCATATTTTAACCACTTTCCCGGTCAGCCTGACCGAAATGGGCCAGGCTGACCCAAAATGGTCCAGGCTGACCCGAAATGGGTCAGGCCCACTGGGATCCTGGAATCTGGGTCAATTGTGATCCGGGAGTTTTTTGAGTGTAATAATAAAGTAAAAAGCAGAAACAAAATATTTTCAATGCCCATTAATGTTGACTTTCTACAAAACAACAGCAGACTTGATTATCATCAGATAAATGCCACCATTTACCTCAACATTCACGGGGAAGTCCAGATATTTCAGTACCAGCATCGTTATCTGATAAGCGGCTACAGAGACCCCGGCAAGAAAAGAGAACGTCCACAGCAGACGCCCAACTCGAGTCGCAGCCCGGAAAATGTTCGGGAACCCGTGGGCTGTGGTGACGTTGAGCGCGAAGTTCTTGATGGTTTCACACGGTGATTCGCGCCGCCTGCTCCCGTCGTTCTCGTCGCTGCTGTCCTGGCCATCGTGACCCGGCTTCATTGGCATGCTCTGCATGGCGAATTCCTCTCGGTCGTATCTAAAGAGTATTCCGAATGGTGAAAAATACAAAATGGAAGCAAACTTAAAACGAAGTTACCATTCGGATCCAACACTCTACCGGCCAACTGCATTGACGACTACACAGATAATGTGGGCAATTGTAAGCTATGAAGACCTCACAACACGATTTCACAAAACGTGAGTTGTAAATATCACCATAGTGATTTGTAGTGTGACGTCACACTTTGCTTAGCAACCACGGTTGATGCAAATCTTGAAAACAAGCTTTACTCTTTTTGGTGGTGAGATCAAGCCCCGGTGTCGCGGTCTCAGATGTCCGGTGTGCTAAAAGCTCCGGACTACCAAATACGGTAGTATTACGTCATGCTATACCTGCGCACAGCAAGCGAAAGTAGTCGGTTTTAGTGCCGGGCTGAGTCGACTGTTTTGCTCGAGCTCATAGCTGTCATGGCGGCGTCCACAAGTAAATCGAGTGGTGAACGAGTTAATCGTCTACAACAGTATTGTGAAAAAAGCAATCACATAATCGAGTATTTGAGGAGCGGGATATACAGACAAGGTTCTTCTGAAAGCGACTGAACAGAAAAGAATCGGAAAAGAAGAAAAAAATAGGTCTCGGAGATTTATTCGCGGCGTCCGCAGCTCAGATGCAGAGCACGGGAAACACACGCCCACAACGACAGCATGCTGAAACGCCCGGCTACGTCATCCGGAAAGCTTGGCTCGCCGGACATCTGAGACCGTGATTACAGCGTGCCGAAATGCCCGGTGACGTCACCCGGAACTTTTAGCACATCGGACATCTGAGACCGCGACACCGGGACCTAGGACTGGAGGGTTAAGGCGTAGGGGGCATGGATAGGATCAGAACCTCGATCCTTTCTCAAAAATCAGGGTAGGATAAAAAAATAAAAAAACAAAACCCCAACAATTCTTACCTCATCTCGCCGAACTGTTTGTTTTGGGATATTGAAAGCTAAACAGCAGATCGTTTGAATTCACTCCCTTCTCTAGGGCCCACCGTCATAGCTCTGCTTACCGTAAGCCAAGAATCGGCGCTTACGGAAGAAGGGTATCCGCTCTTACGTCAAGCGTATTTGGCAGGTTAGTTCGTATTTTGCGCGCGCATACTCCACGTTTAAGTGGGCATTCTTCGCTTACACAGCTAGCGCAGAAATTTGGCGCTTGCACAGTAAGTGGAAAATGGTGATCGCATCCAAGCGAAGATTTCGGCGGTAAGCAGAGCCATGAAATTGGGACCAGGTTTGGTAAAGATTCAAAAATCATAACCGTAAATCGTCTTTATAGCTTCCCACTTCTTCTACGAAAAACCGACCAGAATCCCCAAAGCAGTGATTCGTTCAACCAGAATCCCCCAAAGCAGTGATTCGTTCAACCAGAATCCCCCAAAGCAGTGATTCGTTTAACCAGAATCCCCCAAAGCAGTGATTCGTTCAACCAGACCTCCAAAGCAGTGATTCGTTCAACCAGAATCCCCCAAAGCAGTGATTCGTTCAACCAGAATCCCCCAAAGCAGTGATTCGTTCAACCAGAATCCCCCAAAGCAGTGGTTCGTTCATGCAACCAGAGTCCCCCAAAGCGGTGATTTGTTTTAATCAAGGAATTCAGAATCTCCCGTGAAAGTTCAACATAGGCGCTAATGTTTGATATTATTCAATTAAAATTTTAAAAAGGAAAACAAAAAAGGGAGAAAATTAAAGATTAGACAGTGATCTTGAGCCAGTGGTCTTGATGTCGTTAAGGCCTTTAAATGTCTATTTAAAATTGGGTCATAGAATTGCACAGCTTAATCTGCGGTAGTGCGCAAGAGGTGGTTTTCTAATTACTTGCATCCATGCTTTTGTCGAATCATTGCGAAACACCATTGAATCTTAAACCAGCCCCATGATCTCGTACTGTCCATAATTCTATTATAAAAATATGACCGTATTTTTCTACATTTGCTCCTGTGGGAGTTGGATTAAAATATTGCTAGTAATATTGGATGGGTTGTAGTTAGGCATGTTCACTGAATATCATAAAAGTAGATTTTTTTTTAAGATTAAAGGAACATTACAGAATTGGTTTTTGCTAACAAAACAGTTGTTGGCAGTGTAAGCACTTTATGTAAGCCACCATTTATACATAAACTGACAAACCTGTAAAAGTTTGAGATCGATCGGCCATCTGGGTCACGAGAAAATAGTGAAAAACCGATTACACATTTGGCATGAAATCACATAGGTTCAACAAATGAATAAAACGCTCACCGAGTGATAAACTCCAATCGGAAAATTAGTTTCATTTCTCATAAAATATGGCATTTCAGACAGAAATATTTCCAGGGATGTTTTCTACTATCATCATCGTTAGACCGTGTAAGTTTTATGCAAATCTGTGATCAAAAGTATATTATTTACAAGTTTTTTTTATACCAATTCTGTAATGTTCCTTTAAAGTAAGCTGAAAACCCCCCAAATACAAACAAACAAACAAACAAACAAACAAACAAACAAACAAACAAACAAACAACACCCCACACCAATAAACAAACAGACAAATAAACAATCACACACAAAACAATTAAAACACAAATTGTATATGTAATACTGAATCGAGCTTACCCTGTCATCTGCATTGGAGTAGATTTTCTCTTGACGGTAAGATGTATCGCTTCTTTATCCCTCCTTTGTAATAGGTGGACTCACCTGTCAAACGTTCAAGGTCTTGGACTCAACCTTGACGATCCGTTCGAGCGGCTACTCTCACCAGGCACTGTGCTTCGCTGCCTCGCCCTCAGCTTGCCCAACAAGGTGCATCCGTGACGCAATCTATACTTCCACCTCACGTGTAACAGGAAAGGCGTATCGCCGTCTTTAGCTAGCGCATTAGGGCGTTGAATTAATTACAGCACACTGCACAGCAGATAAATATATAAAACAAAACTCCACTTAAAAAGCGAACTACTAAGGAGCGCAATGGGCTGCAGTCGTGCGAGCGAAACACTGATGATGTTCAAGTTTATGATTGAAGTAAAGGTTTCCGCTCGATCATTGGCACGTCGCGTGTGTTTACCCTCATCGTAGCTCGTTTGGTTCTTGACTATGATGATAACTTGTTAAACAGATGCTCTCTTTTCCTGACATGTCATCAATTACCCGCAAACAAACCCCCTTTTTTTGTTTAACTGCCATTCATGATCAGACAGCGTCATAGCGCATGAACTACACCGGATACTGTACTAAGGTGGTGCATTCATCCAAAATGGCCAGGCAACTTGTTCAGAATGTTTAAAGCAGCTACCACGGCTTCCCTCGTTTGGAACTAAATGTACTTAGAGCTCGAGAGACGAATGGTTGAACTCTGCTTTTAAAGGAGAACGCCGTAATTTAATAAGCTAAATGGCAATGAATAATAGTTGAACAAGATACCCCGATGGATTGTGACCTAGTCTCGTTGACATTTTATGTTAAAGGTATAATACATGATTGGTAAAGGATAAAAGACCAATTGTTTAATTTTACTGATTATGAAGTTCATACTATTATTAGAAACATTTTTTACTGTGAAATATTTCCTTCTGAAATGAAGCTATATTTAAGAGAACTGTATATGAACCCCCCCCCACCCAAAAAGGGGGAAAAAAGAAGAAAGTTATTTTGTAACCTCTTTCTGGAATTCAACTATTGACCGGATCAAGGAAAAGACCAATGCTGTATATAGTCTTGTAGTAGACAACGAGTTGATGTTGTTTGGTATTACCGGTAACAAATACATAGGCCTTATTCGTGATCTTTTAATAGCTCGCTTTCACATATTTATAAAATTAAAATAAACGACAAACGTCCATGTACTATAGCTTTTAAAAAAAAGACCTGAAGAGCTATTACATCTGTGAGAAATACATGTCAGTTGTCAATGGAACTTCTCAGAAGTTTAATTCGAAATGGACTAATTATTCTGTACTCTGTGAACAACCAGTTAATTCTTATTTGCTGTAAGATACGCCGTTTTATTCATTATAATTTTTATGTTAATGTTTGTTCATGATTAGAGAGCAATCAAAATATTATCCCCGGGATAAAAACAAAACAAAACTAAAATACCAATTAGGGACAATGTGTTTACGTGATGAAAATTGTGCATTTTTTAAATGCTGTTTTCTCATGACTCACACAATGGATTAAGTGCACATTTTCATGGGTTTGTTATTTCAATAATATTATGGTTAATCACACAAAATATGAAACACTGTCTGCAGCTATGTTTGTTATCTCTACCAAGCCAGTGTAATACATTAAACGAAGAAAATGCGTCTAATTCATAAATTATAAAACAGGGGAGATGATTTCACGTAATATGACATGCACGTTAAACAGGAAGTTTAAAAAAGGCAAATTAATTTAGTAAAGTAAATTCGGGAGCATAACAAAAGACTATTATGTCGTTCCTTCGAAATAACATTTCGAGGGAATGAAAGGTTATTTTCAAGGCACAGTACACGTCTGGTAATGACTCTGAAAATTAATGGCAATAAAAACTCACTTAGTATAAAGTACAGAAGCGTTGGGTAGTATAATGAATTTTTAGAAACCTTTAACTTCAAAGTACTACGGTTATGCTTCTCAGACTGTGTATTTCTATGGGAATTATTCTTCCTGCATGGAAATATTCGCTCCGGTTTTTCGGTGATATCTCAAAAACGCGACCACCTTTTGAAGTGAAATTTTCACAGGCTAGTTTGATTGTATGTACCTATACATTTATATAGGATTAACACAATCAGTAGGCTCCAATTACCAAACGCGTGCAGCACCTTTGAAGGGAACGAAATAATATTTCGAGGGAACGAAATAATAATATAAAACCTTCCCTTTATGGGCTCCTGACAAACATGACTTCATCATGTTCCAATGATTGAACGACTGCTTCTCTTTAACATAGAGTTAAATGAAAGGACCAGATGCGTTAAGAACACTGTATATTTTTCGGTCGTTGGCGCAGACAAGAATTCAGGTGGAAGATAATTGATACCTCTATAAATTATAGTCACGGTTTCTTCGCACGGAGCTTCCCAGATGCACAAGCGTCTATCGATACAGGAAGTTGAACAGGCTGTGTTTTGTTAAAAACCACCGAGCACTAGTTTGCCTGAACCTTAGATGCACTTTCTGTAGTTTAAAAATATATATGTATGTGTGTTTGCATAACAATTCTTGATAATGGGACCACGGAGTCATCAAAGGGGTCCGTCCCCCTAAGGCTTCGGGTGCAAAAGTGAGTAGAGAGTGGTGTTAAAATAACCGTCTTGTATAGAGTGTTCAAACATTGTTTTGGGATGAAACGACAGGGGGGAAGAGGCAGTTCCAACACGACCCAGACTGTGGGGGCAGAAAGGGGAAATATTTGAGGGAATTCTGCCTTTGAATTATAATAGGCATATGGAATTTGGCGCAAGGATTAATTTGTGTGTAATATTCTTGGTTTGACTCCTTCTGCTGTTTTTACTCTATTGTGCTGAATGAAGACGAACATAAAATAAACAGTTTGAAGGGTGGAATAGTGCTAGCTCGTGTACAAACACGATCCTAACCAGGTTTTTTGAAAAGTGTAACAGTAAGGGAATGGTAGCCTTAGGGGGGGGGGGGTTGTCATATGACCAATTAATCAATTTGAACGTTTTGTATATTATAAACAGTGATTGGTTTTACCACAGGCTTGTTTCAAAATGATTTTTAAAGGTGAAGTGAGTTTTAATCATTCACTTTACTCTTTAAACGCTTCAATACGTTTTGATATGACATTGTTTCAAGGTATTGGTTTAAGAGATATAAAGATCATTGTTTAATTTTAGTCTTAACCTTTTAGCCACTGGACCGCCCAGCCGCTAATGGTGATAAATTCTGTAGCTCTTACCAAAACCCTCTCATTTTTAACAAAATTATTTTTCATTCATCATGATGATACTGCCGAAACTAAGGGTTCGGGATGAGCACTTGACGCCAGGTATTAACAGCCTTCAAAACGGTTTTGTTCATTTTCACATTATAAAAAATAACCTCCATAAAATTGAGCGGTAGCCAATACCGGGAGGCACTTAGTGTTCCCTTTGGATTTATCTCCTCCGAATTATGTTAATCAATGACAATATAAACGAAAAAGGACGAAAATGGTACGTAAATAACAAACCGTGTGTATCTTTTAAAATATTTTAAACCACGATTCTAGTAATTTACTTAGAGTCTTGAAACTAACAAAATTTCAGCAAACTCAGGCGGTTCAGGGACTTAAGGGTTAACGCTTTACTGAATGTGAAGTTCACACTGGAACCATTTTTTTTGACTGTGAAATATTTCCCTCTAAAAATAAGTCATATTCGAGAAAACTATTATTTGAAAACCTAAAATACCCAACAGCTGACTTCCGTTGTTACAACCAAAACTAAGGGCTTTGTGTTTATCCATGTTTTTCCCCCACTATTTTTCCCCCGACTCACACAGCAGATTAAGCCCAAATTTTCACACAGGTTTGTTATTTGATGTAGAAAGTTGATTACGTATAATACCTTTTCAAGTAGAGTTAGTACGTGACGGAGATGGTTCGGTTAACAATCTCGTCTAAAAACTGTAATCCACTTTAGGCCTAAAAGCTCACTGAGAGACGCATTCGTGTTTTAAATCCTCTTTAGGATCTGAAGTACCGACAGAGATTAGCCCAGAAACGTGTACTATCCAGCGAGTACAGCTTGCGTCATTTAAACAAAGATTAATTTCGACAATCTTAAAAAGGCCACACGAGAGGGCGAAGCTCCGCCCCTGACAAGTTTCATCATCCACACGAAGAAGTGTTTCTGTGTTTGTTAAAGTAAGAAGTACGGAAGCCCATTAGTGCCACGATGTGTTTCTCTTTCACGTGGCATGTTTCTCTTTCACGTGGTGATGTTTCTCTTTCACGTGGTGATGTTTTTCTTTCACGTGGTAGTGTTTCTCTTTCACGTTGAAAAGTTTTTCTTTCACGTTGAAAAGTTTTTCTTTCACGTGGTGATGTTTCTCTTTCACGTGGTAGTGTTTCTCTTACACGTGGTAGTGTTTCTCTTTCACGTGGTGATGCTTCTCTTTCACGTGGTAGTGTTTCTCTTTCACGTTGAAAAGTTTTTCTTTCACGTTGAAAAGTTTTTCTTTCACGTGGTGATGTTTCTCTTTCACGTGGTAGTGTTTCTCTTACACGTGGTAATGTTTTTCTTTTCACGTGTAGCGTTTTTCTTTCACGTGGTAGTGTTTCTCTTTCACGTGGTAGTGTTTCTCTTACACGTGGTAGTGTTTCTCTTTCACGTGGTATTGTTTCTCTTTCAGGTAATAGTGTTTTCCTTCCACTTGGTTGGCGCCACATTATAACTGGCCGCGGCCATGGCGGCTGCTAGTTTTTAAATGGCGGAAACCAACTTAAAGAGGACCACGTGAAAAAAAACCACATTCAAACACTATACTACGTGAAAGCGGCACACTTCCGACGTATAAGAGAAACATCTCAACGTGAAAGAAACTATACCTCTGCGAAAGAGAAACATTACCACGTGAAAGGAAACAATCACTTAACACTGTGACAGACAAACACTTCATTTGAAAGAAAACACTACCACGTGAAAGGAAAACATACCACTGTGAAAGAAAAGTAACACTGTGAAAGAGAAACACTACCACATGAAAGATAAACACCTCCACGTGAAAGAGAAACACTACCACGTGAAAGAAAAATATACGCTGTGAAACGCAACGTGGCACGGGCGTCCGTACAGTTCAGAGAACCGGTTTCGATATTGATTTCCTTTGCCATTATTAACCACACACAAATTCATAGCAATAAAACGTACCGAAGCAGATAAACCATAATGATAGCTGGAAATGGGTTGCTTAATATTGCCTGACATCGTTTTGCGATCGGGCTTGAGCTCTCGAGAGTCCCATCTTTATCCCCTGTGACGTTTTGACTCTGCATGACAAAGTGGACGGCCAATGCCGCGAAGCCCAGCGGAGTAAAAGGTTCAAGTGAAGGGTAATGTGTTGAGCGCTGGAGCTTTTAGTCGTTGTTAATAATTCGGTCATGACTACGAGACACAATTTTTAAACTCTCATTATATACTTCTTCAGTTACATTATATCGCTGCTATGTGAGAACTCACTGTAGTTAAAGGTGTACAGCGTCGGTTGGTGAAAGAGTACCTTCATTTTCCATGGCGAGGTTTTAAAACAATGAACTGACGTCACTACTAAATCAACGAATCTGTGTTATTGTAAACACAAGAAATATGTCCTCTTTATGGAAAACATGCGGAAGCGTTAAATTAATGGGACATTGAGGAAGAAAGAAAAATTGTGAGTCGTTTTTATGACATGCATTTCATAATTGTGACTTGTACTAGGTCGCAATGAGATACGACTTGTATATGACTTAATTAGCACATGTCATAATTATGACTCATTGTTATGTGATATAAGTCTGAACTATGACTCATGCTAATTATTCATAAAATATATGAGATATAATCATAACATTGACTTGTATTAAGTCATAGTAACAATTTATACGTCATAGTTATGACTTTTTTGTTTAATGTCACTTTAATGAATCCGTAAAACTTCAAGGTGGGAAACGAAAAACTGTTATTTTTTCAGAGAGACTCTTAGCGTTAATAAATGATTGACTTATTTTACACTGCAGCGTTGCTGTAATGGACAGTTCTCATGGGTAGGGGTGGGGGTGATTGTGGTGTGTGTGTGGGTAGGTATACACATTCAAACCGGGGACCTAAAACAAAAGAGGACAATAGGGTTCCCGTTTGGGGAAAGGTCCCCAGTTGGAAAACGTGTATAAAACCAATGAGAGCTGTTGCCAAATAGTACAAACAAAAGAGGGACAATAGGAGGTACCCGTTGCAGGTGTTTACACACTTGTGTGTTTGTGGTGGGGGGGGGGGGAGGCTGTGAATCGATTGGTTTCTTCCTCTCTACGTTGACAGTGTCTCAAAGTAAATAATTTTATGGTGGATCGGTTTTTTACTGTCTGCTTATTTGTCTTATGTTCAACTTGATACTATTTAAAATAAACAATTATTGCCTCTGGTTGGCCCACATGTTTGTGGTTGTAATTGTGAGTAAACTTTTTCTCCACATTTTTCAGTGTTCCTACTTTTGTTCTTTATTTTAATGTTTTATTTTGATGTTGTATTAGGCCTAAGTCGATTTTTCTTGCTAAGGATATTATGAAAAACAGTTTTGTTGAAAAGTGTCCTCAGGATAATTTTTAAAGGAAAAAAAAACCCCAAAACCCAGTGGGTCCGCAAAGATAAAGGTCAGATGCCCGCGAAAACTACGCCATTTTGAGAGCCGGTTGTGGCGCAATCACCAGCCTCGAAATGATGACGTCAGATGTTAAGACTAAAGCATTGGTTGGTTTTTTAAATTCCAGCCCGAACGTCTCAATTTAATTGACTGTCCAGTTGAGGGCGCTATTATCAGTTATTAACCAGGTGTGCGGCTCTGTTTCTGGGAACAAGCGATTGCGTTTTGAGCTTCGCATTTTTTTGTCACCAGAATTGTTGAAGTCCGCCCTCTTACGATACACAAGTCTTTACTTGTGGAACGACTGCACCTTATCCCTTGGTAGATAGTTAGGCGTCGCAAGAGGTCGCTCTGCCTAAAATACATCAATTTGCAAGAACATTGAGAGAGAAGGCCAGTAGTAAATCATTTTAGGTAGATTAGGTCATACTCTAGAATCTCCCGGGTCAAAATACACCCGGATTCTGGGTTCCGTTGGCCTGACCCATTTCTGGGTTTATATCTAGTAATTTCTTTTTTTAATTAATGAGTTCTCAGATTGCAAAGGAAACGGCATATGTTTCCTTCTGCATCAGATAGAATTAACAATTGCAAGGAAATGAATGAGAAGCATTCTCATTACGGCAAGGTTGCTCTATAACCAATTCGTGACAATCACATTCTTTCAGTTCTGTTTTCAAAAGAATGTGGGCTTGATCAAAAGCACACGTGCGGACCTTTCTTTGTTCGGGTAGTAAATGGTTAAAACGCTCCTGATGTTATTCACGTGGTTAGATAGGATGGCACAACGTAGGCTGCAGTATTGACACGCGGTGGTGAATGCGTCTAATGCATACACTGTTTAGTACACACACAGTTGGTCCACCACATGCGACTCAGTGTTGTGGAATGGTTTGGAATCGTGGTTGTTGGGAGCTGACTAGCAACATGCTCTGGAAGCCGGAAGGGATTTATCTCTTTACTATTTTTTCCCCATAAAGGTGATCACAGCTGTGATACTGCTGTCGTCAACGCATCGGCACTCTGTCGAGTGTGCTCATGGACACACTGCGTTCAGACCAAGCGACTTATTTTGATGTTATGGGCCGGCAGAGGGCGTTCACTGCGTCAAAAGGAAGTCTCTGTAACAGCTCAACACGCAGCTCAGCACTGTCAACCTGATACGTCTACGTCTTGCTATGTCCTTCCGAAGGTAAGTCTTCTTCAAAATTTAACCTGAATTATATATAAGTCCCAATGTTTTCATTGTGGAGTAACGAAAGGAGTAGTATTTGTAATGAACAATAGTACCTAAGGATCGTTTTGGCTGCTCTGCTGGAAAAAATTAGCTAGGCATTTTTACACTGATTGCACTTTTGAGCCCAAGGCGAAGCAGCCGTAAGTTTCTAGCCGACAAGTCATACCCCGTGTAGGCTTTCACCGTCTCCCGAGTGTTTATTCAGAGACATACAACACGATGAAATATTAAGCAAATTTAGGTATTGATCAAGCCGATCGAATTACTCATTATGACCGAAAACAAGTCAAATATGGGTATTAAATAGCTTAAAAGCTTGTCTTCGCATTCGGTAGGTATACTTTCTAGTAAGTTATAGGCTGATAGAATGTGTATCGTTCATCAAACCCGTCCAATAGTCTCCACCTCTCTCTTACCCCCCCCCCTCCTGAAAAAAGGGGTAAAAAAATGCAAAAATTAAAATGAACCAGATAAATAAATAGATAAACAAATAAAATCAAAATAAAGTAAACGTTTGTTTGGTGACGATTATTCCAAAGCTTACAGTGCAAATGGCAATTGCCTCACAATGTGTGTGTGTTAATCTGTCAGTTTTGGACTACCTCAGATTAGGTCTATAAAAAGACCAGCATTTACGTGATCAACGAGCAAAAAAATGAAAGGGTCAAAGAATTAATACTTCATAGAGGAAGCTGGATGGAGTGAATATCGGTCGCCGGGGCACGCAGGGACTGAGCGAGCGTGATTTTCACCCCCAGACAAAAACCGTGAGTTTCGACTCCATGGCAGACAGTGGCGGTAAGATGGCCACAACGTCTTCCCGTCACGTTTCCATGTCGTGGTCAGTGAGAAATTTGAACTCCCTGGCGAGATACTAATGTTACCGAAGGAGGCAGGCACAAACACTACGCGTCTTAACCACGTTTCTGATGCCGATGGGGGTTACAATCTAGTGGGGGTGGGGTGGGGGGGGGAGAGTCTGAGGTATTATAGTGCATTCTCAATTTTATGTCAAACCACCAATGACACCGGTTGCATATGTGGAATTCCATAAAACCTTATGGAAACCATAATCTAAACAGGAGGCATGATTTCCTCTTAGTATTTTTTGCTGCTATTAAGCACACACAAATTTAGCTTGCTTTTGTTTGACGAGCGAGGGCGCTATACAGTGAGATCACATGGTAATCATTTTTCACAGCCATGAAGTTGCTCGTAACTTCTGATTGGTTTCGTTTTGTAGCTCACAGCAAAATATGCTCTTTGGTAGCCAAGTGTGAGCCCCGAGACCGTCCGTCGAACCAGGTTGATAATCCCGTCAAAAAAAAACTGGCCCACACATCGCTCACTTGGAGTGACTCGTGCCTTAGTGTGAAGTAGAAGACAATAAGCTTTAGGGGTTTGGTGGAGATAAAGGCAGAGTAACTTAAAGGAACATTACAGAATTGGTTTTTGCTAACAAAACAGTTGCTGGCAGTGTAAGCACTTTATGTAACCCACCATATACATAAACTGACAAACCTGTAGATGTTTGAGATCGATCGGCCATACCTGGGTCACGAGAAAATCATGAAAAACCGATTACACATTTGCATGAAATCATATAGATTCAACAAATGAATAAAACGCTCACAGAGCGATAACTCCAATCGGAAAATTAGTTTATTCATTTCTTATCAAATATGGCATTTCAGACAGAAATATTTCAAGGATGTTTTCTACTATCATCATCATTAGTTTTTATGTAAATCTTCGATCAAAAGTATATTTTACAAGTTTTTTTCCTTACCAATTTTGTAATGTTCCTTTAAACAAAGTATGTTACTAGATAAAGAAAATAATGTCCCCAGGACGAAGGTTTATATCGAGTGATAGGTTCGGGTGAGGATGTATTTTGGGTGTTTTTCTCCATTATTATCAGAAAATCCATTTCTCAGTCTGATTCTTGTTGGAAACAAAAGATAAAAGAACACATTCATTGAAGTGTAAAGGATCACGCCTGCAGTCGCTGTTTTCGTCGTATCGGATCACTTTACACGTTACGAAACGCAGCCGTCGGCAGAATGTGTTTTGTCCTTAGCTTGAGTGCAGTGGCTTTATTTCGGGCGATTGGAAGATTGTGGCTGTGAATGTCAACAAACAAAAGTCACACACACACAAAGAGCGAAGTTCTTTGGCGTTGATATTCTTACATCCGGGCAATACGTCTTGCATTGGTACAATATCCACGTTAATGTCAGACTGTTTGGTGACAATATCCTGCGTAGATTTGACGAAATCCACAGTTTAATCGACAGGATACGCGCGCTTCAGTGAGATCATACTGAGATTGTATGGCTCTAAATAGCCAACCGGGAAATCAAGAGACACTTTCACAATATAAAGGTCGGTGTCACTTCTGGATATAGAGGGAAGAGTGAAATTATACAATGTAGTCGTGTGCAATCAAGTCAAGGGACGAGACCAGTGTGACCACGAAAAGTATTTTGATGGTATTTGAATATAGGCTATGCATCATTATGGGTAGATATTTTTTATGACTTAATTAGTAGTTTTATTTTAAGAATGACAACAAATCTGAACCAGCATAAATCTCTACTTTTTTGAGTGCATTGAACTACAAACTCAACAATCACAAACTACGGCGGATGCTTTCGGCGTCTTACATTTCAGACCCTAGATAAAAAGAGTCAATATCAAATTTCTTGATGCTTTTGTCTGTCTTAAAATGTTCGGGACATTTTTGACAACAGGGGGTGGGGGTTTCAGAATGGATTGTGTGCAGCCTTTGTGCACAGCGGCGCAGGGTAGTCAGTTCATTCTCGCCTTGAGTCAGATTGTTCCCAACATGCTTACCCAATTTTATGAATACGGCATCATTTTGTTCCTCTTTTGAAATCATTGGTCTCTGTCTACTAGGAGACACGTTTTCATTCATTTTGAATTGATTTTGTTGACACCGTGAAAGAAAGACAAGACGGAAAAAAACGGTAGACATGGTTGCAACAATTTTTCAACGAGGCTACAATCAACAGGTAGTTTGTCCAAAATATTTACCGTGTTCAGGGTTTTTTGTCGACGGTTTTTGGTAGACTCTTTCCAAGCACCAGAGAAAAAAACTTTACCCGAGCAAACCAAATTAACATAAAGAGGGGCTCCAAGGTCACATTCAGTTTTGTGATGCACTCACTTTCCAAAGATAGAGTCCTTATGAAAAATGGAAGTATCTAGCGTTAGGTTTGAAACGATGTGAAATGCTACTGTGTTTGATACTCTTCAATTTGGGTACCGCCACTGTCAAATCAAAAAATGTTCGATGACGATCAAATTTCAATTAATATGGTCTGTACATTTTTAAAGAAATTCAATCAAAACGGCACTGAATTTGACATTTTGACTTAGCACAACACAAAAAAAATCATCTTTGAAATGTACAGGCCCGTTTGTTCTTCACGTCCGATAACGTCATTTTTTTCAAAAATCGCTCTGAAATAAAATGATATTTTACACCATGTTAACGTAAGGCTATAGAGACTTGTAAGTTTTCTCTATCTATTGGAAATTGAGTGCATTACAAAACTGACTTTGATCTTGGAGCCCCTCTTTCAGATAAATAAAAAAAGAGGCAAACAACGAAGAACAAAGAACGACTAAATAGAAAGTATCTAAAAGACATCACAACGGTTTACAGTTTCCGGAAAAATGAAGACAGCTAATACTATCAGTCGAAACATCGAGGTGTTACACCGACGGCTTTTTTCAAGTCGTTCATTTTCAATGTTGCTTTTTTTTCTTGAGGCATAGCACTATTTTTCTCTTTTTTCACCTAAAGAGTTAATTTGATTTTTTTTTTAATTTCAAAATGAAAACACGCGTGAACACTTCACTAGAGTCTGAACTTTCAAACTTAGGTGCAGAATAAGTACGCACATTACACCAACTAAACGGTTGCCGAACCTATTTCACTGTCAAGAGCGATTCCAACCACAACTGTACGCCAACGAATAAAACCTGAACTTTCCATGCGCATTTGGGATTTGCTGTTTTGGAAAGACGCTCCTCCTTAATAATGCCCCCTTTCACACGATAGAGAGAGAGAGACAGGTAGAGAATCCGAGGTATTGGGGGGGGATGCTGGGGATAGGGGTAGGGGAGAAAGAGGAAGAGGGGTGGAGAGAAAGAACAAATGTCAAAAAGAGGAAGTTTGTTTTTCTTCAAATACTCAGCATGTTTACGTAAAGTGACACAGCCGTAGGATTACGGCCCTCTTGTTTTTTAATCAGTGCAGAATTTCTCTAGAGGTTGCACCGTTAGCGAAACGCCAGGCTTACGGCAGCAGCGGAAAAGAACCCACTTCTGCGTAAATTACGTTAACTTGTTTTCATGGTAACGGAGGACGTCCTTGCCCTACGCCCTGACAACAAACGGAAGACTCGTATTAAGACGAAAGTAAAAGCGTCTAAGAAAGGGGGGAAAAAAAAACCAAAACGTTTTGGTGTGGATTTAGTATTTAAGAATCCTGGGGATCAAGCTCATGTATTCACCCTTCCGAAAGTAATTTTAAAATATTACATTTGCTGTAAAAGGAATTTCACGTTATGTTTGTGCATCTATATATAGCTAGTAGGGGATATTTTCTTAGCTTTCGATCCAAACCGGACCTTCGTCAGAGGCATAAGCAAGCACAAACGTAAACATATCCGTTTAGAGCAAAAAAGAGAAGCACAGAATAATGGGAAGGTATCCGAAAAAAGAGAAAATTTTAGCCAATCAAAGTTATTAGTTTACTAACAGTGGGGTGGCTAAGAACCAATCAGAGGAAAGTAGCGAGGACAAAGGGATGGTCAGTGAGTGGGTGGATTACATAATACATATACATTATTAATTTGTAAATTTTATATTGTAATTAGTCCAATCTATTTTAATCCAATGCGTCTTATACGTTTCATAAAATAATATTTTCCCACTAACATAATGTGACTGGGGAGAAATGGATCTCGTAAAAATCGTCAAAAATGTATCATTGACGTAACGATCACGTGGTTGTCAGTGCTCACGTGTGTGCTCCTCATTGATAATGTGTTAGGAATGCATTGGAAGAATGCAAGACTGTTGCAGAGTGGCCGGATCGATGTGCTCATCATCAGAGCCACGCCCCTTTCATGTTACTACAGTTAGTCTCAGGCGATGTTAATGCTCTATCAAACCATAGAATAAAGACAGTGAATTATTCATAATGTCCTCCCATTGTAGTATAAACATTAAATGAGTCCACGCTATTCTTATCCTACCCCAGGGCACGAGGTTGTGTGTGTATAACTTATATTATATATATACGTGTGTGTCTTTAATGTAGAGGCGGAGACGTGACCAGCATAAGGACGTGTCTTAAATTGGATGCTGATACGATCTCGTCCTCAATAACGGGCGCGCTACTCATCGTGCTCACACGTTCCACTTTATCGGTGAATCGTTGGAGCAACTGATAGTCTTGATGACCGGTATAACGTGGGTGCGTTCACACACAGCACCTAGTCTCTCATTCTAACGTGGGTGCGTTCACACACAGCACCTAGTCTCTCATTCTAACGTGGGTGCGTTCACACACAGCACCAAGTCTCTCATTCTACCGGACTGCCCTCTTTCCACAGACACCACAGGAATGAGAGAAAACTTGCCTCGTCTTCCAAAAGTGACGATCCATTGAATTTTAATCGACATTCCTGAAGGGTAAGTTCTGGATATTTTTATTTCCCTTTGGACTTCCTTATCAAGATTCGAGTTTTTTTCGTAGGGTTTGGCCTCTCTTCGAAGAACCATGTCCCGTCGACGGGCTATAACTCGAGAAGACTTTCAAAATAAATATCACGAGTTGAAACATTTAGATGTTCACGGGCCTTGTGTGTTAATGGAAAGGCTCTCCGAGAGATTGTTTTGGTGATGCATGCTGGATAATTCACCTGCACGATCGCTTTTTCACTCAGTTGCTGGTTTTTAAAAAGATTGCTGCATTTTTTTTAAATACAGAAACTCACTAATGCACCAATACGGGTTAAAGATAAGTTATACGGTTGTTTCGCTTCGAACCGAAAATGCTGCCGTGGGGATACCGTGGTCACTCGTCGCTTTGCTCCCCGACACGTACCAATCCTAACTTTGTCGCTGACGGACAAGGCTGGATGAACTTGAACTCTTTCACATAATTTTTATTTCAACGAAATATATTTATAAACTATTAATGAAATACAGTCATGAATTAAATACAGCAATATTGGTAATTCAGGACGATTAGAAACAACTGAACATTTAAACGTAACGTCACAATGCACCGCTTGAGTGCAATTGTGTCGATTAAATATTCATGCATTTCACCTTCTGTGTGGATCTCTCCACCTAAATAAACAAACGATCACTTCAGCCTTATGTAGGGCAGCGCCCTTCCTTTAATAGTCAGCCTGTTGCTGCAACATAAGTTTGTTGCGGTCAATTATGTTCGACAAATCATTATGTCCGCCTTTTCGTGTCCGATCAACTGTGTCCGACAAACCACGTCCGACCCATAGTGTCTGTCAAACTATTACGTCCGATCCATTGTACTTATCCGTAGAAAAAAACATCAATATTAATGTCTGACTCGCCATCTTGTTTTCAAATCTTTGTATCCATACCGAGGCTTGGAGGAGAAAAATAGACTGGCCTCTGGCCCCATGTACGTAATGCACATTAATTATTGTCATAGCTCACAGGGCACTATTTAAAAGATGGCACAGCTTGATACTTGTCTATTATTGTATATGCGCCACCAACTGTCAAAATGGGTGAATTCGATCCTTCCTATTGTGCTGTTAAGTGCGACGCGATGTCGCCTTTAAGTTCTGTGCCGGCAGAGAGCAAAACCTCAAAGGGAATTGCGAAAAGTAAACGATGAGTTGATATCAGCCCATGTTTTAACTCTTCATTCTTTTTTATTTGTTGACTTTACTACAGCTACGATTTATTGCTAAACACATACTGGCGTAATGGGTTTGACACAAATTCGCGTTCTTTAAACGCATTCAACGCAACTTGTAATCAAATTGACACATTTGTTGTTACTGTTATAGATCGGCAGTGTCTCTATTTAGCATGCTACGAATGGTAATCACCGAAATCCGTTTTCGTGGTAATATATTTGTACTTCAAGTTTGCATCTCTATTTTGTGTGTGTTTTTTAACCAGTATAACCAGTGAAAACATAGAGTATTATTGTGACACTTATCTTTTTCTACTTGGTCGTCGTCTTCTACCTCTTCGTCTTCTTTGCTCTTCGTCTTCGTCTTCGTCTTCGTCTTCTTCATCTTCTTCATCTAAAATCTGTGTTTTAGATTTGGGAAAGAAAATCCCAACTTTTGGGACAAGCGTTTAGGGACTGAAAACCCAATCTAAAAATAATGGGCAAGGCTCCGAAAGGATGAAAAGTCATGGAAGAAACTACAAAAACCAAATCTGAACGGCAATTTTTTTGTAAATGAGATTTGTGTTGTGATGAGATGATATTATGTAACACCGTAACAAAAGCTCGCTATACAAAATATGAGAAACTATATGAGTACCCATTCGTTCTTAGCATACGAAGTTCTGTTGAAATAGTTTACTCAGTCGTCAGTTTTTCACCATTAGAGTTCCTTGCTCTATGGCTCCATGGATCTTGGATCGAACGCTTCTCATACCCAAGAGGACTTTGAACTGTTTATAGGGTCGTACATACTCCCTCACGGTTACTTTTTCAGACACATTACCTGTCCCCCTTCTCTTGTCTCCTTCTCGTGGTCTCCAACAAGGGGAGTTTAGTGATTAGACCCCATCAAGCGAAGGATGACAAAATTGAACTATAAATAAATACACCCCAAATTGTTTATTTAGTCAGACGGGGCGCTCCGTATCAACAGTACCCCCACTCTCAGATATCTGAGCACGTTGCAAGAACCGAGACCGTCATTGCGCTTCGTGTGCCGTTTTATTTTACCGAGTTTACGTAGAGTGTCCTTTAAAAACTCGGGCGGCCAGGCTTTGAGAAAAATTACACCCAACTTGAAGCCCGGGCCTCGGCTTCAACCGGTAAGGAAATATTGCTAAGGCGGCTGTGTCAGGCGGTATACTCTTTCAATGAGTCGTCTGTTATAACGCATCTCAACGGCTCCGGGTGCTATCTTCGATTTGAAGCGCGCTGGGAACAGCTCCTCCCTCCGTCCCAAGCCCATCTGTCTTACATTTTTGCCGGTACTAGTTCCATGCAAGCCAGCATCAATCTTCTCCCCATGGGGTGGGAGTCCTTCCTCGTTTCGCTTATCCCGAATTTGCAATTAAATTGAGGGGGAATCATTTGGAGTTCTTTGTTCCTGACCAGAATCCGGTTTATTTGTGGGTGTACATGTAATATTGATACGAGTCTTCTCCACAGTCTTGAAGCGTCAAGTTGTAAGCCTTTGTTAACAAATCTCCTGACTTAGGTTCAAACTAATTTATTTTGTCTGCGTTGGGGACTACTTTGACGGTTGATGCTATTGGATGTAGAAATGGATACTTCCTCGGTGTACCGATATTTGGTTTGGGAGCGAAACATGAACTTTGTCCGGTCGTACATTCGCATCGTAATTTTGCATAACCAATTAATGAATTATACAGTATACAGGGATTTTACGAAACTCAGCCGTGGGTGGCTTGTGCCTTCTGTTTTGCCTTCTGTTTTGCCTTCTGTTTTGCTTTCTGTTTTGCTTTCTGTTTTGACTTCTTCGTGCTTCAATTTGTCTCGGTGTTGATGACGAAAATAAATTATTGATTCTATATATTCTGTAACGGAACCATTAATCAGTCTTAAAGCACTGTTTAAACCAAAGGCAACAATAAACCTGTGAAGATAACACAGTGAACAAAATGGTTAATTTCGGAAATATAAGTAACATATATATTATTATTATTGGTTTATTTCATACAAATAAAAACGTGAACAATTATACAGTATAGTAATCGATATGTTGAATTGCACCATACAGCGATACATAAACAAAGGTTATAATGAAAGAAAGAAAGAAAGTACAAATTAAAATATTAGATACACAAAATCATGCAAAACTCACAAATTTGACAACAAACAAGAAAAGAAAAAAAAAAAAAATAGCTCTATACAAAGTTTCACTAAAATGGTTACAAAAAGGAGTCAAGAAAAACAAATACAATTGTTTCAGGACAACAATAAATGCTAGAGTGGCGGCAGTGAAGATGAGACCCTCAAACTTGGTTCCCAAACCTCAGTATTGCTAAACATTCCGGAAAATTACTACCTGCGTTTTTTTCTTCTTCACAAACAAATAGAATGCAATTCGTTCAATTCAATTCAATACAATTCAATTAACTTTATATTCACCTCAAAATTAAGCACATTATAATTCACCATCAACATGGTTACATGTAAGGTACTACAAATTGAATTAACTCCCCACCGACCTAAAAACTGCCATCAGGCCTAAGTTGATTTTTAACATCAATACAAAGATAAATTCACCTATAAATTCCTGAAAAACGGCTACTGCGTATTTTTTATTTCTTCAAACAATCGACTTCAATGTAATTGAGTTTCCTTTACTTCCCACATCAAAGCATATCATTTATCAACGTAATACTTACATTAAAGGTCGTGTAAATTGAATTAACTTTCCATCGACCTACAAAAAAATGCCATTATGTTGATTTTTAACAGAACTACAAGGTTAACATGCCTGTGGATTTTGTTCACAGGATTTGGGAAAAGTACTGAGTATAAAGTGCTCTACATACATCGGTGTTATGGTAAAAACCAAATTATATTCTTTATCTCCGATTCAAATGTATCATCTACAAAGGTTAACGTTTACCTTAAATCAAACCCAAAGACAAATAAGGCTGCAAAAAAAAAGGCGAAGGATAAATTTGAAGTCATGTATTCTTGAAGATGTTTGAACTTTAATAATGTTCTGACAGGCGAGAGATGATCTTGTCATCAAACCGTGATTCCCCCACGTTACTATATCTAATAACACATCATACCTCACCGCCTGAGACGCCACAAGTTCAGTCGCTGGAATCGTCATTGCTCTAATTGACAGGGCGTCCGTTACATTTTAATAAGGTGGCAAATTGGAGCGATTCGTCACGCACGAGGGAGTTATCACGCAGTCATAATATACCCACCTTCCCCTCCCTCCCCTATCACCCCTGCCAGGTTATCTGTCAGATGAGTTTTATTATTATTATTATTATTATTTTTTTTTTTGGGGGGGGGCATATGCTGAGGTCCGGCTGTCTGACGTCATGATTCGAGTTTCATTCATTCATTTATTCGTTCGTTCATCAATGGGTTAATTAAAAAAAAAAAAAAAAAAAAAAAAAAAAAGTTTTTCGTTGCGACCAAGGGTCGAATTGCTGGAGAATGTACCAAATATAATTTGTTCTTTGTTCAACTCAAATGTATTAAAATTCTTCCCAATCAGTTTCCCCCTGTAGATTATTATTTGATACAAATATAAAAAAATATTAAAAATTACAAAGTAAAAAAATAAAGACGTCTAGGAAAATTATCTATAAATTAGAAACAAAGATAGAAAATAAAAAATCAGTCACCAAGATCATTAACTTACGTTCGAAGACGAACAAACAGATTAGATGCAGCCCAAAACCCAGATTATGTGATGAAACAAAAGGATAAAGCATGTGGTTCGCGTGAAGAAAGAAGATATATTAAACCTTTCTTTCTATTTCTTTGTTCAATATTTGTGTCATATTAGCATCGGCTCAGTACTAAAAAGCATTAATTGCAATTTCTTGTCCGTAATGGTTAAAAGGATGTAAAGTGAAAAATGAATTTTGAATTAAAAGAAATAAATCAAAAACGAATGTTTCTTTTTGCAAAAAAAAAAAATAATACTCTGGAGTCCACTCTTGATCAATAAACTCTGATTATCAGGAGCTCTAAAATATGCAAGACTAATTTTATGGAATCCATACAAACCGCCCTTTATGATCTTATATTATGATCATTTTTCCATCGACAAACATCGTTACTGTTGTAACTGGTTTTAAGTATGTTGTTAAAGTACCAAGAGCATTTTCAAATGTCTTAAGTCGTTTCGAACAATCCAGTGGAAATTGAAAAGCGGAGCTGCAGTCATACAAAACGTGGCCATCTTTCGAATCCATATGATGACTATCTACTCGCTGGGTAAATCCATTGGACACCCTGGTGCATCGTATGAAATAGTATCAGAAAGTGTTCTGTGTTTAAAATTACACAAAATCACGATGTTGCCAAAAGTATATCCATGCTGCTTAAAAGCAAATTATATCTTTAGTTTTTGGAACCGATCAGTTGTGTTAACCCTATGTAAATGTAGATAATTATATACGATAAAACTAGCCACTGAAAATTTCCTTTCAAAAGGTGGTAGCGTTTTTGAGATATCGCAGAAAATCTGGAGCGATTATGTCGACACGCAGGAAAGAATATCCGTAATTGGAAAACACAATCTGAGAAACGTGTCATGCATTGCACATTTCTCAGATTGATTTTCTTTGAATCCCTTTCTGTAAAAAAAACACATTTCTTAGAAGGAGATCGCGTCTCAAAATGTTA
The DNA here is from genome assembly GCA_032158295.1 of Pycnopodia helianthoides. Lineage (NCBI taxonomy): Eukaryota > Metazoa > Echinodermata > Asteroidea > Forcipulatida > Asteriidae > Pycnopodia > Pycnopodia helianthoides. Next base: position 1,346,479 of record CM063263.1, read on the forward strand.
TACAACGGCTGCAGAGTAATTACCAAAAGGTATATCCTCCCTTTAAAAACAGTCCAGTTCCTTGCAGTTGGTTAATAGACGTAACTTTGCCGACAGCCGGCACTGAAGTAGAATTTCAATCCGGGAAAAGGGTGCAACACCCCGCGGTCGTTTAAAGAATTAAAGAAACAAATTGATAAGAAAACCACACACCTGACCCGCTGTTTGAGCACGTTAGGAACGGTGTTGAGAACATCAATCGCCACCGATGTTTTTTTTTATCCGAAGTGTACTCAAGAGTCTAGCCGCGTCTAGCTTACGTGATAAGAAGAAGAAAAAAAAGAAGAGACAAAAATAGTGAAGAAAGAGAGAGAGAGAGAGAGAGAAACCGCGAGAAGTGTCATTTCCAACGAGATGTACACACCTGGCCTTCTGTGATGCTACTCCGCACACTGCTATCGTAATTCGATAGCTTAACTGAAATCATTCTTTCCAACAGCAATGATGGTATCTCCGTGATAAAGTGTCAGTGAGACACTTTCCCTGTTGATAGTATAGACGTGTTTGTTTGGGTGATGACGGTGAGGCATTGCTCTGTCTATAACTCCATGAATGCAATCCCTCGGGAAGAGGTGGAAGTCAAGCTGTGCAGACTTCGGGGTGCGCGTTGTCTTTATTATTGCTTAATTACTTAAGTATTACAAAGGTTACCAGCCAAACTTATACAAGTGATGAATTGTTGTGTGACTGGCTCTCTACAATCTCTTTTCTTTCAGCAGGAAAATTTATGATGATCAAGGAAATTAGCCCCGGGCTGTTATGTTTTAAAGCATTGTATGAAAACAATCACTCAGCAGAATTTGAAGCCATTACGCGTCTCAATTTTGGCCGGCCTCCAGAAAGTTTTTGCTCTGATTATAAACGAGGGACGCCTTTGCCCATTACAATCTGCATTGAAATGACCCCGGGTTAGCTCCCTTTTCACTAGTCATCACACTGTGTGGAGAACGAGTGATACAAATTGATCTCAATGTGAATCTGAAATTACCTTCAGGGCGAAAAGTACTCTCGATATGCGAACAAGGCATAGATGGATTGCAATACGCGTCATTGACCGACATTTTGATGCAAAAACAATGGACAAGTGCACGCGTGTACGCGCTACGCACGACTCTCAGCCAATGATAGCTCTTCACGCGTGCACAATTCATCAAAGATGGCGGTCAATGACGCGTATTGCAATCCATATATTGGACTTGATTTTAACCATTAGCCAAGGAAACTGTGCAGCAGACTTCTGTTTTTGTAACCAGCGGTAATGGACCGTGTAAATCCACACGTGTAGCAGCAGGTTTTCCTAAATCCAATTTGGACTTTCACCTTTTTTAAAGAGGTGCCTATAATTATACTTGGTCGTCGAGTTGTCCTAATTAACAACGCTTTATTAACCTACCAATTTGAATTGTCCAATTAGAAAGGGTCTAACCGTCGGAAATGGACGCTTAGAAGGATCTTAGAAACGTGCATGCGTTGTGATTGTATTCAACATTTTCTTGATTCAGTGACCAGGCTGCAATTACCGTTTGACCAGGTCCTACATTTGTTTATTATCAAGGTGTTGAGATATACCCGTTGAACGGGGCCTTCTTGGTAGGGTGTTTTTTAGGGATTGGCTGACGCTTTGTGAATTTGATGTGTTGCTGATGCACCAACAGCCTCTCTTCATCTTCAATGTGTCACCACACGCGGTACCTTTACTTAATCGGGCCGGGAAGAACTGGAAAGTTGGTTCACGGTGAGATAATCCGTGGGGGTAAAATTGCCTTTTGCTTGACTTCTAATTCCCAGAACCATCGGCACCATGGAAGTCGCCATAAACGGCGCCGTGGAGAGCTGGGAAGCAATGGGACGTAACTCATTGGAGAGCGTTTAACTTAAAGGCCAACTTGCCATGCGCAAGGTGTTCGAACGCGCCAATGAGCCAATCGAAATGCGGAAAATCTGTGATTGGCAGGTGGGACACAATAAGGCGTAATGAGATCAGGTGTTTTTTTCCGGACTACTCTGAACTCGTTACCCAAGCTTGTGGTTCTATAAAAACTTCGCTATATATCATTAATTTATATCCTGGTAGTAATTTATTTTTTAATTTTTGGTACGTTCAACTTAGGGAAAATGTTACCAACGTTGTACTGTTTAGATGCCTTGTTTTCGATTTAATTTGACATATGTTGTAGGAAAACTACTTAGTAATACCAATTTTTCAACAAAAACCATTCTGACAAAATGTTGTCCATGTGCTTTTGTCCGATTATTAGCCACAGCGTTAGCGCACACATGAGTATTATCCGTCTCACTGTGTGTACCAGGCAACATTGCTGAGTCAATACACTCGGGTTTACACATTATAATTAGACGCTTTCAAGAAGCCCTTTGTAAGCGAGACTACACCTCCCAATGGGTAGAGACACGGACGTGTTTGATGAACGTGTGGACCTATTGGAGCACATTGTATAGATGTTATACGTCATACAAGCCGCTTGGTCGAGTTGGGTTACAGAAATGGTGCGACAGACGATCCTCGGTTCAATGTGTACATTTTGGCGGCAAGAACAACACATTGACACTGCTGAACGGAGTGTTTGAAGACTACAATTTCAATCAGGGTGACAGTGGGGTGTATTTGGAATGATAAAAGGGCACCCCCCAAAAAATATTCAGAGCTGAGGACGGTCACTTCAAAATTATTGATATTTGAGAATACGAGTGAAAACTAAAATCATGTCAAAAGTGTTTTCTGGTTTGAAAGGGCTGCACAGCAAACCCAAGATATTGTTACGTTGTTCACAGGCATATGACGTGAACATTAGCAATCATGCAATGATGAAACTACTCCTTTTGTGTCAAGATAAGGTACGGCCTCTGTAGTTATGGCAGGACTACTGTCACTGGTGGGCTTCATCTCTCTGAATCAATAGAAGGTGCAATATTGAGTTAATCCCTTTGAATCGAGCCAAGGCACACACTTTGTATTGTTGGTAGGACTACTGCTGCCTGTATGCTTCTTCTAAGGTTAAGCAAAAATATTTTTCAAATTCATTTGTTTCAGATGTGCTCGCTCTCTTTGAATCGAGACAAGGTACAACGTTACTCACAATGTTAAAACTGTTGTTCATAATGTATCACCTCTCTAGGAACAATGTATTCGTGGGAAACACATACAAAGTGTTGCACAATATATTGAATGGTAATTGAAATCTTCAAGTGGTTTCCAATGTTTGCGCAGAACCGTCTGACAGTGTCATAATTACGATTCCCGTCTGCATCTAATCCACTCTTAATGCACCCCCAATATGCAAAGCACTAAATTTACATCCCCAACCGTCGAAATTAACACATTTGATTTGGTTAGCAAAACACCAACAGGATAATGAGGCACGCTGTCAAAATATCATTAGTTTTCATTCTGCTTCCCAATCGCGGCCTATCCAGGGGGTAGCGCTTAACTTAAATCTAACGGTATCAAACTAGCTTATCACAATGCAAAGCACAGGTTTTCTTTTTAAAACACCCGGGCTACAGGCAGAGCCGTTCCCCTTAAATGTTTTAATTTTTTTTTTTTGCTAACGAAACCTGAACAAATTCTGAGGTTGTGCGAAACGCTAACGTGTTCGTGCATAAGTCGTGGAAATCTCGACTTGTGTTACAAAAATCGACCCGCGAGAGAAAGTTTCAATTCTGAAGTACCTCACACTATTCAGGGCGGGTTTTTCCCCCAAGAGAATAAACAGAAAAACTAAATCTATAGGTTTTCAAGAAGACAAATTACGAAAAAAAAAGAAAAGGGACAGACAAAAAGGTATTAGTCGAGTTTTTGTTTTTATCAAGTTATTATAACCGAATTACTATTTTTCTTTCTTAAAACGGATATTGATATAGGCAGATTAACGTTATACCAATAGCCCGTAGCACTTAACGATATTAAACACCAAAGTCCAACTGTCTCATTAAGGATGACGACATCATGACGTCAACAAACAATTTTGTTGAAATGTCAACTGTAGTAGTTGTTTCACTTTTAGCTTTCGTCCCCCACGGAAGTTTATAAATCGTTACATACATTTCTATGGAATTTTATTTGTATAACCTTTATTTTTAGAATGTGAGATGGAACACAAGCTTCAGGCGACAAACACATTTTTGTATACATTTTTTTTTGGTTTGAAATATCGCTCAATTTCTTTCTTGTCGCTCTCTCACAGCACTCCAGGGAAATCTGGTCGTGCTGTTTATGGCCGAGTGGTGCACCCACTCGGCCCTAAATAACAAACATTGAATTAACAACCCGAACGTCTTTTCCAATGGCTTTAATTCATCGGCCTTCATGGCGTCCCATGGAGATACCACGCTGATAGCTAGCCGGGGAGAGGGTACCAAACCACGGCTACAGCCTTGAACATTCAGCCCGATAATTACTCCAGGTACGTTTCAACGCAATGGCTTTCTTTTAAAGGAAAAACGCTAATAGCAGCACAGTGAATGCCTCGCCCGTATGTTCAATTTTGGAAACTTGTACAGATTTTGTGAGTTGTAATTGTCCGGGGAAAACAAAATGGCGGATTTGAACGCGCCCCAAATGCTCAAATACATGCGAGACTTATACTGGCTACGGGCATTTCGGCAGGGTTTTATAATGGCCGCACTGGCCACTACAGATTTGCTCGAAATGTCGGCCTATTTTTAGATCATGAAATATTTATGACATTTTTTTAGTTTACAATAAACTTGTATTCATTTAAGTATCGATCAAAAGAAACTACCTTTTTGAAGCACCCTTCTTATCGAATGTAGTCCTATACTCGCATTAAAAAAACCAAGTCTATCTTCTGCGTGGGAAAAGTTGTACATCGAAAGGATTTGGTTCAATGAGTGTGCAGTATTGAATTAAACTGACAATTCAAAAAGCATGAGTGCAGTAAGAAACAAGAGAGATTATGTTGGATTATAAACGTTGAATCTGCCCAGGTTTACGATCATCATCTCACTATTGTCTTTGCGACTTTTGTCGTCCCTCAAGCGGTATGATATTGTGACACAAGATCAACTTCCCTTCTTAGAAAAGCAATATTATGCATTCCTGGAAGATTAAGCCGCTTTAAGGTACACCCGGAGATAGCAAGTATACCGGCGGGGTGCCGATGAAACGGTCCGTCAAAACAAAATATTGCTGAGAATAATGGCTGTCCATTTTGGTCGCAGCAAGGCCAGAGCGAAGAGACAGGGCCAGAGAGACAGGAGAGAGAGTCGTCTGGCCTCGGACGTTACTTACGGACACGAGATTGCCAGGCGGTGTTTTGTTTCCCGCGCTTTCGGTAGCCCTTTTCCCACAAACGCTCATAATTATTATTGGTTGCCAGGCGGTGTTTTGTTTCCCGCGCTTTTGGTAGCCCTTTTCCCACAAACGCTCATAATTATTATTCTCACTGATGATTTTTTTATTTATATATTCTAGGAATATAATACATCGCTGGTGCTTCTAATCAAGTTTATTTGTATAAGGAAGATTGATGGTATGTTTTGTTTTTGTTTTCGTTCAGAAGCGAGAAGCTTTACAAACCTTTAAATCCTAAAGCAGCCATTTTATTTCCCTTTTTATTTCATTTTAAGAAATTTAATCAATTTAACAGATCAGTGTCTATTTTATATATTCTAGGAATATAATACATCGCTGGTGCTTCTAATCAAGTTTATTTGTATAAGGAAGATTGATGGTATGTTTTGTTTTTGTTTTCGTTCAGAAGCGAGAAGCTTTACAAACCTTTAAATCCTAAAGCAGCCATTTTATGTCCCTTTTTATTTCATTTTAAGAAATTTAATCAATTTAACAGATCAGCGTCTGTGACGCCATTATGAAACCCTGCTCAAGTGCCCATAAACTGTACAAGTCTCGCGTGTTTTGGGGCATTGGGGCGCGATAAAGTGCGCGATTTTGTTCTTCTCCGCGCCTTATAACTCATAAAGAACAATTATAAAAGCCATGAAGAAAACATAAATTATACAGTCAAACAGTTTAAAAAGGTAGCTCCCCTGAAGGAGTTTGACAAATTTAATTGAATTACTCTCAGGTTGATCTCCTGATGCTCAATTTAAGGAACGGATGAACATTAAAGAGCATTAAATCTATAGTAAAATGGCTTTAAGAAAAGCATTCAAAAATGTACAATGTAAAAATATAATTGAATTCTTAACAGCGCAAAATGCAGATAACAAAATGTACATGCTATTAGACAATGTTGTTTTGTTGTCCCAAATACAAACCAATGTAGTCAAACCGAGGCCAGAGGGACAGTAGACTGGTGTGTTTTTAGGTTGAACACAACCTTGATTGCAATTGAATACACGGTACCAGACAGTGTGTCAAATACGATGAATGTCAACCCATCAAGGTTACCCATCCTGCTTGCAAATCACGTATTTTTTCTTCTTCTTCATAACCCACCAATAATTTGTATTCATTCGTTTCCTCCCACGAAGGACACGTCAAAATGTCACTCTGCATTTACGCTATTGTAAGTAAACACACAAACGTAGACCCTGAAGAATTAGACGAAGAAAAAATAATAACCCAGACAAGTTAGTGCCTGTGCGAACTTCCAAGGGTGCCTAGGAAATCTTTGAGAGAGAGAGAGAGAGAAGAGAGAGGAGAGAGAGAGAGAGAGAGAGAGAGAGAGAGAGAGAGAGAGAGAGAGAGAGAGAGAGAGAGAGAGAGAGAGAGAGAGAGAGAGAGAGAGAGAGAGAGAGAGAGAGAGAGAGAGAGAGAGAGAGAGAGAGAGAGAGAGAGAGAGAGAGAGAGAGAGAGAGAGAGAGAGAGAGAGAGAGAGAGAGAGAGAGAGAGAGAGAGAGAGAGAGAGAGAGAGAGAGAGAGAGAGGAGAGAGAGAGAGAGAGAGAGAGAGAGACTGGTTAACCGGTTGCCTGCTAATAAAACTAATAATTGGAAAGAAAAAATCCTTAGTCACCCTCAACTTTGATTTTTTTGTTTTTTTCTTTTCATGGAGCTGCACTCCAAAAGTGCACTGGCCAGTACGGGTTCCTGTTCCGCCAATCCACGGAACGGCACGGTCCGTGCACTCTCTGCGCTGACGTGATTGTTGGTATTTAACACACGTAATTAGAAACTCGTTTTGTTGGTCCATCCAGTATTGTCTTTCATGTCTACGCGCACAAAGGTGATTGATGCCTATTGAATTGTTTTCCTATAACTACAAATTAAAGTGCGTTTGATTAGGAATGCTTATAAGTGAATGCCATGAATCACACAGTAGGTGAGATGTCGTACACAATTACAAAAATGTTGGGTTGCTAGGTTTCATCTGTACAGTTCATCTGACATCAATCTGACATTAAAGAGCAATTACAGAAGTCTGCTGCCCCCAAGAGTTTAATTTGAGTTATTGACGGTCGTTTTACCGACACAGCGCTATTCTCTTTACCGATCTGACTTTTTACATACAAGTTGTTGGGATGGCAAATGTATTCGCTGCCCACTAATTTCATCACATACGATAATGGGTATGGATCGGTGACAAGCTATCACTTGAAATGGTCCCCTTCGAATCATAGCAAGTTGCCCCCGAAAACAAAATGGCGGCTCTCAGCATTGTCGCTTGTCTGTCACGCTTCTATTGGGCGATGTGTTGGCAAGGCAGTGTCATTGAATGATAGTTGCATGTTTAGTTAGTTCACTTATTAATATCCTTTGTCAACCCTATTCGTAAGTTCAGTGAGACGTTTGTATTCCTGTGTAAGCCACGCCCAATCCACACAAACTGTTCCCAACAGTTACCAGAAGCACTTAAGGAACGCATTGGTTTTTTTATAAGCTAGATGAGAATAAAGAGTCTGTGGAATTGCCTTTTTGCATGTCCTGCAAGAATCAATGATTAGTCAAGTTCTTTTCATAAAGATGATGTTGATGAATTCGGGGTAAAATTACACACAGGCGTATGCCAGCTTTGGAACAAGGACGGAGCGAAAACTTCACGGCATGCATGAAACAGGTGCGTGCATCTGCGACGTCATGACTTAATACGAACTTGGAAGTCCGCGACAATGCGTCACAGGTATCTTGACCAACTGGTGCACGGCAATGGCTCACGTGATCAGGAACTATTATCGATAACCCTCAAAGTGTACATATTGATAAGAAAAGTTCTGCGTCAAAGCACAGTTCACATGCCTGCCAAAATGCAATTTTGTATTCTCTATAAATGTTTTGTTCACAAGCTTGGCTAGGTGTTGTTGTCAATCGTCTCGATTGATAAATTTGCTTTTTGTGTGCTAGATATTTGCCATCTCGTTTTTCCTGTCAATTCAAATCGGTGCATCAATATGGATGATGAAAGGGTAAAATGGTATGGCTCTCCTTTGGGAGTATGAAATTCATTAATACTTATTGCTGTTGCATATGGGAAACACGACAGCGAACGCGGTTGCCTGTTTTGTGCAAGGTGCGTACATAGAGGCAATAACCACACCACCTCATTTCAGCTCAATTCCCCCATCAATGGGTAAAGCCCTCTCAAGTATCTGTTTGCCAGTGCAGGTGGGTAAACGCAGCAAGCCTCCTCCAAGCCCCACGAACCGGTCACAACAGTTTTAAAGGGGGGTACCAAAACAGACGGAACGGAGAGGTATATAATGCCGGTTGTTGCCGGGACTGGAGTGCTGCCCCCCGGTCTCACGATAAGAGGCCCCCGTGAGTAAATAGAGTTCTGATTAAGTAGCCTACCGTGATAAATCACTGCCTAAACTTAGACAATCAGACTGGACGTATAGATTTGCCGTTGAAATTTGAAACTAGGCTACATCTGGGGGGTTTCGGATTACAATGTGGTAATTGCTGATATGTTTTTTTTATATTTCATTATTATTTTTTTATATCAGGAATGGACTTGGCTAGGAGATTTGCTGCGGAGTCACGCAGTTTATATTTGTCTTATGAAACTCTATACACAAGGTGGACTCGACCTGGATTTCTGTTGATAACTCCGATATCATCGCTATGCAATTATGTTTGCGAACAAAATAATAATGGGAAGCGGAAACTATGGGGAAGACATTGCGTGCACTTTGCAGAAAGTTGTGCCGAAGCCAACCGCGCTGATCCTCGATCCGTCTCCCATGCAATCGAACATCTGTTGACGAAGTGATATCCACGCTAAGGTGTCAATTTAGAACATACATCTTTGTGAGCGTAATAGTTTCATAATGGTCTGAAATGACTGAAACTGAAGCGCCAAACCACAGTGATGTAAAAACAAGAAATGTCCCCCCTGAACTCCGTGGTGGTGTTTAGAGACACTCCCAATGCGGTATAGTTATGCTAAGGTAATCCGATTCAAGTGGAACATACACCGGCAGCGGTTTGCCACCTAAAACAATTAGCGGTTGATAATTTTCCCTCGCTTGCGGTATCTGGTAATGTGTGGTTGTGGCGTCCAACCGTCCACTGTGGGGGGGGGGGGGGGGGGGGGGATTTTCTTTCTTTGGCAGCTTGCGAAGGCAACAGCGGACTGCTCGTGCTGGGCATTAATCACATATCTTGCCCATTACCTCTTTATAGTGGCCCCTCGTCAATTCAGTAAAGCAGACAGCCAGGCCGTGCTCTCCGGGCTGTTTTCCGGACCGAAAAAAAAAAATACAAGAAAACTCCACGCGATAAATTGGTTGCCTCTCTTATACTGTCCACTCTTCTCCGCACGTGTTGATGGCACTTTATTATTATTCAGGAGACCAAGCTGTCGTAACTGTAAAAGGGCACGCAAGTCATGCTCCGTTTCATCCACCATTGTAGATCAGACGATCTGTTTTTTCATGTTACACGCTAACTTAAATGTCAAGTTATTTTATACGAACATTCTACCCAACCATGTGGCCATAAAATTTAAATTTCCCCCACTGTGTCTTCTCCCCACTTTCAATCGTACAGTCACTACAATTACGGCTGTTTATACAACTACTTGACGATGACAGTTATGTGTACCGATCGGAAATAAAAAAGCTGTTTTTATGTGGTTTGTGGCTGTACTCTGCCTAGTTATTCTTAAACATGGCAGTAAAAAGTCAGACCGTAGAAGTATTTCGTGTATACACACAAGCGCGGTCCGTCGCATGCTCGTCACGCGCGTAAACTTGAGCGGGGTCCACTACGCAAAGCGGTCACGTAGCCTCTCCTCCGGGCTGATTGTGATGATACTTGAGGTGATCGCTCAGTCAGATGCCAAGAAGATTTTCACTTCATTTGTTGTAAATGGATGTACTAAAAATAAACTTGTTGCTCTTCCCTTCCAATACTGTGACTTATGGGCAGGTGTCAACCTTGGCCCAATTGCATACGGCTGCTAGCCAATTAGCTCAGCACGAAACATGTTACTAACGAGATAAAGTCAATCTCATGTTATGCAAGCATACGATGATATCACTGTGTGGATAACATAGGCTACATGACTGCTATTTGAACTAGTTCAGAGCCAAATCGCATCGGGCTATTGAAGGATACAATTACGTAAACCATTGAGTTGGCATAGACACTTGATGGCGCCCTTTTGGGTGTTTTATTTAAAATGTATGTCCTATGTTAAAAAACTAAATTGCGTTAACATCGGAATGTTCAATAGAAAAAGAACAACAAAACCAAAAACATCATTATGTTTGAACTGCAGTACACTAACTTGACCTACAAAAAGGCATTAACTTCATAATGTTTTAAAGATTGTAAGTTCTGCTTGTTGTTCTTACACATACAATAAATATTAAATGTCAAAAATAAATGATTAATCATAATAGATAGCTGTTCTCCAGAATCATCGTTTCTTATTTCATAAATGAAACAGTCTTTGTCAAATATGAGGTGTTTGGAAATCACTCCTTTAAATTTCCGAGTTCAACATTGACTGTCCATAAAAAATAATACAATAAAAAAACATTGCCGACTGACCGGGAAACGGATGAACCTTGTTGATCTAAAACTAGATTTGTTTCTACAAACCTGGTTGATTTGACCAGTATCGAAAAATGTCCATGTTTGTAGAATAAAGTAGATCCCACAAGACTAAATTCTAATTTCGATTGCAATTGTTTGAATCAATATGTTTAGAATGAAACACAAATAATAAAACAAATCTCAATGAAACCACGGGAAAAACGCATAAATTATTAGCTTTTTTTCTTCTAGAAAAACATGACCACAAACGCACATTTACCACAATTTAGATTGTATGGTATGTGTAATGGAAATAAGGCCGAGGTAGAATTTAACTTTAAAGAAAAGATTGGATAGAGAAATAATGTAATGAATATCTTCAAAGCAAATTACATTTCACGACTAGGTTGATTCATTTGGTATTGTTAATGATATAATTGTCCTGAAATGTATACGGCGTTTTGTGTTGAAGTGTGTCTATGAAATTACTGCGTGGCCCATATTTTTTTTTCTCGGTTTACAGTTAGTGTCGTATTGAATATTCCAGGGCCTAACAATGGTATACACTGAATAAACCTCACCATAAAAGGTATATTTTTTTGTATTGCTGTTAGGAAAAAAATGGTCGCGGGTAAACTGGCGTCCCAAGCATCGAATAATCAAATTCGGTGTTGTTTTTTTCATTGAACGGACCACCACAACGGGGTTATCTTTCCCCCGTTGTAATTGCTGATTGCATTTTCAAGGAAGTACATTATTGAATCTTGCCTTGCGTTTAACCTGTTTTCGGTAAAATGGTTGGATGCCGGATGAGGAGAGAGAGAAAAAAGAAGGAAAACAATTAAGGGGGGGGGGCATTTTGCTGATCAAAAGCCGTTCAAGGGAACGGCGGTGTGAACTGGCATGATCGAGTTAACAAAAGTCACTCCTTTTTATGTGTTTTATTTACACGTTTGCGTACCGTGACCTTTATCTATAAACGCATCTTCGTATCTCGTTTGATTATTTTGTTTGCTAATAATTATTTCCATATTCTGAAAGCATTATTTCCTTACCTTTATATATTTTAATTTGATGTTATAAAGTTGTTTTCGGTCACCGTGTATTGATCTAGCGGTGACTCAAAAAGAAGCAAGGTTCTTAACGTTTATCTAATTTATGTCAACTTGTTATTATATGGAATCTGTTGACATTACACTAGATACAAGTAGCGATGTGGCACCCAGGGCTGTCAAAAACGTCTCAAAAAGAAAGAAAGATGTGCACGTCCGGACCCCCTGTCAACTTAGCAAACACCATTACAATCCCCCTGATAAAAATATGGATAAATTTAAATGTATACAAACATTTCAACGAGCATTGTCGCTGTCGGCGCGGTGAACTCATGCATCATCGTGATATCCTTTTTTGTGCTATATTTCTTCCCCCCTCTGTGACATAAGTAGAGCATCTAATAGCTGTATGCACCATTGAACATCTCCATAGCCTTCTAACATATGGATATTATTTGTAGGACTTTTTTGTGCAGCTTCGCAGAGGTTTTGCAGCAAGAAACAAGGAAAGATATTACCGCGATCTTATTGGCGTGCAACGAACTTGCTTTTCCACTAAAACAAAGACTTAAAACTAGCACATGCGTACATTAAACTTGACTCGCTCTTTGATTTTCCCGAAAACAAATACTTGTAAAAGCCCACAGAGGGGCAGGGCCGGACTGACCATAATGGAAAGCAAATGTTTATACTTACCTCGAAGGCATTTAGTGTGGTGGTTTTAAGTGGGTTTACTTAAATTTTTCCCTGAGAAACAAAATGTTTTTTCGTTTGATCCTCGAAGTCCAATCCCCTCGCACGTCAGTATGTTCTCACATGAGATTTAAATCAATAAAGATGAGGTTCGAATCCCATTGTTTGTAATCCATCTCAAGCCCCTTGTCCCACCCTTAATGTCAGGTCCCCAGATCGACGTTTATACGGGGTTGAATAAACCAAGCTTCACCAAAGACATTTCTGTTAAATGTTATCAAGGAGAGCTGTCTCGGCCCTCCCGTTTCTTATACCAACAGCTCTCTTCGCGAGGTAAATATTTCCCGACCACTCGAGACTCTCTAGAACGTTGCTTTCACTATTCACTGCTCCCAAGAGTATTGCAATAATTGCTTTCTGCACTGTAAAGCAATAAATAAAAAAAGGAAAAAATGAAATAAAGAAATATATTTCTCTAAAAGAGTATCTTGAACCTAAAACAGATTAAGATCAACCTGTACCCCGAAGAAATAACTATCAACCTAACTGTAAACATTTGATCGGTTGAGGTAAATGTACAAAGCAAAAAGTATTTAAGAAATGAAATAAATTAAACAACAACAACAACAACAACAACAACAATACTGACATTAGTTATAACATGTTGTATACATAAAATACCTTTCCGAGCAAAGGCAAGAACAGTTTTTATAATGTTATGTTTATTCTTTTTACTGATGACGGGCAATTACTAGATAAGTTTGAAACAAATGACAGCAAAACAGGTTGACAATTTTCTCTCTCGAGATGAACGTCCCAATTATTTGAAGATTATTTAGTAGTCGTAAAAAAAAATGGTCCTTCATAATTTGTGCCGGTCACGTTGTCGTATCTTACGGATCGCAGTTTAGTGCCTCCGTTGTTTGGACAGCGTGGCTATACGGTGGCGTCGGCGACGACAACCGCCCGGTATTTGAACACCCCACTCCCGTTTCGGGTCAGAGGTCTGATTTTATTTCAATCGGTCGTCAGAACAGTTTAAGCTCATTTATCACCATTTGCCGTGTTGATGACAATGCGAACGGTGAGTTCGATTCTACGGGGGTGGGTTGGAGTTGTGAAGTGGGGGAGAGGGAAGGGGTGGGGGGAGGGGGGGGGGTTGAGTGATTTAACGAGAGACATAGTAGCTGCCATGTTTTTTGACGAACGCGTATTTGCGACAATATCATACCCCGGCAGCTTTGTTTGGAGTACGGAATTAAAACCTTGCCGCATGGGAGTTCAGTTTTGTGCGGTTTTGTTTTTTACGGAAATACGATCGCGGATCGAGCGACAGTTGACAGCAATTAAAAGTCGGCAGAAGATCTTACAAGTATTCTCCACGCTGCACTCTGACATTATTGTAAAATTCCGTCTGCAATTCTCCGGACCCTTATCATTTGGATTTTTTTTTCTTCTTCAGAAATGCGATCTGGGAGAAAAAGGGGTAGAATATTGATTTTACTCGCCACCACTTTTGAAAGTGTTTATTTTTTCCGGGTGTTCGGGATTCAACGCACGGAGAGCTTCTTCCTTGGTTCGCCGATGATAAGAAACTTATCTTTTTTAATTGGGCCACTTGGACCGGAGGGTGTAAGAACGGTGACGGGAGTTGCCGATGGTGATGATAGCAGCAAAATTGTCAGGATTCTTTTGATTCGATTTGTGAATAGTTTCCAATAAAAAATATCCAAAGCATATATAAACCGGTGATTGTAAAATCTGTCCTGGGGCAATAAAGCATGTCTTTATGAACTCTGGTTTGACGCATACTGTGTATAATAAAGGAAAGCGTGGCAATATAACTGCTCCGTGACGGCACAGCTGATGATGATTAGCACGTCCGAACGGCTGGTTCACTGAGACTAGCTCAGACTGATAAAGCCCAAGGGACGGAGATTGCGATATGAGCACGGGATGGCTCAGTCGGTACGATGATTATTGGCACGTCCGGAACGGCTGGAGTGTGGAGACTATAATATAGCTCAAACCGATGAACGCGCGGTACGCAGACTGCAATGTTAGCATGCCCCTGCTGGTGTAAAATATAACAATAATTTTTAATGAGCCCGTCTGAACTTCTGGTTACGAGACTAGCTAAGACAGCTAAACCTTCGTGTGATTGTGGGTTGTACAATGTAAACGCAGTGCCCTGTGTCCTCAATTATACACCTACCATACTGCCGCCATAACAACTGGTTCCCTGTATTCATTTAGCGATAAAATTATACAAACTCCTAGTAACTCAAAAGGGGCCTGACTATTTCCCCTATAGCCTCGGTCTGGTTACACGGATACCGATGGGAGTAGTATATTACACAATTTGGAGGTTGAGCCACAACCTACCTTCATAATGAAATACGGGCATATCATTTCAGTCAAATTTAAGATCACCAATAACTAAGCTAATGTATGACAAACCACCCAGACAATTACACCCTTCTGTATAGTCTCTTCCCAAGCCTCATCCAGATCACACACAAGCCACTTCAGGTTTCTGTTATAAAGCATTTAACAAAAGCATCAGTAATAAACCGGAATCCCATCGCGGGCGTTGATTACAAGTGCCTAGTCTCATTGACAAGCATCCTGTCCGTTTCGAGGTTACTATCTCCAAGCGTCTTAAGGACGTTTACTCTGGAGGCAGGTGTGGTAAAGAATACTCCAAATTATGACATTGCGAAATTGATTTTTTTTCCCTCTGTAAAATAGGAAGAATGAAATCACATTGTTGGACTAAAGAACAAATAAAATAAAACGCCGCGTATAGACCGCACGGTGCTAATATACACACTTGTGTAAATGGCAGCCAGCATCAATTGTGCCATGCAAATTTGTATTGACTTTATGTTATGGTATATTTTGTTCCCCTGTCTTTTTAAAAAAAGATTCAATCGTTTCTGCTTTTGATTAAACACCCTATTTTTCTATTATCTGATGTCTCTGTTGGCCCTATTTCTCTATTATACTATCAGAGCCGTCCACATTCTTGCTCGAAGGCCTTCTCCTTTCAGTTAATTTAAACGACTTGTGTTTTCTTGTGGTTTTTTTTTTTTTACTGCGTAGTGGGTGTGCATGATATGAAAGGGTCTTGCGGCTACGTATTGATGGGCCTGCTGAAATCGAGGCGTCGTTGACATTTACAGAAAAACATTACTTGTACGAATTCGTAATGCTAGAAATCAATACATTTGTAACGTTAAATGTAGAATGAACTGTCATTATTTTTAGCCGTCGTCACCGACAAAGTTTATAGCGATTTTTGCTTTCAAACAAACAAACAAACAAACAAACAAACAAACACCCCAACACACCAACAAACAAACCTAGTGAAATTAGTTTAAAAAGTCCACATTTTACCAAATCTAGTAAATTAAAACATAAGTAAATATCAGTTAGTATAACTTGAGTAAGGAAAGAAGAGTGCTTTGTGTAAAAAAAAAAAAAAAAAATCATAATTTTACATCCTGAAGCAAAACACAACAATTGTCGAATTAGGGTTAAGAAGAAGACAAATAATCTTTTGTTGAAAAATTCTTACCAACGCAAGAAAAACAGGAGTAAAGATTTCAATTGCCCAGAATCTGTCAATCCTTACGTTGATTCTATCACAAAACACTTATTCTTCATTGCGAAACACTCTATACATCCACACATGTGTGGCCTGCTTAACATAAAGTGTTAACTACTTCGTACACACGGCAGGTTCTGTCTGTTAATCCCATTATAGGGCCCTTGCTATTATTATCACTAGTGACCGGTCACATTGATAATTTGTTTCCCTCTGTCTCTCGCAGATGGGCGAGAAAAATGCGAATGGAATGCCCGTAACAAGCACTACTGATTCCTCTCACATCATAACTCATCAACGTTGCCGTGCTTTAGCAAGTTTCCTTAAAATAGTACACTGCAAAAAAACTGGGTTGTTCAATTGGGTATCTTTTTGGTATCTATTTTCACCAGTGATAGAGTAATGTGGATAACTAAACACCGTGTCTTTGTTGTCACATTTATAGATACCAAGTCAATTGATTTAACACTCCGGTTTTTACAGTGAAAATTGTTTACCTCTGTATGACAACTCGGCGCTATAATCCAATTGATTTTGTTTTAATCGACTTTACAATAGCTAGAGAAATACAAATTTTAAACAAATCCAGCTGGACAAATTGAAAGTTATCAACTGAAGCAATAATGCCCCAGCTCCCCAAAAGCTTACTTTACCAGAAGCATCAGCGAGCAAAACACGAACAATCAATAAGTTATGTTTCTAACAAATAGATTAAGAACAGATCTCTTTAGGCCCTACTATCGTCCTCATAGAAGAGGACGAAGAAGAAGACAAGAAAGAGAGAGAAACAAAATCATAAGCAGCGAATGTAGCTACAAATCCACATGGTATTTTACGTAAGATGCATCACACATCGTCTCGGTTTAACGTAAGGAAGGAGATTGAGAGTGGTCTCACGAAGGTCAGTAAATCCCGCGAGAAGCGAAATTCAACACTCTCAAGACGATAATAATGTCTTACCCTCCCCCCCCCCCCCCACACACACACGCAAAACCCCTCCTTCCTCTGTAGATACCAGAGTAATACCCTAACATTGATCCGAACTAAGGGCGGATAAATCCACCACGCCAAAGTGTGCTCAATCGATTTGCAACCCGAGAAAAATATTACTTCCATCGAATGGAAATTTCTTTTAAATACATGTTCGGGGGGGGGTAGCAGTTCCTCATCTCTGAGACAACATTATTTGCTGGAACACATCCTTTTTTCATCAGCGAAGAGACCTATATAAAATTACAAGAGTGCCGAGGTACTGTTTAGTGAGGCAGCAATTATCATGTAAAGTATGTTGCTTGCAGCGAGCTCCTAAGTGATTCGAACACGGTGACTTGAGGTTATGTTCGGTTTGCATTAGTTTGTTTGGAGATTGGTTCGACGAGGTTTCCCCCCGTCCCGGTGTGGATAATAGGGTTAGGCCCGGCATTGATTCCAACCTCGAGCTTGTTGGCCGAGGATACCCGTTTTAGAAATGGAGCATCATCACTGTATCAGGTTCCCTGTGTACATTGACAACGTTCACTTGGTTTCGTGTAAAGGAGTCAGACTATAATCTCCTTCCAGGCCTCGGTTTGATCATGGTGGGAAACAGAGTCCATTATGTGACAAGAGCAAGGGAAAGTCACACATGCGTCCAATAATGAGTAACGGTGACGATGCTGTGACTTTTTATGACGACGACACCTTCAGAAACGACGACGACAGTGAAGACTCACACTTTGACGACAATGTCAAACGACTACGACGTCAACGATGATTACAACGACGACTATACGCCAAACGACAAGTACAACGACCGTGACACCTCCGACGACATGATAACTACAACAGCTACGGCACCATGGCGACGACAACAGGGATAATTGCAACAACAGCAACGCCACAAGACGATTACAACGACGACACTGACGGTGACGCCAATGATGATTACAACGACGGCTACGGCAGACGATAATTACAACGACCACGACACGTAAGACGACACGACGCCTACAGCAGGGAAGGACACTGTACGCGACCATAATGGTTACAACAACGCACATCAACGACAATTACACGATCTGACACCTTAGACCACGACGACTGCAGCAGGAAATTACAACGACGGCTACGCCCAAGTGACGGTTGCGACAATGACCCCAAACGACGATTAAAACGGCGACAATGCATTGGCGAGTTTAAACATGACGATTCTTCAAACCGACAGTGACATTCGCGGACAGTCGTTCTGAACGCGGGAGTTTATAGGAGTCGAAGGCAATTTGATCAAGACAGCAAATCTCTCTCTCTCCAATCACTGCTGCCAATTCCCAACGATGAAAACCCCATTACAACCATAACAGACGTTTGCCAACTGATTGATGGCACCTTGTTTAAGACCAGATATAAATGTATCCTTGCCTTTGGAATTGATACAGACTTGTCCCGACGTGCTTAATATCTGTGTTGATTGGTTGTTTGCTGTTTAGGAATGCAACACAGCGTACGAGGTTTTGCCAATAATAATTGGCAGGGGATAGTTTTTGTCTTCTTCTTCTGCTGTCGGAGCAGACTCGGCTGAATTCGTTGATGGCATTTCCAAACTGTCAATCTGGTTTATTTCCGTTTTCAACTTGAACTGTTGGTTGTTTAGACTGCGTTTTTTTTGGGGGGTGTCTGAGCATTGTGTGTCAACACGCATCGATGTCACATCGTCCCTGTTTATGTAAACCTCAGACGAACTCTTCGAAGGTTTGGTTTGATAATCTTATAATAACATACTTATTTAATGAGGTGTTTGTCATTCCTGATGACAACCTTGCTGGGTCGGCAGATGGTGATTGTATCAGTCGAAGTTCAGATGTGTCTATATTTTACTCAGATGTATGGACGGATATCCAATTCCGTTTTATAATTTACGAATACAGAACGATACCGTACAAGGGACTGAATACCCTAGCGCGGGAAGAACCTTTTTTTTCTTTGGTGGGAGTAAATTAAATCACATTAATTAAATTAATTCGTCTGGTCATTTAATTAGTGTAGCTAAAGTAAGGCTAAACTTGAAGAATTAGTCAGGCCATTTTTTTCATGTGATGGAAATTAGGTAGTGTCCTGACGTCTTGACCCTACCGATGTAAGGTACATGGAATGCGGTGAGATATTGACAGACAAGAGATTTCACCCTCTCGGCGGCCGATCATCAGAGAACAAAAGCCTTTACGTACTGCCTCTATTTCCAGGATAAAAATTGTAAGCATTTATAGTTCATAAAGCAAGACAAACATGACACAAATAAATCAAGAGTGATTATGGCGTCGAGGGATTTCTGAAACACTGACTGCTTCTGGGAAATAATTGAAGGAGTGGAGACAGCCCACGCCCTCCACGAGGGATTGAAAACCATGAGGAGTAAAAAATCGCAGAGGATTTTTGGCGGATGCTTTATTTAGACATTTATACCCACGGACTCTGTGGTTTCCAGGTTTTCTATGGCGATGATTCTAAATTGGGTAAATAAGATTGTCGATGGCTCAGATTTGATCGTGATGCGTCTAGCTCCCCATGTACAATTGCATTAATTGATACTGACCCTCATTAAACCGAGTAGGCACCAGACCCTTCCCCCTTCAAGACTCGCTTTCGTTACATGTATTCGAATGGCTGAAATGCAAAATGTCTGCACTGTATAGACAAGGACTAAGTAGGTCAGGTCACAGTCCACCTTGCCTCCGGCAATGTACGTAGTCAAGATACCTTAAAGCTAGCAATCATCAAAATGCCAACTCGAGGTTTCAAGAAGAAGAAAAAATTCCGCTTGGTACATGCGCAGAAGGTCCCTAAATGCCTATGTGTGACCTCGGTTTGATCATGGTGTGATCATGTATGTACTTCGTGCACTAGACTTCAGAATCCCACACAGCGCCCTCACTGAGGAGGCAAAAAGGAGGCAACTCATTGGATAGCCCGAACATCTGACGTCACACTTCGAGGCTCGTGTTTTACGCCAGAGACCGGCTTCGAGCGTTTGGAGGAATCCTGACAAACGCACCTTTGACCTCGCGACTAGTCGGACAGGGGACCAGTCTAGCAGTGACCATCTCTTTGACTAATAGACCGGTGCCTGTCCTTATCCTTGCGGATAAGGACAGCGGACCAGTCCACTCATTGGACAACAGCTGCTCTTGGTGCGTAAAAACATGCGCGTGACCTCTGCGTTCCAGCAGCGTTGTGGTCTATGCAAGGAGGAGGCCTATCAACATTTAGAAAAAAATGGCACATACACGGTGCTCGCATAGCGCGTTTACGGCGCGTGGAAAGCGTGCACGTAGACACAATTAATGGCAAATGTGTTTGTCTCATTCGATATGGACCATCTGTAGATATTTGCCTTTGGTTTTCATTGATGTTATTGGACATTCTATATTGAGCTAATGACAAATTCCCATCATCGTGATGAAAATTACTCCAAGAAATTGGGACTCACATCTCTCCGAATCTATTGCATTTTTACAATTCCTTTAGATGGAGGTAGACTGAATTGGTGAGAGGCAGTCATTTGTACGGGGCATGTCTCCAGCGAAATCAAAGGTCGACTTGGGACAAAATCAAAGAAATATCACACAAAAGAGCTCGGAGGAAAAAAAACGAAATCCTATATATTAAAGAATACCATTGTAGTGTATTGTGATTGCGACCGATGACCGTGATATTAGCGAACAGGACGGGGGTATAAGTTTGCCCGTGAACGCGGTGTCCAAAGCCCTGCGGTGCTAGCTAGACACACGGCATCCGGCGTTTTGTTACAGTCGATATCTTTTGAGTTGGCGATGACATGGTAGTGTCAACCGCTAGGGCCAATAGCCGTATCGTTTAACGTGGCCATGTTTCCGTGAAGGCGTACTGGTGTGCACAAGAAACGAAATCAGCATATATTGCAACTTGACACGATCGAGACGTAGGAGCTATAGACGCCTACACTGTATGGCACTGATGACCAACATCATAAATACACTCCGCCATGTTGTTCGGCTCCCTGGCTCTAGTGCCCAATAAAGTAGTAGCTACATTTACCATTTCTTAAAAAAGGAACCATACTTTTTTATGGTGCTTCAGCCTCATTATTCAGTTAAGGCAACACCGATTAGAATGAAAAAAAAGGAAAACTTCGCATGACCCGGTTCCGGGGCCCGTGGGCCAGCATGATTCGGTTCCGGGGCCCGTGGGCCAGCATGACCCGGAATCTGTGTCAAATGACCCAGAAATGAGTCAAACTGACGCAAAATCTGAGTTAAAGTCACTCTTAAAAATCTGTTTCCGGGTCAGCCTGACCCATAAATGGGTCAGGTTTCCAGGACCCGCAATCCGGGAACCGTGCAAAGAATGCCAATAATCCAAAACATTCAACGCACTGGCCTTTATAAGATAACCAGCAACACTATCTTCTATTCACTTTAACAAATAAAACATTCTTATAGGTTTCAAAGCCTACGTCGTTAAAATAAAGACGAAGCTCCAAGACTTGATTTCTAATCTGGACGAACCTCAGGACGCAATCCTCAGCGGTAATTATCACCTACTGATTGTTTTGTAAGAAAACCAAATCCAAGCCATTTGCGCTCATCTCTAATCTGTTGACACTTGAACTTCTTGTCTTTCGCAGATCTCGCAAAATCTCATCAAAACCCAATAGCCCACTCGCCAGAGATCGTCATCGCAGCCTAATTAATTGTTTCACGGTTAAATTGGCAGTTAATATCTCCTACAGTGATACAGAAATCAGACCTGATATAATCCTACCTTTTTTTAAAAGGATACCTTGATTTTCGTTCCCAGGGTTCGCTAGATTTTGGAGAACTATTCGGAGTGACTGGATCTACTATGAGATGACGGTTTTCTTACGGGGGTCATCTTCAGCTGCGAAGGGGGGTTGAGTCCGCTGGGCAAGTCCCTATAGGTATGTGGTGACGTGAGTGGCTGTACCCTAGCCGGGGAAACTGTCATCAGTTGGATTACAGCACGGTTTCACCTCGTGCAGAGAGTACGCGATGCCGGGATAAGGCCGTCTAATTCGTCTCGTAAATTAAACCGCACTGGGACCTTGGGTTCGCCGACCCGAGATTTCGGGACGATCATCCCCCGAGCACGACCGGTGGAACTGAGCAACGGTAAAAAAAAAAAAAAAAAAAAAAAAACGAGAGAAGAGAAAAAAAAAAAGGAAAAACATTGACAAAGAAAAAGAAAAAAAAGACAACGGGAAAAAATTGTGTAGATTAATGGAGTTGGCAAGATCACCTGACTCGTCCATTTATATTTTTACGTTTTTTATGAATTGATACCCTCTGGAGAGGAGGTCGACGTTGCATGAAAGAGCTCAACATAAATCATCTTGAAAACTATCAAACTTTCAGTAAAAAGAAACGGTGGCCATAAACAATCTAATCAACCGTGTAGTCTATTCGCATACAGTCATAATTTAATAAACGAATCGCAAAAAGAAGGGGATAACGGACCCCCCCCCCCCAAAAAAAAAAAAAAAAAAAAAATAATAAATAAATAAATAAAATAAAAATAAAATAAAAATAAAATTTAATAAATTAAATAAAATAAATAAAAAATAAAAAATAAATACCATTAACTTATTATAAAACAAAATTTCATTAATAACTTTTGCCTGAAAACAACAATATTTAATAAGAAGTTATACTCCTCCCAAGGCAAACAAAACACCACAACCACCACCACCACCACCACCACCACAACAACAACAGCAACAACAACAAAAACAACAGCAACAACAACAAAACAAACATTGTTGTATTGCTCTTCTCCAAACCATTGACAGATAACTTTGATAATCACTTGCAACCATTAATACACTAATTAAAGAAAGAACAAAAAACGTTGAGAGTATAGCATTTGAAGACACACCCAATCGCCATTGACAATTGACTTTTTTTTTATCTCTCTTGATAATTTTGCCAATAAATCAGCGTTACGTTGACAAAACCAAACGACGACCTTACCTGTAAAGTGCGCTATTTTTGTTTCAATCATCTTAAAGCACCAGTCTCCATGTTGAAACGCAATGGTGATCAAAATGTCCACGAGACAATTTGCGCTGTGTTTTATTACGACTCTGTAGGTTGAGTGGGGGGGGGGGACCACATTATACTCTCTCTTTAAAGAATTCAAATTATGACGTTGATCTTTACTTCAGGATGAACGGTTGTATGAGAAACACGCCATGGCGCCGAGAGGGGAACGGGACCGACTTATCGTTCCATCTTCATTAGTTCCCGAACGTCTTGAAGAATATCTGGAATCATTCATGGAATTATGAATTAAAGACGGCCAGGCAAACTGAAGCCATTTCTGCACTTATTGGATAGTTAGTGCTTGAAACATTGGATACACAGCCCTAAGGCTATTTTTCTGGAAATGATGGTCCTTCTTAAGAGAAGGTTTTTACAAGGTTTAAAACATGAATAGAAAACGACAGATTGGATGAAAGTAAGATTAGAACACGTCAGGACAAAATAGACGGTTGGTAATAGGAAGGGGAAAAAAAACCCACAAATCAAACTTGTTCATCAAAACATGACTTAGTTGATGTCAAGATTGTTTGTTCAATAAAAACCGGAAAATGGAAATTTCAGTACTTTTCCTGAAATCAAACCAACAAACAAACAAAATGTGCAGAAAGTATATACCCATCAGTAGTAGACTTGAATGAGACCATCTTATATTGTGAGGAGTGATGGCTCTGAAAAGAGCAGTCACTGTTACAGCTAGTTATGGCCTCTTCAAATATTACTTGCTATCCTTTATCGCGGCTCCACACCGACTAAAACTTGTTTAACTCCTCTTTACACTGTTTTAAGTCTCTGTTTTTTTAAAAACCCATTTGTTTGAAGCTGCTTATTTGCAATCTACTTACTTGTAATGTATCTTTCACTCACTGTATGTTCTCTGTATGCGCTTAGAGGCTTTTGCATTAGGCGCTTTACAAATGTCCTTATTATTATCATTGTTAGGATTGCAAGGGTACACAAATTAATTAACAAAAAATATATTGAAACACACTCCTTTATTACATTATGTTCTTGAAGGGCTTCTTGCATTCGCCTCTGCATCGCAGTGTATTTCAGCTTGAAGAAAACAACTCGGTAGAAATTTTTCTGTCTGTGTTATTTTCCCCCGCCCTCCCCGCAAAGATCGTGAAAAAATGTGCCACTGACCATTGTTTTCCACATTATTACGTAGAGAGAGAGATAAATGTTAAAGGGCATTGGGAAAGAGATCGCTGGAAAACCCCGCGGCAGGTTCAGCGCTCGCACAAGGGGAAGACAGCAATAATAAAAAAAAAAGAGAGGAATATATACAGAAACGAGTTTTCGAACCTTCGGGGCTAGCTGACCAATCATTCTCGGCACCGTCGCTGATAAAACTACGCGAATCCTCACTCCTCTTCTTTGCCAAATTGTTTGAAAAACAAAAGTCACGTATATAGCGGTTTCTCTCAAGGCTGCTTTGTATTAATGCTACGAAATTCTCTAGACCCCCCCCCCTCCACCTCGACTTGGAAATGCGAGTGGGGAATCAAACATCGTAAAAAAAAAAAAAAAAAAAAAAAGTTTGCATGGTTACTTAACGGAGAACAGTGGAAACGATGAGAGGTGGGGGAACGGTTGGGAAAAACTCTAACAACGGTCCCCCTCGGGGGAAAGTGGAGAGAGGCTCGGAGCTAAAAAGACAATTTGTGAGTGGTAATCCGTTTCGGTGTTGAAGTCGAAGTGAAACATAATGAGCTGGTAAATAGTCGTATATGGCATGATTCTTAAGTGCAATTTTGAGACGAAATAACCATAGGGTTGTTGTTTTGTCGTGGAGCGGTGTGGGCAGGCGTGGGTTTGGGGGGGGGGGAGACGGCTAAGGAGGGCCGAGCAGGGATGGTGGGAGTGAGGAACTGATATTCAAAGAAAGGGTTTTGAGAAACTGAATATAAGAGTGTGGATCGGCGCAAAAGGTGCATGTTTTTTTTGTTATAGGTAACAATAAGCTCGTGTACGTACATGCCGAGGGCAATTTATTTTTCTGCAGCACACGTCGGCTATGGAGTCATCAGTTAAGGGACAGGCTGTTCTTCACTATCCCTTAACTGTTGACTCCATAGCCAGCGTGTGCTGCAGAACATAAATTTGCATGCCGGGGTATGAAAGCAGGTAAGACCTTTTTAGTCGCCTATAGACACATTGTAAATTAGTCATCACAGACGCAGTTGTGTTATAACCAACACACACACGTCTCGTGTATTTTTAATTAAAACGCCAACAAAACTTTCGTGAACTTTATACCCAGAATGTCAACATTACACCTGTTCTGTATCATGATTTCCTTGGAGAAACTAAACTGTAACTCCAAGGGACTCGTCAGTTCATACACTCATTAATGGCATAATGAACTGCAGTAGATGATTTGTGGGCACTGCCCTGTCATTACCCCGCGTCGATTCCACGAAATTTTGATTCATTAGTATAAAACGTCCGCTTCATTAATTTTGGCGTGAAAGGGCAATATCAGGGGTCGATTTCACAAAGCACCAAGATTCATCTTAAGATGAGTTATCAGTATTGCCATAGTGATTTGTATTGTGACATCACTCTTTGATAAGCAACTGCGATGGACTTGCAGTTACGATCAGTCTGAACTCTTTGTGAAATCGAGACCAGGTTCGCAATCTTATCCATCAAATCACCATGTTTTCGTTTTATCGCCGAGTCACAAGAACTCCAATTTCTCGCTTGCCTCGTAAAAACCAGTTTATCCTTCACCAGAGTACTTTACGAAAAAAAGAAATCAAAAAAGAACATAATTGTGATATGAGTTTACTGAACAACAGTAGTGCATCCTGCAAGAGGAGTGGGTTTGACATAATAGCTATCGTGCCAAAGCCACCCCACCCTCCCGTCTCCACTACCCCTGGGGTTGCATTATGCAGTATGCAGTCCTGTTATTGATTACAAACGTATCACAATTATGGTCTTTGCCCCCCAAATTGAACTATATCATTTGAAAAGCACATCACTAAAATTGGAGAATGCGAACAATGCCTTAAATAGGACAGCTTCACTGGATATGACAAAAAAAAAAAAAACACAAAAACCATCACAAACCTTTTCGAAGCCATTGCTCGTGCGTGATTGGACGGAGAAGGCGTGGGAGAAATGCCAATTGGTCCCAATTCCCCAACCCTCTACCCTTTTTCTTTAGTTCGCTACTTTTCAACCGGGATGTCGCATTTAACTGTAGACCAAGCGTCAAGGTAGGCCGAACGTCCTAAAACTTAATGTAGTCCAAACTTATTGTGGCCCGTAGCCCAAATAGCTGACCTAAATTATGTAGTCGAGGCATATTGTAGCCCGAACCAATGATCAAAATAGCAGTGCGGGCCTAAATGTAGCCCAACCACTTGACCTAAATGATGTAGTCAAGACATATTGTAGCCCAAACCGTTGAAGTTAAGTATGTAGTCCGGGCCTAAATGTAGCCCAATACACCTGATATCTAAAGAAGTATAGGCATGTGTGCTAGCCAGCCATGTACGTCAATGTATAGCCCGTTTTACGTTGAAGTTTTGGGCTACATGAAGGTGCCCCGGATTCGTGCACGTTGTAAACTATACCTTAGATAAAGGATGGTATTATTTCACGAACGATCCAGAGCATTGTCAAAGAGAAGTACCCTGAAACAATAAACAAAATAGCGCACGTAATGATCAGATTATCAGTGACGTATTGCGTTCCAATCATGTCCGTTATGGTGACTGTGGCTGCGGCTGCAGCTGTTGCCATGGGTGTTGCTATATAGGGGCTGCCATTGCTCTGATGCATGTTGATGTCATGATCTAGCCTTAGCCGTAGCCGTAGCCACCACTTCAGAGACGGCATATATGTCACACATTTAAATTTGATGAAAAAAAAACACCCCATCAAACGTTGTTATGGAGGAATAGTTTCACTTGTTAACCCAAACCGGTCGTGTAATTGAAAAACATATATATATTCATTTGATAATACGAAGGAAATTCAACTGGTTTCAACTATTGACGTGGTCTCTACAGCGTGCGCGTGGTAACTTGATTTTAGAATGAGGAAATTCGACCCGCAGGTAGTAATGATGTAAAAACTGGCACTGGGGGCAATCGCAGTCAGTGCATCCGCGGGTTAATTCTGACGCCTCGACACCTCAGGCGGTGTGGGTGTTTAATGGCAACCTATGTACGTACCTCGTGTGGAGTACAGTGCAACAACGCGCCCGGTTTGCGTTGGACGAGGGTGTACGGCGTGACCGCGCATTAGACACACGCCGTTAATACGATGGGAGACGAGGTACTTATCTCAAGGGTCTGTAGTGGCCGGGATAAGTTACCTTTGGATAGCTGAGGTTTGCACCGAGTGATTTTAAACGGTCTGAAGATCAAATGCACGGCTTAGCTGACATTTCCGCTCGGAAAATAAGAGAGTTATTCTGGTATTTGAGCGAGTTGATGGACACGCTGTTAATATTTATAAGGTGGAGACGAGGTACTTCTCTTAAGAGTCTGTATAGGGTGGGATAAGTTACCTTTGGATAGTTAAGGTTTGCACCGAGTGATTTTAAACGGTCCGAAGATCACTTAATGCACTGTTTAGCTGACATTTCCACTCAGAAAACAACATATCGTTTAGTTATTCTGGTATTTTAGTGAGTCGATGGACACGCTGTTTATACAACGGGGGACGAGGTTATCTTAAGAGACTGTTGAGGTTGGGATAAGTTAATCTTTGGATAGCTGAGGTTTGCACCAAGTGATTTTAAACGGTCTGAAGATCACTAAATGCGCGGTTAAGCTGACATTGCCACTCAGAAAATGATATCGTTTAGTCATTGTATTATTAGACTCTGATTACGATGTGGTGATTCTGAACCGGTAGTTAAAGGAACATTACAGAATTGGTAAGAAAAAAAACTTGTAAAATATACTTTTGATCACAGATTTACATAAAACTTACACGGTTTAATGATGATGTTAGTAGAAAACATCCCTTGAAATATTTCTGTCTGAAATGCCATATTTGATGAGAAATGAATAAATAAACTAATTTTCCGATTGGAGTTTATCGCTTAGTGAGCGTTTTATTCATTTGTTGAATCTATATGATTTCATGCAAATGTGTAATCGGTTTTTCACTATTTTCTCGTGACCCAGATGGCCGATCGATCTCAAACTTCTCCAGGTTTGTCAGTTTATGTATATGGTGGATTACATAAAGTGCTTACACTGCCAGCAACTGTTTTGTTAATAGCAAAAACCAATTCTGTAATGTTCCTTTAAAACAACTCGTCGTTTAAATTAGTATGCTCTGATCGTCTTCAGGAGAACAAACCCATCTATGTAAACACGAGTTATTCATTATAATAATAATACTGTGTTCCTATGCGCTTTATCGCATCCCTATAGGGGCGTATTAAAGCGATTAATATTGACTTAGCATTTAACAGGATAAGCAGAGCTATGTTTAGAATTATATTATGCGACACGTAGCACCTTTTTATGGTTTACAAGGTGCTGGGGCGCATTCAGCACTGTTACAAACAACGGGGCAAATCCCTTCTCTTACGCGCATTACACAACACTCGAAATGATGGCTTTACGTCCCATCCGAAGGACGAAGCAGTAATGGATAAGTGTCTTGCTTAATGAAACGAGTGCTACGACCGGGACTTAAAGCCACACTCTGCTGATCAGAAACAGCAGAGCTTGAGTCCAGTGCGCTTGACCGCTTGCATCACGGCATGCTTATGGAAATTAAAGAAAACGAAAACAAATAAAACAAAAAAAGTGTTACGTTGACCGGTTGGTGAATAGAAATTATATCTCATTTAATATGCACCGCATTGAGAGAACACAGACCGCTGAGATTTCCCTGTGTACATTTGATAAATCACCAACAGATTTAGAAGTATCGGTGCCAATATAATACGAGCATAGACAATTAGCCTCATCTATGGCTAGTGCTTGGGGAACTCACATTCTGTAAGGATCTAATTTGCCGCTAATGTGTGCCGAATCTCAGCGAACATCGTTTTAAGAATTGTCAAGAGCATTGCGGTTCAAGTCATCTCCCATACCCCCCCCCCCCCCCCTCACACTGTCTCTACTTCCAACCCCCCAACCCCCTCCCCGTCAACCTCATCCAAGTTATAAAAAAACAAAAACAAAACCGCCAAATTACACGAAAACCACCCACAGTTAGGAACGGCGTTGGACCCACGTTTCGGCTGGACTTGCCCCGGGGCCACGAAAGCAATTCTATACCTCCTCGCCCGAGAGACGGTCTAAAATTAGCCTCCCTCGGAGACTTCCACGCGGTAAATCTTACCCGTTTCACCATTTTTTTTTTTAAGGGATTCCACAATCAAGAAGCGCTCAATCTATAGGGTTACCTTATAAAGTTATTGAACTTTGTAATTATTTTCATTATTCTTGCATGTGTTCTCGACGGGGGAATTTCCCCTACTTTTTAAAGCCCGAAGTTTGACTATAACTGGAAAATAATCGTGAGAAACATAGCGAGAGACAATGACCTCGATACAAACCGTCATTGTCGTCTGTTACATCGATAACGCTGATTTGCAAGAGGGGGAAACATGCTATTATTATTAACTCCCAAGTTCGCTGTTAAGAAAAATTGCGTGCCGCACACCCTCGTATGTCTTTCTGGCGTGCTAATTGTAACAATAGCACAGAGGAAAGTTACCATCACTTCTTATAAGTTCATCGTTATCCTGTTCGTAGGTGTGACGTGATTCGATTGTAAGCCACGCCCACTTCACGCAAACCGGCACCATTAATAACCAGAAGTCCACATCAGGAGTTGCATTGAGCTATTTTGTTTGTTTGAGGATTTATGCAAGACAAGTTTTGTAATTTGCTTTTTCGTTCTTCAGAGAAGAGTGATAAAGTTCTTAGTGTTCATGGTTTGAGCCTCGAAATAGAACGAGTGCCAAAGTAATTTACATTCGTCTAGTCACTGTTTGATAGCATTTACAAACAATCGTTCAAGGGTACAATACAGTTCCACAAATACAGCTTTAATTTCGAATCCCATAACTCCATTTCCAATTCATAATGAAGCCCCGAGCGTTTCTGTCTCCCGTCAGCTTTTTCCACACGTTGCGATGCACTTTAAATTATCATTTTTTTCCCCCGCCAGTTTTTTTTACTCTCTTGTTTCGCGGGGAAATTGATCTGAATAAAGATCCGAAATGAAATAATACAAAATAGAACCCAAATGTCGCGGCCCTGACGGCACGCCGCTTAATGATATAATCGCTGTTTTTTTTCCTCACGTCAAAGAGGGGGGATTGCTGTGCGTCTGCTGGCCGTGTTCGTTCTGATGTAATTTACACATTTTTTTGTACTCCTTGTATGGATCGAATTTAAAGTCCTGCTGTGATGAGGGCACGCCGCCGTTGCGCAGAAGGCATGTGTGCTGGGTGAAGCGTGCGCTATGCGAGAAATCGCGAGACAGGAAAAAAATCTAATTTTCCCAGCTGAAAGGTGGCGGTTTTAGAATGAAATATTGATTATACTGTCCACTCTGCTGATTTCGGCACATAATAATTTTTAACTTATATCAGGCCTATTTTTATTCTTGTTTTCCACTTGTGAGAGTAATGTAAAACATATATATTTAATAAGATTGTTATCAAAATGTAAGAAAAAAAAGAAGAAAAAACGGTGGTTAATCAAGACGTCTCTTCGTGAAAACGTATTAAAGAACGATGACCCGTCCCTTGTGCGCACATCTGCAGTATGTTTTTCTACACAGTGAAGGGCGGGCGCGTCACATGATCACGATCCCGCTGACGACATACGGGGGCCGCCTCTTCGTAAAAAGCAAACACGACTTGACCTAGATGCTGGTTTTTTTTTTTCTTCTTTTATACATAAAGTAATTTGCATATGTTTGTGGGTGATTGTGCGTGTCTTCGTGAAGACACAAAATGCGATTTAAAATTCTCAGATGAATGCACACTTTACCAATTGATTTCATTGAGAAATCTCAAGCATCATCTTGACGAAGCAGACACTCGATCATGTCTTAAGACATGCAACGAAAAGAAAACCTCAAAGTGTGAAACGGTGACGAATTTAGGGCAAATCACCCTGTATTGAGGGCCAATGTAAGCGCATGCTTACATATTAGAATATTTGCATTGTCTTAAAGGTATTGTACACTTTTGGTAACAGCTCAAAATCAGTGTCCACATTTTGTGTGATTAAACATATGCATGAACAAACAAACCTGTGAAAGTTTGAGCTCAATTGGTCATCGAGGTCACGAGAAAATAGTGAAAAGAGACCTTATGTGTTTTCTGTTTTTTTTTTCAAATTATCGCGCGCGATAATTACTATTGTTTTACTCGTTTCTCAGAAACGATAGCATTTTAGGCAGAAATATTTTAAGGATCCCTTTCTACCATTACTTATTTTAAATAGATAGATAGATACATTTATTCAATGTTGCAAATAGTGTATAATACAGAGTAAAATGGTCAAAATTACTTGAAAAATATAAAAGAGATTAAAAGGTGAAACTTTAAACAAAGTGCAACATCTAGGTCCGGGAGAAGCATAGCTTTTGTTCCCCAGCCTATGAACGGACAGACAAAAAAAAACAGACAGACATTAAAATACAGACAAAACTAACAGGTGTAAGACAGAAAATAAAGCCGTTACTATTTCCACATACAAAAATTACATGTAAGTTATGTGTGAATCTGTGAATATTGCGTTTTTTCGATCTTACCAATAGTGTACAGGGTCTTTAACCACATCGTACACACTGTTCAGCTCATATAAAAGCCACGCTATCTAAGCTGGACCGTGTCACACGTCCTAGAGGGGTGGGGTGGGGGCTCAAACCGGGGGCAGTGATTTGGTTAGGAGGCGGCAGGACAAAACTCTACCGGCATCGGTCTATAAAATCGGTATGTCAGTTCTCAATTGATGAAACCAAATTATAAAACTTAATTAATTAAGCAAACATAATATAAGCTTAAATTAACCCAGGCAATACTGGGACATTTAAACAAGACACTTAGATAAACAAAAGTAGTCCCCCCCCCCCACCAAAAAAGAAGCTAAACAAACCCTCTGAACCTATGCAAAGAGCTTGGAAGCACGGACAACTTACAAACAATCTTGAACAATGTATCAGAGGTGCGTTACGACCCAACAGGTCCCTCGCTTGACTCCCCCCCCCCCAAAAAAAAAAAAAAAAGAGAGAGACACAAAACTCCACCCTTTTATTAAAAAGAAAATACTGAGGAATTTAAGAACATTTGAGTATGCCAACGGCATTTATTCTCCCTAATCAACACCCTCAACCGCAACACCTTGGGGTACAAACCGTCGATTGGTGTCAACCTCATAATGTGGACAAATCGGATAATTTGGAAAAATCAGAAACGTCTGTGTTTGTGTAAACGCTAAACAATAATGTATCTGCTGTCATTCCTAATTCACAGGTGGGTAAATACGGTGCAATCTAAAGCAACAATTCACCCTAGAACAAACAAAGCTGTTGTCCGTAATCAAGAACAGAAAGCAATCCCGAGTTTGTACAAATTGCTCACACGCGGTTTGAGCGTACAGGCGAAATGACAATTTTCGCACACCATTGCAAGCGTGATCGCTGCAAGCTCTTTACTTCAGTACCATCAGCAATTCTTACTTTCAACTTGAACATTATATATGAGTTTTGCGCGCCTGATTTACTTGGGTTTGGAAATCAGTTCCGCCGTTGAATTAACTGCGAAAGGGGAAGGTGTCCAGTGGATGGAGGAGCTGGCTGGCCGTCCATGCGGGGAAAGGGTTATCGACTCGTAGGTCATCAATTGTGGGGTTTACTTGTGGTCATTGTGTAATGCCACTTTTGGGTTTGCCTTATTGTCTCATCTTGAACTCGATGACTGTCTTCGGCTGAAAAATTAGGACCCACTTCGTCGATACCTTCCTCGCTATAATTAACGTCACAACTGTGTGAAAAAAGGGGAATGCGATGAATTACTGATGTTCGTGTCACATCAATCGCGCGCAGGGTTCGATTCCGACTAATTGGGTTCGCCTTGACCGTTTTTTCCAGTTCGTAACAGGTAATCGATTCTTTTTCATCACTTATTCGCGACTAAAACCGCCTAGAGGGAGAACGACTGACTGGAAATATAATTTTGGATTGTTCAGCTGCGAAGGAATTGCTGGAACGGTTTTTGTTGTTGTCAGAGCAGCCCACTGTAGTCACTTGTTTAGTCTAATAAGGTATACTTTACCCGTGAGCGTTATCAGCCGACTTGAGTTAATGTAAAGATAATGAAGCAAGTGAAGAAAAGAAAAAAAAATGAAAAAAGGGTGCGGGCTGCCCTCTCTAGTTTCTAAAGAAAACGTGACCGCATCATGCCCAACATGGCAGACATTGATGTCGACGGTGTCCGTGACGATTAATGGCCTCGCTAACTCGACACTGTTTCCCATTATCACCTGTAGAAGGGAGGGGGTGGGGGAGAGAACATCGAACATAAAGAACCTGTAATATATCTCAGGTACTAACCACGTACCCAAAGGTCGTACCCTCACACTGTTATTACTTGTTATTATTGGGAAAACTGCCCGAGGATCGTAAGGGTATCGACTACATCACACAAGAGGTTGTCCTAGACGACTGAACTCCCGTGCTCCTTGTATTATAGACACTGCAGTCCTTATTGGCTTCTCGGTTGTATTTTCTTTATTTCGTTTTTTCCTCTCTGTCTCTTCGTTATTTTTCTTTCTGTTTCAGCCGGGGCGAGTCCGACCACACCGGATCCCCAAGGGTCACTAAAATATAGGACAGCTTGCCCCGCAGCATTTTGGGTGAAACCTGAACGAGTTTGATAAAACCTTGTACATGCACAACGTTTTCCCACTTTAGAAGCTTAAATGTGCACAGTGCTTCTTTTTTTGTTTTGTTCCAGCGGCTTTTAATACCAAACTAGAGTGCTACATGAAATGTCTATCTCGGGTTTGAATATTGCAATCCTCGGTTTCAGTTCTAGTTTCTAAATTGAAACAAGAACACTGTAGAACGTTACACAGAATCATGGAGAACTTCTAAAACTCTTATTCGTGTTTCTTTCTCCCTCTGGACAACTTTAATTACCAATGTATTACATTTCCCACAAAGTGCCTGAAAGATGTGTCTCTTATAAACAAAGGCAAGGGAAGCATGTGTTTGCCACAGACAAAATGATTTTTGTTTTACTTGCAAACCTCGTCAGAATTGTCTTTTAATTTGATATTCTCCCCGAAGCCAACGCGTGAGATGTCTTTGACCCGTCGAAGGTGTATACACAGGTCCGTTACCCTGACGTACATCCACGGTACTGTGACCTTATCGCATCGCGTGGCCTTCCCCTGGAAATAGCAGGTGGCGCGTGTTAATCGCATTCATTACCACTAGGCCCTATGTGCATGTTAAACAATAATGAGGCATGTTCGAAGGTTAAGAGGCAGGAGACAGATCTGTTGTTTGTCCTTCTACATGTTGTTTTAAAGTAAAACCGAGCATTGCTGCAGGAACCCAAAGCATTCCCGAAACCATGCTCAACTCCTGAGGAGTATGCAGCACCGGCAACAGCAAGGGCGCACGGGTCGTTGATCACGCACATAGCAATCTCTACCGCCCCAGTTACCCGTTCTACTCCTGGGTGACGAGAAGCAATTATGCTGAATTGCATTCATAAGGACACGCATTTTTTTCTTTTGAGCGGGATTTGAAGCCACCCAGTAATCTACACACAACGATACCGCAGTCGGATTCGGTATAGGCAGCCTCTCCAATTCTAGAAAGTAAAACCCGAAGTAGGCTCAAATTGAATCCACAGTACTCATCTTCGACTGAACTTGTTCAAACGATTTCCCTCCCTCAATCGTTTATCCCTGGCTTGTCAATTCTAGACGACCTTTATTAAAGTAAAGTAGTGGAGTTCGAAAGAGCAAGAGAAGCTTACCGTTCCAAGGTTTGGTGTAATATCGGAGAGAGAAAAAATAAGGGTTAAAACCGCAGAACCTAAAAACAATTTGGGCAACTCATCTTTACACATAACATCAACCAATTTACAGGTCGCTGAAGTTCCTGGCGTGTTTCGTTTGTTTTTGATATTTGTTGCCCACAATCTCTTAATAATAGTCATTTCATCATAACGGTCTCGATATGATTGTACTTTTTATACATATATTTTTCCAGTCAATATCAGCCAAACTTAAATCAATTCCATGAACGCATTCAAATTCACACTTTTTTGGTCGAGTTCGATCAAACTAGGGTTTCGTTTTATAGCCGCCGGGTACTATTGCATTCTGTGTCGTTTTCTAATGCACACCCATGATTTCGCTTTATACTCATCCATGCTCGTTTTTGTAGTCAATTTGTTTATAGGCATTCAAGGCTACATTTAAAACCATTCTTCGGTTGAATTTCCACCTATACCTATGTTACAATTGATGAAATTGAATGGTCGACCAGTCTCTTGCCATTGGCTTGTACAAAACTGATTGATATTCACGACCTAATGAATTTGAATTATCTGAATTGACCGGCGAATGCCCAACTGTGGAAATTGTATAACCCCTTCTGACCGTTGAATGCTGGTCGGAGCATTCATTCCCAAGCGAAATTGAATGAGCCAGGCGGTAAATCGAATTAATTTTTTTTGGTCGAAATTAACCGAGAGAAACTTTAAACATATATTTGTTCCAGAAAAAAAATGCCCTGTAGTTTGTGGACACCCGTGATTACAAAATGGTGCTCTGGGATGACAGTTGTCATTTAAATTACAGACGTTAGATTTGTGTCAAGTTAAAAACTCCACTCGTGCGCACTTAAAGTGATTCCGCGGAGTACCAGTAAGTTACCTGGTACTTTGCTTTTACTGCCTAGACTGTTGAAATGTACAGCGATTACCAATTCAGCACACCGCTGGTAACCCAACCGACACTTTTAATGAGGTTAGGCGCAGGAGGGTCACACTACTTCAACGTGAAAGAGTACATTTGTGTGTATTAAATTCGAGTAGCAAAACTTTATTTTACTCGGTTATCGGGTTACACAAAATGCATGTATGACGGATAAACTTATTCTTCAAACCCAAATGATGGCATCGATACTTTGGTAATTCGATATTTACTTTACTTCTTACGTTTACGTGCAATGCCTTCAGATTGGTCGAGTTCATACAACCATAACTATAATATAATGGAATCGACTCTACATAGTATTGATTTCGAATATCGTCTCGTCGAGGCCAGTATCGATTACGTCCTTAACCCTCCTTGCTCCGTCTGAAAGTCGAATTGCTGAAGTAAACACAAATAACAAAACTTATGAAATCGACTCTTTGTCGAGACAAGTATCGATTCCTGAATTATGACATTTCTTCCCACGTCCCTCTACTCGTATAAAGTTTCAGACATCACCCACGCCTTGCTCAGCATTACGTCTGTTACAAGGCTGCAAGATTATAAAGTCATATATATTTATATCCCAGGGACTACAATGAACGACCAATCGCCGTTCGTCAGGGTCGACGAATCTCCCGTGGAGGCTGCCAATAACGTACACCAATAATCCCTTCCTGGATTCTATTTCTTGATTTGGGAACAGAAACTGTGGGGAGGAATCAAAACCGCTGTAACGCTCTGAAAAAAATGGCGCTCCATATCGGTGTTGCAAAACTGTGATTAAAGACTTAGTGCTGTAATCATTGCTTTGTATGATTTTATTATTTACTTTGTTTGGCGCAGCGTCTAATTGTTCCCGAAACATGTTTAATTACATAGCTTGATATGAGATTTTTCTTCTAGTCGGTTCTCGATTACCGTGCGTTATATGTAGAGATGAACACGATATCTACGCGATTTGTTCCAATAGTTAAATTTTTCCCGCGTTTTTTTCTCTCAAATGTTTAATCTCGGTTGCGTACCTCAAAACTCGAAATAAATCTCCGCTGATGATGTTTCTTGCGTTTGTTTATATTATCTTTGAATCTTATTTAGTGCGTTAATCTGACAGGATTGCCTGGTTGGGCGATCCTGTGTTCCGCAAACATCTTCAAAGATACATTTTGAGGAAAAAAATTATGTATACCGGTTGAGGTTAGGACAGATGACTGCTACAGCGGCCGGCAGTGAATGGAGAGGTACTCCAAGGGTCTATTTTGTGACCTCTCGAAGCACCCAGGCTTGGCTGAAGTATTAACTTGTTTCATTCCATAATCTCAGAATTGCTTATAAACGAGCGTCCTGAATTGAATGGGATTATACCACAAGGTTCCATTTTGTGTCCTCATTCCCTCATCATGATCCCGTTTGCTTATGATTTCTAGTTTTGGGGTGGGATATAAACACACCAGTATTGTGTGCCACTCGTCTACAGGCTGTGCCCAAGTATCCAGGGTTATCACAACACACTCTCTCGATTTATTTCAATTCTCTGTTCCTGTCCAAATCGTTCAGCTATAAATATAAACGACAACGCGTATATAATTATTTATATGTGGTGAACCCATTCGGCTGATTTTGCCATCTGTTTCTGTGCGTTGACGTATTATGTAGCACTTTGTCCGGGCAATCACCGGATGATCCAGCACTCGGGGGCCGTGCTTCATCGCCAATCTGCCCTTGACGGATGGCCGTCTTCTCTCGGTCATACGAACCGTCAACAGTCGGATTAAGTGTTATCGATCAGACACTATTCAAAATGCATCTACCAAGCAAGTCGCCGTGTTTTTTTTCTTCTCTCTCTGAAGAGTCGCAGTGCGTATAGTAATGGTTTGTTATAGACAGCGATGAATTGATGACCAGGACTGTTGCTGCGGCTAGTTCACTGTTTGTCATTATCATTAGTGATTAGTAAAAGCCATAGTCAGCCGTAGCCAACAGCCAGAGTCAAGGCCAAAAGACGTATACAACACGGACACAGTCCTCACGGTGATTGAGGTTGTGCCCTTTGTAAATGGACTGCAATACGCGTCATTGACCACCGTCTTTGATGAATTGTGCACGTGTGAAGAGCTATCATTGGCTGAGAGTCGTGCGTAGCGCGTACACGCGTTCGCTTTTTTTATGTTTTACATCAAAGATGGCGGTCAATGACGCGTATCGCAACCCATCTATAGACTGTGCAAGTCTCGCGCATATCAAAAACGAGAAAACAACTCGAACGAAGACTATATGTTTTCTATGAAATCAATGTTCTTATTAAAATTATATTTAAAAAAAATTCTAAAAATACCCATAGCAAGTTGTTCTAAATAAAATTTCAATTTCTATGTAACAAAACAATTTGTTCAAATTAACATTGAAACAAAATTAAAACTTGGGAAGAAGGAAGCTAATTTTCAGAAACCTCAATTGCCAATCACGCCCGAACTATGGCATCCATCATATATTTTTAATGACAATATGAACGTCAGTTGGGCAAAATTCTTAATTTATAACAAACAACCGCAAACGGAGGTCAAGTCTTGTTCTCGGGTTGTCTTCGTTATTTTGTTGAATTGATTTTACTTTCTAGTGTTTATGACTCAGTATCACACTCCCAAGAACATGTGATTTTCATGGCCATAAACTACATTAAACTAAAATAATCCCACCCACGTAAAATCCATATGGTTGAGACAACATTGGTCCCGGAAGAGTACGCGCGAGACTTTAACAGTCTATTATTACCATAAAGCCACTTTGTCTAATCCTCAATCTTACATCATTGTAACGAAATCGAGGCTCGGTTGGGAATAGACTGGCCCCGTTTTGACAAAACCGCATCCAACAGTTACCGCACGAAGGGGGACATTACAACGGTAATGGTTGCAGAAGTATTTTGTTTTGGCAGATTGTATATGCGTATAGGAACGACCACTGCTTAAAAGAATATGTTGTATAAAGAACATTTTATAGTTAAATTTATATTTTACAAATACTTGCCACAACAATTTTCAAACATTGAGCTTTAATTTGAAGAAGAAAATAATCATAAAATGAACTGATAATATAAACTATTCTTTCGAGGACATATAAAACGTACACTGCCAAATTTGTTGTGTTAAATGGATCAATCGGTGTATGTAAACGTTAACAGCTCGACAACATATTAGCTATACTAGACAACTTAGAGTTAATTTATTTCCATAGCAAATCTATACAGGTTTACCTTTGACACTTAACACCGTCGGCAGTTCACGTAAGACGGGTTTATGTATCTCCAAGGGTAGGCCTACATCAATCAATCGAAAGAAAAAATAATCTGATCACAGTTTGGTTTCTTGGTAATTAACACCACCGCATGTCAGTGTTGCCGCAAATATTATGCCGAAAGAACAAGTACAACGCAGTGTATGATCTGACACATAGGAAAGATTGTGTTGGTCAAAATTCATTACTTTAACTAAAACTCAGCCGAACTTAGTATCTTGCCCTGAGGCAGCAGTCGAAGAGAAAATCTAGAAAATACAGTTGCAGTTCCCTCTCGTAACAGAACCCCGAAAGAACATTGTGCACGATTTGTACGATTCACGGTGATCAAGTAGTACTGTGAACCCCTGGGCGTGTTTGAGGGCGACACTTCGCCCGTGTTTCAGCCATTCTTCCCGGGGTGTTATTCCAACTGCCCGCTGGATAATCAACTGCTTATACAAACAACTCCAAGAGGGGGTGGCGGCGCAACAGTAGAGCCCCAAAATATATATTTCAACTGGGATACGTGGCTCAAGCCCAATCACTAGGATAGATAGAGGCACACACATATGGAAAAGGATGATGCAGGATGGGGGATGGGGCCTAGGCGCTGGATGGGTAGAGCCACCTCTAGGTGATGTTGATTGATAGATCCAAACATCACTGCGGCCCGAGCAGACGATATTGACGGCTGCATGCATGCTGGCTGCTGCCTGCGCGCGCAATCCCACAATGCTGAGCGAAAACTTCGGCTGCGTAGTGTAGAAACCATGACGCGGTACCTTGTTAACAGTGTATGATAGGCATCGGAGTACACACACACGCAGATGATGCTGGCTGATGCTCCAGAGCTAGCGGCACGTATCGGAGACTATATCTAGGAACCGTTCAACAGTAGCCGTCTCAAATTACTCGTTTAAGGCCGACTCAGTGAAAGTCGATCTCAAAATCGTATTTTCCCCTCTCTCTCTCCCTCTTTCTCTCCCAGATAGTGGAGTCGAAACGATTGGAATATTGAGGGCGAGTGAAACCCTGAGCCGATCATCTTCTGAAGTGGCTTGATGCTGAAGGAATAGACGGTGATTAAACCACCACCAAGATGGTACGCAGTGAGGACGAATGCGATGGGCTCTACCAACAGTTCTACGCCGTTGAGAGAGGTGAGTCCAAACCCCGCTAGCACCGCCCGAGCGTGGTCGTTAAACATAAAAGTCAAGTCACTTCTAACTTATTGGAACAATTTAATGTATTCACGAGACATGTGGCTCAGGTATCCGTTCAAAATGTCTCGTACTGGGATAAAGGCACATGTGTTCTCTCGAACATTGTATCCAGCTATCAAATCACTTTCATTTGTTCAACCCAATACCATTTTTGTTTGATCACACCTTCCGTAGACACCGGTAGCTTGGCGAAAATACTATTAATTCGTTCGGTGTTAAAAGTCACAACTCCAACACGGTGTTAATAACGACCAACAGAAAACCTTTAAAGAAACACCTCTCTATGATGCGTTTTACACAAAGTCCTACCATCAAAATGTTTTTCGTGGTCACACTGTGGTCTCATCTCATGACTTGCTTGCACCCGGCTACATGTGTGATTTCACTCTTCCCTCTTTAATCATTTCAAAAGCGAACCAGGGTGGGCACACTCTATGCAAAACACCTGATGAGTGAACCGCCAACAGTGTTTTAGTGTCAAAAGACACACCCATTCTGCTACTGAGATAAATGTATTCAAAGTGTCGGTATAGGACCGTAATTAGAAACGTGTAGGTATTGTCACATAGCAATATAGTACTGAAAAATTCAATTTGACACAGAGTTTTTTTTTGCAGTGTTTCCGTGTTGCTCAAAAGTGTTGTTTTCCCCTCTCTGACGTATCCAGCAACAAGTAAATCAAACAAAGTCTTCCTCATGGAAAAATTACTTGTGATTCGTATCAGTCGCTTCTATAACATCGTAATT
Source organism: Pycnopodia helianthoides (assembly GCA_032158295.1). NCBI lineage: Eukaryota > Metazoa > Echinodermata > Asteroidea > Forcipulatida > Asteriidae > Pycnopodia > Pycnopodia helianthoides. The sequence continues at coordinate 1,388,058 of CM063263.1, forward strand.
ACCGTCAGTGCCTTCCGTTAATTTAAAGTGAAAATGGTTTAAGTTCCAGCCCTGCGTAAAGAATGACTATTTGAACTTGTACACGTTTGCCCAAGATGTTTACAAATTTTGTGGTTGTACGAAAAACCAACAAAAAACATCATAACAATATAAGGTGAAGCAAGGACGCACGGAAAGGAGAAAAAAATGCTTTCATGAGTTACAAACTAAACCTGTTTTCTTTTCTGTTTCTTTTTTTGCGAACACTTTATTCGGAAAAGAACCGCTTATGAGAAATTTCCGGAAAATTGGTTCTTGTTTGCGTAACGATAATGATGTTTGTATTGAAGTCGGGTTGTTCGGAACTTTATTAAGTTCTCTGCCAATAAGCAAGGGGAGCAAGGGGAGCTATAGTCCGTCCATTCTAAAATAAATACCCGGATCTACTGGGATCGCAATCGATCCGTAACCAGGATTCCCATTTAGCACGACCCGTGTTTGCATCAGTCAGTCTTTACCTGGGACTCTTAAAGGTGCGATATCATCACTTTCCTGAAGAAGAAGACAAAAAATCATTTCTGAAAATGTGATCAGATTCTGCACATGCGGCCCTCCTGTGACTGAAATTAAGCTAGTATAGCCACCAAAAACAGTCTGGCGCCTTCATCTTAAGTGCGCGGCATCACCAAAAAAAGCATATTCTTCAATCATTACCGGTTGCTCATAACCATTAATTCAGCTCTAATTGTTCCGTGGAAGCTCAACGGGATAAGAACTCTGGGAAGAGAGAGACCATGCACGCTATTTTTATGATAATGTTTAGCTGCGATAATTTGCTCTTGATAACTTCTCTTCATAGCTCGATGACAGGCCAGCGTATACTAGTTGTTTATCGGAATGTCGAAACGATCGTACACCTCACCTTTTTAGGAAAGGTGAGGGGGAGGGGGGACGACGAAGCGGGGGGTGGGGTGGGGGATGAAGCAGGGGGGGGGTATTATCTGCAAGCAAAAATAAAAATAATTCCATGGCAGTCTGTATTGTATTTCAAGTGGTCTTACATTTCGTGTATTACAGATATTCTTTTCCTCGTCATTTTGATCTGTGCACAGAATATACGGTTAAAAAAGTAATTAAAGTCAGATTCACCACGCACTCTCAGATTTATACAAAATTATATATATAGATATAACTTTTTTTTAAAGAAAAATATATAAGATAACCTTCTTTGAACGTTCAACGTCAAAAAATAAGGGGGAAAAAACCCTATCGCCGACTAATTTACTTCATTTCGTCTGATATGATGTATAGATGAAAATGTCCAATAGTATGCCCGCGGCATACATTGGTTTTATTGTATACGTCCACATGGGCGACGTACCGTGTCTTCGTACGCATTGATATTTAAGCCCATTCCAAACTGAATGACAACGGTCTTGTATTAGATTTGATTTTGTTTTTTTCCCCCTTCAAAAAATCTCCACGAAAGCAAAAAAAGGAAAGAGTAAATGTAAAAAGTAAAAACATAAATAAATTTGTCTGCCAGTTCCAAGCAGGTCATGTGGAAGATTGCATTAAAGAGATTAAGCGGCGACGTCGATTTTTTTTCTTCTTTTTTTTCTAAACGATACAGGCATATCACCATGAACAAAAAGAGCGCGAAGATAACGTCACGTGCCTAATACCCGACAAACATTGTGGATAACTTCAGCCTCCGGCAGTTTTTGTTTCTTTCTTTTTTTCTTCTTTTAAAGACCCGATGCAGTATCGGTTGATTACTCCTAAACTAAATTAACGAATACAAAATTCGTAATCTGAGTGCTTACTGGGTATTAGGAGAACCAATCGCTTTTAATAATCTTCGAGAAAAATGTGTAAAAAAAAAGAAATCCAATCCTAATCCGATCGCACTTCTTTTTGCCTTTTGATATGCATGGACGGCAAAGGAAAATATAACAAAATATCATTGAATAAAACAATTAATCACTGCGAAATGTTTACTTTCTTTACACATGTACGGTTTCAAAGTTTACCCCCCCCCCCTCAACACTGTACCTAAATGTAACCTTATTTAAGTCGTGCCTAGACTTAGGTACAACATCGGGGCTACATTTAGGTCTTGACTACACTTAGGTACAACATCAGGGCTACATTTAGGTAGTGACTAAACTTAGGTACAACATTGGGGCTACATTTAGGTCGTGACTAGACTTAGGTACAACATCGGGGCTACATTTAGGTCGTGACTACACTTAGGTACAACATCGGGGCTACATTTAGGTAGTGATTAAACTTAGGTATCAACACCCTGTTGATTAGTAATTGGGTAACACGAACACGTCTCTGTATTGTTAACGGTAATGCAAAGAAACTTTCATCCAAACAGTGAATAAATAAAATTAAAAAGTTGGGACTACATTTAGGTATCTGGCTAGATTTAGGAACCACACACCAACAAAAGTGTATTTCAGGTCGATTTCCTGACAAATTCTGCAAACATACACGATTGGAATGAACGTTATGTTGTGTTTTTAAAGACTAATGCCTAACCTCCACTTGGTTATAGTTTGTGCATGTGCCGAAAGAGAACAAATACGTCTGGAAATGTCTACAAATGGCGCCTCACTTCTCCTAAAAAAAAACCCACACAAGCACAAAAAAGACCCATTTTGGGAGTTATTTTCTGGCTTCGCGCGATGGTGATTGCGAGCGCAGCGTTGTTCTAATGATGTAACAATTGAGTCGTTAGCGTGCAATGTCCTCAACTGATCACCACAGAACTGTCTAATCGCAATGACAACCGCCGCTCAAGGGTGACATTCCAAGCAACCGTTCATAACTCGCTCTGCTTGGGATTAAACAAGCAGAACTGAGGCCGTGTCCTATGGCTACGGCTACGACTGCGTCATCATGCGTTAAAGTGTATGGACGTCCTTTAGCAACACCCTTAGCAACAGTCGTATAGCCGTAGCTGTTGTCGCCAATTCGAATACGGCCTTAAGTTTTGCAAAAATGCAAAGAATATGCCTACATCAAATGGGGACCCAGTTATAAACGGCACACGTCTTATTGTAGCATTATCAAGAGTTAGTTATTATTATTATTTATTGCGCCATATAAATGCTGTTATAGATATATAATTAACGACTGGATTTAATCCCCCAAAGGATTGATAAAAAATGAACAATTCAACTGAACAAACGGACATTAAAGATAACTGTACTCTGGTCTAATTAAACACCGTAATCTAAGACATGTATGCAACTGGACAAAAACTAATATAAAGTGCAGTTTGTAGTTGGCTTTTTAAAGGGACTGTGTGCCCTCTTTGTAATTCTCTGAACAATAGTGTTTGAATTTCTACCCTTTTGATGACCGTGGTCAATATTTTGAGAGCCGTCTATTATAGTAGGATTGTTGCTTTGAAAATTCTACTTGGCCACAATTACCATTAGAAACAATGATTGTTTTTAGGCGCGGTTGAAATATAATGGCTGTCGAGACTTTACCTTTAAGCTGAACTAATCACTTCAATCACTTGTCATTTTTGTTTTAATGAATTTACCTACCCCGCGCAATCTAAAAAAAAGAGATACGACACATCACGATCTACAGAGAGTGACGGGGGAAAAAGGGGCTTCAAGATCACTCATTGAATATACAAGACAAACACATATTATTTGACCACACAAATCGTCTCGATCATCTCTACCTATGCCACTATCCTACTTTGCATTACTGTCTTTCGGTGGCGCAGGCGGTGAACTATAATTTCATGCAAAACGTTCCGTGAGCATTGAGCATCGTATTGTTGCATGGTCAACTACATTAGATTGACATAATTTCAATTTTGATGTTTTGTTGGAATTTCTGATGCAATCAAAGGGGGTAAAAAAAAATACACTTTCCCAAAACACGGATTGAGACCAGTTATTTATCGTAACTGACTTTTCAAATTCTTCAATATTTTTTTTTTTTTTTAAGTGATTACAAATTTTGCGGGTACAACCATTATGTAAATCTCTTTTGGGGGAGTTTTGGCTTTGAAAAGAGCCTATGTTCTGGTCTCGACGTTTCGAACAGTATACTCTGCTGGTATTCAGGAGAAGCTTCAGAACTTTAGGCATCAACCTTCATTTACTTATTTTTCTTTTGAATTTGTTTATTTTTATTTTTTACTTATATTTATGTTTTAATGGTTTTGTATTTAACTGAACGAACTAAAGAAAGAGGGACACAGTCAACGTGCCCCCAAAAAACTAAAATCACATAAAATGATTGACAAATCGAAATAAAAAGGTTTTTCGCCATTTTCGTTTCGGTAAAATCTGGTTAATCGGGACTTCGCTTAGTTCTCATAAAAAAAGGTAAATGAATAGAAACTGCACCGATAACATTTAGTACATAACCTATGCTTCATTGACTCCCGGTCTTTTTGGGCTTAGTCAGGCGCGGTTCTAGAGCAAAATAGTTTTTCGGGGGGGCTTGACCATTCGCACGTGACGTCACCCTTTAACTTTCGCTACTGCTATTTCATTGTGGGAGTCGAAAAGCAACCTATTTATAAAAATAAAAAAAAATTATAAACAGCGCTGGCGGAAACCGCAAATTCTAAGCACAGCGCTTGGCCAACGTGAAAATAGTAAATGGGTCGAAAAAACATTCTTAACCGTACCAAGTAGTCTGGGCCAAGACTATTTATGGGACAAGACCTTGCGAATGTATTCATTTGAATTTTTAATGAAGATCCAGTATTTTCCCAGCATGTATCTTCTTCTTCCTTTTCTTGCCTTGCATTCTATTCATTTATTATTCGTTTTCATTTATTAATTGTTTTATTTATTTACTCTTACTATTGTTATTGTTAGAATTTTGTAATAGTCCTGTTTTTATTATCTTGATGTATTATGATTCCCCTTTTATTTATTTTGGGAGGGGGGCGGTGGGCTATACAAAGTTGGGGGTAAAGCCCCGTCCCCAGCCCCCCCCCCCCCGTAGAACCGCGCTTGGGCTTTGTTCCTTAATAAATAGAACAAGATGTTTAATAATTAAATTACATCAATTTCGATCTTAAATGAATGGAAATAATTCGATAGGGATAGTAGAGCGAGGCTTTCCTTGGCGTCACTTAGCAAGTCTTGACATTTCCCAGTTCCATAAATCGTTACATATGTAACGTTTCCTTTAAAGGGGAAGGGGGGGGGTAATATTACCGGGTGGATTTCTTTCAGTCCTCTTGGTTTTTATAATTTCATCATACAATCAATTACCTGTAAATATGCAATCAAATTAGGGGTGGAAAATAGGTTACCACATTGCATAAAAAAATGTCATTGATTTGCATGGGATTCCGTTCCCTTCACACCGGGCCTACTTTTTTTTTTATTAATCCAAATAAGCAAGGGTGTTTTTGCTGCTTTAAAAATGCTATACTGTTCTCCGACTGATGGACAGTATTTCTTTGGAAGATTTTTTACTGGAATGAGCGTCGAAAGAATTAATTGAGTTTTACGGATTTGAAAATCTCTTTGAAACTGACAATGTCATGTCTTTAATGTTCGAGACGCTTTCTAATACACTGGCGAAGATCAATGCATGTGTGTTTGTTAAGCGACCTATACAAATACGACCAAGATGGTTCGAGTACAATCAAGGTTGAAGTGGAAGAAGAGGGGAGGGGGGAGGGGGGGGGGCTAGATTAGGACAGAAATAATTCGTTATCTAATGCCAGAGTCCGGTTATGCTGATATGGAAACGATTATTCGACGTTGACTAATCGAATTATGGCAATATGGGTGTCACGACTCAAAGTATCGATGCGGTATTTCAATTTGGATGACGTGTGTGGGCACGGTTTCAAAATTGACTTTAATTTTGTTTTCTACAAGTTTACCTTTCCCTTAATGCAGAAGCGTAAACAAATTATTCGATTATTCGATTCTTTGCCGATGAGTGATCATTCCGCTAGAGTTACACATTTTGTGTATCGTTTATAAATTGAATTGTTACAGCGTACGAATTCCGGTATGCAACTATCAATACCACTGGTATCGAATTGCTACAGTGTGCAAATGTTGGGGTCGGATTATTGAACAATAACTAGAGCTATACTGTTACTTTTTTTTAGTAATAATCCCCTGATATCAATTTGCCCTTGAAAGATGTTTGGCTGAAATGCTACAGTTTTTTGAGAAATGGGTAAAACAACTTAACCTCGCGGAACCCAAGCCTGATGTTTGAAAAAACAGTGAAAACATGAAAGGTTTTATTTGTCACTATTTTCCCAGTGCCTCCTTTTGCCGATTGGGCTTATACTTTCACACAGTCATACAAAGTGTGGATATGTGGTTTTTTGACAATAACTAATGTTGCCTGCGTGCTTTTGAAGAGTACAGTATATCGGGTCCGTTGGGGGCAACGGGGCAATTGAGTTCTCATTATTGAGTCGAATTGTCCATCCACTATCAATAATTAACTTGAAAATGTCCTTCTTTCAAATGAACTGTTCATTTTAATGGCCATTTTCTACCCGTAAATGGTTTTGGTGAGAGCGCGTGACGTCGTTCCACTCATCTGTCGAAGGGAAAAAGAAGAGAGAAAAAAAAACTGAACAGCAGCTTGGTTCAACGATTCCCCGGGTCGCTCGAACACATCTGAAACTTTCATGGTACATTTACCTCGAAGACGACATTAGACGTCAAAGTTCGTGCTCACAACCACGGATGTCGCAGTCAACAATAAAGTGAGGAAGGTCGAAGGTTCGCATCCCACATAAGGGCGCATTTGAATATAGCTTTCCCCCATCACGTGGGTAAAAGCGACAGCCTTGTGTTGTTCGACTGCATCGACGAGCGAGAGGCAAACTAAATTAGTTTTGTAGCATAGATGACGTTCAGACAAATAGCAATAAAAAAAAGGTGCAACGCCAATGTGTCAAACAGTCGTGATGTATTTGTACTGATCAGGCTACCCACCTCTCGCCTTCATGCATTCCCTAACCACCCAGACTTTCTGCTTCTTAATTTCCCCTTTTGCCGTCCCAAGTATATCCCCCGCACACAAAGACACAATAGCAATCTCGCCCGCGTGTAGGAAATGAACCCCCGGTTTCGAAGCGTACAAAATACCAACGGTGCTCTGTGCGGTTGTATCTTTATGTTGAATGTTAATTTTTTGATGCCTTGTGATTGCAACCCATGTTGAGCGTGCCTGGGCCCAAGACGGGCCATCAATCATGTTTAATATTGAATAATTTACTGGACGTGCTTGTTGACTGACTGTCTTTGCACCCTAATATGCACGCCGTTAAGGACGGCTGCCGGGTCCTCGGGATCTATCAAATAAATCGATAGGAAATAATGTTTTTTGAAAGATGAACCGTAGCAGACAAAGTGACAGGTTTTTTCAAAACAAAATCAAGATGGATGACAATTATCATAAATTAGATTTCAATTTTAGAGTAATTTTTTTTGTGTGAATCCGGATGGTGGTACTGATCATTCTAAGAGTTGTTATTGTTGCTGTGTTGTTGCTGCTGCGTGCTGTTGCGCTGTTGTTGCTGCTGCTGTTGTTGTGTGTTGTTGCTGTTGTGTTGCTGTTGTTGTTGCTGTTGATGTCGCGTGCTTTGCTTGCTGCTGGTTGTTGTTGTTGTGTTTTTGCCGTTCTTGTTGCTGCTGTTGATGTTGCTGTTGCTATTGCTGGCTGCTGCTGGTGTTGTTGTTTGCTGTTTCTGCTGCTGCTGCTGTTGCTGTTGCTGTTGTTGTTGATTTTGCTTTAGGCTGCTGCTGCTGCTACTGCTGCCCGATTTACGGGTTAAACTTGGTTAAACCATTTGTTCTAAACCTGTTTCCGTGGCGAAACCATTTATGTCCCTCCTACTCTAATCAACGTAACCAGACTTCGGGGGGAACCAAATTTATTGGTTTCAAAAACCATGTTGCCGTCATATCAAATTTAGTTTGGTAAAATATTAGATTAATAAATCGCGAAGGAAAATTATGAGTAAATATGTTTTGACGTACGGGCAACATGATTTGTTTATCAACTATACTGTAGGCGGTTCGTTTTTTTTCTCCCTGTGTATCAACCACATTCTTCTGAGATACATTACTGACTTTAATGAAATATCCAGCAGTGCTATTGACCATTATTTCATCTGATGTTTAACGCAGTGAATCAAAACATCACTCTGGAATGCTTTTTCCGATTGGGGCATACCTTAACGATCGACGTGAACCCAACCCCTCTGACGCCGGCATAAAAATACTTAAATCTTAAAGTGTTCTTGAAGCGCCAAATTGGACGGTGCCTGCCCTCGTTAGGCTACCGTTAATTGCAATTCCAAACGGCAGCGTGCGGAGGGACCTGCCGCGGTCGCCAATGTTTTTTTTAAAAGTCGGCCTGACAGCTCACGTACGTTCTTAAGTCGTTCCGTCGAAATAAAGCAAACATTTCACATTTAATATTGTTGACAAGAAGTCAATTTTGAACTTATTTTTTTTTCTTCTTCCCTCTTATACACAGACAATTTTTGTGGGAACTCATAAGAATGCAATATTTTGTGGGGCATAGTAATTTTGTTATTATTTTTTGTTTTATGCCTGGAAAATATTACAACTTCATCAATATTAATGGTTCTATAGGTCACATAAATTACTACCCCCACCCCCAGAGAACTTTGTGTGATTTCTATATAATCGGAGTAAAATCAACAAATCACTTGCGAATGACGTCATTGGTGCGCCATTTTGAACGATGCAAATTGCATTCATTTTGTAGTGCCCTGTATCATTTGCCTTAATAGAACCGTTGCAATATTGAAGGGACCTTTCTCCTCTTTCTAACTAGCCTTTTAGGCGTTTCCCAAATCTCGGCTCAGGGTTCCGGCTCCGGCTCCGAGCTCCGGGGGTTCCGTTTGATGTTGACGAACCGTGCTAGTGCACACTGCTCCACAAATGGATGAGGTAGCCGTAGCCGTAGCCGGAGCCCGGAGCCAAATTCAATGTTTGAATAAGGTCCCAAGTTATTGAGTCATCCATGAGTGGGAGGACAAACTTCTCACCAATGTATATCTTGTGTATTTAACTGATGGAGACGTGTGTGGTTTCGCCGTTGATTTGTGCAAACTGTCTACATTTTCACAAATTTGCAATTTAAGCGGAAACTGAAATGTCAATTACCTTTTTGTAGATAGCATACAAAAAAGGTATTTGATATCAAAGCCTGGTCGGATTCCAAGTCGAGGTTTTTTCATATTTTATTTTTTTATATAAATATATTTTGGTATTAATGTGCTAAATGTCAACAATATTACAAACGAGGCTTCCTTCAACAGGGGACCATGAAAACCCGCCAAAGGGAATATTATATATGATTTATTATTCTTTTAAACATAATATTTGTTTGAAGAGGGCTCGCGTGGGAAATCTGTGGTCAAGTCCAATTTTGTTATGTATCAATAAGGATGCTCGCTCACGTTCCAGGCCAGGCTCCCAAAAGTGTTCCAGTGATTATGGCAAGTTCGGTTAAACCCCTCTGACATATTTATCGGCATACGCGCTCTTTATTTGACAACGTTTTCAGTCCAAAATTGGAATTTCAGAGTGAGTTTTTTTTTTATAACAATAATTTGAGTCGGCAAAACCAATGTTCTTTTACCTGCCCCCGAAAATGGGTTACGTATCGAACGAGTGAATCCAACTAGGCAGTTTAGAAGAGTTCATGGTTGGGTTTTATCAGAGTGTATTGCGTTATTTGGGTGTGTGCAGCCATATTGTTTGTTCCTTACGTTTGTTTTTGACTAATTTTTCCCCTCAATTAATGACTTCAATGAGAATTTTAGTAAATCGTTCATGTTCCACATCTTGAAACGAGTCTACATGAGTTTGAGTAAAAATTAAAACCTGCCACACTGGGTGTTAAAATTGACACCAAGGGTGTTGTCACATAATAGATACCCCAAAAGAATCAACATTTACATAATAGGGTGTTAAAATAACACTAATTTCTGCCAATTAACACTAATTTTTACCAAAACAAGTACATTTGAGTTGTTTTAACACCCTATAGTGTTCAATTCAATTCTCTTTTGGGTATCTATATGTGACAACACCCATGGTGTCAATTTTAACACCCCAGTTTTTGCAGTGCCAGCGACCTCAACTGACAACTGATTTACAATGAACAGTCTGGTTCGTTCCCTCTCACTCTGTTTCTCTCGGTCTCTCTATAAATGGAATAAAGTGCTGAACATATATACAAAGTGTTCAAGCCAAAACTAGGGGGCAGGCTCAATTAGAAATACACCACGCATGAAAACGCTTAAAATCGCCATGTCGCATCCACTAATTGGATAAGACGTTTAAGGGTAGAACGGAAATCCAACGGCTGACCTCAAATCCCAACAAATTTCCATTTCTGCGACCGCAATTTTTCTCTCTCTGTGCGACCTAGTTTTGAGTGGATAACTCCACGATGTGAGCGTGTTTTCATACGATCACGGGGTATGGATTTCTGGTCGTTAAAGCTGTTTTTACGGTGAGGTCCGGTGGGGGGGGGGGGGTCTGAAACGGGGACTTTAGACTTGGAGGTCCAAAGTGCGAACGGCCACATTAAAGAGTGGTTCCACCTGGAACACAATTTTAAAAAAAATATGAAATTCGCTGAACTTTGATGAGAGGCTTTAGTTAAGTGCATCAAATTTTTAAAATAAAAAGCATCGGTCACTCTGACTATAACCAGTACCTGAATTAATTTCCCTTTTATCTAAACAAATACAGGTTGGAATACCAAAGTGCAAAAAAGCAACAAAGCACCGCGAAATGATTTTCTTACACCCACCCCCCCCCCGCGTCCTTCATAGCAAAAAGGTATTTGAGTACTGACCAAAAAATAAATGGAGCCGTTTGAGCTTGTTATGCAGTTTTTCCCGTAGCTTCACGCGGTATCTTGACAACTTGGTGAGATTGGAATTAATGCAGCAGAAGGTCTGTGGCAGTTCGTCTTTGATTTTTTATTTGGCGAGGGAGGGAGGAAGGGTACATGGATCGATTTAAGGAGACGTATACAGTATGTAGGTTTTTTTAATTTTTATTACAGGCGTATCCACAAATTTTCCAAGGAATTGAGGATAATCCATGTGTATTTGTTGTTCTTCGAGATCGATCGATCTATTGCGCTGTTAATTTTTACTTTGCTTGTTCCGAAGAAATTAAGGGGAGAAAAGCCTACAAAACTATGGCCATAATAACTGGAATATCGCCCCCTGTGTATCACCGCAAACTTTTCACAAAACATAGTTTTTTAAAGTCAGTTTAGATGTGCATGGTTTTCTTTTTTCAAATTAGATTTCTACCGAAGGTTTCCTCTTTTTTTCTTATCAATTGAGTCGGCCCTATATCAGACAAGATTGCTAACCCATTTCTTTCCACATTTACTCTCGCTCTAGAAAATTCTATTTCGTGCCGACCCTTTTTGTCATCAAAAGCTTGGAAGTCGGCACACACAGTCAGTAAATTATTTCGTGTAGATTCACTGCTGGAATCCATCAAAATTTATTTACGTTTAATCGAGTCAGAGAACACTTACATGGCATCGAATGGGCACTGCGCCAGTTTTTGTTCTCGTAGGCCTACTTTGTGGGGAAATAACGCACTGTTTTTTGTGATTCCACAACTAAGGAAAGTTTCTTGAACAATTCAAACGACCTTCATCTTTCAACTCTTAGATGAGAAACCCTAAATGACGTTTGTATTTTTTTTTTTTTTTTTTTGCTAACGTTTTTAATAACTCCGCCCATAAGTCTACTGAGTCATCCACAACCATACCTTCCATAAACACATGGCAGAAGTTGAAAGCATTGGGGGTCGTGGGTTCACCTTGAAAATCTTGTCACAAATTCTCCGGTTGGTAGCTCCGTGTAGTAAAGCCAATTATAACAACAGCTTCATGGGGAAAAAAAGAGAGGAAGACCATTCCATTTTTTAAAGGTAATAACCATCTATAGCTCCCCAAAAAGGGTATTAAGCTTGATATTGATGGGACAAAAGTTTCATACCCCGGGTGTAATACGATGTCCCATTCTGTGAAAGAGTACAGTGAGTGTGTTTTGATAATTATTTTTCAGGATTACGTCATTTTGAACATCAGGGTTAAGACGTTCTACTACACCATACATTCCAGACTGACCAGTAATTGTCTTAATTTTTTTGTTCAAAAGTAAGAATCCCCCCCCCCAAAAAAAATAGACTTCAAAATACCTCCCTTATAAATACTATTACCAGTAATTTGAGAACTAGATGGATACGAAACATTTAAATGTCAGTAGATATCATTTAATAAGATGTAAATGTTACTAAAATGAAATGATTGTAGTACCTGATTTTAATGCACGCCCGATCAATTTGGGGCTGACTTCACACACAATGACACGACGTGGTCTCGTCGAGTCTTGTACTTCTTGGCAACATGATCCCACTGACGTGACCAATGTATTGGTATTTTATGATACGTGATACAGATAAAGCCATTTTTTTAATATTAATATCTGCAACCAGGAACTTGATATCGTAGCCACGTACCAAGTTATAAAGCCTAATTCACAGTACATGCTTATCGGGTGATCGTCGGTTTTAACTATTAATAGACTGTGGAGGTCTTTCCTATATAACAGGAGCAGTTATAAAGTGCGCGTTTTTTTATTTTGTTAAACTCGTAAAGAATCCAGGGGCTTTTTTACCACACCTCGGCTTATAGGCTCCGGCTGTGGCTCCGGCTCCGGCTGTGGCTCCGGCTCCTGCTCCTGGCTCCTGGCTCTGGCTCCTGGCTTCGGGCTCCGTTTGATGTTGGATTACACCGTGCAAAATGCCAATGTTGTGGTGAATTGAATTGACAAAAAAAGTTGTACACTGCTCAGAAATGTGTAATAGAGCCTAAACCGTTGCCTGAGCCTCAGACGAGGTTTTGGCGAAAAAAAGCCACACGGATCGCAGTACGCAAGGGTACACGGTCTCTGCCAGTGACAACGAAGAAGTTGTGAGATTATAGAAACTGCAGTATAGCACGGTTTTGTATCTAGCAATCGGCGTTGTAGACGAGCTGCCTCTGTTTACGGAGTCTAAAGCAAGATGGCCATCGTTGATAAACGCGTCCATCTTTTACTTTGTTGACGTAAGGGATACGCATTTTATAGCAGAGTCTAGCAAGTGTGAATAGGGATATGGCAAAACACTTGCTGACATTGCAGTTATTCCATCAAAAAGTCAAAAGTAACAAAACCGAGCAATGGGGTGAGCCGTTTGCAAAATGGTGCCTTTCATTAATTTATTAAGATAAAGTTAGATAAGTTCGCCATGCCTTATTATAAGATCAGTAATGAAATAAAACATGAAAATAAACTGACCCTTAAGTGAGTATCAAAGTGTAGTTTTTATGTCCACTTAATAGAAGAGCTCGTCTAATCTTAAAGTTTGATTTGATGCCTTCGGGCTTACTGGTTTGTACCCGGTAATTATGGTGTCGTGTGGACTAGAAGAAAAAAAAGAGAGCCCCCTTTTGGGAGTCGACAAATGGCGGGAAAATTGGTTTCATCCGTCCGTCTCTCGCTTCGCTGACCTGTTGTTTCTCCAAACAGCTTATGGTTCCTCGCTGTCCGATCGCGGTGTTGTTTTACGTTTCGTGAAGGGACGGACACTCTACGTTGGTTACGGGCCGCTGAAACTCGAGCCCTCGGTCTGCGCTTGATTAATTGGTTGAAAGCATTTCATTTCCTGGGTACTTTATAGAAATGGGGGGATCGAGAATCATCAATTTGGCACGGCCAATTGCTTTTCTCTTTAACAACGTGGTTTCTTTTTTTAGTCGGGGATTGCTAATCACGGGGATGTTGGTTTTCGTAGGTGTACAGAGCAAAGGGGAAGGACGCTGGGGTCTACACCTTGTGATGTTGCAAATTCAAGGTTGCGTACAATTATAAACTGCTTTCCCACTGTATTGAGTGTATTATGATTAAACGGTTTAAATGGATACCTGTACTTAAAGGGTATCCGGTTATTTCTGGTTGTTTGCTGTTTCCTTCCTCCAACAGAGTGTTTTCAATATTGGCTATGGACCAACTAATTCACACACGCTCCCGTCTACGCAAATTGATATACTTTTTTTTTTACAAAGCAAGTTTTTTCAAACAAGTGTGGAGAACTGTACAAATAATACGTACATGTTTGTGCAAAATGTTGATAATTTTGTCAATATTTTCGTGAGGGGCGGGGCTCAATTACATACAGCTGTATAGTCATTCTTAGCCAAGGAAAATGTATGTGGGGTGTCAGTCGTAACAACGTAATCTTTACGAAATTTCGGTAGGTGTTTCCTGTTCGCAGGATTTTGGCAAAAGAAGCCCAGTTCGGTGACTTTAATGTGACAGTTTTTAATGATTTGTTCCGTCTGAGAAATATATTCACAATGTGCCTTATATTTTGTAAACAAACAATCTATTTAATCATAGAAGATCTGTATTGTCGTTTTAAGTAATGATTTGAGTCAGCTTAAATTGACTAATTCACATCCTAAGCGATCGCTTTTGTCTTAAAAAAAAGCCCGTGTACCGTTACAGTCCCACGTGCTATTTTGACTCCGTAAACAAACCGCGCAGAAGACTCGCTCAAACCGGAACAGCTCAAAACACTAGACATCCGTTTTCCCCCGGACAACTGTCGCTCCCCATCAACCGATATTCCCCTCATTCAAACATACACCTGGAATCTCTCTCGAACAGATTGCTAATTAGCCCCCGACTCCGGTGCACGTGTTTTTCTCATACCTCCTTGAAACCGAAGCAGATACACGCGTCTAAATCCCAAGATATCCTCCCTAATTATTTTTGGGGACCAGTCGATGTATTATTAGCCTTTAGCTGGTTTACACCCAAGGTTGACCTGTTTTTTAGGTTTAACAACAAACGACAAAACCGTTGACCGGTGCCAAGCAATTCAAGTGACATACCTGGATATTGATTTACACGCAGCCGTTCTGTAACTTTAGCGTTACCAACCGAATTTTTATACGACGAAACCTACTTTTGTTAACAACGGGTGACATTTTACACCATTATATCTTGCAGCCAGACGGGCACATTATTTTTTCCCCTATAATCAAATATTTGTATGCAGGTTTCCATTTTCCCTTTTTGAGAACATCTAATATTTTAGTTTTTATGGGACCGTAATTTTGTTTGTACTTATATCTTGCCGACCCTCCACATCATACAACGTGCTAAATCGATCGTAAACAGTTCTTCCTAAACCAGACTGCATCGAAATAATATAATTCTTCTCAAACAATATCAACTTCTTTCCAATTTTTTTTTAAACTAACATGAATGCCGAAAGGCAACCAGGATCCCGAACCTTGGGATACATGACAAATATGTACTTAGCATAAAAGTGTCAGTAGATTACCAATATTGGTCTGTCGTGAAAATCGTGTTTGACTCTAGCCTTGTTCACACAAGAATGCTAATGCACAAGTCAAAACTGTGTTACCATTGCAAGCAGTTTTGTAGATACCAATGTGTAAAATAACACTTACACACGGGTGGTTATTCTTTATGTTTTATATCTTATATTATAGTACATTTTGTAATTTCTATCTTGACGGTTTGAATGAACTTAATTCTTCCTAAAGGCAAGCTGCACATCCCTTTAAGTCTAAGGTGTTTTTTTTTATTGCGGGCTCGGTAGCCTTGCGATCTGCTCGGAGTAATTGAAAATCCGCTTTGATCAAATTAGCTAGATTTCACGCGTCAATAAAAGATATATTAACCTAATGGGTTTATCAGCAGTCTAAGATTTCCGCGAGCTAAATTACGCAGTTGTTTTTAAATGATGAAGAGTACATTTTGTTGAAGAATGGTTTTCACGGTTTTTTTCATTTTTTGATTCGCCTTGCGGGTCTTGTTGTTCAATTAGTTTTGACGTCGAGGCCAGTTGAATATTGAATAAATGTTTTTTTTTCTTACATGTGTATTTTTAAAGGGCTTGGTCAGCGTTTGAACTGCACAAAATTATTTTCACAACTATATTCTTTAAATGGTCAACTCTACTTTCAATTTTCTAGTTTTTGCTTAGAGAGACAACCTCTTGTTTCTGTTTCTGATGTTGTTGTTGTTGTTGTTGTTGATGTTGTTTTGATCTTTGTTAATGTTGTGTCTTAGTTGTTGTTGTTGTTGATGTTATCGTTGTTAATGGTGTGTCTTTGTTGTGGTGTGTCTTTGTTGTTGTTGTTGTTGTTGTTGTTGTTGTTGTCGTCTTTGCCGTCACTGTTGTCGTTGTCATTGGTACTGTCGTCGTCATTGTTGTCAGTATTGTTGTCTTTGATCTGGTCATTTTCCACGCTCACGCGCAAACATTTAACGTAATAACACAAATCACCTTGCACATGTGGGTCTTAAATTACCAACAACTTCACATCCAGTGGGGAAAAGAATACTTATTGAGATCATAAGAACAAAAATTCTGAAGTCAAGAGTCGAGTCCACCTTTTATTTAAAAATGAATTTTCACAAAATGAAAGGTTGGGGGCGCAACAGCATGTTTGAACTTCACCACATGTGTATCCTAAACCCGAATGAATTACATAGAACCATCGGAATGCCTTGTTAAACGAAAAGACCGCCTCGGTGACTGTCTGCCCCGGCCCCGCCGCCGTCCCGAAGGGAAACCCCCGGTCAATTCCGAATGCCAAAAATGATCACCAGCCGTATTAAAATTGAATCTTGGTCACCTGGTTTTCAAAACTTGGCTGAGAATGCTGGAGTAGTTTACGCCACGCACGTCCCCCTAAAATAGACCGTCAGCACCACACACACACACACACACACACACACAGAGTGACGACCCAAGGACTGGCAGATGTCTCATACCGCGTTCGGGGCCCTTCATTCAAACTCCAATGCCGTCTACGCGCTCCGATTGTCAGGTGACCCCCCCCCCCTCCCTCAAGACGAGCACGTCAAATCGTGCGGACATTAGACACGCGTTTATTGGCTCCACCGGGACACTTGAAAGAAATCTGCGCGTGTGATTGATCAAGTACGGGGCTTTTCTATGATACGTCGTTTTGACAGTTCATGTTGGACGAATAGACAAAAGTAGCGCTCACAAAACTGGGCACGGGACTTCTTTTTTTTCGCCCTCACCGCACGGAGAGTCGCGCGCGTGCCTCACTTGGCAGGAATGAATCCCTCGTATAAACAACATGATCGCGATTAAGGTTGATACCTCGCAGCGATGGCGTGTGTGTGTACACAGTGTAATGATTTCCCAAGTGACCCTCAAGAGTCAAGATAGCCTCATGGATCAGCTTTTATGCATGTTGATGAGTGACCAATCCCTGCTAACTAAGATAGTGTTCTAACTCACTCCAAGTGAATCGTTCTTTAAAGACACTCTACACCAGGCCTGGAATTACACCGAGGCCATGGAGGCTGTGGCCCCCGTGGCCCTGCTCTTGGCCTTGGTGCCCCTTCAAAAGTTGCCCATAGACTTTAAGATTTTCCAATGGAAGTGCCTTCTGCAAAATTGCCTTGCCCTCTCCAAGATGAAATTCCAGGCCTGGGACACCTTTGGTAATTGTCAAAGACCAGTCTTCTCACTTGGTGTATCTCAACATAATATGCACAAAATAACAAACCTGTGAAAATTTGAACTCAATTGGTCGTCGAAGTTTCGAGATAATAATGGAAGAAAAAACACCCTTGTCGCACGAAGTTGTGTGCTTTCAGATGCTTGATTTCGAGACCTCAAGCGTGAGGTCTCAAAATCAATTCAAATATTTTACTTCTTTCTCAAAAACTACGTTACTTCAGAGGGAGCCATTTCTCACAATGTTTTATACTATCAACAGCTCTCCATTGCTTGTTACCAAGTAAGTTTTTATGCTAACAATTATTTTGAGTAACTACCAATAGTGTCCAGTGCCTTTAAGGTAGCATTTTACAAACATGTTTATGATTGTTTTCTTTGAAATAAAACGAAAAAGAATAAGTCCCCGTCAAAATTATCTCTTGCATCTCTTGTCTGAGTGCATATAAAGTTTGTTAATTTACATGAAGTTCCAAGGGAAAACGATTTTAAGCAACGCAGTAATATTAAGTTCACCAAATGAAAACGGATTTGATTTCGCCACTTGGCTAATATGCAACACAATTTACACAGAACGCCATTATTTGTACAATTTAGCTACCATTTTTCTGCTTCTGAATTTTAATAAATCCCCTATCCGTTGTCAACATAAGCGGATGGCATTGTGTGAATTCCAAACCTGGTGCAAATTCTGCACCATATAAATAGAAAACGTAGAGACGAAAAAGAAAATATATATATGACAATAAAATTGAAAGACAACTCCAAGCATGTTGAGATTCGACCATCGCCACGTTTTTCTAAAATACCGTTTATTTGCGCACGTGTTCCCCGTCTCGAGCCGCGCACTGTAGCTACAAACACGCTATTTATCTCTCGGTTGCCTCTCGTTTTATTTATAAACCACCGATGGAGCAGTTCGCCTCTGCGATGAGAACAGGGTATGGAATCGGAGGTTGCGCCGCTGACTTCTGTTTCAGTTTACATATGTTTGAACTGAGAGTTGGAGAGGGGGGGGGGTGGGGATGTCATCAGCTGTTGATGGATTTGTCTGACACACGTCTGAACGTTGATAAAGAGAATCGTTCTCGGGCCATGTGGTAAACATGGAGAGTTATTTCTCCCCCCTCGATCTTTCTTGTGCTTACGTCATCAGCCAGGGATGAATTGCTCTGTCCAACGATACCGGCGAATATTACGAACAAAAATAATATGTTGTTGTTGTTATTGTTGTTGTTGTTGTTGTTGTTTTTGGTTAGATTTCTCACGGGTCTTTTGTTTCTGTTCTGCGATTGATTTCAATTAGATACCATCTCTGATTAATTCTCAGGTTCTAAGAATTTTTGTCTTCTTCTATTGCACATAATTCGTTACTTCTGTGCTCATAACTTGCCGTGAGCTATGTCACCTCCTCCTGATTTGATTTCGGTATAAAAATGAAGTCCCATTTGAGTTGAATCGACTGATTAATTGAATTGAATGTCATAATTGACTTTTTATGCCTGCGGTTGCCCCAAGAAATTATCCATTTCACTGACCCGTATATTGTGTGGTCGAGCCATACGGATAACAATTATGTCACATCTCGCAATCGTTTCGTCGAGGCTTGTTACCCTTATAAATAAAATCGAGTTCACGGCAATCGCGTAACTCTCTTGTCCTGGACATAGCTCTGATGCTCGTGTTCAACCCCCCCGGTTCTCGACACTGAAATGTAATTGGATATAACATAGAGAGGCACGCAAGTATACTTAGTCCAAAGTAGTATGTAAAGTGCGCCCTCTGTAATAAGTGCACGGAGCGGATGGAGATAAACACGTACAGTCCCGTTAAACCTGTTCTGGATAGGGCACACTTAAAATTATGTGACGTTTGGGACAAACATTTAGTCTCGTACATACTTTTATTTATTAGGTGTTCGGAGCATAGCTCGGGACTTCCCTTGGTTATTTGTTAGTTTTATTTGTATTTGCTTGGGGGATATCAACCCGCATTGTTTGACCTTTGAACTTTTGTTGTATTTTGAATGTTTTAGATTCTCCGCGATGTGAGCCTAATTGGGATACTACATTGTGCTGGCCGGCCACACCCGCTAACACCACCGCCACCGTCAGATGCCCAAACTTCTCCTGGTTCAACCCAGACAGTAAGTCACTCTGACAACGTGATCGTTTTTTTTTTTTTTTTTTTTTTTTTGCCCCCCTGAAACTTATACAGCTGCAGACATTTTGTAGTCTGTTATCGGAGCCAGTTGCAATGGACACCGCATTTTGCACCGGTCAGGGTAGTTAGGAAATGGAGGCATTAACCAAACAGACGTATGAAGCTAAACCACGAACCACAACCATGCACGTTATATGGTAGCTGCCACTGGTTCCCTGTTTCTCAGCTGGTAACCATTACCCTAACCCTAACCCTAACCCTAACCTACCCCTACAGCTACCATATAACGTGCATGGTTGTGATTCGTGGTTTAGCTTCCCTGTTTCTACCCCCTACTCCCTACCCCTACCCCATACCCCATACCCCTACCCCTATCCCTATCCCTATCCCTACCCCCCTACCCATACCCCTACCCTACCCCTACAGCTACCATAGAACGTGCATGGTTGTGATTCGTGGTTTAGCTTCAATCACTGGAATTGTGCTCATTTTAATACAATACTGTTTTCAGATGCACCTACAAATATAGCATGACATTTTGTTTAATGTTAAAGTGTCAGTCAGAAAGGTCACTTCACAGTGAGGTTTAAAATCACATTGTCTTAATGACTTCGTGGGGAACCCATCTGTTTTGTGCGGGTAGTTCCGCTTATTACAACAATCGTACAAGGAGACAAAGTGCGCTGTGAGTGAATTGGGCGACCTTTGTGAAATACACAAAGCTAAATTTGTTGATGAGAACCACCATCATATCAATTAAAGATCGGGTCATAAGTAGCGAGATCTTTAACAAATGTCATACGTGATTGTTGGTTTTTGTTATTTTTGTATATTTTTCTCGTAAAGAAACCAAGAGTGCCTCCTAAGTGAACTTAATCACTGTAGCTCACAAGCCTCAGGAAACCTGTAAACAAGGATGCTTAAAGGAACATTACAGAATTGGTTTTTGCAAACAAAAAAGTTGCTGGCAGTGTAAGCACTTTATGTAATCCACCATATGCATAAACTGACAAACCTGTAGAAGTTTGAGATCGATCGGCCATCTGGGTCACGAGAAAATAGTGAAAAACCGATTACACATTTGCATGAAATCATATAGGTTCAACAAATGAATAAAACGCTCACTGAGCAATAAACTCCAATCGGAAAATTAGTTTATTCGTTTCTCATCAAATATGGCATTTCAGACAGAAGTATTTCAAGGGATGTGTTTTCTACTATCATCATCATTAGACCGTGTAAGTTTTATGTAAATCTGTGATCAAAAAGGATATTTTACAAGTTTTTTTCTTACCAATTCTGTAATGTTCCTTTAACATGTGAGCCAGAAACACCGGGGTAAACCCCAACTCTTCCACGATAAAGCACTTGCACTGCCAAACGAAGGCCCTTTTCGAATTCACGGCTTCGGCTCCAAAATCGGCTCAGGCTAGCTTGGCTCCCTCGATTATTTTAACTTACGCATGCTTTGCGGTCAGGGTTTCAGACAAGAAAACTGGGCCTGAAGCCGAATCCGGAGCCGAAGCCGTGGATTCGAAAAGGACCATAGTGCGAGCGGTTAAGAGCACCGGACACAAGCTCTGGTTTTTCTGATCAGCAGTGTGTGGGTTCGAGTCCAGGTCTTGGCACTTGTGTCCTTGAGCAAGACACTTTACCATAGTTACTTTGTCCTTCGGGTGTTACATTAAACTGTGAACTCCTTCCGGTTGAATCTAACAGTACCATTTATAAGTGTTTCGGGAATGGCATTTACAAAAATCATGAACAGTTTTCAATCAATAATCTTTCAACACTAAAACAAACCAAGAAGTATACGATAATTAGTAAAGTTGCGGGTACAGCCATGTGTAAAATAAATCTCTTTTGGAGGGGGTGTTGGCTCTGAAAAGAGCCGGTGTGGTATCGACGTTTCGAACAGTATACTCTGCTCGTCTTCATGAGGAATTATTCCGTTCGAAACGTCGAGACCATACCAGCTTTTTTTTTACTGGTTATAGTTACTTCTTATTTTTTCCACACCATGCAAAGCTTAAAAAATCACCTGTTCAAACAATTTTTATGAGAATAGTTGAACTTGTTTTGATGGCAGTGGTTTTAACGTGATTTCAGACAGCTTGACGAGGTACTGCACTCCGAACGCTACGTGGGAAACAGTTGGAACATACCAGGACTGTTTCACGGACGGCAAGATTAAGAATCAAACATTCGGCAATGTGACTACTGAGCAGATAAAGGTAAAAAGAATTTAAAAATTTTTAAAAATCATCATACAATAATAAAATAAAATAAATAAGCATACAAACAATAAATTAATTGATTACTAATGATAAAATAAGAATACTATTTAGAGAACCGGGTTCGATTTCACAAAGCACGGAGATTCGTCTTAGGATGAGTTGTCAGTGTTACCATGGTGACTTGCATTGTGACATAACACTTAGCATAGTAGTTCAGATTGATTCGCAACTAAGATCAATCTTTAGCTCTTTATGAAATCGACCCCTGGTTGAGTATAGGCATCTAAGCATGTGCCAAACTCCTACGTCACCTGAATGACCTTTAGACTTAAAAGGTCAACTATCCATTCATTGGCTGCACAGATCGGACTCTTCACACTACTTTTTTCTGATTCCGTTAATCCCCCGTAGGCATTTTGTACCTTAGCTGAGCTTGAGCAATTTGTGCTCGTAAAAAAAAGAACATCTGCATTGATCTGGATATACGACGAAAAGGTCCCTTGAGCAATTTGACCAATTCTACAGAAGTGTCAAAGTGTGTGTTCGGGAATTCACATTTTCCAGTTTCTGCCGCATTCATTATAGTGTGGCGTGAAGGTTTTTGCAAGTAACGCGAAAAATGTGTAAACACCAGTGTTGACGTTCAAAGCAATTTCACTTTGCCAATACCAAAATGGGTTAACCATTTGAAGGCAGCAATAAATCTGAATAGGAGGTAAGAATTCCACCACCATGCGATGGAATTTTTGATTTCTTTAAATTGACGACCTTTCTTTCTTCTTTACTGCCGTAGTTCTATATAGAAGTTTTGGAGGGAGCAAACCTCATGCGTTTGATCGGCGTCTGCCTGTCCTGGGTTGCCCTCGTGGTGGCGCTATTAATTTTCTCGTCATTTAGGTAAGTAACCAATTTTTGTTTTCGAATGTGCTCTTTACCGCCCAAAAAAAAAAATGTTTCATGAACGATTTATATTTGCTGTACTTTCATTATTAATACAGACTTGAAAAAAAAATTGCGAACAAACTAAGAACGAAATGCGTAAAAGAGATGTCACCTACAGACGTCGCTTGGAATTCGAGTGTTCAGATATCCATGACGTTCTAAAATGCAGTTATAATAATGTCCTTGTAATGTGACTAGATGTTCTTTTCGCCTTCCTGTTTTCGATTTAACATGACTCGAAACATTTCACACATAACATATTCAATGCCGAGTGCTTGCACCGGTAACTTCCGAGAGCTATATATGGCTGGAATTATGTCAGAAATGTTTTGTCGTCTTCCGGAGAACTGTCCAAGCCAGCAGATGTACTTTCTCCTGTGACCAAAAAATGGTTTAACCGAGTCAATGACAGGTGAATCTCCCCACCATGTCTTCCCGCTTCATTCTCTATTCTTCCCTCTAACCGTCAGCCCCCTTATGTTTCGCTTCATCGTCATGCCTCCCCCCCGCAACTCGCACCGCCTTCATCATTTCCGCGCTCTTGTCACGGCCTGTCTCTCGTCCACCGTTTCTTCATTTTCCACCCCAGCGGAAGATGGATAAACATAACGGGCCCCCGTTATAGAACTGTCTGCTCTCGTCCCAAGCATCGCCGGTTTTTGCCTTCAGGCGTGTGGGACTCTGAATTCTAGAGATAAGCAAGATTATTTTATCTTTGTATAAGCTACTATTTTTTTTCTTTCTTGGGTATCCCCCCCCCCCCGTCTTTCATTCGAAAACGCGAAGTGCAAGAACCGCGGTTGAAATGCAACTCATCAACGCCTCAACACTTGTGGAATTTCGCTTTTTTGACGTCGCCAGAGGCACGGGAAGATTCATGTTAGAGTCTCCTTACGCTAGGCGGATCTATGCCCACCAATCAGGCGCGGTACAAAGACAGCAAAATTGCGGAGTTTTTTTCCTTTCTTCGTCTTCTTCTTCACGGAGCTGATGACGGCCGGCTCCAAACTCGCCGTCACCAGTAATTAGTCCATTTTCAAAGGGGTCGTGGTATGATATCGAGGAGCTAGAGGATCATTAACCGGGTCTAAGCTAGTCCAATTGCGGTTGAGAGAGAGAGAGAGAGAGAGAGAGAGAGAGAGGGAGAGATGCATTCATGTTGTGTAAACGGTTGGCTTGCGGCTTGCCGCGATCCAACGTTGTCACCGCGGATGCAGCAAGCGTTCATCTGCTTAGCCTTCATGCACTCGCCACGGCAGCTGAGAATTGGACAATTAGACAAATCGATGCGGAAAGGCGAGCGTGCATCAGAGGAACACACTTGAAATGTGAAAATACACAAAGATTCGGATACATCAACCGAGATGTCTATGATCAAACCACGAGCCACTCCAGTAAGATTGATTTCCACTGAGTGCCAAGTTTCAGTCTCAACAGTCTTAAACATTGATGCAGCTCCAATGAATCTAAGCCCTCGTTAAAACTACAACACTTTGTTTGGCTTTGACGCTAAAACGGAATTGAATTTCAAAAAGGTAGCACGTCAGCAGCAAGCTGGTAAACCAGTCTAAAACCTTAATTTTTTTGTCCATGGTCCATTTTGAGCGTTATCTGATGCCGGTTCTCACAGCACAGACAGAAACCAGATTTTTGCATTGATTTAAATGGGACAACAAATCGGTTGTACAGTTATAAACTTTCGGAAGCTTGTTTGGCTGTGTTAAACCTTCCAGAACAAAAATATTCGAAATTGAATTTGAGCAGTCAAAATCCGTCTGTATATGTTCGCTAACAACCTTTCATTTCCTGATCCAAAAGTCACCCCAAACAAAATGCCCGCTCGTACGGTTGACGTTCGAAAGGTTGTTTGACCGCCTGGACCCACAACAATAAATATTGTGCCAAATTGAAACCAGCCTACAAGGTTGTTGTACAAATCCTTCCTTCCTCGATCAAACACGCCAACCTTAATTACAATTTACACGAGTGCACCTTCTCCACTTGTTAACACACAAGCGCCTCAATCAGAAAAAATGACAATATTCCGACGAACAGTGATAAAACATTTGCTTTTCCCTCGCAGTTTTCTGAACACCACTAGCGGTGGGGCTTCTTCCCTGTACCATAATTAATCTCTTCTTGCTGTGCTCCACACATCGACCTGGGGAGGTCCCAAATCGGCGGAATTAGAGTCTGTATACAGGAAAACCGATAATTTCCTTGTCCGTCCCGGGAGGCTCGCGAGCTAAACTTGGAAGTTTCTGTCAGGAGCACCAGAGGCGGGGACAACGTTTTATAGAAACTGGAGCAACCCAGTTCGAACCAGAGGGGTCCAGACAGTGTCGTGGTCCCAGTATTCACCCCCTCTGGGCAAACGGGACACCACTGCAAATTGCTTCCAATCCCGGGCAGAAGACGAACAAGGTGCCAACGTGCGCGGGGGGACAACATCTACGAACGGGGAAAAGACAGGAATTTGGGATGGGTTTTTTTTTGCAGGAAAGAGACTCTTCAAAGACTTCTTTAGAGGTTTTTCTTAGCTTTTAGGGGGAAACCCGATAACGGCATTCTAGTTAATTTCAGACATGCAACAGCATGGTTATAGGCACTTTTTATATATATGTATATAAATCATTTCCGTTTAGGTTGTACTGTAGCAGTATGATTGAAACAATTTTTTTTTCACAAGTTAAATGATCCGGAAGTGTTGCTTTTACCTTTCCTTTCTTCTCTAGTAGATTTTCTTATACAGATCAGTCATAGATGTTGTTCTCGAAAATAAAATAACAATACATTAAAAAAAAAAAAAAATGATCATCTAAGGCGAGTATTTGCCCGTGTCAGGAATCTATCCAAGACACTCGAAGCACAAAGTGCGTTCCCACGTGCTATTGACATGCCTAGTTGCCATGTGTACAGTTAAGAAAAGTAAATCCTGAAACCCGATTCGACTATAGCCACTGTCACTTATAAGTAAAGCTTTCAGGCCTTGCTCATAAAAACGCCCCTAATGCTGTCATGCCGTCATGATAGAGCGACCACTCTTACAGGCGAGGCCGGATTTCAGAACAGGTTATTTAGAACTATATCAAGAGCGTTTTTTTTTATAAGCGATAAAAGGAAATGCTTGGCAGCTTTATTGACGGTGGCTAGTCGAATCGGGCAGTATAAATTATTTTTGAAGGATGAGTTTTGCACTGGCGATTCATTAACTAATATAACTCACTTTGCGACAAAAAAAGGAAGTTTTTTTTTTTTTTTTTTTTTTTTTACGAGACGACTTCGACTCTTAAGTTCTCGAAAACATCATGTGGACGTATGTGTATCCGCACAGTGTCGCCAAGACCCCCATCATGTGTAGACAACTTGCATCTGAACAATATGCAGTATTGCCTGTGGGCATCTTAATCCAGTTATCTCTCCTCCTGAAGACGATCGTGGCATACTAATTGAAACGTCGAGTTGCTGCAACCACTGGTTATTTTTTTTCAGAAACACAGCAAGTCAGATTTGGATGCACGGTGCTTCCGCAAAATTCAGACTAGATGATTATATTAATTTTTAAATATTCTTCTTAATTTGTTTTTAATTAATTAATGTTTTTATTTATTTGTTTATTATTAATAGTTTTTTTTATTGTTTTGCTCCTGGGTCTGCAATCTGATTGAGTACTTTCTCAGTAATTTTGTATTTGGAGGCTACGATGACACGAAGTATTGATTCAAACAGAGATAATTTTCATGGTCAAATAAACAACCTTGCCATTATTTGTTCAGTTCAACCGACACCAAATGCATTCCATGTTCGTATTAACCCTGACTTGTGGTAAATAGCTAAATTAATTACCCAACCATTCTAAGTAAACAGCTAACACAACACCCAGCAAGACGTCGGAATTAAACTTGTCAAAACTCTTTTGTGCAATCTCGTGACGTTTGAATTAAGAGATGCTAAGTTCACTTGCACCTTTTATTTTGATATCGAAGTTCTTGTATATAATAGGTTGTTTCTTACTGGCTACCATCGCTCTGTTAGTCTCTATTGTTATTATTAAGAAGGACTGGTACAATTCATGGCCAGTTTATCGTCTTCATCATTTAAGGGTCGTAGGTAAAATATGAGTTTTGTATTTCTTGTCTTTTTTCAGGAGTTTAAACTGCAACCGCATCAAGATCCACAAACACTTCTTTGCCGCCTTCTTGATCCGCATGACTCTTGAGGTCATCCTCGTTGCCGATAAGAGATACCGAGATATGGTCACGCTGTACGACGGGGTTAATGATGTCAAGTCAATACATCTTACGGTGAGTTGTCAAGAGGGGACGCCATCTTGGGCCTTCAAGGGGGGGGGGGGGATGAGGATATGATATAAACCTTTATGCATTGACGT
This sequence comes from Pycnopodia helianthoides, assembly GCA_032158295.1. Taxonomy (NCBI): domain Eukaryota; kingdom Metazoa; phylum Echinodermata; class Asteroidea; order Forcipulatida; family Asteriidae; genus Pycnopodia; species Pycnopodia helianthoides. The sequence continues at coordinate 1,415,405 of CM063263.1, forward strand.
CAACACGTCGCCATCTTTAGATGTGAAACAATGAAAAACCGCGAATCTATGCGTAGATCTTTCTATTGTTGGGAAACTAAACCGCGCTGGCTGGCATGGACGACCGAATGTAAGCAAAACACGAAATTCCTGTTAACAGATGGTGTGACAAAAACTACATCACACGATTGGATACTTTGTCCAACAAATTCCAAACAATTTGAGGAATATTTGTGTCACATTGCTACAAATTTGGGTTATTTGTGTTTGCTTTGCATTGAAGCAAAGCGAGTAAAAGACGATCAGGTGTCTCATCGACAGTAAACAGCCTCTCGACAACTACATCTGGTCATCCCCTTCTCCATTGTACTCCTAACTGCCTAATTAGTCTATCCAGTCATCTGAACATATTTTGATCTAAACCCTTTTCAAGAAGGTCTGAGACTGCCTCGGGGCTCAACTGGGAACTCTCCCCCCCCCCTCTCTTCCCACGATGCACTTATTAGCGCGCGTCTCTTTCAATTATTGAATCTATACGCTTTACCTCTGCGTCTTGGGGAACAAACAAGAAGGCTCTCTCGCAAAATAGTATTGACCCCTTGGCAATCATGCTACCCTTTCAATCATTTGGTTTTTTTTATGTTAAAAGGGAAAGAACATCTTTTAAATTTTCTTTTCGGATTAGTAAATGCATTATAAATAATATAGTTTCCAATAAACACACCGCAGAAAGGAGCTTATGAAAATAACAATAACAACAACATCAACGACAACGACGAAGACAACAACAGCAGCGACAGCAGCAACAGCAGCAACAACAACAACAACAACAACGACGACAAAAACAACAACACCAACGACGACAACATCAACAGCAGCAACAACAACAACAACGACGACAAAACAACAATTACACACACAAAAACAACAACAACAACAATTACACACACAAAAACAAAAACAACAATAACAACAAAAGCAACAACAGAAACAACAACAACAACAAAAACAACAACAGAAACAACAACAACAACAGCAACAACAACAACAACAACAACAGCAACAACATCAACAGTATTTTGATGATTTTCTTTTACGGATTTTTTACTGGAGGATTAGTGTTGATTTCAAATTGTGTGAAACAAAATTGTTCAATAATTGGCAATCTTGTACTAAATCTTCAAGGATGGTATTGGTGTCAAAACCTCGGCATCTTTAGAAGGGATGGGGGTTCCGATGGAACCGTTTAGGGTACACATATCGCAGTTACGGCTACGCAACAGGTTCGGGAATCTCTGTAAAATGCCAATTTGCTGAACGTGACGTTCATCTAGTTTGCCCTGGAGAATTTGTCAATTTCATTCATTAGGGTTTGGCTCCGTAACAACACCCCCCCCCCCCGCCGGTAATAAATGAAGAATGCACTCTGCGATTGCTAGAAACGTTGATTGAATGCGTAAGAGAATGCGTGGAACATGCCTATCTTACTGCGTGTCTTCGGTCTCCATAATGGTATTGCATACACTCCGAGCCATGACGTCATTAATTTACACACCGCCCTCTGGTGACATTAATTAGCGTTTCATAACATCGTAACTCCTGAACAAAACAATTCAAGACTTCCCTTTTTGAATATACAAACACATCACAGGAAATGGTAGTGAAAAATTTATGACGTCATCATAGGTATACCGGCTTACAGCACCATCTTATGACAACAACCATCGATTACAACCCTCGAACCTTGAGTCTTGAGACGTGAGACATGAACCGTGACGTCACGACGATTAAAACAGATCAGGGAACACGAACACCTTGTTTTTGTGACGTCATAAAAATTGAGTTTCGAGCTTAAAATTGAAGTTGTTGGCTTTTTTCGCTACAAGAAGTATTACGACACGACAGTAAAAACATTTTTTTTTAAAACCCACCAAATCCCATCTTTAACACCGACATCGTTCCTCACTGACCTCCCTAAAGAAGATGCCATTTCCAGGACTGATCAATCAAAAAGTACTAACCATGATTATGCGGTGATATAATGGCGGGGGAACTTGTTTATCCAGTGCACAAAAAAACCTTCTAAGATTGTGAAAGGACAACAAAAAGGTGCATCGCTCCCTTGCGCTCCACTGGGCCGCGCTATAAAGGAAAATATACAACAATATTCCCCCGCATCGCGCCCGGGAACGTGGAGGTATAAAATGGCGGGAAACCCTGATTGATTTCTGCCCTAACCAGCGGCAGCTATCGGATGATTAATAGAGAAGGAGAGAGAGAGAGAGATTGTAGAGAGGAAACTGTCGGGAACTGCGTGGGTTATTTTAGTGTTTGTTTGTGCTATCACCAGTGTGTGGGGATAAGGAAAACCCTTCGAGGTAGAGTTTGTTTCGGAATTGTTCCTTTTTATGTCAAACATCGGTTTTGCTTAACCGGATTGCAAACTCAACTGGTCCGTGCCACTTGGGGAAACCTGGAGCCTGTCGAAAACACAACAAAGTACTTTCCTCTGTGCTGAAATGGCACATGTCAATAAAATACGTCTTATCTCAAAATCTCGCATCCTACTTTTGACTTTTATCTAGTGGAAGCATCTCGACTGTTTCTCTTCAGTTTTGAGGTATATGTTTAAGTGTGAGTCGTCGTGATTTTGTGTGGCAATTATTCCATTATTCAGAAATTAACACTTTAAATTCAGCCACCTTTTCATGCACGAAATCAATATAGACAATTTTTATTATGCCTTGCCCACGTGGCCATCCGGGGCTGTGGATCAGTCAGTCTGGCTCCCTCATTTGGATGACTTGGGAACGACTCTCTCGAACATTAGGAATCGGACAAAAGGTCACAGCCTAGAGGGGGACTAGACTGAGAGGTGAACGAAATGTTTCGTTAAATTAGGCCGTTTTTTCGAAACCAAGGCCTGGGCTTTGGCTCCGGCTTAGGCTAGTCCGTCAACTATTTTGAAAACATGTGCTTCGGTATATTGGGTTTCAAATAGGAAGACGGAGCCTAAGCCGGTGTCCAAGCCGAAGCCATAGTTTCGAAAAGGTCCTTATATAGAGTCTTGTTGTCATCGATCGTACTTTTTATCATCGGTTCCCTGTGTGTGAAAATATCTTATAAACATCACTGTGCGACAAAGGGGCCAGTCTCTATTCCTCTCTCCAGCCTCGGTATGGTTCAGTTGGAATGAATCATTGAACCAAAATCAAGATAGCTGCACCTGCAGTAAACTCTCAAGCAATCTGAGGGTTAACAAAGTAAAATTGGTCACCGATATCAAACTCCTCCAATAAAATTGAACAAATTAAAGCGGCACGTTGCCTTCGGATTGGGCTATAAAAAGCATTGTTTTCTAAACTATATATGGTTGGAAAGACATTTTAAAACTAGAATATTCAAATTCACATAAATATTCCTTGAAAAAGTGTGGTTTTTGTGTAATTTCATGTCAGAACAATGTCCGCTTTTTTGTAAGAACAACATTTTTGACTCCACAAAATGGCGGACCTTGTGATCCCTGGTTGTTTTGCAAGAGACGATTTTTATTCATCACTACTCACTTACTACAAAACAGGTGTTCGTGTGCATGAACAGCCCTTGAACAGGATAAGGAGCACTTCCCAAGTGCAAAATTGGGAGAAGGCAATGTGCCCCTTTAAACCTTTAAAAGTTCAAACAAAGAAAATAAAGTGAAAGTGTCTCTATTTTGTTCCACAGCCAGTTCTGTGTGAATCGTTTGAGACAATCCGTGAGTATGGCAGACTGTGCGCTTTCTTCTGGATGTTCATCGAGGGTCTCTACCTGACCTTCCTCGTTTCAGCTAACGTCTTCAGCAAGCCAAGATTTCGAATCTATTACTGCATTGGATGGCGTAAGTCAGCTAACTTGCATTATTTTTTCCCCAAAGCAAACCCCCTTAAAATTTTCACAGACACTTTTCACGAAGAATTTTCAAGGAATGTTGACAATGTTTAAAGAGTTAATTTGTTTCACTCCAATCTATGAACCAGTGATCCATTTTCCCCTAAAATGTTTTAACTTCACATTTCACAACAACAGTTTCACTGACCCCTTTTTACACTGAAATGATTTCAGTAAACGTTTCACCGAAAGGTCAACAAAACTCTCTTTGAATAATGTCTTGTAGTATATCATGTCCCACTAAGACAATTTCATTGAACCCTGCCCACTCTTATTATTTCACTGAACGTTTCACTTGAAGCCCTTTTGTTGTAACCATTTTTTTCCATTCAAGTATTTTCGCGAGAACGAGACTTTAGAATGTCAGAAACCGGCTATGTGCTGATGTTTAAACATGCCTTTTCATGGGGGATAGCTAGAAGCTACTTAACTCCTCTTGATTTGTTTCCACAGTTCTACCTCTCCCTATCGTCATCTCGTGGGCTATCGCAATGTATCTCACAAGTAAGGAAAGGTTGGTATACACACTTCAGTAACTTTCACTGCACAAATCCTCTACGCGTGACTGGTCAGTTCAGCCATGCTTCATGCAGACGACATCATTCGGCATCAATTTAGAATCAGACCGGGCCGTTGCATCCGGTTGGACTTATACGTTCCTTTTTTTAAAGACAGGTGCAACCATGTTTAAATTGCCTCGGAGTGAGTTAGATTTCATCAAAAACATCCATGCTGCAATAAAGGTCACAAAACAAGGCAGTTGCGTTGCAATTTGTGGTTCACGTTTTTCGGGGGAAACAAAATTCCCCTTTTGAAATTTTGTTTTGGCGAAAAGGAGACACAATGAAATAATCTCTAAGAGTGGGCGAATTTGACCGATCTGTTTCTCCGGTAGGAACTGAACCATGTACACCTTTATGCAGAACGTGTACTACAGTTTGACTTATAGAATACATATTTCACTTTGCGTTATGAATAATTATTAATAACACAATACACGTTATTATCAAACTCACTTTTTCACTTGAATTTGTAAAGCCAAGTGCGTATAGAAATCTTACGAAACGCAAAACATAATCCATTATTTGATTTTTTTTTCTCCCTCAACACCCCACCCCTACCCTCCACGAAACACACTTATAAAATATGGTTTAAGTTTCACATGTTGTGTGTGTAAATTTGGCTCGAAATACGGATTTCTACAACAACGACTGGATCATGTTGTTAACGACGTTACCCTATAAAAGGATCCGGAAGCTGTACTTTCTTTTGATCTGTTGTTAATTCCTGCAGTCCTGTTGTCGTTGATGAAAAACCATCAGCAGCCACTATCGGGCAGACGAGACCATTAATCTTTTCATTTATACATTTGTATCAAATAAAAAAACAAGATTCTCGTCAGTCAGCCTGCCGAAGAAGCCGGCTAGCAATACGCACACACACACTCGAGATAATGCAACGAGGGTTTTCATAACGCCTACAAATAAACAAGCCCCCCCCCCCCCAACGCCGGAGGGCGTGCAATTACGCCACCCGCATCTGGCAGAAACATACACGCCGTTTTCAAGCGGAGTGCCGGATGACACCTTGTACTTTGTGTTCCCTTTCCCCTTTCGTCTCAATGCCATTAACACCGCCCAGGGACCATTCTAACCGCATTTATGATGGGTCCGGCCTCTCCTCTCTCCTCCCCGATCGTGATGGACGAGAAGATCCGGCAAAAAAAAGTAAAAGGAGCTCCCTAACTGAGCTTTAAATGCACGTTTTCCACCCGGTGAACGGAGCGGATGACCACCCCGGGCTAACAAAAAAAGAAGGTCCCATGTTTAAATTCGGCTTTTGTCCTCAGTTGAAACGTGTCACGGGTGTGTGGGGAACCGAAACAGGTCCTGCTCATTTTCAAAGAAACGAAAAGGAAGACGGTTGTTTTTAGGCGAAGCGTCGATGGGTTTAGCTTTGACGTAACAACGGCGGCATGTGTGAGTGCTGGCACGACACAACTGAGATACATGTGTTGGTAGTCGGCAAACAGTTTATTTATAAAGAGAGATCGCGAAAGCCTTCCCCAGGGGCTCGCGTACCAACCGATGGGCAAACACACACAAAGGTACTTTAAAAGGTCTTGACGGATTTCAGATAGCAATGTTTTAAAGACACGGAGAAAGGACCATCAAAGTGACCTTTGTGTGTAATATTAATAAATAGCGGGGTAATTTGGAAGTAAAACTGACATGAGCCAACATTATGACCGTGGATATAGCGTGGCATGCTTATACTGGTAACTCATTGTTTGTCTATAACAACTAGTGTGTAATCTGCAATTGGGATTAACAAACTTGGATATCCCTTCAGTGTAACGTAACTGTGGCTTAAGAAACTATTCTCACTATTAAAGCTATTTTTATTTTCCCAATGAGTAGAGACCTACAGGAACATTTTTGACAATTTTTCTTTAGCCCACACATTTTGCCCTTCTAATAAGAAAACTTTGCTGACCAGAGACAGGTTACCAGACTACTATAATAGCAACTTAACCAAAACCCCTTGTTCAGACCTATATTAACTTCATCCATGTTGTTTTCTCCAATTCAAACCCCATGTACCCAAACCGAGGCTGGGATGACAAAATAGTCTGACCCCCCCCCCCCATTTCTGCGAAATAAGAATCAGTTCTCATAATGGCTATAGCACACAGGGGACGCGACAAAGTCCCTTTGCATGAGCCTGTAAGTTTCATGAGAAAGGGGATATCTTTCCCACTAGTGGATTCGAGAGAAGGGTCAGACTCTCGTGGCCTCTCTTTAGCCGTCATTAGTCGGACACTGAGCTCTCTGGAGTACCTTTAGGGGCGATGATACTAAGCTCTGACAGGTAGTCGATTGCAGAGACTCCCCTCGGTCAAATAGACCGGCGGCGTCCTCGTTTGTGCTTCTCTCTGCTTGGTTAGGCCGCGAGAGGGCGACGACCTGTGAGATCATGCTACCTCCCTATGGCGATTCATTTCATCACTTCTCATTGACCTTTCGGTTTTTGCTGAGGTATTTTATTTTGCGGGGAGACTTTCGAAGAAATAATCCATCGCGGCAATTCCGTTTTTGTGAGTTTGTACTACTTGAAACCACCTACTGATAGATGTAGCCCATATACAGCCTCACCTGCAGTATGATTTCATGGGTTGAATGCATCTTCAAAGCACACAGTCAACCCTCCCACTGTCTGACCATTCAATATCATCCACTAATTGTTTTGAATGATAGATAAACTAGGCAAGCCTGCAATAAGATATCATGTGGTGAATGTATCTCCACAGTACACTGTCAACCCTCCTACTGTCTGACCATTCAATATCATCCGCTATTTTTTTAAATGATAGATAAACTAGGCAAGCCTACAATAAGATATCATGTGGTGAATGTATCTACACTGTACACTGTCAACACTCCTACTGTCTGACCATTCAATAGCGTCCACGTGATTTTGAATAAGAGGTGCAGTCTGCTATGCCAGCAGCATGCACATTTTATAATTTGTTGATACATACACAGAAAGTTCTATGCACAGTTTTTCTACCACAGTTGAATGGCTAAACTTACTGGCATTTTGGAAAAGCAGGAGTCTAAATTGGCTGTAATGTTTTTCAGTTGTATACATTGTTTTGTTACATCATCTCTCTGGTTTCATCCGGCTAGTTATCTTTTATTACAACCTAAATGTAGTCAAACCGAGGCTGGCAGAGGGAATAGTCTGTCTCCTCGTTTGCATAATGACAGTCGTCTGGGAACCTTTCAAAGATGGAGCTAGCAAGGCGTCCAATAACCATCGGTGTCAGGAAAAAAAAAACGTCTTACACCAAGCCATGCTGATATCATCTGTATCCGGTACACGTTTTCACCGTGTACACGTATATTGTATAATCCTAAAACTTTTAGGAAAAAGGGACATCCAAGACATTCTGAAAGTGAGCCCTTGGGCTCGTCACATAAAATCACCGATTTTGAAAAAAAGTAACCCGAGGTAGTTTTATTTTTACGACCACCCCCGCTGCTCGTAAAGTGAAAGGCACTGGACACTATTGGTAACTACTCAAAATAATTGCTAGCATAAAAAACTTACTTGGTAACGAGCAATGGAGAGCTGTTGATAGTATAAAACATTGTGAGAAACGGCTCCCTCTGAAGTAATGTAGTTTGTTGAGAAAGACGTAATTTCTCAGTGAAATAATTATTCGAATTGACTTTGTGACCTCACGCGATGAGGTCTCGAAAGCAAGCATCTAAAAAAAGCACACAACTTCGTGTGACAAGGGTGTTTTTTTCTTCCATTATTATCTCGCAACTTCGACGACCAATTGAATTCAAATTTTCACAGGTTTGTTATTTTGTGCATATGTTGAGATACACCGAGTGAGAAGACTGGTTTTTGACAATTACCAAAGGTGTCCAGTCTCTTTAAAGAGGTTCGGGTCTAACTTAAGTACGCTGTCTGAACGTGACCTTAGTGTAACAATAAGATACGAGGAACGCTTGCAACGAAAGGGACACACGCGTGTAACACGCTGTAAATTAGCACAACTGAATAAACGGCGAGGTGTGAGTGACGGCACATGCTAACAGACACGTTTAGACCCCCTTGGTTGTATGTTTTAAACCACTCGTCGGTGTGTGTGCATGCCTTTCTCCAGATGTCCCCTCAAAGCTACCGTACAACAAACCCCACTTCCAGCCCTCCAACAGGTTCCTCACAGAGTAAACCCTTTTTATACATTCGTACTGAGGCTTTCGAAGTGCTCGGTGTCAGGGCCCGTTAATGGCGAGCGTGGAGGGAGGACGGCGGCGGCACAAGATCGCCCAAGGGGGGTGTTCTTCTTCGCGCTCCATCAAAACAAGGCGTAATAGCTCGTGTAATCGTCGAGCACGGACGGAGGCAGGGGTAGCCAACCGTTCAAGAGCCGATTTCAACCCGTGGCGATGTCAACAAGCTGACGCTCTCCATCGTCCGTTCTGTTTCAAACAAGCAACAGAGGGGAAGTGAAAACGCACTTCTGGAAGTGTCACCTATCAACAGAATCGGCTTCGCTTGTTATGTACGTAACTCATCAACGCCTCCCTGTAACGGATGGAGTTTATGCGTGCCGGTGCACACGTAAACATCCCCCTATCCAACTTCACTACACAAGCTGGATGGATATTAGAAGTATAGTTTCACCCTATCGCACTCGGTACTAGTCGCTTTGATGGTCAATAGTTGACGGGCAAAAGAATCGACGCTCTGCCGCACTGCTATCAAATGTGTTACTTGGCAATGTGCGAAAAAACACCACCTCACGCCATCTTAAAATTGTTGGTTTTTTAAAACTCTGTATTCTCATATCTCCAGGCGTCCAACCTCAAATTGAGAGTCAACAGCAAAAAATAAAAAAATAAACATGTGACAAACTTAAACATGTTACAAACAATCGCAATCACACATGGCTGTACTCTGTGGATACTCCTTTGTTCCGTAAACGTAACTAAAAGATTAAGAGGAAAAAAATTAAACAAAGGTGAACACACTTTGTGGACGTTGTGTAAGTCCACATAGTGTTTCAAGTCCACATAGTGTTTCAAGTCCCTACATTGGGCGGACCTCTTTTTCGCAAGGTTCAACATTAGTGATAACACTCTGTGGATGTGCTTGAGTCCACAAAGTGTTTCAAATCCACAATCTTTGTCCTCAGGTCCACACTTGGTGTGCAATGCTCGGCCAGAAAAACACAAGCTGTTAAAGAGGTCGATGTACGTCCTTGATTTGTCTTTATATAAATGTTATAATTAAAGAGTATTTGTGTGGAGTTTTGCTAGTTGTAACCTTTTTAACAGTGTGACCCATTTATATGACCCAAAGGTATAGCTGACCTTTTAAAACAATAATTATACGAAATATAAAATCCTGCTCCCTCTGGAGTCGATATATAACAATCGTTGCTTCCGCTCTGCTCTCCTGTTTATACTTTCTGATTTCGGCCGCAGCTTTCTAATTTCAATTAGAACGTTAGACGGCATGGAGTCAGGCGAGCGTGTTTGACAATCCATAAATATATTTACGGATGAATTTCTGAAGGCAATACATTTCTGAACGCAATAAAATTGCTCCAATTTGTCATTTTGCACATTTTTTTTTTCACTTACAGATGTTGGAAAGACCACGCGGTATCCAATTACTACCTGATCATAGAGATACCGCGGAACGGGGCGCTGGTTGTAAGTAGAAATGTCTCACTTACCCCCTCTGGAGTCATGATTCTGGGTCTTAGTTTCTGTAATTCGGGGCGAATGTTTATGTACCAGCATGAACAGTCTGACTTTATAAAGTGGATTTGCTGCATGAAACGTTCAACCAAATGCCGTCCGTTTTCGCCTTCTGCAATTTTGACCGGTTTGCGTAGCCCGTGTAGGTTTACTTTTGAATTTATTTGCAATTCAATCCAATTGATAATGTCATTCTTTCCTGGGGAACGAACTCCACCAGAGTGTAAAGTGTACAGTTGTAGCTGTCAACAGGGGGTGCAAGTTGCAGGATGGGGCGGGGGTGGGGATTGGTGATTTAGGTGATGGGTTTGGAGTGAGTGTTTCCTTCGCCGGATCAAAAATCGGGCAATGAATATTTCTTACTCCTTTTCGAAATCAAATAGAGAATATAGTAACGATTGATACGGTGTGGATAGTTTCGGAATGGGGGGGGGGGGTGGAGTTGTAAGTTGAAGGTGGTGGTGGTTTTGGGAAGGGGTTTAGGTTTTGCCTCCACGTCCAATCGAAATGGGTCCAGCTTTTGCACGTCGACATGACGTCATCTCTATGTTACTTTGCCAAAAAGGTCCGACAGAATCTGTTACATACATTTTTTAGTAAAGTTTGTCAACAGGGGAGCAAGTTGTGGTGGTGTCGTGTGGTGGTGGTGTGTGGCTGTGGTGTGTTGGGGGTCATGGTGGTGGTAGTGTGTGGTCGCGGTGTTGGAGTGACTTAGTGGAGGGTTTGGTGGTGGTGGTGGTGGTGTGTGTGGTGTCTGGTGGTGGTGTTTGCCCGGCGTGGCCGTGGGCATCGTGGTGGTGATAGTGTGTGGTTTTGGTGTGACGTGGTGGTAAGGGTCGTGGTGGTGTGTGGTGTGTGGTGGTGGTGTTGGTGTGATTTGGTGGTGGAAGTGGTGGTGGTGGTGTGTGGTGGAAGGAGGTCTTGATGGTGATATGTGTGGTTGTAGTGTTTGTGTGACGTGATGGGGGGGGGGTCATGGTGATGAAGGTGGGCCAAATTAAGTTACTAAACAAAAAATGGCTTCAAACTAATCAGTTGATAAGAGAACTTTGTGCTTTTTAAAGACGGGATTTTATAATGAGCTTGATAAATTCCATTGGAAATTTAAAAGGTGGTTTTGATAAATTAATTATTTTTTAATCTTGTGTTGTTTATTATAATTTATTTCTAGATAAATGTGCTCTTTCTTGTTAACATCGTACGGGTGCTGGTGACAAAGCTTCGAGAGAGCAATTCAAGTGAAACAAAACAGATCAGGTATTTGTTGTCCTTGTTTATTACGGTAGACATTCATAGCGATGAAAACAAAGAACAATAAAAAAAAAAAACAATATCCAGAATAAATCTTTAAAAACATACAATCAAAATAACCTATTTTTAGAGATGTATCTTCAATTTCAAAAAATGTTCCCTCTTATTTTTTTGAGCGCCTCTGTGACACACCATCCTTAATGTGTGTTCATGCAAGTCCTCTGTTAATAATAATTATAAATAAAACGTGTTGTTGTGGTTTTCCTTATTAAACGTCAATATCATGGGTGAATTGGGCACGGTAAAAAAAAATCAGCTTTTGATGAGGGAGAACAAAAAAAAACAATTGGGGAAACCCAAGCGATCAGGTAGGGACTGAAAACCCCCTCCACATACGAGCTCCGGTCTGAGGTGGGATTCAAACCCGGGTCCTCACAGGTGAAAGGCAGGAAAAGAAAAACCCCGATCCAAACTGATCCCCGAACTCTGATCCCTTCTGAATTTGTAATATAATACTATAATGTTCCACATTTTGTCCACACAGAAAAGCTGCAAAGGGTGCCGTGCTGTTGATACCCCTCTTGGGCGTGGCTAATTTAGTCTGGTTCATCCCATCCCCCGATGTGTCAGACTCCAGGGCTAGCATCGTACTGTACAACTACCTGTTTCTTTTCCTAGACGCTTATCAGGGCTTCTTCCTCTGCGTCATGTACTGCTTCTTGAACCACGAGGTGAGTATAGGGTTTTGACGGGTGCAGCAGTCACACGTAGACGGATTCTCCCCGACTGATTAAAGTGTATATGTCTGGAAATGAAACCAAGGATGCCTCAGAGGTGAACTTGATCACTGTCCCTCGCAAGCCTGAGGAAACCTGTAAGTAAGCAAGGGTGCTTGCCGAACCAGAAACACCGGAGTGTTGGTTCTTTTACGTGCACTACAAAACCTAGTGCACGGGACCTACGGCTTAATGTCCCGTCCGAAGGACAAAGTAATTATGGTACAGTATAATGCTCAAGGCGACAAGTGTCACTCTTGGAACTGGAACCCACACTCTGCTGATCAGAAACACTTGGGTCCAGTGCTGGCTCTAAGTAATAACGGCTCAGCCACGACGCGCCATTGGAATGGCATCGCTGTGCGTAAAGTACGACGGCTTAAAATATCCGACCTTCTTTTGTCATTGTTTTCAAACTAACTAATCTGAAACAAGGATGTAGAGATATGACCACCTAATGACTGTGCTTTGACATGTCACGCAAGTAGCATTTTTTTTAGCCGTTGCTGAGATTTGATCTGATCAAATCTTCTTGACATAACTTTTTCAGTGAAAGTACGGACGATTACAATGTGCTCCTGCGTTTGATGTCCAGACTAATTTGCCTTTAAACAAGGAAAAGGAGATGGCAACTTAAACCTTCCGTACCGAATTATTTAGCGTAAAATTCAAAAACAACAAACCAGGAAAAAAGGACAAACAAAAACCACAAAGAGTGTCCTTTTCTGTCGACCGGAATTAAATCAGAAATGGTTAAAAAGATAATCTTAAGAATGTGTATTTTTGTTATTTAGGTGAGAGTGACGTTACGCCGGAAGTGGTCCACTTGGCGATACTACAGAGATCCGTATCCATTCCTCCGTCGAACATCCGTCCTGACCTCAACATCCGATGTAGGTCAAGTTAAGCATCTTTAAACGCTAGGTGGCAGCATACAATTTGTTTATTGTTACATTATATAAATTCTCCATATCTGCACTCGAATGTGTGCCCCCCCCCAAAAAAAAAATACACTATATCACGTGACTTGAATAGAACACAAAGCATAGACCCCCTTGCTTTGGCCGCCATTGCTGAAGTCAAACAGTGGAAACATGCACGCGCGTACGCTTGCGCACAACCCCCAACCAATGATAGGTCTTTATTGACCTCAGTGAGGGCCCTAGTAAGTTTTTCTTTGTTCATTCCTAAATCTTTTCTGTGATATGTTACTTGTAGATTTTGAATTACAGCGTCTTCTTTTCTCTGTCTTTGTTACCAAGGTGATGAGCACAACAAGGGGTGCCTACAAACCCTCACAAAAAATGAACGGCACTGGAGGCGGAGAATACGTAAGTGCCCTCTATAGCAACAGAATAAGAAAATCTCGTAGTTTCTCGCTCGCTTGTCAATAGTGTTTAATAATATTGACCGCAAGGGGGCGTGAGAGTAAACAAGTGTGGCATTTGTTTTGTCGTAAGATATTATGAAAATACATAAGTTCACTTTCAGAAGCACAAATGAAAACAGTTATAAATGTGTTATCATATTCTTTTCGAAATGTCTCATTACAAAACAATTAATGAAATGTACCATCAAACTGCGACCTGTGGTTGAACATAAGGTCTGCGCTCTTTTTTTGAAGTCACCCTTTTTCTGGTCATTTTTGTTTAGACCTAAAACACTCTCCGTCATTTACAACCTTGTCGATCAAGTCTTCAAAACCTAAACGAATAAAACTTATAACTTCTGGCCAACGTTTAGTTTCATATTTCCCTCTGTCCGCTGCACATTTAACAAATCGACCGAAACAAATCCCTGTGCCTTTTTCGAGCAGACAGTTTGCCGCGCATGAATGGTGCCTTTGAGTGAGAGCTGCTCTCCCGCTAAAATCAAATAAATTAAGCCACACGCGAGAAGGTGTTGGTCAGGGCTTGAACCATGGAGAATCGATGACCACTCTAACTAATGATTATGGCTCTAATTTGTTCTGTGTAGAGGCGATTGCTAAACTCCGGGTATAATTGGCGTTAACAAAACACGGGCCTTAGGACAATTTCAGCCTTCCTCAACAACAGTTTTGACAGCGTGATCAAATTTGTGGGTTTTTATGAGCAATTAAAACAAATCAATGACACCACACCAGAATGATAATAATTATTAACCCTCAAGAACGTTTCTGTGTGGATAAATCCTCCACACAAAAATTGAGTAATTATGAATTTATCTAATACCATCCACATGGCTCCATACGTCACCTCGAGTTAGATAGCCCTAGCATTGCCATTGGTTGATTTAACATTATTAGGTTTGGACTATAGACCATTGTTTACAGAGTGGTGACCTCGTACATTATAATGCTATTCCTGACGGGCAAGATGCTACACAGGCTCAATGGGAAAATTTATCTTTTGTGTCATATTTTTCACATAAATTCAAAATTTACAAAAGCAACAGCTGTACAGCTTTTGAGATGTCCCCCTTTCTTTATATCAAAAGTTGAGGAAAATCAGACAGTGCAATCTCCATAAAACATAAGATTTGTTGCATTCTTCCATTGAGCTGTGTACAAATGGTCCCGCCGGAAGTCCAGGCTCTGTGGCTCTTTTGTAAACATGTGATGTCACAGGTCACATGGTCTATAGGATCAGAAAATGTGTCCACCCTTTATCTTCACATGCTTGGAGTTAAGAACGTTAAGATGCTTTGAGAACGTTAAGTTTTTAACCAAACAGCAAGTACGTTGATGGTTTTCAATTGTTAGAACTGTTTAGTGGTTAATTTTGGTGCCTTTTTGTTTTGTTTTCCCCTAATAGCTGAAGATGGCTGCGATTGATGAAATGAGCAGTACGCATGCCTGATGACCCTTGACCTGATGAAGTTAAGAAGATATGGGACCCTGTAGTGAAGTCTTGAGAGCATCAGCATCAAGCAAAACGTTATCGATCTGCTGGTGTGGTCTTATGGTAGATTATTCATGGAAGACTATGCTAGTGTGATAAACTTAAAGTGGGAAAATAGAGGTAATTTCAAATGTTACGCACTATGGAGCCACGTGATTTGCCCACGCATTGAACTCGTCCTGGAATCATCCAATTGAAATCATCGAGACTACGGCAAGGGAAGCGAGTTGTGTATAAGGGAGAGCCATTGGCTGCACGGAATCATCGTCAGAGGAAGCCGATTGGTCAGATGAAAGTTCAGCGACTTGAGTTGAACTTTCAACCGAAATGTAATAACAGCATTGAAAACTCTTGAGGATGGATAAGGCTAAAATTGAAGAAGGCATGTTTTGTAAAATATTAATTAATTGAGCTCACGAGCACGAGACCACTTTGCTGACACAAGCCACAAACGTGTACAAGATCTATTACACAGTTGTAGTTGGGTCGGACTAATAGCCCAGCAAACTTTGACCATGCGTTTCTATTGCGGGATCATATTCACTAAACAGCCGTTGTATTTGTACTCACTAAAAAAACAATATGACCAAAATGAGGCTGATAAAAAAATAAACTAGGACTCTTTACATAACCAGTAATCGTTAAAATTGGCGAACACTTGTTTCAAGGCGAGATTTAGGCCTCTGTAGTGTATTGAAAAACAGAGTAAAGTTCAGCGTGTAAACTAAATAGCGCCACCATGTGTCATAATTGTGAATGAAAGGGCCTTATATTTTGAAGTCGTCGAAACATACAGAAAATATTTTTTATGGTACATTTTTGTGTGTCATAAAGAGTACTTCAATGTGCATTTCTTTCACCAAGTCGTGTTTAGATACAGACATTAGAACACTGTTTTCCACACTGTCGTAATACATCCAACAGTGCTGTTCAGTGTAGTGTTTTAAGTACACAGGGACTAGGGATTGAGCAACGTGGATTTTTTCGTCCACGAGGGGAATCGAATTCTTCAAAAAGGCGCTACTTTGTTTAGAGGAAAATGTGCACTTATTGAAAAGCTTACTACTTGTTTTAGTTTGACTATTTCTTTCACACGGTTTTAAATTAACATTGTACTCATTTTAAAAGCGTCTGTTTTCCCAGATCTTTGTAAAAACGGCTCGTTGTAAGAGTTGCTCTGCTCCGCCCGAGACAAATTTACCAGCCGACTAGAGACACTTTAGTTCATCAGATTATTGTGTATTTTCTTTCAAGGTGGATACTCTTGATTTGTTTGCATTTTCAAATTTAGGCTTCATAAATTTGTGAAAATGATAACAAATTATGGAATGAATGCGTTTTGGAATACACAAAACTGATTTATTGTTAGAGATGGTAAGAGATGAAAGACTGTTTGATACAGACGGTAGATTTTTGATATTATAATACATGAACTATTTATTAGACTTTTCGGCAGTCGTTGTATGCTCAATAGGTCTTATCCCCTGATGACATCACACAGTTTGTCTACCACTGTGCGTGCGAGTGGGGAACCATTGCGTCTCTTCACAACTGTCGGAAATACAGTGCCCAGTCACTGCACTTCAGCACCGCAGTGAACAAACCATGACGTCATCAGTGCAGCGGGGTCTATTCTTGTCAAACTGTTTGCACTCGTATCGGTGATCAAGGCATAATACACAACACTCTTTTATGTAATTCTGCACACACTTTCCACTCTTAAAATAATTGATGATCAAGTGCGACTATTGTCTCTCTCTATTGTTCTTTAGAATTTACTCTGAACCGAATTTCTTTGAAACTGTTGTTGTTCTGTTATTGTTATTCATTGGTTTTGTACACGAAAGCAAAGCGAGGACGTCATCGCTCTGTTAAAACACCTATATCCCTTTTGTTAAAGTCCTCGTTTTCAACGGTTTTCAAGGGGAGACACACTCATACACACACACACACACACACACCCACACACACACACACACACACACACACACCGATTTTTGTTAATGCATTGTAAATATCATCAATATAAATGAATTTTGTTAGACCACTAAATATATTTAATTTTTCATGGTCAAACATAACTTTAAAATGTGTTTTTTGAACGAATGCATGATTTGTATAAAAATGTACATTTTGATAAAGACGATGTATTTTTTATTTGAATTAGTTCATGAAATCACGCAGAAAACCAAATCTTACATCTATAATGGTATACGAGGGATCGTTCTCAGTGCTAGTCGTGGCTCGATTACTCCAGAAATAACGTATTTGATATTATTAAATGTTGATAACCATTGTGCTTTTTTCTAACACACTTTTGTTTGCCCTGAGAAAGTGTCAAACTAATTCCTTTTAAAGGTATTAGATGTACATTAGTCGGGGATTTCCTCTGTTAAGAAGGTATTTTTTGTTATTATACGAAGCAAAACCAAGCTTTTCTTGCCATGAAAAGTTTGCAGCAAGAACTCAATTAACTAGTGCGCAGTTTGTGACAAGGCCCCACTTTCACTATTATTAAGCAGAAAATGTTGCTTAAAGTTATTTTGGTTTATGGAACCGTTCGATCGTTTTAATACTGTAAAAAATGTAGATATATACAATCAACTTAACCTGTAAAAATTTCATTTAAAAAGGTGGTAGCATTTTTGAGATATCGCCGAACAACTGGAGCGGTTTATGTCCACGCAGGAAGAACAATCCACAATTGGTTCCACAATCTGAGACACGTTTCATGCACAAACGTTTCTCAAATTGAAATGATTTTGAATCCCTCTCTCTGATATCACATTCCTTTCGAAGGAATTGTTTCTCTTTTGTTTTACACTTTCAACAGCTGCAGTGATTCTTACCAAGTAAGTTGTTATGGTTATTCCTTTTTTGTGTGAGTAATTTCCAAAGGTATACCCTCCCTTTAAAGGAACATTACAGAATTGGTAAGCAAAAACTTGTAAAATATACTTTTTGATCACAGATTTACATAAAACTTACACGGTCTAAAGATGATGATAGTAGAAAACATCCCATGAAATATTTATGTCTGAAACGCCATATTTGATGAGAAATGAATAAACTAATTTTCCGATTGGAGTTTATCGCTCAGTGAGCGTTTTATTCATTTGTTGAATCTATGATTTCATGCAAATGTGTAATCGGTTTTTCCCTATTTTCTCGTGACCCAGATGGCCGATTGATCTCAAACTTCTACAGGTTTGTCAGTTTATGTATATGGTGGATTACATAAAGTGCTTACACTGCCAGCAACTGTTTTGTTAGCAAAAACCAATTCTGTAATGTTCCTTTAACAACTTTCTGCTAAGCAACAATATGCAGGGTACAAAAGAAGAAGCTAAGCACAACTGCTGCTTACCAGAGTAGAGATACACTCACAAATACCATGTTACGTTTACCTGTTATGACTGGTATCCTGCACCACACTCTTCCACCAGATGTAAATCTTTTGAATAATTTGTAAAAAATGTTTGTATATAGAAAAATTTAATCGATGTTTAGATGCAAAACAATATGTAAAATATTTTGGAATTTCACAGAATTGTACTGCGTCGCTTGGTTTTGAAACTTCTCTTGTTCGGTCTCAAGCTCTTTTTTCGAAAAACTAAATAATACAAAACCACAAAAAAAATAAATGAACGGTATAAAAAATAGTATAAGACTAATTATACAACAATTACATGCTTTTATTATTTATTATAAATAATTATTAAAGGTGTTTATCAAAACCGTTTTAAAAATTATTTTTTTGAGGCACGATCCTGCAGATGAGCAGACATTGACGAAGTGCTCTTTGACCATCAAGATATTGCAACAGTTTTCACAGAAAGAAGTACCTTTGTAATAATTACATTAAACTAAAAAAATATTTATTTCCTCTGATTTTTATTGTAAGAATACAATTCTAACACCAACCAAAATGGGCAAATCGATCCCTAATTATGATTGTACGTACAAGGAAAGAGACTTTGATTCATTTTAGAAGTGAAGCCGTTCATGAAATTATTGTCTTTTTAAGACCTATTAATTTCGTATTATAAATAAGGTATTTATTTGGTTTGTAAAAAGTATACATAAAAACTTAACAGTTAATTTTTATCAGCAAGAATTACGAATAAACTATATTGTACTATCAAAAACACACCGGTTAAATATATTTTTTTCTTGAAGGCATGAGCGCCCCACGAGGGCCCGATTTTTGTTTTTGATTTTTTTTTTTACCCTACGGTTACTCCGGCGCACTTTCACACTAACCCCGCCTAGGTCCCTATTCCACAGTGTTCCTGTTGCATGTTTCAAGAATACCCCGGGGTTTGACCGCTTACCCCTACTCCGGAGCAGGGGTGGCTATTCCCCGGGGTATGGCCACTTGCCGGGGCAGACAGGGGATAGACATGGAGTAAAGCGATCATAGTGTGAAAAGACCGACCGTTATTCCGTGGGGTTGCCCACGGGGAATAGAGTAGCGTGAAAAGGGCTTAAGAGTCTTTAAAACATCCGATTAGTCCTGAAGTCATTGGAATGTCCATTGTCCTTAATCCAGGTTCACCTCAAAAGATTTCCCCGGTCCTTAATAATCCAGTGACAATCCACCAACTGGCTGCATTCTGTTTTTTCCTCTTGCATGGCTAAGGCCGAATTGGGTGCATTGAAAACAATAGATAGGAATCCAAATAGTTATTTCAGAGTAGACTTGTTTTGAAGTCCAGTACGTGGTCTACACACGCACATGGGCTGTTTCTGTGACTCTGAGCTCGTATCAGGATGTTGTTGTTAGCAAGTTAGTTTTTGGAATATACTGGAAATGGACCTAATATGCTACTTTGCAAAGGTAAGTGTTGATTCAACAAGTGTTAGGTGTCTGTGTTTGTGTTTATTAGGTTATTTTAGGGTAAAAATGTGCGACAATCAATCAACTGTCCGAAATAAGAGTCTTTGGGTTTTCCTGTTATAGCCATTTGATCCATCCAGTATGCATACATTTGCAATATTAGAGAGGTGAAAGGTAGCTGTAGTCGTAGCCATACATAATCACAGCAGTTGAAGCCAGGTAAATTAGAGGGCGCTCTTCAATGTTATCCACAGAAAACGAACCAGGGGTGCCGTGTATAGGAACACGTTATATAGAGTTAATTCATGCTTATATAGAGCTTAAGTCCCAAATCTCGTTTCTGCTTTGTGTGTCTTTGTTTTTGCTGTTCTCTTATAAAAAACGTTCCCGTTATAAAGAGGCGATCGTTTATTGTTCGATCTGGTCTAGTTAGCCATGTGCACCCGCATGTCAGATCGCAGATGGTCAGAATGATATCTACATTATTCTGTTTATCCATTGCAAACATAGAGGGCGTATGTAGACACAGGTAAAGCTCAAGCTGGGAGACTGCTCTGTATTTCTGACTTCATCGTAAATCAACTCCCAAATAATTATACAAAAAATTAATGCGTACACAGACATTGTAAACAAAATATTTTAAGACTCTTAACACTTATAGTGACATCATCAGAATAATCTCCCAAGCTTCCACTATCATGCTGTTTCCAGCAGTATCTTTTTTTCTCATAGTAGTGTCATTGTTTGGGGTGAACATGATCGGTTTCAAAAAGGTTGAAACATCAGATAAGAGCGTCCAGACTCAATAAAACAAATTCCAACCTGTCGAGCCATCTTGAAACCATCTGTCGAAGAAATAATTGATTTCAGCCAGGTGTGGCTATTAGGCCCAGGCTAAGAGATTGATTGACAATCCATGTGGGAAACTTAGAGGAGATCATGATGGGGTTGTTTAAAGTCAAAGAATCAACCCTGGGTAATTTCCATTTTCCGTGCTATGTGGCAACAGGGAACGTGGAAACTTGTGAATTTTTGTAACCGACTTTTTGGTGGAGTACACAAGGAATGTTTGAACAAACAAACTGTTACCAAAATACCATGGAATCATTGATCGTTTTTTGTTCAAAAACCAAATGGCTTCTTAAAATATTACTTTAAAATAAAGATTACTTTGTTTTACAGGTACTTTATCGTGGGTGTACCTCTTGCTCGGTATCGGCCGTTATGCCCACATACCTCACTGTTGGTGGCGGTGTTACACGTTTACCACTGTCTGTGAAATCGCACAGAAATGTAAAGTCTCGGACAGCTTGATGGTGAGGAAGTTGGAATCATGAAAACGGAGTCTAAGGTAAAGCTATTTTTAGTTCTCTAATGAATTTGTTTGTGAGTTGTTCGCGTATATTTACAAAATCTGTAATTTCTTAAAATGTTGGTTAGTTCCTTTATGACTTATGTGGCTTTGGACAATAGCCGAGCTGCAATAAACACGAAAGCCCAGGCAAATAAATCGTGAAGGCGCCCTCTTCGGAGAGTATTCGCGACAACCCTTTCCATCGGTAATGGAATAATAATTTAGCACACTTCGGCGCCAAACTCTGGATCCGGTAACAGCCCAAATCCGTACGGGACCGTACAATGCCCTGAAATGTTAGATCACATACCGTAAAATAATACGAACCAGCGGCGCCGGTGTTGCAGGAAAGTCTGTCTCCCCTGATTCTGTGGTGTGGTGTGGTCCCCCCCCTGGAAAAATGTGTTGAAATTGCTTCTGATAGCGCCCTCTTCTGAATCAACAATCAGCCCATGTTATTTACCGTATGGGGGAGACACACACACCGGGGAACAGAATCATCTTCGACACCGAATCTCAGCCATCATCGTCGGACAATGAAGCTTCAAGTATCACACATGAAGCTTCAAGTATCACACATGAAGAGCTTGACCGAGTTACCGCCTTTATTTTCCCGCCTTTTTATGTGTGTGTGTGTCTTGTTTGGTATATCTGTTTCTTGATGATTAGTCGAAGGCGTCTGGATGCAGTGTCCTAATGGAGTATTAGGCGAGCTCGCCTCGATCCCCTTTTGGGACGGGGGGGATTTTTTAATCACTTGCTCCGGAGTATTTTTTCAATCTCCCATTGAGCGACATCTCTAATATTAGTCGTGGTTTCAAGGCACATGTGATACGCCAACCTTTGTATACAATAACTCTCCTTTCTGCAAAGGAAACGATCCAGGAACGTATCGCAAAGGAAACGATATCTTGGTAGTGTTTTTTGTCGAATCTTCACCCTCCAAATCACAATGGTTATCAATAAGGTAATTTATAAAATCCTTTTTTGTGTCAAAAATTCCCCTTACAGTCACATTATTACAAGACTCAATTCTCCAAAAGTCAAAGTTGTTGAATTTTACTTCCTTTTGGTCTGCTCTCATTTTGAGTATTTAACTTCATTCCCGAAGGTGTAAGACGGCCGTAATATACTTTTATCATCATTGTCATACCGCAATTCTCACCAAAAATAACAATACTCTGTTTTTACTGTAATTTCCAGACATCCCCCTCCCCCCTTTCTCTCTTCTACTGCTTGAAACATTTCAAATGCTCTTTGTGGTTCGTGCTGGCACGAACCAGTGTGTCTCTCGAATCGCGGACGAAACACGCTTGAATCAAGGCTATATCCTCCTCGTGTTTTTTAACGAGAGGTCCGATCGTTTCTTTTGGCGACGGAAGCCAAGGCCAGGGTTTATCTGGCTTCTTACGACCCGTGTTTTCTTACGATGAGTGATGTAGAGTGTTAACAATTTTGACCAAGCACGCCGGGGGGGGGGGGTGGCAAGTGGTAATTCCCCCCACCCTGGGTTAAGTTTTGGCAGCAAACATTATTCCCAGTGAATGCTGATCGAGGGAACGATTTCAGAAGTACTGATGCAGACTTCTTCTTTATAACAAGATGTATCTTTGTTGAATATTCATTAGATAGTGTGTGATGAGGTATAGAAGAATAGTCAGACAGCGTTTTTGAATATTTAGACTATTTCTTTATAACAAGATGTTTCTGTGTTTGTTGAATATTCATTAGATAGTGTGTGATCAGATAAACAGTCAGAAAGCGCTTTTGTTTGAATATTCATGATGGTGTTCCATTTCCCAATCAGTCATGGTATCGTATCTCATGATGAACTGCTCTAATTAAATGACGCTTATTGAAAAATTAAGTTGACTCTGTGTGATGAATTACGTTTGTGCTCAAATGACGCATACATGAATAAATCATTTTACTATGTGACTGGCTGTAATGAGGCTTATGAATAATTTGGGCTACTCTGTGTGATGACTATCTGTAATAAGGCTTATGAATGATTCGTTTACTATGTGTGATGACGATCTGTAATGAGGTTTATGAATAATTCATTTACACTATCTGTGTGATGACTATCTGTAATGAGGCTTATGAATAATTCATTTACTATGTGTGATGACTATCTGTAATCGAGCGACACTAATGAATAATTCATTACACTTTGTGCGATGACATACCATAGCAAACCCAACAGAATGTTGAGATGTGGGGGAGTGTGGTAGTGCAATAGTATAATCAACTGTTGCTTTATGCAAGATGCAGCGTACCCAATGACATAGCCCAATCCAGAATCTATTTCTAAATATCCATTGGATAACATTGTATAATGTTGCCGATTTAAAAATTACAGTACATGATTGTCTGTTAGTAATGCTTAGAAATTCACATACATTATGACTGCGAAAAAAACTGAAGTTGACCTTACTCAGTTAAAAATGTAATCAATATTATGAGTAATAATTACTTAGTTATAAAAAAGTACTTATTACAAAAAGGACTATTGATTCGGTGTCTCCACGTGTTTGTGCAGTCTGTCATTATATAAAACATTGGCGCTTGTTAATTTAACACAGCCGAGGAACTTTCCATTGAAATGTATATACGAAAGCAATCCATCAGGAATTATTTGTGCGTCCAAAAAAAAAAGAGAGACGAACGTGACAAAACTCGAGCTGTGTTTATTCTGCTGAGTGCATGGCTTTCCTTCGGGTCTGTGCATCGGTCTCGTCTCAGAAGCAATTCATGTTTTTTCTCCCCGTCTACCTGCGGAATTGAAATAGACAACAAACGCACTCGTATTCAATTTCACGAAAATACTAAGATAACATCTGGTCTGATTGCAGAGAAGAATGATCGGAGTCGATTATATCGTGTGTATTGAGTCTTAAGCCAATCGATTCTTAAAATGGAGGGCTGACAGAAGGACAAAAAAGACAAACAAAAACAAATTCTTGACATTTACCGAGAGATTCAATCTTTATTTTAACTCAAACACAGACTGTCATTTTTGTTACTGTTTTTTTTTTTTTTTTTCGCTGGTGTGCGTGTTCCGTGTAAATACCGTAAATTCTACTTGCGGACGTGTTATGAATGAGTTCGTTTTGGGGTGGGGCGACGCCAGTAGAAGATGGGTATGTTTGCACTGTCAGCCACGCCCACGTCACACAAGCCCTGGCTCCGACGATTGCACGTAGCACACTTGAGCTATTTTGTCTTCGATAATTTAAGTTTGAAAACTGTTCACTCATTTTGCTTGTACATAAATGTTTGCAAAGACTCGAGGTCTGCTTAAAAAATAAGTTTTGTGTCAGTCCAAAAAGGAATATGAAGTAAAAGTTCGTTTTTCTCGCTCAGAAATGCCATTGCCTAGTCTCTGTCTGCTACTTTCCACACATGCCTTTTCTTGTCTTTTCTTTTTGTCATAGTAGTCACTCTGAGAAAAGTGATCCGTAAATGTTGCGCTGTAAAAGTAGGTCGAACAGAAACCCGGGAAACAGAGGAGTAACTGTAGCTCGTTATTTACCGATATAGCCAATTAGGAGTGTCTCCCCATTGAACACTTGTGTAGTGAGTTGCTGGGCATCAACTGGCTCCACTAAGTTGGGTAACGATGAGCTCAATCGCTCCTTAATTTCGGCTGATTTGTCCGGCCTCGGGTGGTTTATGCAGGCTATTTACCGTCACACCGATGCTCCAAATTGACAGTCTGGCCCCCGGCCCTGAAATGGAGACCTGTTTGTAACACCTTGTCAAACCCGCACCGCCGAAGGGGCTAGAACGGCGAATTTCACGGCCGCTGAGTCTGGAGACAACCCGCTCAGGAAGAGATCGCCGCTGTCCAGAGAAGGACAGAAAAAAAGTACAGAGTACTCAACGGGTGAACTGGCAGTAAGAAGCGGCTAGCTGCGAAGCATTCTGTACCGTCGGCCTCGGGCTGTGGTCGGCGTGCAAACTTGCGTGGGCCGTGGCTGCCGGTCATGCATCATAATCGAGTTCCCTAAATAACGAGTTTTCAAGAATTTTTCATTAGTCCCCTAGGTGAGATCATCCCCTCTTTTCAAATTAATCCCTACCTTGGATTTCATTAATTTAGACTTGAACTTTTTGTTGATTCCCTTTTTTAATACGCAGCGTTTGCATTGCAGGGGGTTAACCTCGCCCCTTCCCAACTCCCTAACCATTCGCGGTATTATATGACATGGTATCATACTTAACTGGTCGATTTGAAGTGTCCTTTTTTTGTTTGTTGCATAAGTGTTTCCGATTTGAAGTTGTGCAAAGTCACGCATCTGATAAATAGCTGTCAGGGCATCCCAGCAAACATTGCGCAGAATGCAGTTCCCCCCTAAACAAAATTCTGCAATCATACCCACCGTATACAATGAACCATTGACGTAGGTGTTTGATATATAGTCTGGATTCTAGACGTGTTCAAATAATATCTTAGCTGCACATTGTCTTTGTGCACATGCTGCAATCGTGTACCAATGTGAGACTTTTGGTGACGATAGGTGGCAGCAGACTTACCAGGTAAAATCTACAGATCTTTGAATTTTGCGCATGCTCAGAACTATTACACATTGGAAATTTACCTGGTAAGTCTGCTGCCCTCTAGCGTTCCAAAGTCTCCCATTCGCTATTGGCAATAAGACTTTAGATAACCACGATCTTAAAATCAATTGTTTGTTTCACGTCCGCACATGTCACAAGTATTGGATTTAACATTGCCATCGGGGTTTTTGTTACTGGTACTTTTTTTCTTATTAAAAAGCCCAGCGTATGCTGTCAATTTTTTAGCCGGGTTTTTAAAAAAGTAACTGCGTGTGTCTTTCTTATAATTTCAAAACTGTCATTCAGAATTACGCACGTGCCCAATCTGTTCATTTTGATTTTATATTGACCGTTGGGTAAAATTGCACGAGCGCTGGCCGTCAGGTCAGGTGCGGTCTACAAAAAGCAATACGTACTAATGGCAACTCAGAGATATTGTAAGAGTGGAGATGACGACTTGTTTCCAAATGTGTACCGAATCATGCGGGGCGTAACTCAATCAGACAAGCACTATCACGTTAACGCGGTCTTCGACGCCAGAAGCCCGTAGAAAATGCATTTATCGTAGTTTGCTTGAATGCGAAGAACGCACTCTAAAGTTGACTTGCATGACTGCAAAGACTCTCAAATCGTTCACCAAAGTTGCTTTCAAACCGAATGAAAATGAGGCTAAATTGTGAACAGTTTATCCCGGCTTAAAGGTATTGTACACTTTTGGTAACAGCTCAAAATCAGTGTCCACATTTTGTGTGATTAAACATATGCATGAACAAACAAACCTGTGAAAGTTTGAGCTCAATTGGTCATCGAGGTCACGAGAAAATAGTGAAAAGAGACCTTATGTGTTTTCTGTTTTTTCAAATTATCGCGCGCGATAATTACTATTGTTTTACTCGTTTCTCAGAAACGATGGCATTTTAGGCAGAAATATTTTAAGGAACCCTTTCTACCATTACTTACTTTAAATCATGTAAGTTATGTGTGAATCTGTGAACATTGTGTTTTTCGATCTTACCAATAGTGTACAGGGCCTTTAAAAGGGCAGTACAAAGCCACAAATTCTTCCTTGCATCCAACGTTCTCCCATGTGACGCAATTAAGGCCACTACCGCTCGCCCTTTGAAACAGCCAACAGGAGTGCTCATGGCCACAGGCCGAAATAGGCGGTCACCTGCGACACGGGGGTTGAAGTTACCGTAGGATCCTTTAGTATATAACCAGGGTACGTGGCCGAAGAATGAGCTAGTCAATGCTGGCCATGACGTCATCAGCACTTGCCTTTTTATCAAGTGTGTTATTAATACCCCAAGATACTTTTCTTGGGTGAAAAATGATTCCCAGTCACGGATTCCTCATTATGCAAGTTCTCATGTGCGCTTGTTAGGATTCGTCTCATAACCCATGCCTACATGGTAATTTTAGCTTGCACAGCGAAAATTTATAAATGTTTAATTTTAGCAGGGTCCGTATCAAGACCATGTTACCTTTGTTTACAGAGTGGTGACCTTGTGCATTCTATTGCGTTTCCTGACGGGCAAGATACTACACAGGCCATATGGGGAAAATTTACATTTACATTTACATGTACATCTACATTTTGTGTCATAATTTTCACATAAATTCAAGACTTACAAAAGCAACAGCTGTACAGCTTTTGAGATGGTCCCCCCCCCCTTTCTTCATATCAAAAGTTGCGACAAATCAGACAGTGCGATCTCCATAAAACATCAGATTTGTTGTATACTTCCATTGAGCTGTGTACAAATGTGCCCGCCGGAAGTCCAGGCTCTGTGGCTCTTTTGTAAACATGTGATGTCACAGGTCACATGGTCTATGTACAATCAACGTAAGAATAACCCTGTGTGAAAACGTCCATGCACTGTTCAAACTTAACTGTCAATCCAAAATTCAAGTCAACATTTTATTTTATACTACTCTTCTCGAAATAAAATATAGTTATACGGAATGTTTCATTGATTTTTTTTTAATGAGATACCCCCTAACTTACAAGGCTGGACGGCCACTCAAGGTGAGGGCTACACTTAACTGATTTGGGCTGTTGACCCAAATCAACTGACACCAGGGGCACGTTGCCACCTACTCCTGGGGCCGAAACAGGGTTAAGCGAAGTAGTGAGCACTGCAGGTGGAGGGGAAAGGGTTAATCTACGTAGACCAACATAAAAGAGCGTAATGGGGCTGTCAAATTAAGCCAATCGTCTTGGTACTAGATTTGATACTACATTTCGTCAAGAAGAAAAAAAGTAGAACCACAGTATTCTAAGCGAAGCACATAATTTTCTAAGCACGCACATGCAGCCAAATTAGAGTCGGTGGGTTTGCCGTCCTTCTTTCACATTCGAAATTGCCCGTTAGTCAAAGAAAACCAAAGGTTGAGTTAAGTATTTAGAATTATAATCGTTTATTCAGCCTATGATTACAAACAATATCACACTTCGGTGTGGGATCACGCAGTCAGCGACTGTGCCGTTGTAAACAAATTGTGTTTACTCATTAAAAACTATAGTATTTGAACATACTATACGATAAAACAGACTGATAACACAATCAATACAATAAAAAAAACATACATAATAATTAGATACCTGAAACTACAACTCCTAACATGTTGATATGACAGTGTAAGGGGGTTTAGTTCAGAGTTAATCGAGCATTTTGTCAGGATTTCTTTCGTGATGAATTTACATTGGGTATATACGCTTCGACAGGGACGCCATACTAAGTTGCACGTTGCCGGCGATATCAGGTACTGAGATGAAAAACAAATTGTAAAAACAAAATCTTATTGAACCGTAAAATTCGAAAGCAATTAGGGGAAAAACATACAGACGGCAGCAGCGACAGGATGAAAACAAATCTCGCGAAAGCTAAACTAAAATAACAGTCGAAATTCGAGAGCATTTTCTTTATCCAAATAGAAATCAATTGATTTATTTCTCTGGCATCGTTGTAAATTACCTCTCTGCCAAAAAAAAACCCCACCAACAATCTCTACACTCGATAGCAATCTATAAGGATCTGTGGGGATAAAAAGACAGGGGAAAAAAATCTTGACAAAAAACAGAAAAGGCGACGGTTGATAACATTAAAGTGTGAAGGCAATATAGTTAAAAGGAGGAGTGTATATAGGGTGTCATGTGTAGCTTTTGTTTGATGTAAAACGATCTTTATTGACTGTGTGTAAGAGTTTGGGGAAAAGGGAAGAGTGAGTCGGGCGTTGAGGTTTGAGTATCGCCACATTTATTTTTACCCACCCGCCCGTGGTGGTGTTCTTTTTTTAACGACCGAAACATCTATCCCTATTCTAGTTTTAGAAGCCCTTTCACATTATTTGGATTAAAGGGGAGGCGTATCACTAATCGTTTCTTCTTCTTTTTCTTGTTTCTTCTTCGTCTTCGTCTTCGTCTTCGTCTTCGTCCTTCGTCTTCGTCTTCGTCTTCGTCTTCGTCTACGTTGTCTTCGTCTTCGTCTTCATCTTCTTCTTCTTCTTCGTCTTCTTCGTCTTCTTCGTCTTCATCTTTGTCTTCGTCTTTTTCGTCTTCGCCTTTGTCTTCGTCTTCGTCTTCGTCTTCGTCTTCGTCTTCGTCTTCGTCTTCGTCATCGTCTTTGTCCTCTTCGTCTTCTTCTTCTTCTATCTCACCTTTATGGTTAATAAATCTACTTGAATGACCACAGTACACTAACCACTGTTCCTGCTGAGGACGACGTAGTGGCTATTGCAGCTATGAAACATAAACACCCACAAACTGCCTTGCAAATTAGTATACCCTCAACAAACTGTGTACTATTGGAATGAGTACACGACATTCTCTTGGATTTGATATACATATTTTGCCATGATTTCCGGTTTCAAATCGTCAGAAAGAAATGCACTTACATAACGTGTTGTTCATTACCCGTGTTTTGCCTCATAGTTTGTGTTCTAGATCATCGGGAAGTCCCGTTTTTAGGCAGATGTACAATAATAATATCGCTATACCTCGATCCAGTTCCAATCTTATATCAGCACAGTTCAACCCACAGCTCAAATAATCTCTTCTCGTCATCTCTTCCCTGGATGGAATTGTCATGTTGACCAAATTTAGATCAAGTGGTATGACCCGAGAGAACCTGATCACTATTCCCACAACGCGATTGCCTGTCCACTTTCATACTTGCAGTTCATTCACCTGTTCTAACTCATTAGACTCATCTCAAGCCGTGGGGTTAAAAGCTCCTCAACAGAACGCCAGTTTTACTGCTGTGAACTCATGGTCTAAACTAGACCGAGGGAGTCCCCTCCCCTTCTTGTTTTTAATGTGACCGGGCTTGAGTTGAGCTTGTGGTGGGGAAGGGCCAGGATAACGATGAATATATGGGACAGCACAATACGAAGAGGTGATGACGTCGCGTCTGGCTTCCTGTCGCGGGAGATAACTCGACTGTTATTTTCCCCAGACCTTTGCCTGTGTTGTCACTTTTCAACAGTTGCTTGCCTCTCAAGTGAGCACGCAGGTGGGCAGGCTCGAAATACAAATAATGAAGTGTAGGCTGCCGTTTAACTCTTGCTAACCTTAATCAGTTTACCCTTCAAAAGTTTGTTTAGCTTTCAACTTTGACCCTAGCGCAGTTGGTGCGCGGCTAGTATGAAACGCATTCTCGTAAACGCACCAGCGACATCACGAACGATTAAGGTCAGGTTTAGTAATTTGTAAATTTGCTTAACTTAGTAGCTTGTAGCAAAAGAGGTTTCCCGCCCACCCCCTCCCCCCAAAAACAAAAAACAAAAAAAATCAAACAAACACGTCATTTAAGCTGTGTTTTTGTGAGTGGTTCTGTACGACTGGTTGCGTAAATGGTGACCTAGTCATATTTTTTGAGTCAAATTGGTTTTGCTTCAGTGCAGCTCCGAAGAACCAGGGCTCGTTAATAGCTTTAAGAAAAATCCACTGAGACTGAATACCCCAAATCCATCCCCTGTAGAAAAACATATGGTTTATTGCTCTTGCCTCGTCGTGTATCGTTGCGTCCCCGAGGCTTTTATAGCCAAGTCCCACGGAACATCTCCGATGGGTGTGAAAATAAACTTGATCTCTCGCTCCGTCGCACCTGATTAAAAACAGGAACGCTGGTCTCCAGTCGGTCGGTGCGAGCACCCCGGTGGAACGAGACACTCAAGCCGTGCGTGGTTTTATGCGCATCGGCTTGAGATGTTGTAACGGTGTTCATTCATCACTTAGCGGCAAACTGATTGAGAAGTCAGTGTAGTCTGGCGTTTAATTTGTTTCATATATGTCTAGTTTTTTTGTTACTATTGTTATTATTACCTAAACCCACCCCAAACAAAAGCACATCATTTGATCACAGATTTGTATATATTTGTGGACGCTGTATAAGACGTGTGAAATTCAATATGCATGGATGAAGTGTCTCGACACATAAATGGAGAAGCGTCTTTCAAGAATTGAATCCGCGGAACGGCGGGATGTTGTTTTAGAGGAAATAATACTATTTGTCCATTTGATCAGTCGGCAGACTTTCAAAATCCAATTGAAAAAAAAGGTATTTTTAAATTGATATGTTCTTTAAAAGCCAAGTCAAAACGTAGATGAAATAGGTCAGAAGATATAATAAGCTTGGATTGGTTTCGTTTGAAACGTGTACCGTGTCATTTCGTTTTGTAGACGTATAAACACGTCACCTTGGTCAGGTGGTTTAGACTGCATGCCTTACAATCATAAAGGTTTCTAGTCTGATTCCTGCCAAGGTAACCGCTGATTTCACTATGTTATAGTTAGTAGTGTCGTCTGGTTACTGAATTCCAATTGACTGATTCGTGCTATTCGTCATCGTAGACGTAAACCAATGTTTGTACGAGAAAGATCGGCTATTGCTAGCTTTGCGGTTTTTTTCCCCTTCGTGTGAGCTTTGCCGAGTTCCCTTGTCGGGATGATCAACTAAACAAACAAACAAACAAACAAACAAACAGATAAACAAACAAGCAAATAAACAAAAAACAAACAAACATCCCAACACCCTAACACCCCAACAAACAAACAAACAAACAAACACGAAACAGCAGTTCAGGCTCCGAAACAGCAGTTCAAAAAATGATGCAACTTCAATCGCGATTCTCTCAAAACACGTTTTTTTTGCAGTGGACGAGATATATAGGTCACTTCGTGGTACGACCGACGAAGTATGTAATGTGCATCTTTTTCTTTCACTCTATGCATAAAAAAACTTATTCTTTACGCAGTCGTCATATTCTGGTACCATGTGAGTAGATAGCCTCACTCCTTTATATAATGTTCTTTTGTCACTGTACAATAGAAAAGGACCTGCGAGTAGGACGCCCGCTATCGTCCCTTAAGGACGTTCTTACCCAATCACGCTCATTACACTTTTGAAATGTTCGTGTCTTTTTTTAACAGAGAGTAAAACATGTAATGTGAGTTTCTTGGTGTTGTTGTTGCTGTGTGTTTGTTTGTTTGTTTGTTTGCCCTTTTTTTTGGGGGGGGGGGTTCTTTGTCAGTCTTGTGTGTATCGGTCCTTGGGTATAACAAGTCGATCGGATGCTGGATTGGTCAGCGAGGTCTGCTCATTTACATACATTTGCATGTTGCAGGGCTCATTCTAGATGCCTTTTCGCTCGGCCCTCCGGCAATGCACGGGTCAAATCGCATCCCAGAAGTTAAGTTGACTGTTCGTTAGATGTAGTATCACGTAGCAATCAGTATTCGTCCCAAGTGATTTACATGTTGTAAAGCGGAATAGCCATCTAGGGTTGTTCTTGGAAGTAGAAGTGTGGTCGTTGTTTTACATATAGCAAAGAGCTTTGGTTACTGAAACTGGTTCACTGTTAAAGGGACAAACTGTATAGCTCTCGTTTATAACAGCGCACAATTCGTCGTGTTCCCTGTGTGCCGTAACAATGTATAGGATACACATTATCATATACCAAAAAAGGGACAGTCTACTGTCACATCCAGCTTCGGTTTTTTGGTTTCATTTGTTCGGATCGGAGAAAACAAAATGGCCGCCTACAATACTGGTGGCGAGGTGTGAAAAATCACGAGTAAAATGTGTTCACCCTTTGCACAAACAAGTACAGTCAACGCTTTGGTCGACAGACTGCCCGTTCTGCACAAATTGATCGCAGTTAATATATTCTGGAGTATCGATCACTATTTAAACCAATTAATCATTCCAAAGTGCGAGTGTTTTTGACTTTACTGCATTTTCCGCTATAAGTGTTTACAGTTTTAAAACCAAAAAATCATAGTATGACGTACGTATATTTATTTATATATAATATGTATATAACAGAAAAAATCCATATAGGCCTAGGCCTAACAGGAAAAAAATAAATTATACAAAACATATTTGGAAACTCGCTTGTTGAGTCAGTGTACTCCGGGACACTAGCCGATGAGTTCAGTGTCAACATTCATAACCGTAGTCTTGTCGAGTGCCAAATTAAATTGTAATAGAACTTCTGGCGGGGGAAAAAATTATCAATACAGTGGCCTGATGGGTCGGTTTAGAGGCTGAAAGTGCGCTGTTAGCGCGCCTTATTAATTATGATACCAGACCTTTCTTGAATATATATTTATATTTTTTTTTTTTACCATCACTCCAGTTTCCACTTTTGAGCCAGCCTTTCTTGTGATACATTATTGGTTTCAGGGCTGATGTGTATTTTACGTGAGAAATAAAATGTGTTTTGACATGTTTATCACCATAAAGCACGACCCGGTCTTCCTTCGTCCCTGTTTATGCCTTCAATTAATTAAATTATCACCAGGTTTGCAGTAAACACCGTGTGCGCGAATCTCTCTCAAAAGGGTGTTGTGGTGGTTCTGAAACTACAATCCCGGCCATATCTCGTTGCCCCCCCCCCCCCCCCTGCCCCCTTTCAATGTTGAATCACATTGTTGCACGGTCTTCTGCGTTCCAGACAACATTGAGCGGGGACGGGGGACGGGGGAGAGAATGTTTATTGTGAGACAGGGAATGGTTATTGGTTATTATAAGTTAGGAACGGGTGGCCCAAGCATTTTGGCTGGGATTGTAGCCGTGGTGCGTGTTACCTCACAGCTCGTTAGGTAGAATCATCTACCGGTGTTGCCTCAAATCTTACTAGAGATCGAATTTATATCCAACTTGAAAAGTTTCCACTCATGCTATGCTCCATTGTTGCGCATTTTGTATATCAAACATCTATCATCATTACCCAAAAAACATAAGCACACCTTTTTTTGATTTGTACAGTTGAAAAACAAACAGTAAACAACTTTCCATGTTGCAAATACATTTCAAGTTCAATTTTGAAGCCTTTTGGACTGAATCAACCTTGTTCTTTGAGCCCGTTTTCTGTATGAGGGAGACGAGAAGCCTCAGTATTGGAATTACGTGTTAGTTTGAAGTTTTTGGCGTGTAAAGTTTATGAACACTTTAAGAAAGAGTTCTTGGCAAAGAAAAATGGCTGTCAATCATTCTGCTGGGCGTTGGTATTAATTTGTTTCGCTCAATTTACAGAGCCGATGAAATACAGCTTGATATAAATAGTTGTAAGAGATTTAGGAAAAATCCTTCTATGTTGACAATAGTTGTGATATTCCGTGAAATCAGTTGGCACATCAGGGACTCCGTACCAGCTACATTATTTCGTCCCCTCAAGCCACCGTGACTTATTGAGGGATATGTCTCCGTGTTCGAGATTCTGTCTTGGAAGTGAACCTTCGAAATCCGTGTTTTCTTTCCCAATCAATGTTTTTTACCACCCTCACAGTATCCACGACTAGCGAAGAAGAAGTAGGCAGCGTGACTTCAAATCGCTCAACAGTCAAGGGTTCCCTCATTGCACGAGATACCATTTGCCATTAGTGACTAAAGGGCAATCCACCTGAGCGTGCAACCAATCCAAATTACGTTTTCATTTGATTTCCGAGTTGCCCGGGGGACGAGATTGAACTCGCTTATAAGACAACCTCATTCCCAGCGGTCAGTCTATACTGTTCGGCGGGCTTCTTCAGGTGCCCTTGTGCGGCGATGTTTCGTGAAATGAGCGTTCACTGGATTCACTTCCAAACGCAAATCTAACCAAATTAAAGCTAGTTTGCTGTTGATTTAGTTAAAGGTTGCAGCTCATGCAGCGAGCTTGTCAATCAACTGATCACAGTAAGTGTTACAAGTAGGAACTATAGAAATCGTCTGAATCGAAAAAGTGCCAGACACCTTGCCTTTTGTAAACCATTAGTGCGACCGCTGCGTCCGCCATTTTCAAAATTTAAACCGAATGAATCTAGGCCCTTTTGGAAACCGCGGCAAAGACTTCGGCTCCGGCTGTTGATCTGTCCCTCTGTTTGAAGTCCCTTGCCGATTGTGTACGTTTTCAAAAACGATGGACGGAGCCCGGGTCGGGGTGTAAGCTGACGCCGTGGTTTCGAAAAGGGCCAATGGTTTTCTGCACGGCTGATGGAGTCTAAGAACAATGTCCGAGTTGAGCGACTTTTGGCTATTGCTGTAGCCGTAACACTGGTGAAGTCATCCACTAGCCCGAAGCCACAGCCGAATCCGGTGATTTGGAGTCGTTTTCAGTCAGATTCACATAACCGTATTGTTGTTTTGCAAGAGGAATTTTAAAGACTACATCTTACACGTCACATTGCCAATCGATTTGAGTCGAACTTTGTGTAAGCTTCAAAATATTATCACTATACAGACTGTCTTTAAGGTTGTACTTAAAGTTGTGCCATCTCTGACTCTTGTTGTTGGTTGTTGTTGTTGTTGTTGTTGTCGTCGTCCTCGTCGTCGTCGCCACCGTCGCCGTCGTCGTCGTTGCTGTTTTTTGTTTGTTGTTGTCGTCGTCGTCGTCGTCGTCGTCATTTTTGTTGTTGTTTTAGTATTTCGTAACCCACTCTGCGGATTAAAAATAACCGCATTTTTGGGATCGAGGTTTCACACCGTGCACGGAATTACGTTTTTGTTCATTGAGCCTGTTACCGGGGACATCTTTGTCAGAAGGGCCCCCGGGCTGTTGTCACCATTTACCATCAAGATACTCGTGCCGAGATCAATGAAAGTACAAACCACGACAAGACATGACCCATCAAGCCCTCTGGCGACAATAGTCCAGTTCTCAGCGGCGACGGGAGTAAATACACATCAAAAACCGCCAACAGAACATGTTGGCAAAACTGCATCGAGTTGGAGTGAGATGCTTTTCTCGTTTTCTTAATCAATTTGAGGCTTGTGAAACTCACAGAAGATCAGGGTATGTATTATGAGCTTACCCCCCCCTTCATTCGATATGCATCAAGATAACGTTAGAGCAGATTAAATCTGAAGAATGTATTTCTGTTGTGTCATAACGAAAGAAGAGGAGGATTTAACTCTTCCCGAAAACCAAACTTTCCCTTATGTAATTATTTATTTATTTTATTTATTTATTGATTTATTTAGACAGGGTAGCCTTATCAGTATTACAACTGCTATTCCTAAGGGCCCTGTGTACAAACGGCAAAAGTAAAATAGTAAAATTGTAAACTACAGAGCAGTAAGAAAAGCCATGAATAAAACCAGAAAACTGAGTGTGAAACACAAACAAAAATCTCACAAGGTAAGACGGAAAAACTTTAAAAAAAAAAGTTAAACACGTCACAAAGCATGAAAATAAAAACTTGGACAAAACAATTAAAACTATACATGCACAAAGGATCACACCATCGCACTTTAAGGAGAGGCAAATATAAAAATAAAATCAAAGATTACTTTAAAGCAAGATAGAAACAAAAACCAATATCCAGTAACCGTGAAAACATCAAATTCAGTAAGCGACTAAGAAAGTAAACAAGGTAAAAACAAATAAAATCATTCAAAATTCCCAACCCAAAACCAACGGTTTGTTTCAATTCCATACGTCCATTAACCTCTGCTGCATTCCTGGCATTTCTCCTTAGGGAAACACGTTTTAGGCGTTCTCATAAATTACCGGCACAAAAATAAACTCATTTGCTTTGTATTTTGACAATAAATCATTTTTTTAATACATCTGTATTCATATCAACGAAGTCAAACGGGCGCCCGGCATAATACCAAATGAGTGCCTTCGGGTATCCACTGTACGGAAGACGTGCGAGGTGTTTATATTTCCCCGAACCGTAAACACAGATGTTTGTACAACTATTTCTGCAGAACACAGTAACAGCTTTCCCGGGTCAGCTGTTGCCATTTCCTGGGCGGCCTCCCTGCTCATGGAAGTACTTTATTACTCCCCGAAGAATGTATGTAAAATAAGGAGCAACTAAAGTTGATACTTTTATACATGTCTTATGCATCCATAAAAGTAAACAATGATAAATATATATATGAATACACAATCAAAGTTTGTCCTCAGTCTTACGCGTATTCTTTTATTTCTCTTTCTCGTTTTGAGATGTACGTTCCCTCCATTATTTCATTCATTTCACAAAATAAACAAATTACTTGATTTGCACATGCACATTGAAACAGAATCTAACTTAACAGTGTATTCTGACACCAGAAAATGTCTATTAAAAAATAACCTTCAGTGGTAGTTCAAATGAGTACTGGTTTTGTTTGCCGCCGTTTTCAAACAATAAAAGTCATATTTATATGTGGAACTAATAAATCTTTAGATAATTTCCGCAACAATTTTATTTGTATATAAACACCGTGGTACTGTAACCCATAAATATATCCCCCAGTGTTATACATTCCTGACTTCATGTACACAACAGGAGGCCGGAAATATTATAAATATTATATTATGATTAGAGAAGACATTTCCGAAATGTCACAGGACCTTGTGTCGGTAAAAGTCGACCGCTCTCTCTTTCTCTCTCTGTCCTTCCCCCGAGGAAGGCGTGGGATTACGGGGGGGGGGGTCGTCTTTTGAGGGAAGAATTTTTGAATATCTGCGGGGACCACACTGGTTTCCATCGATCACCACAGTTGCGTCAACCAGCGCGGCCTAGAGAGTATTCAAAATGCCGCGCCACCCGATCAATGCCAACAGGAAAAAAAAATACACAGCCGGAACCCATGCAAATGCGTAAATGGAAACACAAATAAGTTGTAAGCTCTTTATCCTTGAACGTATTTTACACACATTTCCGTCAAAATTAAAAAAACAAAAAAACAAACATAAATTCAACTTTTGTATTAATTATTAAATTTCGTTTTTGTGAAGAAAATACCTGATAATTATTTTGACAGAAATTGTACGAGTATTTCATTTCCTCTAAGAAACTCCCGGGTCAGAACATGAGGCGCGGATGCCTCTTTCCCAGGGGTCTCGATCCGTTCCCGGGATAGGCTGACCCCGCAAACTGGTCAACAAATCCGGTTTTTAACTTGGATTATGCGTCAGTCTGACCCATTTGACTCCGGGTCATACTGACCCAGGTATGGGTCATACTGACCCAGGTACGGGTCATACTGACCCAGGTACGGGTCATACTGACCCAGGTACGGGTCATACTGACCCAGGTACGGGTCATACTGACCCAGGTACGGGTCATACTGACCCAGGTACGGGTCATACTTACCCAGGTATGGGTCAGGCACCACGGGACCCGGATCCGGGTCGGTTCCGATCGGGGAGATTTTGGAGCGTTCGTCTGAAGCAATCGGAGAAAAAACCGAGTGTTTGCGCAAACATTTCCTCGCACATGGTATTAATAATTTTTAGAAAGGAACATTCAGGACATGTGACGATTGAAGTCTATGGTGTATTGGAATGGTGACGGCCGACCCCCCCCCCCCCCACCCCGGGGTTACCTGATTTTGTTTTCTTCAAACGTTAAAGACTTTACTTCGGAATCCACGGTAAAATTCGCGAGGTTTAGACACAAAACTTCCGGATTTAAAAAGCCAAATCGATGATCACCATTCTGCACGAAAACAAAAACTGTTTGAAATCTTTTCTCATAACTAATAGCCATGCACAATGTAATGACGTGTTCATGGTTTAGTTGCGGTGTGTGCCAATATTTAGAACAGCCTGATTGTAGTGGAATGTTCTCTCTCCACTGTTTACCTTTAATAAATAAATAAATAATTCTTGAAATCTAAACTGTTGGATGTGCAATTTTCAAAGCTAAGGCGATGTTTCCCCACCTTCAGCAGGATCACTTCCATTCCGTCTAGGGACTCATAAACACGATAAGTGTATTCCTTGTAATTTTTTAGCCGATGGCGTCAAACACCACCACAAAAATTTACCAAAATGTTTTTTTTTTTCCCCCTCCACATTTCATAGATTGTTGTAAGGTTAGACATGATAGTTTCTCAGTTTACGTGACCTGAATTTATCTGCCCCCATTCTGTCGAGTGGAAACACCGTCTTCGGGGCGTGTGAAAACATCACATATGCGTTGATGTGCCGGCGGGGTAAAAACAATGTTCTCCCATGAGTGTGTTTCCAAGTTCTTAACGATATATTACAATCTCTCGATCTATACCTTAAAAAAAAAAACTACGGTGCCCTGTGCGGTCCACCCGACCGTGCCGAGATCCTAAAAGGAGATCATCATTCGGAAGTATCAACATTTCGAAGATAATTATATCTATAGTTTGGTTTGGGTGAAGTGTTTATTTTGAAATAGATGTATCGAGTCGATAACTCTTTCTGCGATTTTTTAAAGCAGTGTTTTCTTTAAAAAAATCTTATAGATTATTATTGTGAATGATTCATCTTGTAACTAGATGATGAGCACATCATGTTCCCCCAAAAAACCATTTGTATCTAAATTTACTTTTAAAAAATTTGTGAAAATCCGATTTGTCTTACGAGACAATATTTTGGAATTGTGGAGGTGAAAATAGTAACTAGTAATTTTATTTTGATACCAAATCATTTCCGAGGGATGAATTCGATTCCAAATTGATTTGCCTAAGTCTCAAGAGAGAAAGAAAAACTTAATTGATAACAAAATAATGAGCACCCTTAGGGAACTAATCGCTTCACGACGTAAGAGGGCGCTTGTGCTTTTGACCCGCAAGTTTGCAGTAGTGGGCAATCATTGTGTCTATGCTACTTCGCCTATAACCGTATAAAATAGTTTCATTCTGTCTGCCCTGGTTGCTATTTTCTCCTGCGTCTGCTGGATTACTATGTCTTTCTTCAACACACGGGGCTCGATGAAGACTAGGAACTTCCCAATCTAATCCCACAGCTCCCTTAAAAAAAACTTGAGCCACTCAATGTTATCCATTAATTAGCTTTACTGATTAGTAGGCTTTAAACAAAGAAGTAATTAGTGTAATTATTACTATAATTAGCTCATTGTTATATTTCTGTGAGGCGGGAACCCGACGATTCCCAATAGGGGCATCAATACAAACTTGTCCCGGTTGCTGATCTTTCCCAACCATCCAAAAATGTTAGTTCAATGTCTCCTGAAACAACGAACCGTACAGCTTAATCTTGTAATAGTCGGTGACCCCATTGGACCTCTCGGCGCGGGAGGGTCCGCAATGGATCCCCGACGTCTGTAATTTAATATCACTCTGTAGTAGCAACAAGTTCAGCACGATTGTGGAGGAAGGTTATGAGCCAATGAGAATCTACCGAGCGGAATGACTGCAGGGCGGGTTGGCTTGAAATGCCGAAGGGGAGGGGGAGGGGGTGGGGGAGAGAGGTTTGTCGTCGAATAATTTGCTCTAATTGAATGCAGTGATGGGCTG
The DNA here is from genome assembly GCA_032158295.1 of Pycnopodia helianthoides. Lineage (NCBI taxonomy): Eukaryota > Metazoa > Echinodermata > Asteroidea > Forcipulatida > Asteriidae > Pycnopodia > Pycnopodia helianthoides. The sequence goes on from CM063263.1 coordinate 1,455,978, forward strand.
TTTCTTGGTGTAATGTTACAGATTGCAGAGGGATGTTGAGACCCGTTGAGGGATTTGTATTATGACTTGGTATTGTCTCTGTCTGTCATTGTTTTTGTTTTTTACGGAAGAGGTCCTTGAGACAGGGGGCCCCTCGTTTGAACGCCTCGTTTCGTGACGGGGAAGGAGGTGAATGGCCGTTGGTGCGTTGTCCGTCAAGACAACCTTGCTCTCTCACCATCGCATTCCTCGACGGCACGGTGTTTTTGGATGGGATCACGGGTGGCACGAGGCCCTCTGCTTGTAAAGTTATCTCCGGTGAGGAAGTGGACGTCAAACGGAATTGGCTATTTGGACTCCTACCATGCATTAAAAAATATAGCTTCTACTGCGCATGCTTGCACAGTACCCGAATAAGGCTGATGGTACACCTTGTAACAGTACCACTTTTGGTTTGTTCCATTCGCACTTGGGCAAATTCAAACAAATCGGGCGAATTATCTCTTACATGGATTGTATGTCTTCTATACAAAAAAGTATTGTGTAACCTAATACACAACTGATTTCACACTTCATTTGCCCAATAAGAATCAAACTATCAAAGTTCTGTCCAAAGCATAACATTTATAGAACTAACAGATAAACCATAAGCAAATGAAAGTAGGGCGTGAACACATTGTATTGAATCCTGCTCGAAAAGCTCATCATAATATTTTGAATAGGTCGAATGAACACGAACCAACTGTTTTATTCAAAACAATAAAACAATTACTGCAATCAATCAATAAAGCACTACAATGCTTTATTTAAACTTATTTATTGATACATTATCTTTTTTTTTCTTTTTTATATTTTTCTTTTTCTAATAATGAAAGTTGTTTCAATTTATTCGGAAATTACAGAGACGAATCCTTGAATATGTTCGTCTCCGGATTTATTGCCGGACATTTCGACCTTATTCCACAGGCTAAAATAGCAGCACAACACAGACATACAAGATAAGTGTACCGAAGCAGTCAGGTGGAAACGGAGGGAGAAGCGGCACCAAATGCCGTCAGAAAATGCATGTGAGACGATCACCAAATAAAGTAATTAGGAAGGAGACAAATTGATAACAAGTGTGAGCTTTCAGATTGACAATAATTCTATTACTTTCCGATCATTACTAATACTGTCCTTTAAAGGGAAGGTATATGGTTGGTAATCACTCTTAAAGTTAATGGCAATAAAAACTTACTTTAATGGTTAGAAGTACAGCAGCTTTCGATAGAATCAAGCATTTTGAGAATCATCAGAGTAATGTGGTTAGGAAAAAAATTAATAAGTTTTTATCAAAGAACCGTTTCTGTCAGAAAACGTTTCTCAGATTGTGTATTCCAATTGCGGATTATTCTTCTAGCATGGACATAACGATCCAGATTTTTGGCAATATCTCAAAAACGCTACCACTTTTTGAAAAGATATTTTCATAAGTTAGTTTTATTGTAAATATCTACATTTATATAGGATTACAACAATCGAATGGTTCCAAAAACCAAAGGTATACTTTGCCTTTAAGCGCAGCTGTCGTTTACCCTTTTCTTTCACACTGCTCGAGATTTTGTTAGAGTTATTCTTTCACGTCCGGACCCATACGTTATTGAGGACCTATACCTGGAAGCGGATCCATTATGTTGTGCCTGCGATCCATGCTGATTGCTGTCCTCAGTTATTGGACACCATTGTATCTCTCCGCATTGGCTGAGAGCATGCGCAGGGAGCAACGCATCGCATTTTTATGATAAGTGAAGTTTTTTTTTCTCCTCTTAATGGTGACACGCGCCGTGGCAAGCAGTGACAGTGCCGTGGAGTACAGCGCATACTACGTGCGCGCCTCTACTCTCAGTGCCCGACACCGCAGTTGAGAACGGACCCGTTCGAACAGCAGACGTCGGTTGGCACTTTTGGCGCGCTTTCGCCAACTCTATTTATTTCCAGGGTTGTGTATTGACTTCTTAATTTTCGACGAACAGGAATAAACTCTCGCGTTACTCAAAAGACGTATAATTGGCGTCTGAAATCTTGAGGTAAGTTCAAACTACTTCGTTGTACTTCATTTGCTTAAAAGGAAACAGTATGGTGTGTTCCTTCTTATTATTTTAAGTCACGGAATACAAATATCTAACTCCTTGAAACCTTCCCACCCACGTCTTACCAAACTTACTTAAAGGCAGAGTATACCTGTGGTTTTTGAAACCGTTTGACTGTTTAAATCATATATGAACGTATAATCCAATAAAAACTAACCTGTGAAAATTTCATTTCAAAAGGTGGTAGCGTTTTTGAGATATCGCCGAAGGTCTGGATCAGTTATGTCCACGCAGGAAGAATAATCCGTAATTGAAATACACAATCTTAGAAACATTTCATGCATGCAACGTTTCTCAGATTGATTTTTGTTTGCATAATCCCTTTCTGTAAAACCACATTCCTTAGAAGAGAATCGTATTTCTCAAAATGTTACACATTGTCAACAGCTGCAGTGCTTCTTATATACCAAGTAAGTTTTGTAAGGTCATCAAATTTGGGAGTACCAAAGGTATACCCTCCTTTTAAATGAAAATCAGTTGTACAAAGACATATAAACTGATCGGGTTTTATTCAAAACAAGTTGCCAATTAGCTATTTTAGCTGAGAGAAGATACTTATTAAACTTGGTAAAGCATCAGTTTAATGTCTTCGTTGGTTTACTCAAAATATCAAAAGCTAATGTCTATAATGTGAATACCACAATGACTCTTGATTGATTGCCGCTCGTTGTTTTCGCGACGTTTTCCTGATGAGATTGTTAAACTTCAAAACAGTTTTCGATCACCCCCTTTCAAAGTGGAGCATACTGTGTAAAAAAAAACCAGTGGAAACTAATAGTTAATGACATACAAAATGGAATAAATAATGACCCTATGCCATCCCATGTTGCCTGCAATGCCCCATTGGGTAAGAGGCAAGATACATAATTATGCAGAGTTTGTCCGAATGAATGATGAAAAAGATCCTATGATTTGCCGATGAATATGGCATGCCGATGCGTTCAGTCTACACGTATGATACCTCCAGCCCCCCCCCCACCCTCTCTCTCTAATAAGAGGTTAATGGAGCAATTGCTCTGAGGTAGTGTGATATAAACCTTCTGAATTGATCCGAAAAGTAGGTCAACATTCTCCAACAAAAGAAATCTGTGACTCGGCCGAACTAATCGAATCATCCGAATGAGTGATCGATTTAGCTTTAACTAACGCGCAGGAAACTGCGGCGGTCTCTGGTCTACGAAACCGCTTATTAATCTAGTAGTCACCTTTAAAATAAAAGGGATGAGGGCAAGGTTTGTTTTGGGTGGTTTGAGGTGATTCATTGCTTCTGAACGACAGGTTTTTTTCTCGAAAAGTAGGCCATTTTGACCGTGTCTTAGAAACGGGTGTTTGCATGTATGAGAGAAATGACGTATTTTGACTCGCTTTGTTGTGTTTGTAAGCATTGCTGTTATTGTGTGAGCTGCTTAAGACAACTTCAAGTTTAATTTTGAAATTGCATTTTTCTTGGATCGTCAAAATTAAATAATTTCTAAGTTTAGCCTAACCGGGGGTAATTTTTTGGAAGCTATAAATTATGCAGGGTATCTAGTTGCTAGAAAATTGTACAACTTCGCATCTTGAAAATACAAACCGGAATAGCGAATCAGACAAAAAGCGAGAAAAGGTAGGATCTCCGAGTTTGATCCGAAGCCGCACAAGTTATTATGTAGAACGTCGATAAAACATCAATACCTAACGAAGGTTTCGCCTTGGCAGAGGTTGACACACGGGACTACAATGCGTCGAGTTCCTAAATACTGAGGGACCTGAGAAAAAAAGCTTTCGATTTGCCATTTGTTTATTTACTTATTTTTGATTTTTTTTTTTTTTTTTTTTTTTACGAAAAGGGTTAAACCTTGATGCGGCTTATCATGTTTTCGCAAGCGTCCATTATTTGGGGCTGACGCTATTATAGGCCTTGCAGTCTTCAGTTAATGCTGCGTTGTTTTTCCTGTTAACAAGATTTCTAATCTGTCGGAAAAGGAAGGTGAAATTAGTAATTAAAGAGAACAAAACAACCTCTTGTGTTCTCATTACAACAATAATGTTCGGATTTAATCATACGTCTTGTCGGCGTTAATGGTGCTCAATAATAGGAATGCATTTGTTTGTTCTTCATTAGACGTTTATTTCTACCGCAAGAAAGGAAGGACATTGCTCTAAATAGGCAGAAATAATCTCTTTGGTATCCATTAGGATGACAATGTTTGACTTTATTTCATCAAACAAAGTCTTCGTTCATTTTTTATTTATTTTCTAACCCGAGTGGAAGTCGCCCGAAGGCTGCATTCAAAGCTCACTGCGTGTTTTGTTTGACGATGCCCACGGCGCAAACTATGCTGTCACGGCCAGTCAAAGACATCAACTGCGACATTTGTATTTATTGAATTATTTCATTTCCCACCTCCGGGGCAATCCAATTCATTCCTGTCTTGCAAACGGAAAATACGGATGGACATTTTTGGCATTCCAGTTGCATGCTTTTTCTTCTTCTGTCGGTTCTCTGCTAAAAATACGCGTCCCATTTTGTAAGTAACAATTTTATACAGACCAACACCTGTCTAGTTTATTAAATAATGACTTGAGTTGTACTGCAATTAATGTTGAGAACGTTAACGCATGCTGTCTAATTATTGAATTGAATTAATTGTATGGTTTATTTTATGTCATATTTCTCAATTCAGTACAAACCAATATTAATTTATTAAGTGGTTTTTAATGAATTAATCAATTGTTTACTTTTCTTTTTTCGTTGAAGCTCTACAGCCCCATCTCATCAAACGAACAAATGAGGCACAGTATAGAACAATCAATGTAGTTGTTCGTTTAATTTATGTGGGTTTTTTTCCCCTGCGAAATTGGATCAATACAGCTCAATTTATTTCATTGCCTGGGAAATTGTACAAAAAACAAAATTACAGTTTTACTTGTACAAGAAACAAGTTTATTTATATATGTAATGATTAATAATAATAATTTATTGAATTGCTACCCTAAAATTCCAGTAAAAAATATATAAACACTTAGTATTTCAAGCAAAAACAGTTAAATGAACACCTTAAATAACTTACAAATACAGCAAAATAGCGAATTAAGAAAACACAAGTTTATGAACAGCGTACATACAATGTACATAGATAATCAATTACAAACTAAAACACATGAGATTAAAAACACATTAAACATCGCTTTGATTGTGATTTTAGCAGATTTTTTAATGAATGGAAATTACAAATTTCTTGTGGAAAAACTTGATTCCATAAATTATTTATTTATTTATTTTTGTTGATTTGATTATTAATTTCGACCTCATTTCAAATGAGACAAAAAAAACATCTGCTCACAGGCTATGTTTATTGTGTTTTTTTTTTGTATCAAAAACAGTAAACAGTAATACAAATTAATAATCAAAATAAAAATATAAACACAAACGGGGATAACGGGTAAAAAAGTTAGTATTTACCTTGAAGTAAAATTGTGTCTACACGTGTTTTTTTTTTAAACCATCGGAAGATGCAGATAAAAATGCATTCAGGACCTGACTGGGTACATTATTATTATCATAGGCCCTTTTCGAATTCACGGCTTCGGCTCCAAAATCGGCTCAGGCTCGCTAGGCTCCCTCAATTATTTTAACTTACGCATGCTTTGCAGTCGGGGCTTCAGACAAGAAAACTGGGCCTGAAGCCCAATCCGGAGCCGAAGCCGTGGATTCGAAAAGGGCCACAATCATTTTTGAGAGTTGCTCAAAACACTCCACATTGGACTAAGGAAAAATACCATTGAAGGATAGTCAGCATTTATTGTATTGAAGCAATGCCTATATCCAAATTCGTCTCAATGACTTTTCTGTACAACTCACCTTTCTTTATTGCTTTTATATTTCCACTTGCTTTGTGCTCATTACCATTAAAGACACGTTTATTCTTCTCGACCGCAATCCCTCAGCTTTCACAGCGTGTACACTAAATCAATAAAAAAGGGTATTCACTCGTTATGCTCGCTTAATAATCAAGAGATACCAGTATGAAAGAACAAGCCCTTGGCTTGGAATTTACCCGACAGCTGGTGAGAATTCAGGCACGCGTTTGTTGACAATTTAAATAAATGCATTTCATTGTGAAATATACGTGTTTGACTTGTTGGCCAGTGTTGGAGTGCTAGTAGTACTCGGTACTTGTATACTTGAGCACTATTCGAGTACCGTTTTGATGGTACTCGGATTCGGAAACGGCTAGCGATGATTATTAAGTCCGTATTATTCGATATTAAAATGAATAAACAATCTGTACTCGAAGTCATGTTCTGGAAGTCGTGTACTCGATACTTCATTTTGCAGTACTTCTCTCACCGACTACTCGTACTCGTATTCGGAGATCGAAGTACTTGGTTCTCGGCTGTTGGACTCTGTATTCGGATATCAACATACTCGGTACTCGGACCACTTGTTATACTCGTACTCGATGGACCAAGTACTCGTGATCGACTACTACTCGGCCACCCTAGTACTCACCAGTACTTGATACTCAACTGAAAAGTGCTTGACTACAAGACTGGGGGGGGGGGTTGGAGAGGTTCTAATTTTGTTTCAATTAAAAAAAATTCACAAACAACCTGTGAAATGTCCTCCAACCATTTAGATATGTTTACAGTGAGTGATTTGTCAACTCAAAGTACCTTGCACAACAAAACTACTTTTCTGTACAGTTAGTACTGGTGTCAGTTTGGCACTGGTAAAAAAATTCAAAATCGTTCATTAGTAACAATCTTTATGTAAACTTTTCAGGTTGTATGTTTTGATTAAACCTGCAGCACGGTCTGTCTGTGGCCATACAAAAAGAATGTAACCCAAACCTAAATGTAGCCCAATCTTGTACCTAAATGTAGCCCGAACGTATGGCAAAATTTGGGGCACAGGGCCGGACTTTTATCTTCGGCTACATTTTATGGACCTGTACAGTCGTAAAATGCAATGTGATCAACATTTGTTTTCCAAGACGGAAACCTGTAAAGCCTCTAATTATGGTTTAAATTCGCAAGTTGATCAATTTGCCATTGGATGTACTGACGGTACAGCGTGACATACATAAATAACATTATGGGTCGTCAATACCACATACTATTATTTATTGCAATCATTCCACGGTACCAAAAATAACATCTTGGCAAATATGACGATTTCGCACTTTGGTATCCACATCAAAGAGGGTTCGTGTTTTTTGTTGTTGTTTATTTTATTTAAATTTATATATTGATTATTATTATATAGATGTGTGTGTGTTTTTTTTTTTTTTTTTTTTTTAAGCAAAACCAACATCTGGTAGCCTGTCATGTTAGTCTTTCATTAAAGGAACATTACAGAATTGGTTTTTGCTAACAAAACAGTTGCTGGCAGTGTAAGCACTTTATGTAATCCACCATATACATAAACTGACAAACCTGCAGAAGTTTGAGATCGATCGGCCATCTGGGTCACGAGAAAATAGTGAAAAAACGATTACACATTTGCATGAAATCGTATAGATTCAACAAATGAATAAAACGCTCACTGAGCGATAAACTCCAATCGAAAAATTAGTTTATTAATTTCTCATCAAATATGACATTTCAGACAGAAATATTTCGAGGGATGCTTTCTACTATCATCATCATTAGACCGTGTAAGTTTTATGTAAATCTGTGATCAAAAAAGTATATTTTACAAGTTTTTTCTTACCAATTCTGTAATGTTCCTTTAAGGCGTTGTCCACAGCTTCAACATGGACTCGCTGGAGAGAGATCCAAATACGGCCATATAATAAACCTCGGCAATGGCGCGCCGTTCCCCCCTTTTTTAATCCTCCATCTCGAGAGCTCCCCTGGTGGGTCGGGGAAAATACTGAGAGACTATTACGAGCCGATAATATGCAAAGACCTCGCCACGGACTTGATCGCCACGTCATGGGGGGTTCATGGGGGAAGTTATGCAAATCAAAATGGTGGTAAACTGGGAGCACCTTCATCTTCGCCGTAATGAATTTAACCGTGTTACATTCATAATGCTGTTTACATTATGCCATGAATTTAGATTACACTATCTTGGCGTTTGTGTGCGTTGTCGTTTTTTTACAGCGAGGGTTGACGTTATGTAAGAAAAGGAATCATGCACAAGACACCGTTATAACGTGGAATTGTCAAAACCGCCGGTTCTTTATCAGAACCACCTCAACCCATCCTGGTGTCACTGCACACCTCGACTGCTCTCTCAACGCGCAAAGTTAACATTCCTACTCCGTAGATAGAACCCCACCAGCATTTATTTGGCAGGTGGTTTTTACTGAAGACAGATAGAACATTAAACACGAAACGTCGTCTTGATTATTGTCACAGATAGGCTTGCATCCTAAATATTGTGGAACCAAAACAAATTCAGGCGTTAAGTTAATTTAAGAGTTTCCACGGAGCAGAGTCACATTGTTAGAAAACTCCACTCTTAATAGTATCAATAATAATCCCCATTGTCTGTGTGGAACATACATTTCGCCCGAAAACCGTATGAAGCCAGGGCCAGACTGTAGCCCTATAACCCTGATCCAAAGAGTTGCCCATACGTATAGGTACATGGTTGGGACTGGACTTACACCCCCAGTCTTCCGGATCCACGCGGGGGGCCCTGATCCAATGCTGGATCAGTGTGTGTGACCCAGAATCTGTGTCAAAAACGGCACAGAAACGAGTCAAACCGTGATGCGGTATCCGATCCAAAATCCCACTTCTAAACCAGGTTCCGGGTCAGCCTTTCGCTCGTCCCCAGCGCCATGCCTTAAAACCAAAGGCGCTGGGATGGGCAAACGTATCAAGCACGCTCATTTGTTAATGCTCAGTCCCATCATGCATCACACTCACACTACAAGCACTGCACTCATGACGTACTTCCTGAACAAGAATCTGTGCAAGCTGATTAGCCCATCCCAGCGGTCCTGGATAGGCCGCTGGGGCCGAGCGAAGGTCAGCCTGACCTAGAAATGGGTCAGGTCACCTGACACCCAGAATCCCTAGTCAGTTCTGAACGGAATTATTATCTTTTTTTTTAGAGTGTCTACAGGTACTGTGTTTTGGGGGTTTCATTTTGGGATATAGTATTACATTCATGGTGCCACACACTTGTCTTTGGGTAAGACAGAAAGAAAACAAAATCAAGAATGATTCGGTCATCAACTCTGGAGAAGTCCATTATCTCTTGGGTGGATATCTGTTTCAAATCTGCCAAGGGAAGACATTTAATTGAATTCACTGCAATGCCTCCCCGGATGGGGGAAAACGTGTGTCCTTATCGGTAACCGGTCGATTTGCCATGAATTATACAGCGCTCTAAAAACACAGACGAATCCGTGGACAAACTATCTTGCTTTTGTTCGACCGATGTACCGGTGTGATTGTGTATAGGACTTGTAAATCTGTTTGATTTTTTGTTGTTAAAAATATTTATTTATGATAATGAAAACATGGAATTCAAACAGTTGCCTCGCATGGCGAAAGTATACCTGCATGAAAGGAGTTGCAAGGGGATCGAGGTGGGGGACGTGTTCGGCTTGATGAGAGTCGGATGGGAAACTAGAAACTTTGGAAATTCACAAACAGGAACTAGACCAAAACTCCTTTATGAGGTGTTAATGTGGAGATCGAACTCGGGGAACACACACAGAACATTATAGACGATGTGCCACTTATGTAAATGTGATTCTTATTAGGGTTGGTTCTGTTAAAGTACATGAAGAAACAGTGCACCCTGTATCCTCGAAGAACTTAAGTGGTTGCTTCTTTCAAAGAGAATAAGAACAGATAAATCCCAAGGGGTATAAGCAAATGTAGAGCATTGCTCTATATTCTAAATCCGTTTCGTGCTGTGACTAAACTTATTGAACTCGCTTTATTGTTTAGGAATTAATCGCCAATTATTCAATACAATTCCGAGATGAATTCGTCCGTAATCTTTTAAAAAGTTTTCTGGAAATTATTGAGGATGTAAGGGAATTAGACTCTAAGGGGTCTCGGAGAGCCCATCTTCCGGGGATGTCTTTGGCGCTTTGTCCTGGATTCTGTTCCCCACGGAAACCAGCTTAACTCGGATCTTGTAAATGTCCCCAAATAAAGCTCACGAAGATGTAATTTGAGACGCGGAATTGAGTTGATGGGTGTGGGATTTGAGAAAGGGTGGGTGTCTTTCATCGAGGGCTCGTTCGGAGGTAGTCGAGATGTCACGATTCAGAAAATCATTTCTGGTCCCCTCTTTGTTTGCGTCATGTTCGTCCCAGTCGACAATCCTGCACGGCTCGGTCCACATCTCAAGGCGTGTGGGATACATTGCAGGCCTATACACAGCCATACAATAGGTGAAATTAAAGCGGACATCCAGGTAAAAAATAAAATCCTCTTTGAGAGTTACGCCGCATTACGTACCCTTACGTACGCCGCATTAGCTGATGCCGATTTAACAGAAGCGAAACGCGTGTGTACGCACCAGTTGTAACTGTCACCCAATCGTTGACATCCGTGATGGCGCTGTTTGAGCTTGTGACGTCATACGGGGTTGACTAGTCCTGTACACCTTGGTAATCGCTGCGTTAAAGCTGAGATGGGCTTATTGGTCTTCCGTATAGTCCTCGTCTAGCACGTGGATGTTGATTATTTCTCCAAAACAAAGAGGCTCTCACCGGCACTTCAGAACGCTCAACTCTCCCCCGCCCCCCCCCACCCCTCCCACGAAAGAACGGTGTCTATCAGGGCCAAAAATTCATAGAGCTGCTTAAGCAGAAAATATTGCTTAACAAGTGTCTGCTTAGCAGAAATGGGCGGGATACCAGTCACAAATTGTACATGTGACATAGTAGTTTGGCTGGTAGCCTTATTCTGGTAAGCATAGTTTTGTTGTGTTTAGCTACTTTTTGTGCTTAAGCAGCTCTATGAAATATTGGGCCCCAGAAAAGCGCCGGTGAACTTCCGGGTTGTTTGTTGCAAAACATGTATATGGTTACCAGTAGAAAAGACATTGTAGGTCAAGCAAACACCTTTTTGCTTTGTCCGGGCAGTACTTTTACATGCATCTAATGTATAGGAGTGTGTTGCTTCATTGGCGAGAAGCCAAGATGATTTCCTCTGATGACATTTGCACTGTCCGTTTGTTGAAGTAATTAAGACGCGAGCACCGCGTCAACTTCGATACACGTTTGCCCGGGCCGGCTCGTCCAGGGGCCCGGGCGATGAGCCTTCTGATCGCCAAGGAGGAGTGTTTGTGCTTGTTACACCACACGTTAATAAGAAGATAAAGGTTTTGGTCAATACGGGGGGCCGTACTTCGGAGAAATCGGGGCCATTGATTCGAGACGCGCAGTGGGCTAGTATGCTATCAACGACAGTCACCAAGGGTCCCCCGTTTACAGGGAAAAACGAGAGAGGATAGTTGTGAATGGAGTATGTTTACATGGTACTGCTCGAGTCGACACGATGCCTGAGACTCTGTGTACTCGATACCTATTGGCAATTTCCATGTCGGCTGCGGTTTCAAACTAAAGATGCTGACTAAGGCACTGCATAGGGAAAGCCTTATTGAAAGTCGACCATGGAGAAAGAACATGCACGAATGTGTGCCACATAAAATGAGGCACCACCTTCATTGTGGTCTATATCTGCGCCTAAGCCCGGGCTTAAATGTAACCCAACGTTTAGGTACACAGCTGAGGCTACAGTTAGGGTTGGGCTACACATTATTGCTTCAGGTCGGGGCTACATTTTGGCTAACGGGTTGCATTTTGGTGTCGTACACACGGGCCAATGTGTACGTCTTGTTGCATTACCGGCTATAAGGTATAGTTTAACTCGAAGTGTTAACCATTGCTCTGAGGGTTTCATGAAATAAAAACAAACTTAAAAGTAAATCCCTTTAGATTTTGCATCCAAAGGTGTGCCATTAAACAATGGACCGTGAATCCATAATAACGGAACGTGAATCCTAACGGATTGTGACTCCTAACAGATTGTGAATTTGTAATAATTTATTGCGAATCCGTAATAATGGATTGTGAATCATTAATATTGGATTGTGAATCATTAATAATGGGTTGTGATGCCGTAATATTGGATTGAGAATCCGTATCATTGGATTGTGATGCCGTAATATTGGATTGTGATGCCGTAATATTGGATTGTGATGCCGTAATATTGGATTGTGATGCCGTAATATTGGATTGTGATCCGTAATAATGGATTGTGATGCCGTAATATTGGGATGAGATACCGTAATATTGGATTGTGATGCCGTAATAATGGATTGTGATGCCGTAATATTGGATTGTGAAGCCTTAATAACAGATTGCAAGGCAGTAATGATGTCGTGTAGCCTCGTCACAAAATAGCATCGTCACCCTCAACAATATTTGTTTTCAAATGTCCCACATGTTGTGCATGCCACCATTTACTCGTTGTAAATAGAACCACGGCGGCCTTCTTGACAATGAACCATCTCCACCGTACTGAAGAGCCACTATGCAAAGATTGCCAGATATCCCCAAAGAGAGATGAAGTTACACTATTTTTCTATTTGGATATTACCGAACGGGACGAGCAGAACCTTTTGAACTCCGATGACTTCGTAATAAAAAATTTGATAAAAAACGGAGACCTTGTGTTTGGCTTCAGGAAATAATGCACACTACCACGCATGTTGGAAATGCACGCCGTGCTGTCGCTATTAAACAGCCCAGAATGGTAGTAGTAATATTTATCCGGCCAAAAAACGGGTGGTCTGTGCCCATCACAAAAATGGCACTAAAAACCCGGCCAACGCGGATTCCCATCTTCAAGTGCTACCCTACGGACACTAGCGGAGAAACGGAGCCCTAATTACCACTTAAAAAAAAAAAAAAAAAAAAAAAAAAAACGCCAACCAAGGGGCTTCTAAACAATCAACCGCCGCAAAGGGCAATGTTTGACCAAAAAAAACGAAAATGCCCTCTCGTTAAGAAGCACTTGATGCTGTAGGTCGCCACCCGTTTTTATCCGGGGAGCGCTTGTGGTGGGTGGGCAGGGAATCCGAGAACCGGCCCGGCTCGATTCGCTAATGAAGTATAGATTTGAACCCGGCTTGTCTCCTTCAAACTACCCGCAGTCATAACCTGCGCGTCTAGGTTTACACCGGTGTTGTGATTCCTTGTTCGATTTTACTCAATTAAAAAAACGCCAGCCACGGACACAGTGCGTTGTGGGTCACACATTTTTTTTTTAAGGGGACGAGATGGTGTTCTGTAGTCGACATCAGTGTCGTCTGTTGATCACTGGATCTTTCAATTCTATTTGCAGTTGTGTAATATTGAGCGGCATTCTAGAATGTTTCAGTCTTAACTGAATTTGTAACAGCAACAGGGGGAACTGCTTGTTCTGTAGTCGACATCAGTGTCGTCCATTGATCACCGGATCTTTCAATTCTACTTGCAGTTGTTTAATTTGAGAAGCATTCTCGATTGTTTCAGTCTTAACTGAATTTGTAACAGCAGCAAGGGGAACTACTTGTTCTGTAGTCGACATCAGTGTCGTCTGTTGATCACCGGATATTTCAATTCTATTTGCAGTTGTTTAATTATTGAGCGGCATTCTAGAATGTTTCAGTCTTAACTGAATTTGTAACAGCAGCAGGGGGAACTACTTGTTCTGTAGTCGACATCAGTGTCGTCTATTGATCACTGGATCTTGCAACTCTCTTTGCAGTTGTTTATTAATTGAGCAGCATTCTCAAATGTTTCAGTCTCTGAATTTGTAACATCAACGGGGGGAACGGCTTGTTTTAAGACGAGTCCTGGCATAAAATCCGTCACTTTTGGATATTTAATATGGGACAGTGTCTTTTGAAACTGTAAACACAAAAATGTAAGCAAGTTTACATTGATCGATACCGGGTAGTCTAGGTGCTAAGCAACTATCGCACAGTTTACAGATTTAATTTTGTTAGATCGAAGTATATGATACGTAAGCCCAGATCAAGTAAAAATCCAGGGACTTTGCACAGTCGATACACTAGATTCTGTAAAAATCGTCTGAGAAAACGGGAAATTTGCTTGAATGTCGTCCTTAAGCCAACACAATACAGACAGTGTCATGTGACCCGTGACATCAAAAGTTTGTAAAAAGAGCCAGAGAGTCTGGGCTTCCTGCAGGCATAATTCGTACAAAGCTGTAATGAAGACAACATTGAATCTAATAAAAATTTTTTGGAGATTGCACTGTCTGGGTTTTATTTCAACTTTTGATATGAAGAAAGGGAGCACATCTAAGAACTTGTTTTTTAAAACTCTAGAGTTTTGTGGAAATTGTGACACAATTTTGTTTTAATTTCCCATACGGCCAGGGCAGCAGTATCTCGCCTGCCTGATGGGCCCTGGAATTCGAAAGGCTGTTTTTTCATCAACAAGGGTTACATCGTCTATAGCTGACTGATACCGTTTACGGATGATCTCAAAGCCGTGCAATCATTACAAATAGGGAGCCAGACCAGCGTATACGCAAGAAGCGTGCCCTAAATGTCACCATTCCAGGAGTAGAAAAAATGTCGGTAGATCAAAGGTGGGCTTTCTTTAAAAAAAAAATCCCGTGACACCTGTTGTCTCCTTAGATAATCTTTCATCAAATGAAGCCACAAGCTGATATTAACTATTAAAGCAGCGTTGAACTTCTTCTTTTTTTCCTACACGGAACCCTCGCCCCGAATCTTTAACATTGAATTTGCATTGAGTGACGCACGCCGCCGAAGGGCCCCCTGGTTAGCCAACAGCTCAACCCCTTTATGAATATTCATTAAATAAGTTTATCCGTGGCTAACAGACCCCCCACCTAGTCTAGTTTTATATCAAGGGGGAAACATAAACGCTTACCTGGAAGACCGGGGAAGGATGGATTAAGGGACGGGTTGATGGGGGACTACTGCTCTGCCGAAGATCTGTTGGAGACAGACATATCGTCCGCTGGACTGACTCGGCACATCTTCTGAGGGATTTTAACAGAGTGGCAAAATGCTGGAAACAAATCCTCATTGATTCGGAAAAATCATATAAACGGTTCTCATGAGGTCACACCTTTGGCAAACACCGAAACTGTCATCAAATGGGGGGGGGGGGGACTTT
Source organism: Pycnopodia helianthoides (assembly GCA_032158295.1). Lineage (NCBI taxonomy): Eukaryota > Metazoa > Echinodermata > Asteroidea > Forcipulatida > Asteriidae > Pycnopodia > Pycnopodia helianthoides. Next base: position 1,471,216 of record CM063263.1, read on the forward strand.
ACTCGAGGGAAGAGCCGGTGTTTGAACTAGTTCCAAAGGGAGGGACTTTACTCGAGGGAAGATTCGGTGTTTGAACTAGTTCTACAATAGTGCGCGCTGGTATCCTGGACTGAAATTAAATTGTAAATTCACTTCTGAACGAGGAAGACCGGTGTTTTAAACAAGCAAATTCAATGCTAGCTAGACCGATAGTTATCGTCAACCCCCCCCCCCATCCCACCGGAAAACAGCTTCCGTCAAAAGAAATTGGAATCGTAGCCTAATTAATTCTGTGAACTGATTTACTTAATTGTATTCATTAATTTAAAGCCAGGTGTTTGTTAGTACTTAAGTGAGGCTTTTTTTTTGAGTTGCTTGCGTGCGTTTATTAATAGAACGCCTTTGATTGAAATGTTGAATACAATTAAGGAAATCAGGATTTTAGACTGTTTTTATGTTGCCATCTTTTTTTTCTTTTGTACAAATTTGATGTTTTCTTTCAGAACATAAATGTGACGGCATCTAAACTTCAATCTATGCCGCGGGCATCGGTTGATACAAGGCCCAAGACTAGTCTTAATCATACGAATAATTATTTTATCTTTTTTTTCGGTTTATTGTGTTTTGTTTTGTTGTTTTGTTCAGTTTAGTTTGTTGTGTTTTGTTTTGTTTTGTTTTCGTTTTTTATGAAAGAAAGCGCAAAAATAACTTCAGGTGAATAATTATGCTACAAGTTTTTGGTTTCGCACATACAATCGTTTCTTTCTTTATTGATTTATTTAGTTGGTTTGACCGTTATATATCTAGTAAATATTTATTTATTCATTTCCAACACACACACAAAAAAACCAGGAGATGGCATCTTGTTTGTGCCCTGCGTGGAGTCTTGGGTCGATAAATATATCTATTTTTAAATTGCCCTGGGGCTCAGGTCACCTTTCTTTTTAACCGACAATAACAAAGTGAACACACTTAGGGAAGCAATGACTGCAGCGAACTTGGTGTTTATAGGGGTAAACACTGTTATTTTGCAATTGCAGTATCGATTGGTTATCGTTGCAAAAAAACATGATTAGCTGGTATCGATCTGAAAGCTCACTGATTGTCTATAACGCAAAAGAAGACCCTCGAAGTCACTTTGGCTTGTTTGGAATGCCTCCTTCATCAACATTTCGAAAATTCAGTGTTGTCACGAAAACAATTACCCCTGAATTTGATGTAAACTCCACAGGTTTAGGCCTAATTGAAGTTTTCATTGAAAAAAGGGATGCATGTAAACAATTAAAAAAAAAATGATATACTTTCCCCTTATACATTTAATCACTTGTTTATTCGTACGTGTTGTATTTGATAAGCCAACATGGCTAAGCCATGTTAACTCTGTAATCATCGACTTATTTATTTATTTATTCATTTACTTATTTATTTATATATCCTATATATAAATTTGTTTACTGCAATTGTATTTTCGATGGTTTTTACATATAGTAAATAGCCAATCTACGTCCGCCTCTGAGTGGTACAATTTGAATAAAACATAAACACACAATCTGGTTTTATGGTTCATTTTGGAAGGGATATTAATTTGTGTTCTGTCCCTGCCGACTTTCACTCAACAAGCTTTCTGAATTATACATCAAATAAATACAAAAAGTTTAAAATCACAGCAAAACTTCAAAAAAAGGATTTACGTTGCGATTGATCAACGTCTGTTTAATGCAACACAAGTGACTTCGATGTTGTGACCGAGCGGACAGTGTCTTATTTCCATGGTGATTTGTCTTGATCTGTATGTATCAGAAGTTGTGGTTTACTTGAGCTTAGTGAGCTTTGTTTCTTTCTTTTTTCTTCTTTTAATTATTATTATTATTTTTTTTTACTACAACACTAGACTGCTCGGGGGCTAATGCATTGAGACTGACAGAAGAACTATTTGCATCTTAATGCCTAGAAAATTCTAACAAATAAATATATTAATATTTTGACATCCGTCTTGAATTTTGACATCTGTTAATGCGTTTTGTGGTATAACTTGCGCCCTTTCATTAACAAGGCCTGTCTCCCTAATTCTGAAAATCTACTCCACGGCAGTAGAACAAATAGCAAGAATGTAAATAGCAAGAACTAGTAAATAACAAGAAGCATAGTCTACACAGCAAAGTAGAAATACCCATGGTGTTACCGCAAACTGAATATATACACTGATACCCGTCTGATCTGAAAAAAATTCTGATACAGGTGTTAATATTGGAGTATAATTATTTGTTTTCCCTCGCTTTTCGTAGCAGAGGGAGGGCGAAGACTTTTGGGAACATCTGCACCAGAATTGCCAAATTTTCTATTTGCCCTAAATAAAACAATAATGTACTTCTTTGGAACGTAGTACGCAAACGGTTCTAACGAAATTGTGGCTTGTTTTTTTATAACACGCATTGTGTACGCTTCAAAACATTTGACCCATCCCCCCCTATTTTTTTTTTTTAAACATAGATCAGCATTTCTAATCTTTACACAAGTTTGTTGTTAGATGAATTGCATTTTAAATTTTACTGTTCATGCTCTTGAAATGATTCTACAGTAAAAAAAAAAAATACTTTTAAGTGTTTTTGTTTCAGAGTTTTAAACAATGTTAATTTGTTAGTCGGTCAGTCACGTGGCTTGATTTACATCCTTAAACAAAACAAAAATTGTATTCCTTGTTAAAACAGACAAACTCCAATCATTACTGGTAAGATTCCAAACAAGTGATCTTCTCTTTGGCAACCATTTCCGAGAATTGCTAAGCTGTAGGCGAGATTTCGGAGATACCAGTGTAATGCTCATACACCCAAGATGTACCTAAGTTAACTGGTATACTGCAGCCTTCAAAATACTGAGCGAGAAGTGTCTTTCCAAGCTTAGCATCTCCCGCGAAATCGGTTCCGAGTCTTGGATTACGTTCAGCTCACTTTCATCACAGCGATAAAATCTCCTGAAGCTGGGGGGGGGGGGGGTCAGGCGAAACATGTGCCTCGGCATTCTGATTGATCCGGGGAAAAATACTGGCGGGGAAAAAAGACGACGCATGTTTGCCGAGGCTTAACACACTGCTGGCTACACCCAGTGCAATAAATTTAGTCAACAGGCACGCTGATCCTGGGCCGAGGTACTGCGGCACGAACTCATCCTGGCCGTTGTATGCTTGGGATCTGAGTGTCGGTCGAGGGGGAAGGATGCCATTTTACACGAAGCTTAAAATGCTAAAAATGTTAGAAAAACAGGAGGGGAAAGTCTTGCCATTCGGAGTTGAGCTCCCATTTCCCAATGTCTTATACGGGTTGCTTCTCAGTTGGTGTTCAGCAAACGTTGGATTCAAGATGATGCTTCAAAACCAATAGTTATCTTTACAAAGAGGACATCTGTTTCGACTTTGGGGGTGTAGTTCCTTATTCGCTATTGACTCGCTGATTTGTTTATTTTATTTTGACTTTTTTTGGAGGGGAGTAAAGTTCCTTATTCGTTATTGATTTTTTACAGCCCTTTCCCGTGAGCGTAACGAAAGACCCAAGTAAGTTGTTTGCAAGCTGGGAATCGAACCGGGAATTTGTTGTTTGTCTGTTGTTGTCCGATATATTTTTTGCTTTTCTTCAATCAAACATAAACGTTAGGGTGTTTGCATACATCATAAATTTTGCTTTTGAAAAGTCAGGGGAGCGTGAAATACGAATGCGATGACATTTTGTCGATGCTTTGCATGACAAGATTATCATTTCTCCAGGAAAACTTATTCATAGTCAGAGAGAGACGGAAAACATCATGAAAGACGTGTGAGAGTTGGCGGCACAGGTTTTTTTTTTTTTTTTTTTTTTTTAACGCGCGTTGCGCTGTATTTAGAAACATTGATTAGGGAAATCGTAATCAGGTGGAAAATGCCTGATCGATTTATGATGCGGAGTACGCTTGGCATGGTTTCCCCCCGACTGGGGCTGGAAAGTTGACACTTTATAAAGCTATAAATGCGTCAGTGCTCACCTTGGCGTTATGACTGTCCTAGTATCTGTCATGATGGATAACACCGCCCCCCGCACACCCCCCCCCCCCTCAGCCCTTGATCGTGGTATCTTATTTGATGTGTTGCGTGCATCATCGGCTCGTGATTCGTTATTTACACTCGGAGGAATTCTCTACCGGGCATGTGATTTCCAGGATTTTTCTCTGATTTCAGGATTTTCTCAAAAACCTCCTTGAGCCTTCAAAAGTTTCCTTGGACGAAAAAGCAAAGCATTCACCAAGGGGAGAAATGAATAAGTGCATATATTGTGTCCAAACATGTATATCTGGTGATGCGCAGAGTCTGTAAACTTCCTGAAATGTAATATCTGGGAGGTTTCAGGTCTAGACTACGTGGGATCCCGGTCCCCACTGGCCATGTTTCAGAAATTAATTTTTCATATTTTCTTACGAAGTCTGAACCCTGATAACTCTACAAGAATCCGCACCAACCAAAATGAGCCAAACCCACGGGAGGGCTACCTGAGATCTGGGCCGCTCGGTCACGACACGCGTACAGTATAACGCCCTACAGGTTTTGTTCGCAATCGTGGCCGTTTTTCTTTCCACTCTGCTTGCATAATATCAGAAATTCCTTCGCCATCAACGAGATGTGCCACGGGTCCCTGCATTGCTTCCATCTACTTCATCAGTATTCACTCTGTGCGAATTCATCACCAATCTGCATCAAGGTTATGCAGAATCTTATAATTATCTGAAGGGGGGAAAAACCTTCACCCAACGGGTTAATTTCACGCTTGAAGAGACGGCAGTATACTTTTATTTATTTATTTATTTATGTTTAGGGGCAGGTCTTGTTTAAATGACAACTTAAGTCAATCAGTATTCAATGATAACATCTTAAAAGTAAAGCCAGAGGCGTAAACTGTACGGGGCTCATTTTGATAGATAGTTTTGACTTAGGGGGGTGTTAGATTGGTATTCACAAAATGAAACTTCACCGTAGGGGGGGTAATCATTATGCAGTGACAGAGAGGGGGGTGTGGGGTTTGGGAAGGTTCTACGACGTGTTGGGTAAATAATGAATGAATGTTCATCCCTGGACAACATTTTCGTCGTGATGAATTAGGGTGTACAGCTCATGGTTATTATAATATCATGAATGCTTAAAAAGGGAATTTATTAGAGGTACGCCCTCTATAGGGCAAAAGTTCTTTGAAACACAGTGTCTCCTCAGCGCCGGGTTGGATAACCAAGAAGTTATATTTAAAAATAAATTTAAAACATTATTACACATTGTTCAACCTTTTTGCACCTTGCCTTCGTGTTTGTGTTTTCTTACATTCCATTTCATATCCCTACTCCATGTGTGTGGACAGCAGTGCGCATATTCGGTACCTCATGTAGGCCAATAACAGAATTCTAAAGACTGTGTCTACCAGATATACACTTGTATTACCGTACCTGACACCTCTCCATGCATTGCCTCAAAGCCCAATCTTTCTTCTTCTTCTTCTTCTTTGAAAGAAAACAAAACAAAATAAAGTTATATAAATGACCATATGTCATAATTATGACTTTTATATACTTACACATATAATACACATCTCTATTTCACAGGCCTGAATATGACTTAATTGACACAACTCAAAATTATGACTTAGTTAGTGTAGTATTTATGTCATGAGATATCAGTCATAATTATGACTTATGCAAATTGTTGCCTTTTGACACTGTTCCCAGAGATAGTAACAATGTAAACTGTTCCATCAAGTGATGCCGTTCTTTTTCTCACTCGATGGCTCTTTAACGCTTTTGTAAAAACTAGACCGCCTTACTTTACAAACATTGTTTTTGTACATGCAGTAGTTTACGTGTGATCATTGGAAATTATAAGCTAGAACGTTCCCGTCGGAAACTACTATCTCGCACCGTAGCTTACAATTCTCTGGCAACATATTCTAGAATTGGCGATCGATTTCGAAATATTTGAAATCACGACGGTTTTTCAGTTCAACACTATGCTGACTTCATTCCTAAACCGTTCGCTTCTTGTACCTTTTGCCGATCTGCGAGTGCAGTCTCTTTTCGCAGGTGTAAACTTCGCATAAACATAATTTTGAATTTTTAGGGTCTGAATTCGCGAACTCTGCGCAGGTTCGAATAGAGGATACATGGATACGCAGACCATGAGCGGTCTTATACATTGTATTTTTTCGCAGGGGTCTACCGGATGCAATGGTATCATACGGTGGAGGACAAGCCGTAGAGAGAGCTGCTGCTTCTATCAGAATGTGGTATTAACCCCCTGAGGCGAATCAAGCACTCTCGGCGCATCACGACAGTACCCCCCTGACCTAACCCTGTCGTGCGTGCTCTGAATCCAACCGATGGCACACTACCCCCGGGTTATAAGATAGAAAAAAAAGGAAGGTAGAAAGAGAGAAGAAAAAGAAGGGGGTACCAAAAAAAAAATCAGTAAAGAGAGGATGTGGAGGAAAAAAACATCTTGCAACACGCGGGGATAAAGCTGGGCTTTGGGGGATCGATTTACACAACTGATGCGTGGATGGGGGTTCAACGGTGCGGTGTTGAGCACACACGGTATGGGTGTCGCATACCATCATTACCCACCCCCACATAGCGTCGTGTGTCTTGCAAACGCAACGAGTTGAATCCATGTACATCGACGAGGAGTGGTGTTTCTTCATCAAATAAGGAAAAAAGGAAGAACGAGCGTGTTGCTCAGCACGCATATCAGTCGGATTCTAGAAGTTAAACGATTAGAAGAACAGCACATATTAATGATAAAAACGGTAATTTTTGTCTGATTACAAAGACATAGTCCCGGTATGAGTTGTGTAGATAATTTAATCGTAAGCTTCGAACTCGATGAATTTGCTTAGTTTATATAACAATTTAAAACAAAAATGTATGAGGATGCAATCAGGACTCGGGGAAGCGTAAAAAGGAAACGACCAATGCTGTGACTTTATGCGAGGACAATTCAGACAGGCTGGAATAAAAACAGAATAACGCATTCCGTTTTGGACCGTGTGAAAGCCACCGAATCCCGCGATAAAAGATAGGCCGTGTCCGAATTGGCGGCTACAGCTACGGCTACGGCTAGATTTCCGCGTCATCATGCATTGAAGTATAGGACGTCCTTGGCAACACCCATAGCAACAGTCGTAGCCGTAGCTGTAGCCGCCAATTCGGATACGGCCTAACATTCTATTTCCCAAATGACTACTTAAAAATTTAGCTGCGAAGAAGACTTGATAAGGGGCAGAGGATGTTCGTGTGATTCGATTTTATGAAGATGCGGCAAACGGTAATGTTTCCGTTGAGGGAGGGGGAGGCAGATTTAGCTCAGTTGACAGAGCGCCGAGATGTCAATCCAGAGGTCACAGGTTCAACTCCAACTCTAGTCAGTTGCCCTTTGTTCAACCCAAAATCGAGTTGAAGTTTACCCCAGTCCGTTTCCCTCGTGGTTTATATGAACAAAAACATGATCTGAGTAAAATTCATCTGCAAGTAGAAAAACTATTATTTTGTTAAAGATAAGTGTACAGTTGATAAACTCGTTCCATGTCAGTTATACAACTTAAGAATGAATTAAGAAATAAAACATCAAACTTGAGCTGTTTGGTAAAATATAGAACTAAATGGACCTCGAATAATTTAACCGGTTTTCAGCTTGGCATACAAGTGTGATTGTACCGATCACCATTCCAACTCGTGTGGATTTAGTCACAATGGTGAGTGTTCTTTGGCGCGGCCACTGGCTTCCATGAAAAAATAAACCATAAGTTGCTTCCCTTCACCCAGGTGTGTAAATTGAGAGGCGGTGGTATATACCGGCTGAGGTTAAACTGTCCTGAGCCCCCCAATAGCCGTTTGATGTTGTGTGGGCTTCTTCGGAAGCGAATAAAGTTCGAGGAATGCTCTGCGGTTTTTGGAGGCAAACAATCTGAACGGCATCTAAGCTTATTATTTCCATATAATTTTATTCTTTTTGAGGAGACAGTCTCTTGCTATATGTATCATGTAAAATTCATAAGGACACGCTAACATGGGGGTACTCGAGGCCTGCACTCGCCAATGCTTTAATATTTCAGTCACAAGCTTGTTAAAATTCATTTTGCTTCTCGAGGCCAACTGGTGGAGCTCAAAATGCCACATGGGCCCTAGGCTGATTTATTTACCTTGCCTCCTCACTCTTAATCTAGAGTTCATGTCAGAAAACCACTTTATGAATGTAACTTGATGATCACGCAAGATCTTTGGCCGTGCTGGTTGCGGGGGGGGATCAGCCAAAAAATGTAATTTTAATGTCTGTAATGTACTGTTCAAACACTCTACATGACCACGAAGTTTGAAGTTTATGTCGACCTCATGCTGTTTCAAAAATACACGTACAGTCATATTATGTGTTTGTGAGAATGGTCGTAAACGCACCACACTGTCGCCAACTAGGCAACCTTCAACTGTCGATGTCGACTCACCATTGTTGATAAAGAAATTTGGATTGACGTTGAAGATGACTGTGTCAATATCACTGTCGACATAGAACTAGTATTGGCGATAGCCTACTTTTTGTACCAGAGCTATAAGTGATACTGTTGTGTTTGATAGCACCGTTAACTTGGCACTTGTCTTGAAAGATTTTTAGTTCTACTGGCTCTGTTTGAAGAGGTCTCGAATGATGTCATGTATTTCGTATAACGTAGTACTTCTGTCTCCTAAATGGACTGTTGCAATAGGAGACGATGCTGTATGCAGGCCATATGCTATGTTAGCTCTAGCGCGTTGAAGCCGATCTAAAATTAAGTCAATAATCAGAAATAATCCATCAATCTTAAAGTTGGACATCCAGTGCCCCAGATGTCGCCGAATTAGAAGTTAAAGTGCGATCAATGTACTTGTTACGTGTGAACGTTTGGTGTCAACAAATATGGCATTACTTTTGAGTTAAATGTACTTCTTCGTTTTTCGTTGACTCTGTAAAGGTCGATGGGTAAATGCTACGCTTGGATTGATCTAGAAGCAAAGCTCTTAAAAACAACATCAAGTTTCTTCCTTTCCCCTCCCCCCCCCCACACACACAATTTTAGTAATTGATGGTCCATGGAAATGCTCTTCAATTAACATGAAGCTGCTGTTTTAGAGTACCGATTACGTTGCCTTTTCTTGTTCTCAACGAGTTTCCTTCAAGGTTGATTGCCTTAGTTTTATAACAGTCGCCGATGAGCAAAAAAAAAAAAAAAAAAAAAAAACAGTGACATTTCACAAGTATGCAGACAATACACTGCTGATTGACCGTTGAGTCAAGTCCCCTTTCGTGTTATTGACTTCCTGTCTGGTAAACGCCTCTCCTATTTATACCGTCTCTTTAAACAGACCCGGAAGTTGTGTCGTGGGGCGTCTTCGCTTAATACCGCCCATGCCGGTGTGAAAATAAGCACCTCCACTGCGCTCTTCTCGATAAGTCTCGTCAACTTGGGACCGAGGTTGAAAAAAAAAAAAATCCATCTGCCTGCGTTAATTCCCATCCAGGTACGTCACACTATTCTCATAAAATATTGATATTGGCTTTGTTTGTGCGTAAATTTTGTTCGTGATAAGACAAGGGGTGTGTTCAATTCGCCTTCTTCCACTTGTATGGATACCCTCTTGGTCCAGAGTGTTCACATCTTTTCCCGAATGGTTTGAACGTTTTGTTTACCGAAGGTTTTTTCGAACTCTACCTTTTAACATGGTGTTACCGCAAACCTCTCTTAATTATACTCCCACCATGCAAAGCTTAAAATCCTACCGACTTTACCTTCAAGAGTGGCAATTTTTATGGTGGCTGCGTGTTTTGTTTTGTTTTGTTTGTTTTGGGTTTTTTTTTTTGTGGATACCCTCTTGATTCATTTCCTAAATGTTTTGAACATTTTATTTACTTGAGGGTTTTTCCTAGTTTACCGTCAAGAGTGGCAATAATGGTGGCTGCGTGGCTTTCAACGCAACTGACTCCTGCAGGGAAAGTCAATGGGATTGCTCTACTAAATCCAGACTATAAAAACTTAACCGCATTGATGCAAATGTGTTGCTTCAATCATTATGAAGTGGACGCCATTTTTGCTCCAAAACGATGTGGCACCAACCTCGTCCCTAGGGGTGATCGATCTCGCCGCGCCATTCTGTCCCAGCATGGTATGCGAGGCTGATGTGGCACAGCCCAATGTGCAGTCTAAGTCTGGCACCTTGTGTGCTCACACGCGGACGGAACAGGGATTCTAATCGCAAGTTATCGTAACTCTCTCAATAATACAGCTCTCTTCATATGTCACCCTACTTATGAGCTCTCTTTTAAGCTTCTCCAAACACAACATTTTGAAACCCCCTCCAAATCTCTATTAAAACGTCTTAGGGCCATGACGTTGAAGTCCGAACAGCCTTTTAATAACAACGCCTCGGTTATTAAAGCGCAATACCGAATATATTCCATTGGGCTTTAAACATTATTACCCCAGGCCACAGGGCCATTTATTTTTGTTCATTCCTTAAACCATCTCAGCCTGCTGGCGAGCATATCTTTAATCAAGATTCCTTTTGTCCCCTTTCCAGATATAGCTCAAAATATAAGTGATAATAATAATAATGTACAAAACAAGTGTTGCATTGGATATTATTTTGGCGAATCCAGCGGAGGATATTTGTGGAAGAGAAAGTCGGCCACACTTTATGAAGTGTCTTTGTGCTCTCTGAGCGCGCTTTTACGGCGACAAAAGACCCTGTAGTAACACGATGCCCCTTCGCGAAAACCAAAACGTAGCTCTGTCATCAATATAACCTAGCCCATTCCATTGCCTACGTTTTATTCGAATCTTCCTCTTTCCACTCTTTACTACGGAGACTACATCTGCGAAACACGATCCCGCTAGAGCTGCCATTTTGGGGAAATTCATTTGTAAAGGGCTTCACTCGTTACCTCTGTACGAGCTGAGGGTAGTCTTCTGCTCAAGCCTAACGCATGATGTAACCCTATACTTTTAACGAGTCGCCGTTGGGGCTTTTTTCTTCTTTTTCTCTCTCGAAGGGGGAGTACACAATTGTACAAAGGCTAATCCGAGGACATTTAAATTTGTTCTGTCTTTTCTTATACCAAGGGCTATAAAGTCCAGAATGAATATCAACCGTGAGGTGGGGGTGTAATGCGATATTTCTCTCAAAATGAAGACAAAATTGAGGGAGGTTGTTAGAAAAATGTATCATCGAAAGGGCATGTTGGTGAACACGACATGCGTTTTAATTAAGTTATATTAGCTTTGGGCTTACTTTCTTCTGTGTAATCAACAAGTAGAAAAAAAAATGAATGTATACTTACCGTCCGCCTGATTGAAGCCCCCCGTAAGGAAAGCGCACGTCTTCTAAATAACGGACGCAGCCTAAGCCCAAGCCCAAACCCCAAGCCTTGGTTTCGAAAAGGGCCATATAGTAGTCCAACATTTGTGGAGCATTCTCACAGAATGCTACTGAGCAGAGTCGTTTCACATCCGTAGCCGGCAACTTCGGATTAATTTGAGTAACATTCAGTCGAGGGTGACTTAAACGACTTCGGGGTAATTCTATATTTAAAGATATCTCTCAAGACATAGCATAGAAAACAGCCACATTGCATGGCTTTCTGAGGCACACATGAAGCTCAATGGAAGGAAACGTCTTTACATTTATCACAAGATGGCAGTGCACACTTTATATTTCAAACATTGGTTTAAAGAAAGGGTCAGCAAGACACCAAACCACATCCAGCTTTTATTTGTTTCCACACTATAGTTGTGAAAAATATGGTAAACTTCCACTTTGTAGAAACAGCGTGGTACTTTGCCTGCCAGAAAAAGGCCCTGGAATGCCCCGGTCTCTCATTTTGTAAATCAAGGTGCGCATAAATGCGCATTGGCTCTTCTAGGCTATTCATAGGTCATGCACTTGTTGACTGTGCCATGTGTTGCATTTACTAGTGCCTTTTAAAGCATCGCCCATATCCCTCTGGATTCATGTACTTGATCGGACACATTAACCCTGTTTCCAGCGTTACGTGGATTCCCCTATTGACGACTTGTCTCGCTGAATTTAAATCGGCGTTTGAAGTGCGTAAGGGGGAAGCGTATTGACACCCAGCAAGATACTTTGCATTTTATGCGACCCTTTACAGATTGTGTGCACAGTGGGGGAAGACGCTTTATTTGTGGCCATCGTCTTTCAAACCATCGTCTTTACTTGGAGACCAACATTTAGACTTGCCCCCGCCTCTCCAATCAGACTTCTGCATCGATGAATTCAGCATTAGGGTTTTCCGTACTGCGCCCTGCATTTGGCTTTTTTTTTTTTACGATTCTACCTTTCCTTGACCTTTCCAATAATATTAGACAGAGGGCGCTGCGGCATTTTCAAAATCCATTTCCGGAATGCGCTGCGTTAACTCGAGGGCCGAATTTTAAGAAACCTGTACTCAACGTGGACATAGCATGGTAGGTAAGCCAGTCACTACGCATTGTTTATTTTACGTGACTGCCTTTCTTCTACCACCCCCCTGTCTCTTTCCTCCTCTCTCTTCTTTTTCTTTCTTTGCAGATACAATCTGCTTAGTAATAATATTTGTGATTTGTTTGGGCAAAAGCGTCCGTGTGCTTAGCGCTCAACCACAAGAACATGACACCTGTGGTGGGTTTTAAGAATAATCGCAAATTGCCTTCAAGGATGTGATCTGCGTGGTTCATCCTTATAGATACAGAAGAGGCCTACATCCAGCCACTGTCAACCGTTCCCTCTCGCGTTATTTTGCATTGATTTTTTTCGCTAGAATCTTGGTCAATATTTGATTTGGGGATTAGCCTACTTGAAAAAGATCAAACTTGTCGAATTCATGTAAAAAGTTTGCTGTGGCGTTCACCTTTCCCCTGCCGCTCACGGCTTCCTCTTCTTTATGTTTTCTAGTGTGATGTTTGCTGTACTGAAATCAAATCCTGCAGTGTTCAACTCTCCAACCAATCATGTGAACGACTTTATCAAACCACAAATCTGGCAACTCTGTGTCAATGAAAACAAGGGAGAAAAATATACAGACAAATTATTTTGTGGCAGTCGATATAAGCAACGGTCACGGCACCGCGTAATAATAACTAATAACTAGTTCACTTGCGGTGTCTGCACATGTAATGGTTATTGTTGGTACCGTATTTCTGATCAGCGAGGTCTTATGATTGAAAATAGTAATCAATTCGACCTCTTGATCATTTTTTCCTCTCTTGGTAGTTACCAATGATTGACAGAGGGAAGGGTGAAATCATACATAGCAGATTCAATTTAAATGTTTCATTTTTTTCAAATCAACATTTATTTCCACGTTGGTAACAAAAATAAGTAAGGAAATGAAAATGATATAATGTAATGGATACGGAGCATGCGGAGTGTAAAGTTCTTCATAAAAAGTTGGTTAGGGAAATGTGGGGACGAAGAAGCAGGGAAAGGCAAAGGGTACAGTCAGTGGAAAAGAGGTTGAAATGGAGGAGGATAGTAAAAGAATGGGGGAAAACAAATAAAGTTTGTTGACTTTCTGAACGTTTTTCATCAACAAATTACGCAGCGAGTCCGTGTGACGCCGTTGAAAAGAAACAGTTACTGTAACAGCCGTGGACTATAGGTACCTCAGTGCATAATTCAGACTACATGATGTCTATCAAGACACAAACATCAGATGGCCGTCGGTTTAATACTGGCACTACTAATAACCGTGGGCCTAACATTGTGGTCTGAGCATGCATGATGAAAGACCTCAGATGATATTGGCTGATTAAAGTTTGGTTTAATAGTCCACATTTCCTTGGAACAAACTGTCATATCAACATTAAAAACCCAAAGGGGTTTTTACCACGGGCTTTGGCCTTAGCGCCAGTCACTTCACGAGCAACGTCACAACGCTGCCAACTGTAGTACCGGCACCCAGATACGAATCATGTCACTTTTAAAGTGCTTAGTATTGAATTTAATCTTTACAACTATGTACTTTGGAAAAAAAAAGTTGATAGAGAACATCACGTTTGTTGTTGTTGTTGTTGTTGTTGTTGTTGTTTTTGGTTTTGGTTGGAGTGTTTGTTTTGGATGTTTGTTTGTTTGTTTGTTTGTTTGTTTGTTTGTTTGTTTGTTTGTTTGTTTGTTTGTTTTGGGTTGTTTTATTATAATGGCGACTGACTTTCTTCGCCGGATTGGAAATTCGTAAGCAGGCATCGTGAAAGAGTTTGGCCTCGTGCATGAAGTGTCTGGCTCACAGCAGTAACAGCCTTCGTCAAATCTGGTATACCTCTGGGGGACCTGAGAGCTCTACCACATACGGCGGAGTCTAGCTGTGGGGTTTGTCCATGGGCACGGGGCCCCTCGCGGTGTTAATGTTCATAGCGGTCACTCTCGCTCATCGCGGCCGGAACTACAAACCGGTTCCAATTACATAGAGCTGCTCAAGCAGAAAATATTTCTTTAACAATTTGCTGTTAAGCAGAAAGGGGCAGGATACCAGTCACAAATGGGTACATGTGACGTGGTATTTTGGCTGGTGATCTTATTCAGGTATGCATAACTGTTGTTGTGCTTAGCTACTTTTTGTGCCTAAGCAGCTCTATCAAATTGGGCAGTGTTGAGACATGTTTTAGTTTTATTACATTCCATAACTAGAGAGTGTTCAGAGACACAGTCTTCAAACTCAAGGAAAAACACAGCGCGGTGCAGCTTTAATAGTCCGGTGCTACGTCGCGAGCAATGTTTATGTTGATGCTACATGAGTAGTACGCCTCCAGAGACATTATACTTTGTCCACATCATTTTAAGGACAACCTTTGTGGCTTTGCTGATGAGTTGTTAATAACACATCTCTTGATTTGTCCTCACTCACATTAACCACTTCCTTCCACCTTTCATTCTCGTCCCAAGCAGCCTGAGAATTTCTGCCGGTCCGTCGTCAATTTGCGAGACTTGAGAACGGACGGGTGCACCCAACCGTAGAGAGTGAGATACACACACACACACACACACAAACACAAACCGCGGGAACTGCTGAAGTTAAACCCCGGCCTCACCGCATCTTACCAAGCGAAAGACATCATGACAACCTCGAAAAAGGAATGCGATTTTCAGATGTCTTTGCAAGCGGAGGGCGAAGGTAAGAGATACGTTTATCATTTTTTAATCCCGTCAGTCTCCAGAAAGGCTTGTTGATACGAAAAGCCAGCCCTATCGGGCGGTCATTTCTTTTCTTTTTTTAGGTGGTTTTTTTTCCCCTTTTTTTTTTTTTTTTTCCTTTTTTTTTTCCTTCTTTCCCCCCCCCTTTTTTCTTTCCTTCTTTTTTATGGCGGCCTTTTACAGCAGCCTTTATGACCACGAGTGGTAAACGATCAAATCTATACCATCAACTGTCTGCGGGCAGAACAGCTGGTATCGAGTCAAGTACGTTGAACCAATGCTTATTGATTCGAGAAACTAGAGCCCTGAGCCTGTTCTTTGGGTCTCTGGGGTCGTGACGAATGAGGTGACGTGAGACTATACTATATATGGAGTGTTTTGTCCGCATTGATTGTGGTACAGAAATTCTCAACTCTACGAGTTTCGGGTTGTTAAGGCATTGTGTACAACATTGGTAATTGTCAAATACCCAGTATCCACACTTTGTGTAACCCAACATATCCATGAAATAACAAACCTGTTACAAATTTAAGCTCAATCGGTCATCAGAGTCACAAGAAAACAGTAAAAGATCCCCTTTATATGTTTTCACTGTTTTCAAACATCAGATTTTATCACCGTGATAAAAACGTAATGTTTTACAAGTTTCTCAAAAACTATAGCATTTCAGGCAAAACTATTTCAAGGGAATTTTTCAACCATGACCATCTTTATACCATGTAAGTTATGCAAATCTGTGAACATTCATATTTTTTAGTCTTACCAATGTTGTACACACCCTTTAAATGTAAAAAAAAAAGTGCATGCCATAGAACGCCTGGCAATATTTTGTATTAGAACTCAATGAAGAAATTTAGCCTGAAGAGTCTCTCAGAATCATTCAACTGCAACGGGGGCGTATTTTGTGGGGTAGAGCAACTACACACAGAAGTATCTGCGTGCTCTGTAGATGAATCTACCATTATAATGATACCATAATGCAGGATGGTATATGTTTTATCTATCATTCAAAACAAGGGATGATATCGATTGGCTAGACAAAAATAAGTTTATTTAAAGCTTATCTTATTTTAGTTCATACTTTATCATTTAACACCCTTCGAATACGGAAGTGTTCATACTTCGAGGCGCACGCCACATTCATCCGTGGAGTAAAACAACCCAAATAACCCATTTCAGCACAAATTATTTCAATTTTTGTCATTCATTTTGTTCATACCTGAAATTTGTGAGACAGTGTTACTTTAATTTGGGGTTGAACAGATAAACATTTACTAGAGCAGAACTGGAACTTGCGACCTCCGGATTAACGTGCCAGAGCTCTACCAACTGAGCTGTCTAGCCCTATGTTGGCAGTCTCCCTATTTTGTCAATATCTTCGGGTGCCAGTCAGAAGCCATTAAACCTGTAACTGCCGTATAACCAGGAGTCAAGACCGCTCAAGTCGTTGTTGTTTGTCTGGGGTTTTTTTCAACTCAACAAATATTTTAAAATCTACCTGGTTACGGATCCTTTGTGGGGTTAGTACAGTGTTACTTTATACCAACGATACACACAATATCTATATGTATATGTATATGTATAAACTATGTATAAGTTTGAATGACTGATTCACTGCTCCGTGTTTGTAGCTTCTCATTCTGCCGTTGATTTACAACGTATACCCCGCAAGCTGCAGAAAAAAAAACACACGGCGAACCCGTCCACAATAAGCACTTGGAATCAATCCCTAAGAGAGGCAACCAGCAAAACATGCGCATGATATAACATTCTTAAACAACAATCTTAAAGAAACATTACAGAATTGGTTTTTGCTAACAAAACAGTTGCTGGCAGTGTAATCCACCATATACATAAACTGACAAACCTGTAGAAGTTTGAGATCGATCGGCCATCTGGGTCACGAGAAAATAGTGAAAAACCGATTACACATTTGCATGAAATCATATAGGTTCAACAAATGAATAAAACGCTCACTGAGCGATAAACTCCAATCGGAAAATTCGTTAATTAATTTATCATCAAATATGGCATTTCAGACAGAAATATTTCAAGGGATGTTTTCTACTTTCATCATCAATAGACCGTGTAAGTTTTATGTAAATCTGTGATCAAAAAGTATATTTTACAAGTTTTTTTCTTACCAATTCTGTAATGTTCCTTTAACTTATAGTTCAGCAACTAGGCAGTCCCAGCGTTTAATAGTGTATACATCGTACTTTACGTAACTGATCAGAGAGTTCATTGACGAATTGTCAACATCTCGATAGAATCGCATTGTTCGTACCGTTGCTGATGTTAAACATTGATTCCAGTGCACTCACTTTTTTTTGTGTACATTGGAGAACATGATGAGTAGTATAATAAAGTCGTTTCCAAACAGTGTGCAATTGATACCCCCAAACTATGGATTACTGAGTTAGGAGAAATGGAAGCATGTCTGCAACCAAATTTATAAATTATACACGAGCAGATAGATTTCGATCAATACGAGGAACTTGTAATGTGCGTGAATGATTTTTTGGCAATCGGATCAGTTATCTAAGAGCTGTCTGTCACCCCACTCCCCCCCCCCCTCTTACGCGAGGCAATTTCCCAAAGGCGACTTCCTGAAAGTAATGGTTTCCCGTTTGTAGAGATACACGGCGAGCTAAGTCAGCCATTACGTATACCTGGTCCTTGTTAGCCGGCACATCGCGGTAGCACACTATGTCGTCTAACCCATAGCGTAGCCCGATCTGTAATAAAAACCACCCATTTGAGGATGTGACCCATGATGTAAAACACAATTGGTAATAAAAACCATCCATTTGAGGATGTGGCCCATGATGTAAACCCAAATGGTAATAAAAACCATCCATTTGAGGATGTCACTCATGATGTAAACCCAATTGGTAATAAAAACCATTCATTTGAGGATGTGACCCATGATGTAAACCCAAATGGTAATAAAAACCATCCATTTGAGGATGTCACTCATGATGTAAACCCAAATGG
The DNA here is from genome assembly GCA_032158295.1 of Pycnopodia helianthoides. Lineage (NCBI taxonomy): Eukaryota > Metazoa > Echinodermata > Asteroidea > Forcipulatida > Asteriidae > Pycnopodia > Pycnopodia helianthoides. The sequence goes on from CM063263.1 coordinate 1,489,402, forward strand.
TAATAAAAACCATCCATTTGAGGATGTGTCCCATGATGTAAACCCAAATGGTAATAAAAACCATCCCTTTGAGGATGTGACCCATGATGTAAACCCAAATGGTAATAAAAACCATCCCTTTGAGGATGTGACCCATGATGTAAACCCAAATGGTAATAAAAACCATCCATTTGAGGATGTCACTCATGATGTAAACCCAATTGGTAATAAAAACCATCCATTTGAGGATGTGACCCATGATGTAAACCCAATTGGTAATTTAAAAAAAAACATCCATTTGAGGATGTGGCCCATTATGTAAACCCAATTGGTAATAATAAAAAAAACACGATTTTATGTAATCTCACTCATAATGTAATAGTAATAATACTGAGCATTTATATAACGCTATAAAATACGAAGAACAGAACAATGTGGCTCGGATCGTAATGATTTACACCTGCAAGGAAAAGCTACCCAATTTTGAAATGTAATCTGAACCATAATGTAACCCGAAATTGAATGGAAACTCAACCGATACCTTTAACCATTCCCTGTCGTAATCTGACGCCATGATGTAACCCAAATCGTAACACAAACCGTCCTGTGTTGAGTAATACGTAATTTAGCTCATAACGTGAAATGATATTCGGCCCAATTTATCGGGCTCATTGGCCTTATGATGTAATGCATACCCCGATGACATCTGACTGATGTTAACCGAAGTGTGATGGCGCCCTACCGATGTTTTAACGATCATTGCGTTACCAGTTTCCACACGAACCATGAGATAGCACCCCATCAGCCACTCGCCCACTCCTTTATACTTTCTTGCCCATTATGTAATCCGACCATGATGTTATCCGAGTCCGATTCTGTATGCCGTTCTGTAGCCCGCGCGTCATTGCCTCGCGGCCTGGTGCACCAGACTCAAGTTCAGGTGGTAAGTCAACCGGGTGTGGGTTCGAGTCCCGGTTGTGACACTTGAAGGCTGTGAGCAAGATGCTTTAATTGCTTGTCTTAACCCAGGGGTATGAATAGGTACCATGCGCGGGTAGAGGTTGATATCGTGTTTAAAAAAAGCCTTCGGAGTGCCACGGCAGCCCGGGGCCGGCTGGCTGTATACTCCACAGGGAGCTGAGAAAAATTACTGGAATGTTATTTGGCCCAACGGCCAGGGCACTAATGTAAAGCGCATTGATACTTTACTGTAAAATGCACAGTATAAGAACTACTTACTATTAATATTCTGTTGCTGGACGCCATTCTTAATTCTATTCTGTATGCCTTTATATTAGATCCGATCAATAGCATGCCATATTCTGTATGCTTGATAAACTCGATCAACAAATGAGTTATGAAACCTGTCTGGATAATAAGTTTATGACATAAATCTAAAGCCAATAACTTACCGGGAGATTATGTCCGCCCCCCCCCCCCCTCTGAGCTTCATAGACTTGACCTTAATAATAAATGCCCTCCTTGCATCACCGCTTCAGAAAGACCCATAACATTGCACGCACGAATTGTTACCCAACTGCACAGACTAAGAAGTTTATCGTTTTGGCATTTGACCTCGGAGATCCAAATATGGCGTGATATGAGCCTCCTTGAGACCTACAAAAGGGCATGCGCCTAAAAATTTCCCGAACAAAATTTGTGGCTCGCGCGAAATTTCACAAACAGGAATGTTTACTTTTGTGTGTGCCAGTACATTGCAATTAGCCACTGCGTAATGGAAGCGAGGGGCAACAGTAATTGTGAGCGTATTAATTGATATTGATGTAAAATATTGATATCACTTCAGTTTGTCATCACAGCGGGGTCACGTGAATAATATGGCAAAGAAATGCCGTACGTTTTGGCGGGAAAGCACCAAACGGAGAACTCTCTCGTCTGCTCGGCTTTTGTTGATGTAATTAAGTTATATCGAGTAAGTGACGACGTATTGGATGAGGTCGAATTGGGGTAATTGTCCATCTCAGCAAGCTGCCGTCATAAAGGGTGGGTACTTAGCCATCCCTCGGAAATAGTTCAAATTGTGGAACGGCGCTGTCGGGTTCTTTGTGGAGGGCTGCGGTGGAAGAAGGACATTTTCTCGCTGCCAAAAATATTCGTCTGAAATTAGCTTCATTTGGCTTCGTTTGGTTACATTTGTATTACCGTTCTGACAATGTCTTCGACCCGATTCGAAACAAGGGGGTGCGTTTGTATTGTCCGGATGGTGATGTGGGGTGTCTTGAAGATGCTGTTATGTATCTTAACCAAACGGTCGAGGTATAGCCATAGTTGTATTACCGTTCTGACAATGTCTTCGACCCGATTCAAAACAAGGATGTGAGTTTGCATTGTCCGGAAGGTGATGTGGGGTGTCTTGAAGATGCTGTTATGTATCTTAACCAAACGGTCGAGTGTGCCATATTTGTATTACCGTTCTAACAATGTGTGCGACCCGATTCAAACAAGGGTGTGAGTTTGCATTGTCCGGATGGTGATGTGGGGTGTCTTGAAGATGCTGTTATATATGTATCTTGACCAAACGGACGAGTGTGCCATATTCCACCTCTGTCATTGGAGAATGATTGTTCGAACATAGAACTGACCAATCATGTGCTTGTGTTATCGAGCCATAGGTCCTTTTCGAATCCACGGCTTCGGCTCCGGATTGGGCTTCAGGCCCAGTTTTCTTGTCTGAAACCCTGACCGCAAAGCATGCGTAAGTTAAAATAATTGAGGGAGCCTAGCTAGCCTAAGCTTATTTTGGAGCCGAAGCCGTGAATTCGAAAAGGGCCATACTCTTCACGATGGTAGCTCTGTCCAGATTGGACACTTAGCCGTTCGTTTCGTTAACTTCGATGAAAGTAGAACTCATATCTCTTATCATGGAGATATGATAGTTTACCTTGGTCAGCATCACATTTCAGGCATCTTTCGTTTATCAAAACACGATAAGAACCAAAAAGTAATTTTGGGTGCGTAAAAAGGGATTATTTAATCCTCGTATAAACACTCATATTGCTACTGAGTTCAATTCATTCATGCTGACATTATTAAGCTTACAAATGCATTGCATACATTTTAGGCGGACTGTTCCATTTTATCCGGGGGAGTCTACAGGTCGGGGTGAAAACGTTTGAAAGAATTCACTTTAGGTGCGTATACTCAATTAACTCCGGATTCTCTACTATCGGTGTGTAAATTCATTATAATATACTTGTTCATTTGGTCACATGTTACCATCTGATCTGCCAGGTACCAGTATCTGTGCCGCGATTACATCGACCGCTGTTAATGGAAGTGATCATTGTGATATCCGTTTGGTTATCTTCTTCTTCTTATCTACCGAAATCAAAGGACGGTTGTAAAACCAGCTGACCTGAACTAAGATGATTGTTAAATTACATACCAGGGTTTTATTTTATTGATATTTGATTAATATTGGGGGCAATCCAACGGAAATTATGTACATTTCAAGAGAAGTCTTGGATTTTGATCGCTATATTTTACACAAAAAGTGCAGTGAGGTGACCCCCGTGTGAGATTGTGATCAAGAATGCACTTTTTCTCCGCCAAAATAAAACTTGGAGTAAACCGAAGTGGAAGATGGTAAGGCCAGCCCTTCCTGTACAATTTGTCATGTCTCTGATGTTGTGGACATTTCGTTGGCTTGTGTAATGGACATCGAGTTCAGTTTACTCAGTCCATTGAATATGCGTCGTTCATCCAATTTGACGATCCTTTCATGGAAGCGAGGGTCATTTGTTTCTTCGGGCATTTTGGAAGCGGGAGACTTGGTGGGGTTGACTAAGACACTCTATAATGGGGAGGAAGGGTCTCTTCCCATACCCGCAGTCGCACCATTCTTGTGCATGTTTACACGCGTCAAAATGTAAACCAATAATACCGGTTTGCTTTTATCGTAAACATTAGTTTATTGGTGAACAAGCATTGATTGGTTCCTTCAAAAACTATTGCTCTGCAAGAAATGTGCTATTACAATGGGATAAGAGACGCGAATTTCTTTTTAGAGTTTTTCCACAAACGTTCAAGTTTCAAATGGCCATAATTTAGTTAGTTATAGTTAGTTTATGATTAAGTTAGTTAGTAAGTTAGTTGGTTATTTATGAACCAGGGTATATGACCAAACGCTTAAAACTGGTTTCCATTGCTATCTATCAATTTAGTAATAGCTTATTAGCACATATCAATTTAGCATTTAATTATAGGCATATATAATAGCTGGAACAGCTACGTCATGCCTTCATTGTGTACTTGTCAGATATCGCAGGAAGCTAATTTCGTGCATATCACAAACTTAAATATACTCCAGCTTATCAAAATTTAAATATATACTTTATGGAGACAACGGTCAACGTATTTTTTATTTTTTTATTTTTTTTAAGGGATCTTTCTGCACAAAGGTGTATTTCCAGCCGGCAAGCTGTACAAATCACATGCAACGCTTGATTAACGGTGTCTTTAATGCTTGCTGATTAAATCTAGCGCGTGCCGGTCATCAACTCAAGTCATGTAATAAGGGACAAAAATAATGCAGGCCACTGATCACGCTGATAAATAAATTGTGACACCTGCGCTATAAGGCTCTACGGTGGGGGGCCTAACGCTCCTGAACAAATTACCCAGTTGCCGCGGCAACGCTACTTTTTTTTGCGTGTGCGATTTAGACTATTGATATTACCGCGTCGTGGTAGGTTGTTTCGTTTTATATATATTTGTTTTTCCCCGGTGAAAAACTGGAGCATAGTTATTGTTACTTGAGAGTCTTGTCCCTATGATTTCAAAAAGAGATAGTGTGATTTTCAAAGTTCAAGAGGAAAAAACTTGACTGCTGCATCCGACGCGGTTGCTCTATTTAAGTCGTGATAGACATGACTATACAGATAATGAAAGCAACACTATATCCCCTCTGCGGTACAATTCAGCGTCAGCTATCGCCCGAAGCTAGCTGCTTCAATTGAGCTTTGACCTGTTGGAGGTCACAGGTCAACAGCGTTGTGATTAACCCCACTAAATCGGAGAAACCGTTTCAATTAGTTATCATCCGTCGTCACTCTTATGTACTTGTTGTTGTTGGTGGTGAGAGGAGTTGGTTCTTTCACTGTCGGTAATGGAAGCTGCGCGATCCGTGAACCGTCACAAAACATTTCGATCAAAACATTTCAGCATCGACTTTACTGCAGAAAAAGAAGAAAGGAAAAAAATGATTCGGACCGTGGTAGTGTTTTCCAATGGCACTTTCAATGCGGCACCCCACTTCGAAATGCCGCGGCAAATTAACTTTTTCTTGTGGCCTAAATACATTAATGGAATAGGGTCAGATAAAGTTAACCCACAAATATTGAATGTGATTTTCTTTATTGGATCTACCCTCTTGGAGAAGAGGGAGGTGTCGAAGACTTGGGTCAACCACTCTCACATGAGACTCTCTGGTAAAACTTACGATCTTGGCTTTGTTAATTTTCTTCTGTGTACACTTATACGGGTGACACAGCTTTGTGTAGGGATGCACTTTACTTGCTGCACCAGTATCGTGACTTTTTTGTTATATTGGGTTGATTGAGGGATGGAAAAAAAGGGGAGGGGTGCAATTAATTTCCACATGATTAAAGGTGCAGTCACGTCGCGATTTTCCTTAAACGACTCCATGCATGGAATGCTTACCTTTGACCCTCTCTTAGCTGCATAAATAAGGAGCGCTTTAAACGATCACGCTGATATTAGATAGTAAAAAGGTCTCCACTCAAAGCTATACTGAAATCCTAGCAAGGCCTTCGCCCCAACCCCGCCCCCGCCCCCCTCCATGCTGCTCTTGGTTGTTCCTTTCTTTAAGGCAAAACGTAACTTCTTTTGTGGTTCGTTTTGCCAATTTTTCCTTCTGTTTTTTCGTCTATTAATTCTTTTCCCTCTTTCGTAACTTTCGCAGACCGTTTCCAAAACTTCTCACCTCATCTGGATCAAAACAACAAACTTTCATTGCATATCATTCTGATCGCAATCTTAATCCTGAATTACCTTTTGACATTTCATTGGATCTGTACATTAAGCCCCCCAAATCCCACGGCATAAACAGTTTTTGTTTTTTGACATTTTTAAATCGCACTCTATCTCGCAGATTTCCTTTTTGTTTTACAATTTAAATCACAATGATTTATCGTTCCCCTTCCCTCCCTGCACAAATGCTTATAGCCACTATTTATTGTATTTATTTAGTAAAATTTAAGCCACAAACATCGATTTGCATTTAAATTTGATCGGATTAATCAATATCGAAGTTATAATATAGTCGATTCAACACCCTGTCAACACCCTTTATAAATAGTAGAGCATATATACTTACTCAAAGTTTAAGGTCGATTGATGCTTTTTGTTCGAGGACACACATCCGCTGTTTTAATTCGGCCTGCTTAACTGAAGGTACAGTACAGACGGGAAAAAAGGGATGGGTATTCATTTGTTTTGATATTACAAATGCATTGATTTTTAAGTTTGAATAATTCAAGAGAATTACGGCGAGTAAATCCGCGCCGTGGTCAATCTGCTTCGCTTATCCTCCGGTTGTTAATGGGATTTTTTTTAATTTCCCTATCTCTCCTCTTAAGACACCTTTGCACTTCTCGATAAGATGCCATTGAACTTTGGACTGATTTAATGTACCCACTTATAAAAATGAAGCCTTGTTTGTTTGCTGATGACAAACTATTAGCATGAAGGCGATTTTACGGGTGTTTACTGTGTTAATTGTTCACTTTGCATGATTAATTGAATCGATCACTCGTCAGGCAACAGGCAAGTCAATTCCATTAACAGATGTCTGTTTTGTTTTCGACAATCCGTTTTAAATATATATATATATTTTAGTAATGCAGATTCATAGAGTCATGAACAATTCATTTTAGCCGAGCAGAGTACACGGTTCGAGACCACACCGGTTCTGCCTGGAACCGAGCAGAGTACACGGTTCGAGACCACACCGGTTCTGCCTGGAACCGACACTTCTCCAAAAAGAGTTTTATACATCGCTTTATCCGCAAGTTTACTAAAATAGTTTTTCTTGCGATCCACACCGAGCGAAGCTTCAAACATCACTTTAAAAAAAAACTTTTTATAAAACAAGCCTTTTTACTAAAACCGAGGAGAGGATCAAGTCAAACCGAAGCTCCTCCACTCGTCTCGGACGAAGAGCCAAGTTTCCATCAACCAGTATTTTAATGATTATTATATCAATCTGGCAAAGACATCATCTAATTTGTTCAATTTGCTTCGCGGGTATAAAGCCCCGGGGAAGACGATTCTCCGTGTAATCGATGTCAATTGATCAAAGCGTTTAGCGAGCCTGGCGAGGGGAAGGGGGTTGGAATATCCCCTTTGGGCTGTGGAAATCCTGAGCTCCTTTATATAAGTGTGGTGTCGTCTGTGCATTCATCTTATTTGCTTCATCGCCGTCTCCTCCTCACCCCCGTTGCATGTACTGTGGCGTTCGCGAGGATGGGCCTGATAAGATACCCCTGTCTCGAAGGAGGTTTGCTGCATGCGATGAAGACGCGGCATTTAATTGTATACAGATAATTGAATGCATCTCAGTTACTTGCTCCGTATGAGCTATAGCATGTCTGACTCGATGTGCTCATACTTTGCATTTATTTGTCTAAGGGACGGGTTGAAGATGCTGTGTCACTGCTGTGAAATATACTAGGGATAGCTAGCTTCCGATCAAGACCGGACCTTCGTCACAGGCATAAACAAGCACAAACGAAAACATATCCAATTATAGCAAAATAGAGAAGCAAAGAATAATGGGACGGTATCCAGAAAAGAAAGGAAACCTTATAGTTAAACAAACAATAGGGGTGGCTAAGAACCAATCAGAGTAAAATGGTGAGGACAAAATGGTGGTCCCATTAAAAGGGTGGATTGTTGGACCAATGTGGTAACTGCATTCTGGGTAATGCGGGAAGTAAAGCATGAAAGGACAGAATTAGAGGGAATATATGTATATATATATATATACAAAATTTGTAGGGTAGATGGCCTTAGCTTTCGATCCAAACCGGACCTTCGTCAGAGGCAAAAACAAGCACAAACGAAAAACATATCCATTTATAGCAAAAAAGAGAGGCAAAGAACAATGGGATGGTATCCAGAAAAAGGAGGGAAAATTATAGCCAATCAGAGTTATTAATTGTGGGTAAATAGGAAATATGCATTTGTTGGGAAATGTTCTGAAAAGATCAGGTGAGGAAAAGGGAAGGATATATATATATATCTTTGTACATGATTATACAGTTATTTGAATTTGAATGTGAATATCTGATGAAGACATAGATAGCGCACTGATCGAAACGTTGAGGTTAAACCTGAAACACTATTTCACATCAGAGCTTGTTCGGTGTTTTTATCCCTGCGTAGTGCCATCGCTCACTTATTGAGTGTCCGTTTTTAATTAAAAAGTTGGTATTCCGCCATTTTTATATATATTTTTTTAAATCGAAATAATTCCAGGTTCAACAACTACACCTAGCCAATTAGCATGCCAGTTGTCTTAATACCATCGGTGTTATTTTGCACCCCTAAAAATGTATCAATGACCAGCTTTCCCGGAATTCCCATAGGAGTTGTCAAATAGGCCCCAGTGCTCAGTGTGTCACCGCTTCACGTGTAATGATCACAGCTTTATCATTTTTCTTGAATTGGCTTTATTTAGTCATAAGGATTAAGGGTCTATATTTAATGCCCTGGTCGATTCAAAAGTGATTAGGTTCTCCACAAAAAAATGTATTACACGCTAAAATCAAACTGACACTCAATAATTGAGCAATGGCGTAAAGCCTGTGAGGTTTTTTTGAAGGATCGGATGTCCTGGTAATATATGGACTTTTTATTTCAATACAAAACAATTTGCTATATAGGCGTTTGCACTTTGTGTCTGCCGACTGTAGGGATAAATACATTTGACACTCAATCATAATTGAAACTACACGCATCACGTCGTATTAAATATTACCTCAACGATGACCTACTTTGCATTGTGACGTCATCAAATACACAATACTAGAGCCTTCGTTTTTTTAAATTAAAAAACAGGAAATGTCTAAGAAGACGCGCAGTGCTGTCAACTTGACAATATTCAATGTTTATAAGCTGAAGGTCATAGGCGTAGTCCAGAAGCCCCCTTATCCATGATATTAATAATATTTTCTAAGAAACAAATAGTACGTTCACTATAAAAAAAATTCCCTCACAGCTTCAGCCTACGAGGCGTCGATGCGCACAGCAGACTCTTCAGTCCTTCTCCGTGTCAGACGGGCGGCTGCGTGCAAACAAACGTGTACTTTTCCACAGCCCTCCTTTGCATTTGGTCATTTTGCACTTCATTTATTTTTTTTTCCACGTTGAATTGTATTTTCCCCTAGGTTCGCTTTTCAAAGTGTTTAAAAAAAGCCTGAGTAAATAAAATAGTGGAGACCCTTTTTTGTCTCCATTCAAGACGCATAGTGAGTTCTTTTTTAACGGCAAAGGATGGTTGTTTATTAATGTTGTCTCAGTAGAACGTTAGGTGGCAGCAGACTTTTCTATTGTTCTCAGACAAAAAATGCGCGCACGCCAAGAACAACGCAAGTAATTGAAATGTATCCTGGAATGTCTGCTGCCACCTAGCGTTCCTTTTTGTTTCTAGAGACAGTTGTCAAAGTGTAAACGCCACTCGCTGTCGTTAATACCCGTATTAAAGGAGACCATTCCCGGTTTTAGCATAGTGGACTCCTGGACAGTCTAGGGGGCTTTAGTTAAGTACCATTGACTGTGGTCAGTACTTGGACTGGAGACAATTTCTTGTATTGGCATGATTAGATGGCTAGTCTACGCATTGACCGTTGTCAGTACTTATGGACGGGAGACCAACCATTGTATTGGCATGATTTGATGGCTAGTCTACGCATTGACTGTGGTCAGTACTTACGGAAGGGGAGACCAATCATTGTATTGGCATGATTGGATGGCTAGTCTAGTATGTTAGTCGAGTACCATTGACTGTGGTCAACTTGGATGAGAGACCAATCATTGTTTTGGCATGATTTGATGGCTAGTCTACGCATTGACTGTGGTCAGTACTTATGGACGGGAGACCAACCATTGTATTGGCATGATTTGATGGCTAGTCTACGCATTGACTGTGGTCAGTACTTACGGACGGGGAGACCAATCATTGTATTGGCATGATTGGATGGCTAGTCTAGTATGTTAGTCGAGTACCATTGACTGTGGTCAACTTGGATGAGAGACCAATCATTGTTTTGGCATGATTTGATGGCTAGTCTACGCATTGACTGTGGTCAGTACTTATGGACGGGAGACCAACCATTGTATTGGCATGATTTGATGGCTAGTCTACGCATTGACTGTGGTCAGTACTTGTGGACGGGAGACCACTCTTTGTATTGGCATGATTAGATGGCTAGTCTACGCATTGACAGTGGTCAGTACTTGTGGACGGGAGACCAGTCTTTGTATTGGCATGATTAGATGGCTAGTGTAAGGTATGTTAGTTGAAGCACAGTGACTGTGGTCAGTGCTTGGATGGGAGACCACTCATTGCCTTATGTTCCAACACCAGGAGAAGTTTGTAATTATTAATAAAAAGGCACTAAATACAGATTATCTAGCTATAATCAAACGGTCTATATTTTCATCGAGGGAAAAAAAGGTGTAATCGGGTTTGTTTTTGAACGTCTCCAACGCTTTCTACATTATGGACTCTGGCTGTGGACGAATACAAATGTGAGCATTGCCCGTTTGCTTTCTAAGTTATCGTCGACCAGGTTTGGGCAAAGGTGCGTTGCCGTGTGTACTGCAAAGTCTGGTAAGCAATCATAACTTGCAGGGATATTGGTTCTTGCAGCAGGTGATGTGAATTAGGGTTGTAGATTTTATTTCAGATTCATGAACCATCCTTGGGAACTAAATCAAACAATCCAAGCGTATGCACTGTGTGAGTTGTCTTGCCCTTAATGTTAAAGTCACAATTCCCCCAAACAGTTGGATCCTCTTCTCTCTACACGTTATCAGGGTACTTGAGGTAGCATGAACTGTATGCCGAATTACACATTACACTTTATAAAAAAAATATTCTTGCACCAAGGTTATCCTTAACGTTTCGACTGATGTGCCCTGGTCTTCATTATGAGGCCGAGGACGGTAAGGTAAAAATACATGTAAAGACCGCGTCGAAAGGTTGAGGATACAACAAGAGTGGTTCCTTCCGGAGCGGTCGCTTCTTCCATTAAAACATTATCGCATGGCGTACAGAAACGAATGAATATCCATCTTTTGCAAAATGTGAAGCCACAAATTAGAGTGTGAGTTTCTCTCTCTATCTCTCTCTCTTTCTCTCTCTTTCTTTTTGTAAAGACGTCAACAAAATCTGACACAATCGAGATTGCTGGATGTTTGGACGTTAATGCAGTAACGTAAAAATCCAGCAGCAGGTCTTGACAATGAACGGACCTCATCCTGCGTTATATTTGCGTATACACTCATTATATTAACGTAGGTCTAATTCAATTTGTTAATTTAGCTGGTGATCGTTGTATAGCATAAAGGATTTAGGTTGGGTTGGGTTTTGACATCCCGAGCGCCAGTGTGCGTCTCACTCCTCGTATAAACTTTCAATCATTATAGGACATCGTGAACATTCTGTTGACAAGTTTGCACTTTTATACAGTCATTTCACTCGCCAACCCCTCCTAACAACAACAAACGAAAAACACAATGAATGTGCGGTGAGACAGCATTTAAACCAAACGAGATATGTGGGTGTATTCGGAAGACAAATCGCACGGAAATTGTTGAGCCGAGCCAACTGCGTGCGCTTCAATCTCGGCGTAATGACAAAACGAGCTGGGGGAGAGAAATGTTCAGCTATAAACGAACACGTTTAAATGTTAGCTCAGCATGATTAACCGGCTCTCTAAGATTAAAGTTAGTGTGAATGTTTGATAGAATAGTGCATGACCCATCCGGCATCTTGACATGGGGGGGGGGGGGGACTAACGTCGTGGCTGTTAGGGGAAACAAAGCGCGACCAAAAGGTTCGTGACCTCAGTGAAGAGAAGCGTGCAGTCGAACGCAAGTTAAAGGGAGATCATAGTGACAAAATTGTTGACAATTTTTGGTTTTACTCGTTAGGAGGGAAAAACAGATCTACACAATAGATAGTGCCCGATAGACCTTATGCACATGACGTAATTGGAGTAGGTCGCCTTTCGGCTAAGGGTCAAAAGAAGGTTTACTCATTGGCCGATTCTATGCGCCGCGCGTACCGTAGACTTAGATGTGCGTTTTCCGTTGTTACGTCATCTTTTTACCTCTAAAGCCCTTGTCACACGGGGCTTAAGATGGGGGGGGGGGAATGACGTGATGACGTCAATACATAAGGTCCATATTTATGCCAGCGTTACGGGCAAATTGCATTCTAACTAGCAGGTGCGTCAAGCTCTCAAATTATTAACGCAGCCCGTTGTTCTCTCACCAATCATGCAATGAGTTTTGTGAAGAAATGTGCGCGTGCCGCACGCCGTTCTCACGCGAAACGCATGGCTGTTTGTTTCAAACTGCCCGCAGAGATGGCCGATCTACGTCACATTGCAACCTTTCTATAAAAGTCATTCTTGTAATGACATTCCCATGTGAAAGTATTGTGCAAGGGTTATGATGACGTCACCACTGACGCAAACTCCGATAGTACACTTCCGGTATAATAATAATAATAATAATAATAATAATAATCGGTTTTTATATAGTGCTTTATCACACCCGAAGGGCGTCTCAAAGCGCTTCCAACATTATTATGCCTGGTCAGTTGGCCATTTATTTCATTCCTTAATTAAACCATCTCAGCTCCCTGGGGAGTAGTATTTTCTAAGTTGGCCCTTGGTATCCATGTTACTGTACTGTACGTGTAGGCCACAATGAGACGCTGGTTGCCCCGTTGCGTAAACACAAAACCTGTCACTATCATTGTCATTAAAAAAAAAAGCTACCGTTCGGAACAAAAAAACGTTTTGTCTGTTTTTTCCCTTAGGCTCGGCGAAAGCACTCGTAAACTACTAATTAGTTCATGATTTTCCCCCAAAAATAGTTCAGCTCAAAGGGCCAACTACTCCAAATATTTGTAACCAACATACTACATGCACCATGTGTAATATATTGAAATACGTGTAACTAGCCAAATGAGAACTATTTTAATATTTTAGTCTGACAATTCAATTAAAATAAATCATTTTTAAACCTGAGTATTGGACTACTCCACAAGGATCAATTTTTATGAAATTTGTCAAACAGTTGCCAGCCCAATGAAAAAAGTCAAATTCACAAATGTGTGTATTAATTTTTTTGAAGTCACTCTGACTAAAGCTACACTGCATGTGTTTCCTCTCTGGGGTCCTGATTGGACCTGTCCCTGGTGAGTTTAACAGTTGTTTCGCTCATGAAACAGCCGTGGTGTTGTCTTCCTGCCCTTTCAGTCAATTAGATTCGTGCCATTGCATCATCAATGATCATGTTTTATTAAACCACTTCAACTTGTCTTTCAAAGTTGTTGTTTTTTCTTCTTTCTTTTTTACTTCTTATTAATTTGAAATTTGTCTCGGAAGTTTGGCGTCTATTTTAACGCGTAATGCCAAAACCATCGTAGGTGATTGAAAAGACAAACTAATGAATTACAAAAACATATGACAGTGCATGTTATGTAAATACATATATTATACAACTCTGAAGCTTGTGCGGTTAACGAGTCCCAATAACTATAATCAGTCGACAGAAGATAGTTAGATTTTGCACTTTCTTAAAAATTTATGAATTAAGTAAACATTTTGTATTCTTTTATAGTGTCCTTATTATAAGCAAGCCAGTGTTCCCCATGTTTATTGCAATTGAAACTACACACCTCATCGAGATGATTTTTGTTTTTACATCTCCCCTCATCTGAGTCATCCTGTTAACCTTTTAATCCACCTCGTGGTTTTATGACGATCCAGAGGACCGTTGTCTCAGTCCCACCTGCCCCCTCATCCAACGCTACCTTGCAGTTACACTAGGGGGGCCCCGGCCATCGGTCCTTTTTTTAATTCAGCGACCTTATGCTCGGGCACCGTGCTCTGGTTCCACAAAAAAAAAGCCAGCCACGATCCGGCTGCATCTATGGATTTCCCCGGAGTCTGTGCACACAGGAGACCGGCCAATTCCTCCGCAACAATTTAAAGAATCTTCACTCCTTTTCCCTGCTTCTTTTTTTGTGTGTGCTATTTATCAATATACTGATAATTAGAAGAGGGTTCACCGGGTATTAGAACGGCCTGAGGGAAACTATTTTGATGATGAGTTAACAGCATACGGACGTCTTCAATCAATGTACCCATCATTGGAGGCAACGAACCGACTATAATGTGCAGACATCTGCTAAGCGATGTTCCATGCTAAGCGCAAGAACCCAGAACATGGTTAGCACTAGATTGTCCTACTAGTGCAAGCTTAAAATAAATGCTTTGCCTGGTGATTTGACGAGTTTGAACATGGATAGGTTCAAAGCTCTTGTTGAAAGTACCTTGACAGTTTTTGTCTGTATGTTTGTTTGTTTGTTTGTTTTTTTGCTGTTTTCTCGACAAGTAGCCTATAGAAACTGTTACTAACTGAACTTTTAAAGTTTACTTTAATTCTTTCTTGATAAACGATGAACTGCCAAAAAGTGTTTAGTGCCAAAGGACACACCCCTCGAGGTTTGCTTTACCCTGGTTTGCTAGTCAATCAATTGGGGAAAATTAACACCTATTTAATACCATATTTTTGCAGTGTATAGTAAATCAGTTTTAACGCAAACTCATTAAGAGCAGTTGGGCCCGCCAACTTGCCTCGTTTATGCAGACTCATTGTTGCTAACACCATGCTTTCCCTAATTCGTGTGGCCTAATCATTATGTACAGCGCTCCTTTAACATTCTGTCTCTTGCCCAATTAGTGTGTGATTGTACACAGTAATCGGCACGTAAGGGTTACGCCCACGTCCGCAAGTAAGCTTACGTCCGCAAAATAAACCTCGCCTTTCTGGGTTATTTCTAACACAGTATTAGATATGAAAATACAGAAATCGCACTTCTCCTTTTGCACGCCAAGACAGAAACAGCTTCTAAAACGCTCAGTTTTCCAGACGGAAGCTTTGATTTCCCGAGCGTTCAAACTACAAAAAATTCCCCTATACAGCATTATTTTCATTGTTCAGGATCTAGTCATAAATCCCCGGGTCACTTACGAGCTTAATAACAAGTAATACAAAATAATAATAAGTGGGATTGTGAAAGAGGATGTATCCAGGTTCGTAATATTACACCGAGAATAGATCTTTCACTGGAGGCATTGTCACTCTTTGGGACACAGCACCTTCTGTTGTAGCGAGACAGAGGAACACATCCTCCTCGAAATTGGGACGAGTCCTTTGGGAGTTGCGGGATTTCTTTCCTATTTTTCGGTCGAGATAAGGAGAAAAAATTGAATTATATTGTGGTGAGCCCTCTTAAGATGTTCTTGATTTGTTTGGAAATAATCGAAGAGTGCTCTCTCCGTCACCCTTTCAACTTGGTTAAGAACTAATTTTGCTCTTTTGCTGACCTAAAGTCTTAACTATAATTTCGCTCTTTGCTGACCTGAAGTAACTCTTATTTCACTCTTTGCTGACCTGAAATCTTACCTCTTATTTCGCTCTTTGTTGACCTGAAGTCTTTACTCTAACTTTGCTCTTTGCTGACCTGAAGTCTTAACTCTTATTTCGCTCTTTGCTGACCTGAAATCTTACCTCTTATTTCGCTCTTTGTTGACCTGAAGTCTTTACTCTAACTTTGCTCTTTGCTGACCTGAAGTCTTAACTCTAATTTCGCTCTTTGCTAATTTCGCTTTTTGCGAATATTTATCCAGCTATATAGTTTTTACTACAGTTTTGTGAATACTCTTTTTCAATTTGAAAGTGCCGTAAACATAGGAATCAATGCACCGAGCCATTATGTCTAGCTGCATCTTTTGGTGATTTGGGGGCTAGATTAGCACGTTTCTACGGTGTTAACCTGGTTTACGTGTGGTTTGTCGGGCACCAGTGATCGGATATACATGACAAAGCCTGGAGGGAACAGGGTCCACCTTTTGTAATCCGACAAGGTGACTCTTACCGAGCTCCTTACGAGAGTGCCACACCAATTTTCCAGGCAACGCGATAATTAATCCCATTAGGGCCGACTAATATTATGGGATAGGTTGACCTGTCGTGATATCGCTGTGACATCTACTCATACGTTCATGATCATAAAAACTTACTTGGTAGGGAGCACCTGAGAGCTGCTGATAGTATAAAACATTTCTCACTAAAATATTTGAATCTAAGAAAGGCTTCAGGCATGAAGTTGTGTGCTTTCATAATGCCCGAGAAAGCATTATGAAAGCACACAATTTTATGCAACAAGGTTGTTTTTTCTTTCAATATTTTCTTGGCAACTTCGATGACCAATTGAGCCCAAATTTGCACAGGTTTGTTATTTTATGCCTATGGTGGGATACACCAAGTGAGGATACTAGTCTTTGACAATTACCAAAAGTACATCCTGCCTTTCAGTCAACCACTTCGTTTCAGCTTAGTCTGGTTTCGGATAAGTGGCACTCCTGGATCTCCCAAAAACCAAGGTTTTGGCTTATAGGCTCCGGCTTTGGCTTCGTCAGCATTTTTGAAAACGTGCACTTTTGGGACGGGGTTTCCAACAAGCAGACGGAGCCTAAGCCAGAGCTTGAGGCCAAGTCGTGGTTTCGAAAATGGCCAATCGTATGTTACCATCCAATTGACCCATTGCACTGGCCGTCACCCCCGGGGGTCAAACAATAGACCTTATGCATATAACGCCATTTGAGTAGGGCGCCCTCGGCTAGAGGTCAATTGGCTGATCCTGTGCGGCGCCGCGCGTACATGGTTGTACATGGTTGTACGTTTTCCATTTTTCCGTTTTCCATTGATTCATCATCGTTTTACCTCTAAGGTGGCGGCTTGATGACGTCAATGGTTAAGGTCTATGGGAAAAGTGCTCGGCCACTGAAAGGTCCTTCCTGTGGCCTCGGTGAGGGCGCTGTCTGAGCTTGAGAAGTCATACATTAAGGGGATTATTGCGAGCCATGCACTTTACTGGTTTAAATTTAAATCAATAATGTTAGGCTTGTTCGCGTGCACAGTCCATTGCATTTTGGTTTCCCAATTAGTAGGCTGAACGACCATGGGCCCGAATTCATAGACGATTGAATTGAACAATTTTCTGCTAAGGAAAAAAGAAGCAGGAAAACAGTTTTTTTGGGGGGTACTCAACTTTTTATCTGGTAAGCAAATGTTTGTGCTTAACTACTTTTTGTGCTTAAACTGCTGAGAATGGTCACCCTTAGTTCCTGCTGGCGTTTTTACAGTAACTTCGATTTTGCAGCATGCTCTCTCTCGATAAGCCCGAGTCAATATCGATATTTCCTATAATCGATATACGAACTATGAACATCACATGCCAACATTCCCCCCTCCATCAAAATTCAAAGTCCTTCACCACGAGATTGACCACAATCGAAACTGTACCGAGTTTTTCTGACTCCGAATGGCGGGATGTGATGTGCCGTTGAGTGCCCATTTAAAAAACGACCGCTACTGATGTCTACTGCATAAGATGACGCGCCCGAGCGCCCACGGTGTCCGTAAAGTATTTGACAAAGTGACTTTTAGACAAAGAGCGCGAGCGGGGAACGATCTCTTGAAGAAGCTGTAGCAAACACTGCTGTGGCGACGAAGGAGTTTAGTTGGTCCTCAAGCCTTGGAATCTAGTGAATATTTAGGACGAGAGTCAATGCAAATATACACGATACTTTAATATGTATGGCAGTTTGTGCACTTGACTGTGAACTGAGTTGTTTTCAGGAGGATGTACAGACTGCGGTGTTCTGCGATAGCAAATCTCGATGATCATAATGAGGAGAACAGGCATTTGTTAAGTTCTTTGAAAATGGGTTTTAATGCGTCTTGTGTGCTGTTTTAACTCATCTGGCCCAAAGGCATTCCTCAAACCATAGAGAAAGGACTCAAACTCTATCAAACCCCTTAGGAATATGCATCACCGGCTTCAAATTGGAACACTATTGTACCACTGGTGTACCCATTTACTTCCGAAGGGTGAGAAGCAATTAACGATAGAGTGTATTGCTTAATCGGATTCCAGGTCCTCTGGGTACCCTTGGGGCTTGACCCATTTCTGTTCTCAGAATTTGCGTCAAAATGTCACAGAAATGGGCGTCAAACTGACACAGAATCCGAGATAAATTCCTATTTATTTAAAACCAGTTTCAGGGTCAGACTGACCAATTTCTGGTCAGACCCCCCTGGGAACGGGAATTCGGGTCACTGACCCAGATGTTTTCAGAGTGTAAAAGGGTTCGTTCCTTTGGTGTTTGATTGTTTGAATGAACTCGCAGAAACAGTTAAACTTGGAATTTAAAAGCATGCAATAAATCAGCGTTTATCAAGGCATGATGCTTTCGTTTACGAATTGCTTCTTCCACAGCAGTTGATTATTCCCAGTTGGGAGGTTTCAGTACCCGTATCGGCCGAATTAACACACCGGTTGTTTACTGACCGATCTAGACACCGGAGGCCTTGCTTATAGGTCTCACAGTGGTTGAGATACATTAGCGTCTTCCCCCATCTCTCCGGTCGGCTCCAACTTTCATCTTCTATCTTGGGGTTAGCTCGGAGCACCGCTGGCTTGAATTAGTCTCACGCGCAGCGCACGAAAACACTCACACGGTGTGATGATGCTGCGGCAATACGCCGGTGAAAAGACAAGTCGTATATTGGTTTCCCTGATTTCGGCTGATCTTTATCGGCTTCATCTTAAAGAGGTGCTCCAAGGTCGAGCTCAGTTCAGCGATGCACTCGTTTCACAATAGGGGAGTACTTATTAAAGTGTCGAGCATTTTACAAGTCTATAACCTCTCGTTAAAATGGTGTAAAATGCCGTTGTATTTGACACCTTTCCGGTGGGGTTTTTGTCATCATCCTAAATAATCCAGTGACGTCACGTTTCAAAAATTTCGGTCTGTACATTTTTGTGCAGTGAATTGTTTTAAGTTCTTATCTGAATTCTAATGAAAGTCAATAAAAGAGGCATTGGATCCCGACCATTTGACTGACGCAAACATTCTTCTTTGGAATGCACAGACCCATTTGTTGTTTAAAAGACACGTTGCCTTGGATTGGGCGCTTTGGGCTATAAAAAGCGTTTGAAAGTGTTTGTTATAAAATGATTATGGATGGAAAGATGTTTTAAAAGTAGAATAATGGTCCACACAAGTGTGCCTCTAAATTGTGTGGTTTTCCTTTTACTTCGTGAAGTCACATGGTTCGCCATTTTGTAGAACCATCTTTTTGACTCCACAAAAAGGAAACCACGCAATTTCGACGCATATTTTGTGGATCATTATATTCTAGTTTTAAACATGTTCATTTCATAAAAAACGCTTTTTTATAGCCCAAGGCAACGTTTCCTTTAATTAATACCTAATGACATCATGGTTTTTAATTTCCTGTGAAAGACTATCAAATAAAACGAAATTTTACACCATTTAAAAGTGAGGTTAGAGACTTGTAAAAAAAAAGTCTTTAGTAAGGACTCTTTTTGTTGGTAACTGGATGCATCACAAAACCGAATTTGAGCTTGGAGTACCTCTTTATAGAGAAACTTGATTCAACAAAAAGGACATATTTCTGAATGATGTGTTTCTTCACCGCTTGCAAAAAAAAATGTAAAAAACGAACGACGAGTATGAAATAAGCACCGACTATCGACTGAAATGCAGTCAATGTGTGCATTTCTCATAATGATAGGTACAGTTTAGAGGGCAACACAGTGAGAACTGTAATGCGAATGGTGGTGCCATGGCACTCCAACTCACCAAAGGATACTGTAACGTCTGTACAAACAGAGGAAGCCATCATGTGTAATCTAAGACAAGTGTGTTGATACCTATACCCCCCCCCCCCTAAAGAGTGATCTACGGACGGACATTGAAACCATACACTCACCGCGAACGGACTCTGGCGAGTCTCACGCCTTACGTGATTGCGCGCGGGACTCGTTGGAGACCGACGACACTTGGGCGAGAATGGCCGAGGCGCCGCGGCGATCGCGGCTAAAGTGACGACCGCTTGAGCTCGATTGCCGCTGTCGGCCGAAAACCACTGAAACAATTGATGGATCTAGGGCGGGAGCCCTACAGACGACAAGGGTCCGGAACATTGACCGGTTGGAAATGTCAATGATTATCTGTTTCAGTTTCAATTAGTTCGTTAACCGTTGTATTGGGTAGGGAAAGGGAACTGAAATTGGCACCAATTGGCATTCCACTGGCCCTATTTTCCTAGAGTAGCTCTCATTCCATACTATGGCCCTACAGTCAAACACAAGTTCCCTCTTTGCAAAGTTAAGGACGTAATTATAAGACTGAGTATTGAGTGACATTTGGCTGTCTCCTTTAATGTCTTACTCCTACTGCTAAGTACGGATGAGAGTCCTGTCACGATTATCTAAATTGATTTAAAGAAAGGTAGTCCAGTGCTTGTTGAGGTATGGTTTGTGAGGTGAGGTATGGGGTGTGGTGAGGTAAACATTGTGGGGTTAACCCCACAATGTGAAGAAAAAACACAAGTAGGCCTACAGTTCCTATACCTACAAAAAACAGTGTTTCTGTTCAGAAGAGTTTGGGTTCTAGTCCCGGTCGTGACACTTGTGTCCTTAGAAGCAAGACATTTAACCATTATTGCTGCGTCCTTCGGATGGGACGTAAAGCCGTTGGTCCCGTGTGTTGTGTAATGCACGTAAAATAACCCACTGCACTTATCGAAAAGAAAAGGGGTTCGCCCTCGGGTGTTCCTGGTAACTGGCTGCATATTGCGCCACGGCACCTTGTAAACCATTACATGGTGCTATCTCGCGCCTTTGAATGTTTCTGAAACAGATATAATATGGCGCCAAAAGCTGTGAATCATCATCATCGTCCAGGAGCAGATAAACTTCTCCTTTATACCACCCGATACGAACAGCCACCGTCACTTATATTAAAGGCTTTTCAAGCAAAAACGGCTCGCCTTATAAAACGATCACGTTCTGAATAACCCATTCTTAATCCGCTTTGCTTATAAAGAGTAGATGCTCTATCATGGTGACATGACAGCATCATGAGCAATTGATAAGTGATGCGTTTTTTGTTGCTTGTATAAGCCAGGTGGCACTTTCTATGTCGAATATTATCATCCCGTCAAGTTCACTGCCTCGTTTCAAAATACATTCTGTACATGTCCACGTTCATCTACACCTTCACTACTATGGTATTTTGTTTCTATATAGGGCCCCCTTCAGAAAACCAGAAGTTCGCTGTCCCATTATTTTAAAGTCAATGGTACTTCATACCACAAGCCCCGCCAGCTGTTCCGCTGCAATCTCACATGATTTACCTAAGCCCCACGTGGAAAACCAACACGAAAGTACTCGCCACCCGAGTGGCGTTCAACCACAGAGTCCCCCCCCCCCAAAAAAAAAAAACTCCTCGGCAAGAGTGTTCGAAAGTATTTGATTGATGGGGTAACGCTCTTAAGAAGTATAAATTAGGCATTTCCAACTCCGTCTGATGTGCTGTCGGATTGTATAGAGCTTAACATACAACGAAGCCTCACAGTACGGTATAGCCAAAATACCCCCAGACCACCGATTCCGTGATATCCAACCGATCGATCTGAGTCCTCACACACGTGTTCCTAATGGACATGTACAATCAACGCCTAATTCGGTCTTAACGATGTTATACGGGGGCATAAATCTAATTCTACACGCACGGTTTGGGCAATCTTTTGAACCTGGACTTTAAACGCGGGAATTGAAGAATCGAGTCACAACTTTACCGGACTCATTTGTTTTCGACTTATAACTTTTAGACTTAAACCAGTCTAGACGCTCGTCTACAATTAAGACAAACAGGAGTTTCATTTTTAAAGATACCCACCACTTTATTTTATTCCATTTCTTGGTGGAAGCAACTGTGAGAGACATTAAGTTGTTTTTTTAAATCTGATTCGCCGAATGTTAGTTTTTGAAGGGTTCCATGAAATCCGTACCCGGTCGGTTTGAAAATGTTAGTTTTTCTGGAACTCGTTTCTGTGAACTCGCTATAACCTGCAAAATGAAACTGAACTGTCTAGTTTCCAAGATTAAACCGGCTTGGAATTGACCAATGAGAGGGTGAGCGAACGTGTTCGCACGTGGAGGAAGAAGGAGAGTTTCTTTTCTTTTTTTCATTAAAGGCGAAAGAAGATACAGGATACAAAAAAGTGAAGAAAACAGATTTGTTTAAAAAGGTCAAAATTGAAACTGTAAGTCCCCAAGATAGTTTATCAATTTCTATTAGAGTAAGCAGAGCTTCCTTTCTGAGACGCATTTATTGAATCATGCTATAAACTTAAAGGTGACATAAGTATAGTGATGTTCTGTAGCAGAGATGTCTTGGACGATAGGAGAAGCTAATCTCGAGGCATCTGCAACTCACCTCTTCCTCTCTGACGTGGCCTGACGGTCGCTCGGGCGATGGGAAAATAGAGCATTGTGAGTAAATACATGCTCAACTGGAGTGTGATCAAAACATTGCAAAGGTCAGTTTGCCGGCATACGTCATACACCCCGCTTTGTCTGCCCTCAACGGTGTATATTCAAAATGGTGGTGTGTTTTGTTTTGTTTTATGTCAGGCGGGGAATCGCCAACGGCAAAGAAGACTGTATCTTTTTCTCACTTTCTATCTCTCTCTCTTTCTCTCTCTCTTTCTCTCTCTTTCTCTCTCTTCTCTCTCTTTCTCGTTTCAATGGCCCTTGACGCGTTTGGTTCCTGCCGCAATTACTGAGTCAATATAGGAAAACCAGACTACGGTCGCACTTTTACTCAACGACATCTTGGGTGTTCGCATTACACACCATTTGTAACCCTTATATTTGTATTGTACACATTCACTGGGGCGAAGGGCTTGCCTGGTCGATACAATACCGAGCTCGCATGTCCATTATGACATTAAACTTCTCTGCAATATTATGTCCCTACCGTGCCGCGCTGAATTCCTACCCGGTATGCTGACGAGCACTGACGGGAACCCTGAAGACAGAACGAGGCAGCCGGTGTGCGTGGTGCTCTCTTTGTTCCTCCACTCGATGCATTTCACCCCCTTACTCAAGAAGTCTGCTATACTCTTTTCAAACTCTGATGTCAAATTTGATGCGCAAACTCTTAAATTACGCCGAGCGGATATGTAAGGGGGGGGGCTTCCAGCCGAGGTACCATGGGCATGACATTGGCACGGTGTGTACCCTACCGTGATTGATGATGACTCAACGCGCGGAACCGAGCCACATTTTACGACCCTGGCCTGCTTTAAACACCCTGTGGCTTATGGGGGAAATTACCACAGATGACTTCACATTGTGTTTTTTGGCACCCCCTTCAGGCTTCAGGACGGGTACCAGTTGCTCTTTTACAAAGCCTCGGTCGGAACAACGGATCAGGGACGCGGCGCAATCCGGTGTGCACTAACGCGGGACACGATCACTCCGGGCACTTAAAAAAAAATTCACAACATTGAAATGTTATGACGGAAGACTAAAGTCATGACGAACTTCCGCTTGGAGTCCAACACTGAAGGTGAAATTAACCTTCGGGGAACTGTCTTTACGTATAGGCATCAATTATTGTTCAAGTAATTCGATTTATTGTGGATTAGCTATTTTATTGAATGTTAACTTTCATTTTTAATCAAAAATTAGCTTGGAAGATTTTTTTTGTTGAAGTCTCTGTAGCAAAATGTCATGACGAACTTCAGCTAGGAGTCCAACACTGGCAAATCTCAAGGTGAAATTAACCTGACGGGGAACTGTCTTTTTGAATGGACATCAGTTAATTTAATTTTATTGTGGATCAGCTATTTTATTGAATGTTTCATTTTTTATCAAAAATAAGCTCGGAAAGAATATTTACCAAAAAAAAAATCGTCTCTGCAGCAAAGCGGTCGTTTTAGTTAAAGAGATCTTTGGGCTCTTCGTTTGTGAAACGAGCATATAAAGGTCAATCATATTAAGTTTATCCGGAGTAGAAACAAGACTTAATTAATTACACAGTTGTCTTTCTCAACCACGCCCCCGTCCTCGGTTGTTGATGAAGTAATTGATCGGGAATTAGGAATCGAGATGGCAGCTCACGTTTGGGAGTCGTGTTGTCAATACAAACACAACGTCGCGTATCGCCCAATTGAAACGCAGTATATAGTCGTGTTCCTTGATTAACCTCGTGGCGACACCTTTCAGTATTCATCAACTTAAACATGGCTCTTAAAGGTATTGTACACTCTTGGTAACAGCTCAAAATCAGTGTCCACATTTTGGGTGGTTCAACATATGCCTGGACAAACAAACCTGTGAGAGTTTGAGCTCAATTGGTCATCGAGGTCACGAGAAAACTGTAAAAAGAGACCTTGTATGTTTTCTGTTTTTTTCAAACATCGAGTTTTTATCACGCCTGATAAAAGCTATTGTTTTACTCATTTCTCAGAAACGGTAGCATTTTAGGCAGAAATATTTTAAGGAACCGTTTCTACCATTACTTACTTTAAACCATGTAAGTTATGTGTGTATCTGTGAACATTTGTGTTTTTTCGATCTTACCAATAGTGTACAGGGCCTTTAAGTACTGGTTTTACTAAAGGTAGGGTCATAGATTTGTAACCACTAAATATTAATGACCATAAAACAAAACTTACTTGGTAAAAAAGCACTGCAGCAGCTGTTTGATGGTAGAAACTACTTTGAGAAAGGATTCTCTTTGCAGTAGTTTGGTTTTGATAATTTTTTTGTTCATGCATGAACCGTTTTCTCAGGATTCTGAGGGTTGGTGTCCGTTCGCGAATACTGCGGTTGGTACCCCTCTGTCACCTAGCTAAAATGTGGATGGCTTTGACGTTCTTGTAAAAATACTGTGACTGTTTTTTTTTTGTGTTTTTTTTGCTGATTTCTCAGCAAGTAGACACTGTACTCATCTGAAACTTTTACATGTGACTTTTATTGTATCGTTCTTTATTATTCAGCCTATAAATCAGCATTATGTTGAAAAGCAAATCTATGACCCTATCTTTAAACATCCAGAAACGGCCAACAAGATTGTTTTACCCCGGGTACCAAAATGAATTTTTAACGAAGAGGAATGTGGTAACAATACGGCGTATGTAGAGAGCTTAAAGCAAAGAATCAATGCCACCCGCACAAAATAGTTTTTTTTATACAGTAGAAGTCCCACTCAATCCCCAACACCCCCACATCACATCCATACTAAAGCTTTCCTCTCACTTACACTCTAAATGGACCCAGTTTCGGGTTCCCCGGGAGCCTGACCTATTTCTGGGTCAGTGTGACCCAGAACCTGTCCCAAATTGACCTTAAAAAATGGGTCAAACCTACATAGAATTGAATCTAAAATCTTTTTTTTTTTTTTTTTTTTTTTTTACCAGTTTCCGGGTTGGCCTGACCCAGAAATGGGTCGGGTCCCCTGGGCTCCGGAATCCGGGTCCAATCTGACCCGGGAGTGTCTAGAGTGGACCACTTCCACGTCTTCGGGGAGATCATGTTAGTTTAGTCGCAGCTCACCACCACGTCCATTTCCTTTCTTCCGTTCTCTCAAACGTAATTCTTTAAATTGAATGTGTAGGCTACCAGCCGACAAAGGCAGCTTCATTTCGAATGCAGTGATGTTTTTTTTTTTTTTTCTTCTTTTCTTATGAGAGAGCAAGATTGAATATGCAACATTAAAAGTTGAGTTTAGAGTCCCGGAGGGAGAACAAGAAGAAGAAAAAACATTAAGTCTAAAAATATTTTTCTAACATTAGTTGAATTATATTTGTATAAAAAGTGCAACGCCTCTGGTTGTATAACAGATGCATTATTTGCACAGGTGTCTATAGGGTGTTCTACTTTATTTTTTTTACTTTTCCGTTGCCGTTTTCATTTTCTGACAAGGTGAAATATGAGATTGCTATGTCTCCTGTCCTCCGCGATATGACAGCATCGACTACGACCCCTAGGGTATTTAGTGACGGCTGAAATTTCGTTATTGTGCTGGTCTAATCAAATGGCGGTTGGCTCTGTGCTCATATAATGGAAAATCAAAAAATGACTGCGTGTGGCGAGTTTTTGGTTGCTAATACCCGGCGTGTCTATCGAGGATAATTGCCCGATTTCGAATAAGCTTTTTCTTCTTAAACTCGAGGGATAAGTAGGGCATGTCTGTAACGAATAACAATAACTTTTTGTTCTCTGTATTTTCTTTTAATAAGGCTGCAGTAATAACTGCTTATAATGGGTTCCCGCGGAGCTCTTCAATAATCGACAACTATTTGCCGCTAGTGGAAATTCATGCCGGGCTTCAAGTGAAGTGAGGGGAACTACATCTTGCTCAGGGATACGTGATCGTGTATGAATAATTGGGCATCAGATGGCAGTTACATTATGGGTCAAGCTGGGATATTAATACTCGCTATAATACTTGCACGGATCCGCCGTGTGCGTGTAGAGCCTCGACTTCATGCTTTAATGCATTGGCCCTTTAATTTCATTGGCCCTAACCACAAAAACAAAATATTTCTAGACCCGTGGCAAGTTTACATGTTGAGGGGCAAAAATGTAAATTTTGCAAGTTCTTAAAGACATGCTTTAATGCATGTTCTAAAATTGGCACAAGGGTGACAGTTACAGTTACATAGGTTTGTTTCTCTCTCTTCTCTCTCTCTCTCTCTCTCTCTTTTCTCTCTCTCTCCTCTCTTCTCCTCTTCTCCTCTCTCTCTCTCCTTCTCCTCTCTCTCCTCTCTCCCTCTCTCTCAAACAAGGACGAGATACTAATTTGCAATTTATACTAATGGCTTTGTGATGTTCTTTTAACATTATTCTTAATAGAAGCTAGATACTAGTTTTTCCACAAGAACCCCTGAGACAAATTGACCAAATGCCCAAAACACTAAATGCCCTGTTACTATGGCAATTTAGGCCACGTAATTGAATTATTTGCACCCAAGTCCTTTTATCCTACTAGGTAAAACAAAACAATAAGTCAAGTGTTTACGTGAATTGACTTTTAACTGTTTCTTCACATTAAAGTTCAAATAGAAAGACTGGCATTATCCAGACCATAAATCTAACTGATTATAAACTTGAAATCTCCAGAAGAAAAAAAAAATTCTGTCGAGAAAAAAATTGCAGCAATCGAAACAATTGAGCACGCCTTCTGTGAACGTGCGCAAAACTGTCTTATCAAATTGCTGATGTCACTCAAACTTGATTATTGAAAATGACTAAATGAATTTAAACCTTTTGAACAGAAATTATATTTACAACCTTCTCAATGGAAGCACAAATGTTCGACTTTTCGGCGCAATTAATATATTTTCAGTCTTTTCAAAGGAATCTCCGCCACCTCGCCTTGTATTCCTTTCAAGGTGTTGTATGACGGTTGCTTCGTCTCATGAAATCTTTCTTAACAATCTCCACTTGATTTGATCATTCGGCGCCAGGAGTGTCATTATATGACAGACATGGCGCATTGCAACGGTCACTATTGATATTTTTTGTTATATTATTCTTATTCAAAGCATAGTTAATGGCCTGCCGTTTCGATCCTAGCAGAGTCTTTCCCGAAGGTCAAATGCTATTCGTATTATTGTCGTACAATATTATTATTGTGAGTGAAAACAGCCCATCAAATCAGATTATAAAACATTCTTTGAATTATTCAATTGCTCATGAGAACATCCCTTGTAAAATGTATTCTGTATTTGACGAAACGCTGCCTGTAAAAATTGCACACAGCAATCTGTCTTACACTGTAAATCTGTAAAACACGCATGCCAAATTCGCTGATGGGTTTTCCACTTTCATTGCCAACATTAAAACGCACTGTACGGTTATGATTTCCCAGTGAAGCTTACCGACTGCTTTCAAAATATTAAGCCCTGGAACATTGTCCCTAATACAAAACTCGTTATCTCGGTAAATGCATTGCATGAACAGCAGTGAACAGAAACACAATTTGATGTTCTTTTGCGGTGCGCTCCACGGATGAAATGTATTCACTCATTCTAATCAGCCATGAAAAAAATGAGCAACATGCACATTAGAAATGTTTTCAGTTTGCCATTGGGGTTATGATTTCCCAGTGAAGCTTACCAACTGCTTTCAAAATATTAAACCTGGAACATTGTCCCTAATACAAAACTCGTTATCTCGGCAATGCATTGTACGCGGGTATTGCCACAGGCGATAGACGCAACTACTGTCGCTTTTAAACTATTATTGCAAATATCTATAGGGAGCATGAGTGGACGATTAGACAGATAAAAGATATAGGTTAAAGGAACATTACAGAATTGGTTTTTGCTATCAAAACAGTTGCTGGCAGTGTAAGCACTTTATGTAATCCACCATAACATAAACTGACAAACCTGTAGAAGTTTGAGATCGATCGGCCATCTGGGTCACGAGAAAATCGTGAAAAACCGATTACACATTTGCATGAAATCGTATAGATTCAACAATGAATAAAACGCTCACTATGAGCGATAAACTCCAATCGGATCATCATTATAGACCATGTAAGTTTTATGTAAATCTGTGATCAAAACGTATATTTTACAAGTTTTTTTCTTACCAATTCTGTAATGTTCCTTTAAAATGAACTTTTATGGACAACAAAAATACAAGAAGTGTAAGGGATTACACTTTACACACTCACTGGTCAAAAGGGAGCCGGACTACGGGTCGCAGGGGGGTCCTGACCCATGTATGGGTCAGTAATACCCGGAGTCCTCGTCAAACTAAGTCCCAAATTTGCGTCAAACTGACGCGGAATCCAAGTCAAAGTCCCCATTTTTAACGAGCGTCCCGGTCAGTCAGCCTGACCCAAAATGGGTCAGACCCCCTGGGATCGTTGTACGTACCCGGGAGCCCCCCCCCCCCCCCCAACAGCACACACACAGAGACACACACACCCTTTGGAATATTGACCTTTGATATTAAACATTTCCAGAATTAAAGAGTGTTCACATTTCACGTCAGCTATAGATTCTCTCACGGAAATTTTATAGTAAACTGAATGGCATAACACGAGCGCTGAAAAGGGGCACGTTTAAGAAAATGCATGCAATCGATAATTCCAGTTTTAATGTGAAGAGAATCGCTCCCAATAGAGAAAAATAGTGCACCTCCTTGTCCCCCCCCCCGAATTATTCATTTTGTTTTGAAATATAATATATTTAAACAAAACAAATTCGGTAGCTTTACTGGAATGCTATGACGTTGGAACAAACTTGTTACCCCTCGATCTCCGGCTATACTTGAATGATCTCAAACATGGTATGCTCACAACCACTGATGAAGGTGTATCACAATAACAAGTGAATTATCCAGTGTTTGTTAATAGTCACATTGATGTGCACCCCTGGTCCCCCCCCTTTGTCGGGACACATCCCAAACTTCATCCGTGTGTGTATTTTATAACACGCTCTTTACCTGACTTTCTTCCGCTCTGATAAGGAGGGGGGGGGTGAACTTCCATTAATCAATACGAATAATCAGTTTTACTTGATAAGACCCCAGGATACGCAACGTTGGAGGGATCGTGAGTCTATTTATCCGCGGCGCCAACTTTGTCTTGAAGACACGAAGATCCTCCATAACGGACGAAGAGTCATCTTCAGAAATCCTCCTCAGTATTGGTTCAGAATGTGCCGAGAGGAACAGATTTTGAAATCGAGTTATTCGCACGCTCAGTGTATATACATAATATTGAATCCAATTTTTTAGGGTGGTTTTGTCGGATGTTTTTGTTTCAAGTGAACAAATCTCCTTCCGTGACGCACCAGATAGGCCTGTTTTTGTGTTTTATTGACCGTTTAAGAAACCTGTCTGCATCGCCGGACTAGATACCGCTGGGACAACAAACGATCCAACACAGTGTGCAAAATGAGAAACGTCCGGATTACTAATAACACTGAGCCGGATTATCGGATCAGGAATGCACATTTTTAATCACAGTCTTAGTCGTTGTAATCCGAGAAAAATTACTCTTAATCCCGGAATAAAAGCCAACTTTGATTTGAAACGATTCTTGTTCAGAATATAGCATTTTAGACCCCCCAAAAACAAACCATTACGCATTTATTTCAGCTGAATTGCAATGATCGCAGTTTATTCCAATTATAGAAAGGTCTAGCTTTTTTATAAACTTTTATGTTGTTGAGATCTCTTCTCCTCAGCGGACACAACGGCACCAGACTAATTATGAAATATCGGTTTAGTGACGCAAATTCAGCAGGGTGCACCTCACTAAATAAACAGTGCATAACAGTGCAAAATGCTAAATATTAATTTTAAAAAATACACAAGCAACACTTAGACGTCTAACAGCTTTTTCGGTAAAGGGAAAAACTATCCATTGGCAACTTTTATCCTCTCCTCAATTTGACATGGGGAGTCCCGAGGCCCGTCGAGTTATTCCCCTCACCAGTGTAATTTTACAAACGTTCGAGCATCAATCTTGAAAAAAATTCCCTTACACCTTTCGGCAAATAGGACCATTAATTTCAGGGTCTATGTCATCTAAAGTAACTCTAATTGGAAGTCAACAACACCCAGGTCACAATTGGGTAACTATTTTACACTGTACACCCCTTTTAGTGGGCTCTCAAATCTGTCTAATATCGAATATTTGAGGGCCTACAAAAAATATTAATGAGGCCGACGCTCCGTTTTCTCCCTTTTTTAGTGGGGTGCACCAATAAGGTGAAAGACAAGGGGGGTATCAAAAACAAGATGGCTGCCCCGTGATCTTGTCAGGTGTGAAACAAGGTGATAGTTCTACAGCTCAACCTTGCCTAAGCATGTCAAGGTGAAATAACAAATTGTCCGGGGACGACTCTAAATGCTGGCGGACGGGCGACTGGTTTCCAGCCGTAGGTAATACTTTGCCCCGCTTGATTATTCCGTAGTGTCTTGAAATTGAACGATAGCTGGGTAACCTTGGAGCACACTTAGCAGCGTGCCGTATTAGACACGCCGTGTCTCACGTCCCCGTAATCCTGCCCCCCTGTGGATACAACTGCTCTCCGGGGAACAGGCATATAGAAGAAACAAAGAGTACAGGTGTCCAAACAGCTTGGTTTCCAATAATGTTTTCCCTCTTTATACCCGCGAGAGGGATAAATTGAAGAACAGGTATGTAATGAATGGATAAATTTGCACCGTCGGGAAGGAGGGTGAGGAAATTGGAGAAGGGGTTCTGCTATGAGCGCTTGTACTCTCTTCGGAGTTTATCTTCCTCTTTTCTTTTTCTTTTTTCTTTTTCTTTTTTCTTTTTTCTCCTCTTTCACGTCTGTTTTATTCTATTTGATGGTAAAAAGCCAAGCAGTGAAAGTGCGTAACTGCGATCACTCGATAGCTTGATGTTTGGAACATTCCTGTTGCGTTCATGGAATGATAGTTCCACTGAAGCACTGTAAGGGAACGTACCCGGCGGCCAACCTCGTCCCCAGGGTGTGTCGAGCAGTACGAGGTTGACCGCTCTCTCACCTTGGTATTGGATCATTTGCATATCCAACAAATTTTGATACTTATTCAAATTAGAATAGTCTGGCTTCTTTTCGAAATTCACATCTTCGTCATAGTCTCGTGGTCCGGTACAAGATTGCAATAACTAGACTGTGTACGGTGTAATTCTTCTAGACACTATGAATATGGAACATATGCTAATATTGTAAAGTCGTTGTCCAATCAGGGTCCAAGTAAGGAGTTTCCCTCCCAGGGTTTACTACTGTAAACTTGGTTGGAAATAAAGTAAACTATGGGGACAAGGTTGACCCAGCGGCCTAACGGGGTTTGTTAACTCCAAGTGAATTCTCGCGGGAATGGAGCGTGCAGTGGAGTTCGCGACTAAACAAAGCAAGCACTCCGATGTTGATTCGCCGCACTGTAAACACTCATCCGAATACAACACAAATACATCAGGCAAAAGTGTTACTTGGCAGAACAACAGGTTACCATCCAGAATCCTGCGTAGTTTACATTGGCCCGACTGGCTTCCTGCTGAGTCCTTGCTTACAAAATTAATTTGTTACGCAGCAAAACTTTGTGAAATTGAGTTTTGTGGTTGCAAATATCTGATGGGTGTAAGCATTACCACTTCCCTTGGCCTAAGCCTTGCCCCCATCTCTTGGCCAAAGCCCTGAGCCCTCTATCATGGCCAAAGGAAGTCCTGCCTCCGTAACTTGGCCAAACGCCTGCCCCATCTCATGGCACTATCTCTTGACCACAGCCCTGACCCATTTCTTGGCCGAAGCCCTACCCCCCATATATTGAACTATAAGCCCTGCTCGTTCCGACATGGGTTAGTCATTATGTGCGATACTCAACCGACCTTTCAACTCAAAATTATAGGCCTCTTTCTCAGCCGAGTTGCTACTTTTGCCGCTAGTGAGTGTAATCAGTGTAACGCCGTGTGGTTGTGGCAATGCATTAACACAATGGATCAAATAATTCAAGAAGAAACCATTATTCCGAATCTGAAACAATGTTGAAGCTAAAAAAAAAAACGAGGTTGACTTTGAACACACTTCGCAAATGGATTGCGATATCTGCTCTTATTCTCTTTACAAGTCGCAGACATCTTCGTCTCATATATCGAGACCTTGGGCACTTCCGCCAGGATGCACAAAATCACCACGAATCACGTTTAATTCGTCACCTTGTGAAAGCAAAACAACAACCCCCCCCCCCAAAAAAAAAAAAAAAAAAATCAATGTCGTTTTGATACAATCTTTCCTTATCATCACCATCGATTTAAACCGCGGGTAAAATGTGCACACGAGAAGACGCTGATGGATTCTATAATACTCTGGGCCATGGCCAGGAGACAAATTATGCATTAAGATTGTGAGTGTGTCTGTAACTGCTTCAGGGGAAAATAAGAGAGAATCTTGTTCCCGTTTCAATAATCAAAGACACCGTTTGAAGGTCGAGGCTGAACGAGCCTCGTGGGGATGAACCTGGTGTTGTTTTAAGTTTCCCTCAGTTCCCGCGTGGACGTTAAACGGACAAATGAATTTTGTTGAAGTTGTATGGAGGGTGCGAGCGTGAACCGGTGTAAAGGTGTTTGAAGGTTACGTACGTGCTGCAGCTAACGCGGACGTGATCGTAATACACTGATGGTAAATTACTCCCTTACAACCGACAAGAACAAAAATCGCTTACCTGTACTACAATAACTTATTATGTAAAAAGGGCAATAGGTTACCAAATTATGTACCCGGCAAAAGTCAGCCAGGAATGGACAATTATTCACAGCTGTGATTCCTTGGTCGATAGTGACTGGAATGGCCCGTACTATTGATTGGGATGTATATTTAAATACTCCATCATCATCATCATCATCAGGTTGTGTTCGTCCATTGTTGGTTGAAGCCCTCCTCAAGCAATTTCCATTCTCTTCCCCTTCAAGGCTTGCTAATCTATCCCACTGAGTTGTCATGTTTGTCTTTGGGTTTCGTCTCTCCATCTTCTCGTCTGATTTCCTCTTCTAGTTTAAATACAAGTTAAAGATAAAACCACAGAAAATTAATGTTTTTCAAACTCATGTTGTTCAATGTCGGTGATCGTGTACAAATAAATATTTATTTTTCATGTGCCTTTGTTTATGTTGTAGCTTTTTCCACATCGTTTAGCCACGTTGTCCATCCACGGATTTTTTGTTTTATATTTCTGTTGCAGTTTTTTAAAGGTAGGGCCGTATTGGTTTTTGTCAAACGTAATGTTGATACATAGGCAAACTTATCAAGAAAGATACATTAACAGTTTTGACTTGTTGAGAAAACTTTTTTTAAAGAATTTTTTATCAAGAACGACGAATCCATCCACGTTTAGCGAGGTGACAGCGGGGTACCAACCGTATCTCTGGCCGCATCGTTCGCGAACAGACACCACGACAATTTGAATTTTCAATCAACCCTCGAAACCCTGAGAAACGATTCAAGCATTAATTTTTTGCTCCGATTCAATCGTTTTGGGGTGACAAATTATCCAAACCATACTACCTCGAAAGAAAATCCATTCGCAAAGTAGTTTATACTATCAACAGCTGAAGTGCTTCTTACGAAGTAAGAACCATTAATGTTTGGAGTATTTACCAATCTATGACCCTTTATCTTTTTAAAGATAAAGACATTGACTTGCTTGCTTAGAAACATTTTGAGGCAGTTGACTCATTTCGCCGAGCCAGCAACGGATCGCATTTCAGCGGCTGAATGCTTTGAAAGCTCCTCTGTGGACAGGTGCGTCCACGAAGC
The DNA here is from genome assembly GCA_032158295.1 of Pycnopodia helianthoides. Lineage (NCBI taxonomy): Eukaryota > Metazoa > Echinodermata > Asteroidea > Forcipulatida > Asteriidae > Pycnopodia > Pycnopodia helianthoides. Next base: position 1,523,908 of record CM063263.1, read on the forward strand.
AACGGTCTCCCTCGAACAAGGGAACCCAACATGACCGAATTTATACACTTAGCGTGCTTGAGACAAAGCCATTAGATGTTATGTAAAAAATGAATGTCTAATCAGTTAGCAAGTGTGGTTTAACCCGTAGGATCAGCTGGAATGTTAGGATTCGGATTATCTGTTATTAAACCTATTTACCATTATTATTACTATCTTAGACACTTCATTAATTCATTAAATATTACTATCTTTGCCACTGCTATAATAAAAAAGGAAGGCGACAAAGTGGTACAAAGAGGAAAAGACCTACTACGAGCCCCAGCATATAAATGCAAGGACGACTTCATGATCTTCCATGGTATCCGCGTAATCTGGATAGCCTTTATTCAAGGCACTTACCATAAAACTCAAGTAGTCATTGGTCTCTTTGGCGTCATCGGAATGTAATTTATGTCCGGCTATATTAATTCAAAACCCCTGACCCAAATATAAAAAGCTGGTGTTTTGCTTTTTTTTTTTTTTTTTTGCATGTACACTCGATGAATTTCAACTGCACTTTACTGCATGCTGTGTGCCTGACTAGTTCACGCGACGTTGCTACGGATAAAAAAGGGCGGGCTTTGCTTTGTAAACAAAACAAAATGTGGCTGAAATCTGAGACTAATATACCAGCATGTGAAGTAGCATTCAGTATGCAGAGTACATGCAGAGCACGCAGCTAGCCCATACCGGGGTAGCTGGGCGGTGATTATAAATGCATTTAATACATTAGACTTCCATGCAGCCGTGAAATTAGCCTGAAAACCAACGCCGATAACGACCGGCGATGAGGATTCACAGCGCGCACGCGGGGAAAGGAGAGGCGTATAGTCTTTGCATAATATGTTTTGTTTTTTGTTTGTGGGATTTTTTTTCTTCTTCTTCGAAGTTTGAAGTGAGATGGTGTACAAAATAGTGTAAGCATTTTTTTCCCTTTTTTCCGAGGCCTGTGTGGGAAGCCGTAATGCACTCGTCCTCGGGGTAGACTGAACGTGTTATTTACCAGATTTGGGTGTTTAGTTAGGTATCTCTAGTATATTCGCCGTACTTTGAGGGGCTGTTTGATCGTTGCTTTGTTCTAGTATGTTTGAGTCATTAGGAGATGAACTGTTCGAGCGCTGGTCTAATATTGGCGAGGTGTGCTCGTCCGCACCTGCAATTAGTCATTCTTATTATATTGTATGCCGGTCATTAACAACCCTATGGACAGGTGAAATGAGGAATAATTTAACCCGTTGAATGTTTGTTATTGCTTTATTTTGTTATTCAAACATTTCATTTGGAATTTTGTCACACACACAGAAAGAAAACACGGCACAATCGGAATGACCCGTTTTCATAACTAGGTTACGATCAATAATGTACATTTATAGATTGGTGAAGATTTGTGCCAGCGATATGAAAATGTTTCTTATTTCTTGTGGTGAAATGTGGACCCCGGTTCGAATCCCACCACAGACTGGAACCTTGCATGTGGACTGGATTTTCTGTTGTATGGGTTTTGAGGCATTGCATGGTGAGGTAGCAGTGCATATTCGGTTTGCGGTAACACCATTATTTACTCTGATGAGTAGATTTGTTCTTTGAGAACTTGTCTTACTATTATTCTACTGCCGCTGAATATAGATTTCGGAATTCGGAAGACTAATTAAGTTCTGAAAAGAACTGTCCTGCTTTGGGTTTCCCTTCCAGATACAAAACATTTAATTTATTTATTTTAATATTTTTGATCCCCTTTGCTACACCGGTGTCTTTGGGCCTTCGGGTATTGCTGTAATGATTCGCTTTTGGGATTCATTACATTACAAAAAACATTTAAATAATAATAATTTATAAATAATAACTAATGTGCTTTAGCTTCAAAAAAAAATGTCCCCATTACTTCTGTTATTGTCCCTTGCTGTATGCTTTAAACCCACCAACACTCGTAATACTTTTTTTTTTTTTTAATTGAAGAGAAAGTCACGAATGACAAATGAGATGTTATTGGCTAAACGGATCATAGGAAATGACAACAGACCAACCATAAACAGCCTTGTATACACGATCAGGCGGTAGATTTATAGGTCAGGTTAATTTCACGATTCAGTTGCTGCTATTTATTATTGTTTGTGGATGTTGTAAGCGCCTGTCTCTTAGATATCTATGAATGATGGCTTATCTATCAATCAAAATCATAATGACCATTAAAAAAAAAAAAAAAAAAAAAAAAAAAAAGTTTATACTCGTTAATACATTACTCTAAGAAGTTATGGGTCAAATTGTGTAACCCCTTTCTTCGGGTCAATACAGCTAGGAATGATAAAGTGTGAATGTGGAACATGATTGTTAATATTCGGATTTAAAAAGAAAAGTTTATGGGAAAGCGCACGTAAAAGTGTGCCGTTTTCGAAAAACGGCGCGGGCTTGGGCTCCGGCTTGAGCTCTCTCGGCCTGATTGAACCCCGTAAGGAAAGCGCACATTTTCTAAATAACAATTGGAATCTAAGCCCGAGCCCGAACCCAAAGCCGTGGTTTCGAAAAAGGGGTCGTCATATTCTAGACAATGAGTACCAAGCTCAACTTCAAAATCTAATTAATAATTTAAAAAATTGCATTAGTGTCTAAACAAAAATCCCTGTGAAAACTTTTAAGTGAAAAATGTAAAGTTCATCTCGACTTTATTAAATCAAGTTTGAGCGGGTTGGCTATGACTGTGTTTTATGCACACTCGGAGGCTTCAGATCGACTCTTTCCATTGTGTAGATTGTGTTAACAGATTATTGTGTGGTTCAGTTCTGATGATTGAAGGGTAGTAAAAAGTTAGCATTCTCGACAGTAAACCTTTAAAAGCCTTCGTGGTTATAAATGTGTCACCGACCAAACACCTTGAGGTCGTTTACATCTTGTATCCCGGCACCCTCGAGAGAACTTTAAAGATCAACTTGTTTCTCTTAACGTGTAACACGAGAGAGGGAGAGGGAGGGTCCGAAACTTTGTTTAAAAAATGCATTTGTGATTTAAAATAGGGCATGGTTGCAAAAAACAAGTGAAGATTTCTCTTGAACACGACCAGAGCCTACTCTGTATAATCGAAACGTTGAGTTGCTGCACCGACGGCTCTTTGCTGAACCGCCTCGACCCTTAAAGGGAATGCCACATCGGTGTTTTTACATTAGCTCCAAGTTCTACAAATTGTAAATGTCGTGGCCGAGCGGCTATTAAGAGCACCGGATTTCAAGCTCTGATGTTTCTGATCGGCAGAGTGTGGGTTCGAGTCCCGGTCGTAGTACTAAGTGTGCCCTTAAGCAAGACACTTAACCATAGTTGCTTCGTCCTTCGGATGGGACGTAAAGCCGTTGATCCCGTGCGTTGTGTGATGCTCGTAAAATAACCCAGTACCGCTAGAGAAGGGGTTTGCCCTGGTCTGCGGTCTGGCATTGGCTGCTGAATGCGCCGCAGCGCCCATTAAACCCTAAATAAGGTAACATAAATTGGTCTCGTATAATTCAAAAACTTCAAAAAACCTGTCTTAAAATGTTTATGTTTGTTCAAGCACATTGAGTACCTTATCGGTAAATATGTGCGCTATATAAGACTATTATATTAATATTATTATTATTACTATTATTATTATTACTAATTGATGTCTCATGAAAAATAAAAAAGTATGAATTGATTATTTGTGAGGGTTGTTTAGGAAACCCAAATGATACCGTTTTCCTTTAAGTTGTTTCCTCAAGCAAAAAAAAATTTTTTTGAAAGTGTCAAAAGACACATGTTCTTACACAAATAAACTGAAACATACATGATCTCTTTCAGGTGCCCATTTGTCTCTTTCAACGTAAAAAAACAAAGACCTTTTAGGCTTGCTTTCTCAAAAACATAAACCGCACTCACACGCAGACTGGTTTCACATTGCACCTTTAAGCTTGCACATACTGCACCTTTAAGCTTGCACTCATTTGTCACTGTCAAGTTCGGGCGCATTCTCGCACGTGCAATTATAGCGACGCTGATCTACCAAGCATGCGGGGTGTTAGCTACTTCCATCCGAACCGATGACTTGTTGAGTGAAGTCTGTTTTCTTGATTTGCTTCTTCTTCTACTTCTTCTTCTTCTTTCTGCTTTTTTTAAGGAAGGGAAATAATCCGTGGAGGTTGTGCTGTTGTTTCTTACCAGTCCGAGAATCGAATATTTGACCAAAAAACCAAGATGTAAAACAACAAAGGGGTAGAATTTGAATCCCATCTTCACATGACCGAAATCGCATAACGCCACTAAGTTCCTGTTATTGCTGACTCTAAAACAAAACTCCCGGGTCAAAATTGACCCAGGTTCGAGGTTCCGTGAACTCTGACCCACTTTGAAGACAGTATGTCCCCGTATCTGTGTCAAAATTACCAAGAAATGGATCAAAATTTAAGCAGAATCTTTGGTAAAATTCTTTCTTTTTTAAAGCCAGTTTCTGGGTCCAGCCTGACCAAAAAATGTTGCGTGAAAAAAACAACGAAATGAGAAAGAGAAAGAGTTTACGTCATTACGGTTTCAAATGTTGTTATTATATTTATAATACTCTAAGGCTATTGTTCTTATTATGTTATGATATGCATCATACCGATTCTCAGAAACGAGAACTTAATCACTTCACTAGCCAAGTTCCCATGGAGAGAAGACAAGGAAGGAAGATTCAGTTTTAGATGTGAGAGGTTAAAATATTTTCAGGGCTGCAAAAAAACCGATTTTTTATTGTTTACAGACTGAAATCATAGGTTGATGCCCCAAAACATTTGGCAATCATACAGACGTCTATAAAGAACAGGGAGGTATACCCATAATACTCCACCCTGTCTTTAACTTTCAACCAAATGTAAACACTTTATTTCGGTGAAGATTTTTTGTTTTGAAATTCAGCGAGAAAAGTGTACCGTGCCCTCGAAGGCTGACTCTCTGCGCAGCCCACACGGACCTTGTATCACCATTGATTAACCCACGGACTTCAAGACGTCAACAGTCAACGTCTCGCAAACCGCTCCCCTGCTTTTAAGAGGCATTACACCCAATCGTCTGCCACTGTAGCGAGACCCCCTTTCAGAGCAAGCGACCGGGGGGGGGGGCTAAACTTGCGTGTCACCTTGGCCAGTCGCTCGACCTTTTGACAGGTATGCTTCCCGTAAGGCTGTCTTGCAGTTGGCAGGAACGATCTTCTCCCTGGAGCTACATCCGAACACGAGATCGAAAAGTCCTTTAAAAAAGATGACCTACAGACACAGAAGGAGGCAAAAATAGAGGAGATAATTTAATGTGTGGGACCTTGGGTAAAAATGCCCTTCGGGCAACGTTCAAGTTCGCTACTGATTCGGACCTTTTGTTAAAGACTAGTGTGTGAGTTGTTTCCCTAAATGTTACAAAAGTCTTTATTTTGAAGTTAAATAGAGAACGAGCATTTGGATTTTTTGAGCGTTCAAAGTGTATTATACAATAACAGCGGTAAAGTGAATGATTATTTATTTTCTCTCCAAATGTCTTCATCGCCATGCACCCATCGAATCATATTAGTTTTTCAACACAATGTCTGAATGCACATTTCATTCACTTTAAGACCACACAAATAATAATCATTAGTATATTTGGAGATGTACGTTCATATGTTTACCAAATTATGCCATAAAACATGAAGGCTTTGAAAGTGTTCCTACTTTACTGAATCACCTCAGTCATCGGTCATGAAACTCGAACCCACAAGTGTTTTGAGGCGGTTCAGAATTCTGCCATCTTCTCGGACGAAAAAAAAAAGAGATTGCAAATCGCAGAGGGGAGAAACTGCAGATGACGAGAAGCAGACTAAGCTCTGCCGTCTGTGTTTATATTGTGGACGGGCAATGAACGGTTGCATTGATTGCGGGGCCCTTTGTTTGGACTGAATGATCTCTCTCTTTACTATCAATTTTCCACAGGTATGTGGGAAGGGTTTCTTCTATCAATTTTCCACAGGTATGTGGGAAGGGTTTCTTCTATCAATTTTCCACAGGTATGTGGGAAGAGTTTCTTGTTTTTGAGAGGGAAGCCGCAAGCGCAATTCATTGAGAACTTCTGGCTGGAATGTGCGCTTTATACACTAATAGTAACAGGTTGACGTTATACATAACTACTATCACGCCCGCAACGACAATATTATGCTTTATTATAGCGGTGAATGTTATTGACGAATTGAGAATTCCCAATTGGGCGCAGTGAGAGAGTCTTTGGCCGAGTCCGAATTGTGTGTTTCGGCTGTGGCTACGGCCGGCAACGCCGACGAGTCCTATATTCTTCAACGTCATCGTTGCAGCTAACAGCAACAGCCGCAGCCAAAGTCGCTCAAATCCGACACGGCCAATCGTCACCCACGCATAGACTCGCTCATGGCCTCAGCCAAAAGCGATCCTGCGCAAACAAACCAGCGTCCGGATTCTGGCAGTAGGCTGCACGTAATGAGGTTGTTCGAGGGCGTATCTATGTCCCCATTTGCCGTTTTATAATAACCTACGTAGTCAGCCACTTATCCGTTGAATACAGTAACGTCGCGTTTTCATTCACTCGGCTCCCCTACCCCCCCCCCATACGTAATAAAAATTCTTCTTAAATTTTGAAATCCATAAGGCCCACTGTAACGAAACTCGATTGAGAGCTGTTGAAGTCGTGTTCTGACCATTAAATTGGATTCGAAATTGTACGAGTGCATGATTCCGTTATTCAAACACTTTTAAATTAAAGAGCTAATGGTTTGTCCAGTGTTTTGTAATTCCCCGCCACTCATCATTAAATTGTAAACCACTTAGTCGAGCAACCTCGTTCTTCTCAACCTTTGATTTTTTTTTTCTTTCTGTTTTGTCTAAGTAAATATTGTTCCAAAGTTCAACCCCAACAAAATTCAAACTTGCTCGGCATGTTTATGCTTGGCATGATTACGTGTGGAACAGACGGTCTCACAAACTGACGCAGACGATATTTGGGGGATTGTTTGCTAAAAGCCCGCGTGAAATTGCTTTTTGGCGCCAAATACTAGCTGCTTATAACGAGTGGTTCTCTGTGTTTTATAATTATACCGAGGATGATGGAATTGGTCGTTTGCTCTATCAAGTCTCATTCGCATTCTTGCGCGGCCATCAAAATGAAGAACTGACGTATGCCCTTTGGCTTGGTTTTAATTTGATGTTTATGTTGGGCTTTTTTTTGAGGAATTGTTTTCAATAATTTTGAGGGCCCGACTGTAGAGGACACTTCAGAGGCTAAATAACCCTTGGGGAATGTTTTGTTTTGTACCTCGAAAATCTGGCTTTACCACTCGTCATCACCGACTGGTCATTTCTTCCTCTTTGACCGCCGTTTAAAAATGCTCGAGCACGTCTCGTCTTGAAAATTATTCGAGCGATCGTGTTAAAACAACGGAAATGTGAGAACAACGCGAGTGCGAGGGGCGAGACGCTATACCATAAGGAACGGCATCCTTACGGCGAATAAGGCTTGTGCGGACGATAACATTATTATTTCGGCGGGAACATCTTAGCATTTTTGTGAAGATCTGCTCGTGTTGTTTGCGATGAAATCAATCGACTGGGAAAAACCTCGCGCCAGAATCCCGTAAAGTCACGTAACGGTTCTCATATAAAGACTCATCTTTTTTTCTTGGGCGCAAGGAGATACATTTCACTTGATATCGAACTGTAAAAACAAGAGGCATCGGTTCAAAACAGAGACACACAAAATAACGGCTCTTCTAAAGCGAAGAAAATAAACAGAGACGGCTTTGACTTCTGTTTGTGTTGGACATGACTCCAGCGTTTCTCTTCTTTAACTATAAGGCTATTGCCTCCCACTGCAACAGCTTGACTGTCATTTTGTATATTTATATGGTTTTCATGTGAGGCAAGGGCTCGGGCAGAAGCCTTACGTTCATCGTGATATATCTTTGTTTGGAATTTTTCGGGAGCGCTTTGTAAAGGTTTGCCTCCCTACCAGACTGTCAAACATTGGACGATTTAGTGCAAACTCTAAGAGAGTCCCCGGCCGAGGCATTCAGTGTGTTTGCTGAATTTATGACTGACATCCCATCAGATTGTGGGGGCTCTTATATCAGAGAGCTAGTGGATTGGTGTTTACATTCATTTCCAGCTACCCTTCTGGAAACTCGGATTTGGATCCTAGCGAACTTTGGTCGATATGAACCGTTTTAAAGGGTCAGATCTGACTTAGGATACGGATCAATATGGTGTCATTCCGGGTCAAACTAACTTGGGTCAGATAGATCCAGATACGAATAAACCTGGTGATTGTCAGTGATATCGACTTGCATCATCATGTGTGGAGAACACTCAAAACGAGGAATGGGTAAGAATTTGAACCGGACCTCGGTCAGAGAGGGCTCCGGTGGATTCGATAAGCGCGTCATGTTGACCTAGCAGGGCTGACCAAGAACGTCTTTAAAGTTCCTTGGAAATTTCTTTTGCTTTCGAATTTGAAAATGCTAAAATACTAAATAAATAAATAAAATAAATCATTTTTGAAAGAACAGATCACAAAAACTATTGTTTGTCAACATCATGTTGATTTTGTTCTTTGTTTTTTGTGTATTGACATGACATTTATTGTGTGTTAACTGTTTCTCCTTCAGACTGGTGCCCGGTTGAGTACGATACGACAATGTGCTGGCCCGAGACACCGATGAACACGACAGCTTACGTACAATGTCCGGACATATTTCCTCAGCTCGATCCTACAAGTGAGTATAAAATTAAATCATTAGCAGATAGGGGGTATTACATAAATGGGGAGCGGGTAAATGAGATGAACATTAGTGTAGCCCACCAAAGTAATGTTTCGAAGCTGATATCCTTTCATCACCGCTGATTTTTTTCTACCGAAGATGCTCGCCAACACTTGTAATTTAATAAAAGAACTGTTGAATCTCAGAGAGCCATTCAAGCGTTGTGTTCGTGTTTAAAAAAGTTATACTGGTGCAAACAACTTGTAAAACATGTCATCCGGAATATTGTTAAACTGAAGGGAAGATTCAAACTTGTATTTTTGACATGTAACACACGTCTTCATCATCAGAAAAAATCGTATTATGTTGTGCAGAATTTGACCTCTAGGCGACCTTTGTTGACATTTGGTCTATAGAGAGCGATGTACAGGGACAGGCAGAACGTGGATTGTGCCATTCGATACCACGGGAACCCGAACAAGGTGTAGCTTTTAAATTATTCAATACTCAGCGAAGATAAGCGAGTTCAAATTCAGGTGACCAGATTCTATCTGATTGGTGTATTAGATGTAGTAGAGAGATGCATGCACTGATTGCGACTGCAATAGTGTGTACATCTTCCGAAATGACATCAACTGTATGGCAAACGGAAATATGATGTGGCGTCGTCGATGAATTACAATTATTCGACGTGCAGTCAATGCACTTCCCGATCGTGCGTGTGATACTTTTGATATTTCCATCCACGCGTTGGTTTGTCATGACATCGGTCTTCCCCGCGTTGTGGTGTTTCATTTCCTAAGGTGTGCATATCCCCTCACCGTCCGGGATCTTTGATTCAGAATTAGATTAGATCTCTTTACTAAAGTTCGGTAAGACCCCGGTAAAGTGAGCTCGTGATAAGTCTAGTATCCGCCCCAGAAAGAAGGGCAAGCGTAAATTATTCTCCCCGCGAGAATGTGACGTTGATTTCTACGGTCTGAACTTTGCCCGTCCCCCGTTGTTTGCACAAGAAATCCACCGACGAGTCCGACGATTAATGGAGAAACCCCGTAGCGCAGTTAGCTTATGATTGATCGACTCAGGATGAAGAACAAAACAAAAATTGCATTCCCCCTGAATTTGAAAGGCCGTGGAGATGAAGATTATGATGAGGGAGGGTTTGTGATACCGTGGGGTTTAGTCTCCTCTCAAGCTGTTCTTTAAACACCATGAACTCACCCGTTCAAGGGGGCTCTTATCCCAGACGTATCGACCTTTTCTTTCGTCGGTAATCTCTCGGGTGTGTTTGTACAAGTCACGGTTGAAGAAGACTAATAGCTCTCAAAGTAAAGCTGGTACTCAAAACAGGCTTAGATCTTGAGAGATAAGACGCAAAGAAATTCCACACTCTCCTGCGTTCGGGGCACTTTTTTGAAGTAAAGGTGAGTGACGTCCGAGCTTAAAATGACTTATTTTGAGGGATTAAGGGATTACAGACAGTACGCAGTTATTATGTTATGCTATTAAAAACGATACCATTAATCAGTTCCATAATGTAACCTGTCCCCAAATGTAACCCGAACGCAAGTTTGTAAATGGGCTTGCATCGCTGTTTTGGACCACAACTACCATTAGTCGAAACCGAGGCTGGAAGGAAAACAAAATGGAGATCAGGTTGGCTTCATTTTGTTATCTAAAAGTAAGCATTTTTATCGTCTCCTCTACACAGGTATCTTCAGGCCTATGGCTACAGGGTCACTTGGCTTCATTACAAAATAAAGATTTAAATAAATACAAATAATATAAACAATAAACAAACTGGTCTTTTGGTGTACGAATCAATTCTGTGGATGACCAATCTAAAATATGTGCTACTAGCTAGATAGTTAGAAATATAGACAGATGGATAGATTGGTATCTAGAAAGATAAACGCTTTATAGTACTTAATAAAACCTTTTAAAAAATAACAAAATCAGCAGACTCAATGCGTCTAAATTTTCATCGACTCAATATAAAGATCAAAAGTTACATTTAAATACAAACCAATTGAGGAAATTAAACCAATTAAGTTGCATGGTACACTCAATTATTAAAACTAGATGAATAAACTGAACAATTCAAAAATAAAATCAATACTAACTTCAATTATGCTATTTAAACCCTGCATAAAACGGAATGAAAAGTTGAAAAGCTCGTTCAACAACACTCTCGTCATGTGCCCTGAAGAAGGGCGTCAGGATCTACGGCCTTCTACCAGGCTCACCAAGTACTTTTTCCATTTATAAAACGACATATTCAAAGCAACAACAAAAAAAAGGATCCCGAAATTTTTATTTTATTTTTATTACTGTTACATTTTTTTGCTAAAATTACCCCGAAAATATGTATTTCTGGTGATTGCAGAATTTAACCATCCTATGAATGGAAGAAAACCGGTCAAACTTTCACACTCAGTTTTCTTGAAACACAATTTCGCACATTAATTATTGCCTACGCCCTTTTCAGGATACCAGACGATATGTAAAGAGCAGTTATTGATGTAAAGTCTAGTCATGCGAAGTGACACCGAAACAAACTCCTCGGTTACTCTCAACAGCAAAGTGCAGCACCAAATCTGACTGCATGCTGTACACTGCATCTTTATCCCCGTGTCTCTATAATAATAGTAACATTTATAATTTGGAAGGCTAATCATCCTTAGGCTAAAGGAAGCTGAGTTGCGAAGGACGCGGCTACATTGTGTTCGAGAAGCAGGCATGCGAGGGCGCCTTTGGCAGCCAGCCACATCAACCCACATAATGACCACAAAGCACAGCCAGAGATCGAAAGTGTTTGATTTGTCAGGAGGGAGGAAAACCGGATGGCCCGGAGAAAAACCTTCGTGGCATAGGAGAGACCCAACGCACAACTCTACTCACACATGGCCTTAGCCGGGTATCGAACTAGGGTCACATTTGTGAGAGGCGAGCGCTTTACGCACTAGCCAACCGTGCCACTCTGCAACTTGTTCTCCCTGCTCGTCCCCTCCTGCTTCCTGTTTCTTCTTTACCTTCTCTTATTTTTGTTTTTATTTTTTTATCCCAACCACTAGAATTTGCCCGGAGGTTTTGTAGAGAGGATGGTACATGGGAACGCTTCGACTACGGCCCCTGCATCAGGAGAGAGGCAGACGAGTCCGTAGATCTTCAGCCCAATGCTACATATGAGCAGCTGCGTGTAAGGATCGATTCTGTTGGGTCGAATACATCGAACGAGAATCGATTACTGTAATACTGTATTCGAATTGTTTTTCAATGTTTTCTATGAAATTGTTTATTTATCTAATTACATGTTTGGTATCGAACTGAGAATATAAACTCCGCATCCAGTTTTCAGACCCCTCCATCTTAGCCATGTAAGAAATACATGATTCGTTATTGCGGTTGCTTTCTTTTTCAGTTTGCTAGAGATGTGATTTATGGAGCCAAGTGTATAGAAGTTGTCGGTCTCTTCCTTTCGTTTTTCTGCCTCGTGTTCGCTCTTTGTGTCTTCAGCTGCTTCAGGTAGGTGCGATGTTATAATATTATTATGGGAGTGTTTGCCAACGGGATACCAGAAAAGCGCGCCACCAAGAGTTTTCTCCGGAGAGGTTTACTTCAAATAGGGGAGAGTCGATGTTGAATAATCAAAGGCCAATCTCGAAACCACAGCTTCGGCTTGGGCTACGGCTCCGGCTGAAACTCCGTCTGCCTATTTGAAACCCCGTACTTAAAAGCACACATTTCAAAACAATCGACGGAGCCTAAAACGGGCACTCAAGCTAAAGTCATGGTTTCGAAAAGGGCCACAATAATGTAGTTTGAGTCAAGTAAACACAGAAATTCATCTGAAAGACTCCCATTTAAATGTGATCGTTACGCACACGTCCATGAAGAATAATTTAAAACATTGTGAACATTCGAATAAGGTCAACCCCTAATTTCCAAATGTCAATCATGCTGCAAAACAGTCGTTATTTATTGTTTGGCTAAAGTTAGTTGCAAAAGCTTGTCGACTTTTTGTGGATCGCCCGGAGTTTTCAATGTCCAAACTCGTTGAATGAATGAAACATTGCGGATTTGTTTTAAGAGTAACACTCATTCCAGGCATCATACAGCCATCAGGTGAACACGTCATGTGATCATGATTTGAAGAAGACATTCTGATGTTGCTTGACCTGATTTTTGCCGGGGGAAAAAGGGTCCGAAAAACTTAATCTAGCATACGGTGGTTTATTTTTTGTCATGAACTTCGGGTACGTTCTGCTGTTTCTTTTTTGATTTGCAAATTAATGTTTCCAGGGACAGCTCATTCACCTACAAAATACGGTGAACTCAAATATGATATTTCTCTGGACCTTTTTTTTTAATCAGTATGGAGTTTGTCTGTTGGCGAAACCATGCATCTACCTTTAATTGTGAAATTGTTTTTGTCAATGTTGCAATTTCCGTAACATGAACTCATGCCTTGATTGGATGAAATTGGCTTGCAACAGATTGTCTTCTGATTCATGATCAGGGTGTCAACACCACGTACTATAATGTAGATCAAAGCTACCTTGACAATTTTTGAAAGTGCTGCTTCATCGCGACAGTCAATGGATTGCAAGAAATTTCAATTTTCAATTTTGGGTGAGGCCTGGTGTATATACCGGCTCCAGCCGTCGAAACATTGATGTTGTATCTTCAATTTTCTGCTCAGATTTCCCCTTTGCCGTTTTATAGTTCCCGCCCTTCCGGCTCAATCTTGTTTGTGAGTGGTGTGGCTTCACTTCGAACCTAGTTGTTGTGGCAGACAGCTTTTACCTGGACCTCCGTGTTGATCTCTTCACAGCCTGCATCATTAGGCTAATGGTTTTTCTTGTTCAACTTGCGCTTTGCAAACTCCGTGTGTTTGTCTGTCAGCCTGCCGGGTAGCCTGGCCTGTTTGGATGTACTTGGGGCTGTCGAATTGTGGGTATTTGGTGTCTATGTTAGGCCATTAGACCGTGTCCTCGTGTGCACCACTCCGTACCAGAAGATTACATGTATGCTTCATGTCTCCAATCAGCTCAAATTATATTAAAGCTCAGTTGTTATGATTTATCCCTACACCGATACCTTCAAGTGAGAATTGGTCGTTGTGAAAAATTAATGGAAATTAACGCGATCGAAAATTAAATGCGACGAAAACAATAAGTTATTAGTTCATACTAATTTGTCTATACCGGTATTTTTCAATTAGATTGATATTTCGTGTGGTCGTTTATTGCTATATTTTGAGGCTGAAAAAAGCAGACTTTGATTTCGATGGGATGGGTTTGGTGTTATCAATCTTCGGTTGTTTCTAATTTCGTGTGACAATGTGGGTTTTGTTATTATCTTGGGATGTCAAATGAAGCTAATGTACACATTCAGCTGTGAACATCCCTCGGGCGTGCCGGGAAATCAGAGCAACGATATTGTGTTTCAAATAAAACAAATATATCCTGACAAATGATATCAATGAAATGCATGGCAACGGAAGCTCTCGTTTCTGATTGATATTAAGTACTTTCAGGTCTATTGGCAATAAAGAAAATGCATCTTGAGGCCTTCATCTTTGGCGAATTCCCTGTGTACAGCAGCAGTTGTTATAGTTACGTATTTTTTTGGGGGGGGTACCAGACTACAGTTTCACTTCCAGCCTCGTTTTGATTATATCAGATTGTAGGGAAGAACAAAACAAGATGGCAACCATTGATTGATGTCAACGGCTATTGGGAGGGGCATGTACGTCTCGTCGCAGAGAGCGGACTCGTTAAAATCCGGTTTACAGTACGGTTCAGGACTCGCACGGTGTAGCTAGATCTATGCCCCCATAGAGAAAGCATGCGCCACAAGCGAGATATCCTGGGGGAAATTTCAGTCTAAATCATTCTGGCCTGAAAGAGAGATCGTTGACTATTAAGTTTAATTTGTTTTATTAATTTTAAGTCTCAATACAATTACACCGTGGTTATGTTTGTTCATCATTCAAATTACCGCGGGAGTCACTTTATAAGAGGAATGCCCTTGCCCTTTGTGTCCCCGTGGATCGAAAGTCAATCTCGAAAATGATATCTCCGCAACTCTTAATAAAAGGGAAAGTGTAACCAAGTCTGTAAAGTGTCAATTTACCTATTTTCTAGTGAAACAAGACTGCCAATATGGCGGCGGCCATATTGGTTTCGTGTACAACAGCCCCAACTGTGTGAAGTTCCAAACTGACTTGATTCCTATATATATGCGAAGAGTACCCCAGCGGCAAATGCATGAGACTGTCCCATCTGGGCATCCATAAATGATAAAAGGCTCATAAATTCTAGAGGAATTTTTATATGGACAGGGAGAACCTTGAATGTAATCATACGTTGCAAAAATTCATCTAGGGTCGCTGTGGTATGCCGAAAGCATGCCTTGACCGGGATGCAGTGATTAATTATTGCAGTTATGGTTTTGCTGGCGAGGGAGCAAACAGTAGAACGTTTACCCTGTCTTGGAGGCGCCCACTCATAAAATCCGCGCTTCGCTTTCATCACTTTCTTTCTAATTGCCTGGGGCTGGGACCAGACACTGACTAGTCTGGCCGCGGAATTGTTGTATTTGTTTGGGGTTTTTTTCCCCTCCCGAGTCTGAATCGATGGAGCTCTCGAGAAATCAATTCTAATTTGTGATCTTGAAATTGAGTCAATGGCCAACAACATGAATCGGCGGTGATCGTTAAGTTGTGCTTAAGCAGCATACAGTAACAATGTAACCGTTTAGCACAACTTTGCAGGTAACCAGTATTAAACAAAACCACGTCAAATGACATTCAGCTAGTAACCCGCTTCTGCTAAACTACATTCACAGTACTTAGCATGTTGTCTTCTTACAACAGGTCCCAATTTCATAGACCTGCATGCTTAAGCACAAAAATAGCTAAGCACAACAAAATGATGCTTACCAGAACAAGGTTACCAGCCAAACTACCATGTCACATGTACAATTTGTGACTGGTATCCTGCTCATTTCTGCTTAGCAGACAATTGTTAAGCAATATTTTCTGCTTAAGAAGCTGTATGAAATTGGGCCAAGGTCTGTTAAAATAGTGGACCCAGGCTACATAGAACCATGCTAAAGACGAACAACGTTATCTACTATAGTAAATGCCTAGCAGGGAACCTGCACCATTCACTAACCCTGACATAGAATATTATAGGTTGGTTACTTGTTTTTCCGCTGAGTGACATTTATTGCAATGTGCTTAGCACGTGTGCTAATTGTTTGTTTGTTGGGGGGCGTGGGTGTTTGTTTGCTGTTCGGGGGGGTTGTGCTTTATTAGGGGAGTTTGATAAGTTAGTGGTTTTTCTCGTCATCGTCCTTTAAAGGTATTGTACACTTTTGGTAACAGCTCAAAATCAGTGTCCACATTTTGTGTAATTCAACATGTGCATGAACAAACAAACCTGAGAAAGTTTGAGCTCAACTGGTCATCGTGGTCACGAGAAAACAGTGAAAAGAGACCTTATGTGTTTCCTGTTTTTTCAAACATCGAGTTTTTATCACGAGTGATAAAAACTACTGTTTTACTAATTTCTCAGAAACGATAGCATTTTAGGAAGAAATATTTTAAGGAACCCTTTCTACCATTACTTACTTTAAATCACGTGTGTGAATCTGGAACATTTTTTGATGTTCGATCTTACGAATAGTGTACAGGGCCTTTAACGCCATTGTTTATTAAAGTCTAGAGTTGTTGTCATCAATCGGTGGTTCTTTCCACTGTAATAATTGTGTTGATATTAAAGAAAACAATTGGATTTATTTGTTGTTGTAATTCTCAGGAGTTTGCAGTGTCACCGAACGAAGATCCACAAACATCTGTTCGCTGCCTATATCGCTCGTCTCTTCATCGAAATCATCCTTGGCGTCAATCAATTTTACAAACTTACTCAGGCTGACGTTGGCTTCGCACCGTCAGTCATTTCCAGCACGGTAATTACCCTCAATTAATAACCCTCAATTATTATGCCTAAAGCCCCCTGAGGGACGTTTACTTAGCATCGGAATAGAAGTTAGACGGGAAAAACAATTCCGGCGCAGGGGATACTAATGCCTGTGCGGAATCACTCTGCAAGATTGGAGTGTTTGTCACGGACAATAAAAGACCTTTATCATGGTGCTGTCATTTTGATGTCGCCCATTCAAATCAATGCAACCAAACCGAGGCTGGAAGGGAACAAATAGTCTGGTTACTTTTTGTACAAGGAACATTAGCATCCGTTACTGTTGTTGGGGTCAGGGAACATGACCAAGATGGTGGCAGCATGATAGAGGTCCATGACGCCGTGTTTCTCGCATGCAGAAACATTGCATGCACGAACAGCTGTCTGGTGACATTAGTCTGGCTCCGTGAGTGTGTCAGTATGGTGCTTTAAGACATGGAACTCAGGCACCTAGATGGGTGCAGCTAAGATCGAATCGATGTGAAAGTAAAAGGGGCCGTATCTCTTACAAAATACAGAAAAAAATCGTCTATCTGGACTCCGAAAACCCAGCGACGAAACTAGTGTGAAACTCTAAGGGGAACAATGGTGTACAAGGGTTGCAACGTTTTTGTTTGTTTTTTTCTTAGAGGTATTCTGTCCTCTTGAAACTGTACATTCAGTCTTTATTTTTCTTTAAAATGTTCTAGTTTTATAAAACAACCTGGCGTGGAGGTAAAAACAAACACACCGTCTGCGTGTAAATATAGAAAAGTAGTTTTTAAAACATTTTAGTTACTACATAAAAGGTTATAAAATGAAGTTTTTGGGGGATTTATTTTATCTCAAAAATTTCGAATGTGGGTGGGTGCGGACGTCAATCGGGTAGGCACGTGCCCCAACTCCCCCCAACTCCCTTAAATACACCACTGTGGAAATACAAGTTCCACACACGTGTTCAACTGCACCAAAATAAATAAGATCACTTCAGAGAGGTCACGTGGTTTAAAAGAGTATAGCTATGTATCTCACACTGTTGAATAAAGCAAAGTCAGTTTTATCAATACTTATTCTGTTGTTTTTTTCTCAGCCGGCTCTGTGCGTCATCCTCGAGGTCTTGCGAGAATACACGAGACTTTGCACGTTCGCATGGATGTTCATCGAGGGGATGTACCTCAACAGTTTGCTGTCTTCGGCCGTCTTCGGAAAGCCGAAGTTTCTCGTTTTTTACATCACGGGATGGGGTAGGTGCTTAGGGTATATTATGGTTGATCACACGAAACATGAAAACTGTCTACGACTATTAATTTGTCAGCTCTACCAATCCTGTATAATACCTGGCTTTAAAGGCACAGTACACGTTTGGTAACGACTCTTAAAATTAATGGCAACAAAAACTTACTTGGTAAGCAGTACAGCAGCTTTGGGTAGTATAATTAATTTTGAGAAACTTTAAAGTACTACGGTTATGGAAAATATATCACTTTTTATTCCCCAAAATTTGAATCTGAGAAGCATCTCGTCAGAAACGCTTCTCAGACTGTGTATTCCTATGGGAATTATTCTTCCTGCATGGAAATATTCGCTCCGGTTTTTCGATGATATCTCAAAAACGCGGCCACCTTTTGAAGTGAAATTTTCACAGATTAGTTTTATTGTATGTACCTTCATTTATATAGGATTAACACAATCAGTAGGCTCCAATTACCAAACGTATGCAGCACCTTTAAAGGCAAAGTATTCCTTTGGTTAGGGGCACCGTTCGATTGTTTTAACCCTATAAATGTAGATATAGGCCCATACAATAAAACTAACCTGTACAAATTTAATTTCAAAAGGTGGTAGTGTTTTTTGAGACATCGCCAAAAATCGGGAGCAGTTATGTTCACGCATGAAGAATAGTCCCTAACTGGAAAACACAATCTGAGAAACGTTTCTGATAGAAACGCTTTATACTATCGAAAGTTGTTGTACTTCTAACCAAGTCAGTTTTTATTGCCATGAATTTTCAGAGTAATTACCAATCGTACACCTTCCCTTTAAACAAGTCTAGCAGCGCTTGGGTTTAATTTAGACTATACTTCTGCAACCTGTCATGAAATCAGCCAATGCCCCTGAGGGTAGTTTTCTTTGAGTAACAGTTGGATGTTGTCTAATCAAAGTGCATACTTTCAAAACAGGTGTACGGATCATAAAGTCCTATGTGTTAATGACTTTAGATGATCGAGTCAAGCAAACAGTGTGCTGCAGACAGCTTTAAACTCTGAGCGTGAACGACTTATTGTGGCAAAATGGCTACCAAGTGGGTTTTGGGGGGGTTTGTTTGTTTTTTTGTTTTTTAAATAAATAAAGTCGTCTGGCAGTTGTCTTGGTGAACAAGCATTTCCCTGTAAACTGTAAGCCGTTGGATAAATATATTAGCGGACGTGTTAACATAATAAGTGGCTTTGTACAAGTAACGGTAATTTCTCGCAAGGCGATTGTATAATATGTAATCTTCAACTGTGATCTCCACAAGTATGGAGTTATGAATAAATAAATCATACTTAAATGATAACATTTTGAGACTTACGCTTTACAATGGCACTGCATTATAAATCGAATCACTTTTGGCGTGTTCCCGTGCACAGACCAGTGTTGCTTTTAAACTTGTGATTTATTTCAACCCTTTTGTGGGCTTTTAACGACAAATCATGTCATCACGGCGTGAATCACATTGTCACGTAAAGAGAAAAGAGAAATTAGAATTAGCTGTTGCAAACTGCTTACCAACCAAAAGGACCTGTAGTATAAATGCAAAAAATTAGTTAGTGGCCTGACGTTTCGACCCTAGCAGAGTCTTTCTCGAAGGGGCTTTACCTTCGAGAAAGACTCTGCTAGGGTCGAAACGTCAGGCCACTAACTAATTTTTTGCGTAAAGAGAAAAGGTTATATGAACAAAATGAATAAACTTATTGATTTTTTGTTGTTATTATTGTTGTTGTTTTATTGGATTTGTCTTTCTGAATACTTTCAGTTGTAAGTGTCCCCTTGACCATCGCGTGGGCCTTGGTTATGCATTTCATCAATGGCTCTGATAGGTGAGTTCTTCAAGAGACACGTTTGTAGAAAATCATTTTCATCGGCAACGTTACTTTTACCAATTGCAGCAATTTAAATTAAAACCTTATGAATGTTAAATATGCATTGATAACACGTCAACCGTTTCTGGCCACTTTTTCTTTTTTGACGATATGTGACAACCGAATTGGTTGAAGTTTTCCTAGATTGGCTGCATTTCGTGCTTAATAAGGACGAGAAGGAACCAAGCCTTCTACCATCACTAGTAAATTAGTAAACTTGCAGGCACAACTAAAATGTAAATCTCTCTTTGGAGGAGTGTTGGCTATGGAAAGATAGTGGTCTCGACGTTTCTACCAGTAAACTTGGTTCATCTTCAGGAGAAATACTAGGCTTCAGTTTCTCCTGAAGACGAGTCGAGTATGCTGTACGAAACGTCGAGATCACAACACCGGCTCTTTTTTAGAGCCAACACTCCTCCCAAAGGGAATATATACATGGCTGTACCCGCAAGTTCACTTGTAACAGTCACTTCCAATTATCCACACCAAGCTTCTCAAACAGAAATTGTGGCTCGTCATTTTATTCACTGTCCCTTTATCTCAACATCTCCACGTTCAGATGCTGGTATGGTAGCATCACCTCAACTAACTGCTTGCTAATCATCGAGATTCCTCGCAATTGTTTTCTTGTGGTAAGTTCCAATCCGATCTTCTTCTTTTTTTTCTTCCTTTTTGTTTACGTTTTCCTCATACTTTTGTTGTTTTATTGATTGCGTGTTATCCGAACCTAAACCAATAATGTAGCAACTATTTTGCGAGAGTGCTCTTCATAATACACCGTTCTTTCAATATGTAACTGATTGTCATCTATTCTTTGGCCTTTTTCCGCCCTCTACTGTTGGCCCTTGTGACAATAGTACCATAAAACATCCGTTTTTTAATGGTGACCACTACTTTCCCCACGTTTAACCCCTACCCAGAATTCCCCGTCATTTGCTACCTTTTTCTCTTAGAATATTGGTGGCAATGACCCTCCAGGTTGTGTGCCGTTCTGGCACAATCGGTTGTAAAAACAAATCAAATCCTGTCCTTTTCAAATGGCCCAAGCAATTATTTTTACATTCGCCTTACTCCTCATGGTATTTTTACAAATTGACAAGGGCCTCCCTAACATCACCAGAAGAAAGTATTCTTGGACGAAAAGCCAAAGTACTTACAAAGCTTTAAGTCAATTATTGTATTTAAAGAACCTTCCCTACAATTTGGGGGGGGGATAAACAAAAAACATTCGTCTATGGGTTACATCGGTGTTTGGGATGTCGTGGACGAGCGGTCTATTAAATAGGGGCGTGGACTAAAGTTCTGTAATTTACAAATGTGGGCGCGAACCCTTGCCTGGTCAGTGGCAAGCAAGGCACCGTATCATAATTGTTTCTCTCCACCCAGGAGTACAAATGGGTACAAGCAAGAGCTGAGGAGTAACCTGCAATGGACTGGCATCCTGTCCAAGGGGAATAGAACTGTTCCCAGCCGTTCAATGTCAATGAAAACCGGGTATAAAACACCAGCATGATCCTCGGGACAGAATTTACTTTACTATGGGGGGAAACCATCGTTGTAATGGGAAACTATCCTTGTAATGGGAAACCATCGTTGTATGCGGAACAATGATCGTTTAAAAAATGTCGTTATATAGAAGGAAAAAACATTGTATCATTGCTGCACAACAACAGCGAGCACTGTGTCTCCAATTCTAGTTCAAAGCAATCCTTACATCATTATCATCCATCATAATTGCTTCGTGAGTCAGATTTCATGAGTCATGAGTCATTTATATGCGGCTTAAAACAACAATGAGCTAGAAAATTCTCGTCGCTCTGAAGCAGTTTGATCTTTCGGAGAAAACTCCCAATGGGTTTTTTGTCTCGTCCATTCCTTGACGTATCACTTTATTAATTTACAAAATGACATCGAGGATGTTTTTTAAGTCGGCTCTCCTTTTGTCTTCTTTCATCATCAACGAGAGAGAGAAAGAGAGGGGGAGAGAGGGGGAGAGAGAGAAGAGATTATATTTTACTCTGAATAAGAAATTTGTTTTTGACTCTTACGATGAAAACAGAGGCATCTGTTGGTTTCTAATACGTCCGTAAACTGTTTAGTGATCGGTAATTGTGAAGTGGTAATCCAAACACGCGGAACGTTGTGGAAATTCTTTAGAACTGGCATATAATTAGATAATTCGTTGGAAGGATTGAGAGTATTCCTTAAGGAATATCTCTTAATCTAAACATGAAGGATTGAGAGTACTCCTTAAGGAATACTCTTAATCTAAACATGAAGGATTGAGAAGTACTCCTTAAGGAATAACTCTTAATCTAAACATGAAGGATTGAGAGTACTCCTTAAGGAATACTCTTAATCTAAACATGAAGGATTGAGAGTACTCCTTAAGGAATACTCTTAATCTAAACATGAAGGATTGAGAGTACTCCTTAAGGAATACTCTTAATCTAAACATGAAGGATTGAGAGTACTCCTTAAGGAATACCTAATCTAAACATAAGATTGAGAGCTCTTAGGAATACCTTAATTACATGAAGGATTGAGAGTATTCCTATTATTGTGTCAAGGGTAACTCTGTATTTTTTTAAGTGTTATATCGGTCAACTTTATATTTTGTTTTAATGCCATGGCTTTTCAGCATGCAACACAAAAGATAAATCGATGGTAGAATAGAGTTGTACATTGATTAAGTAGTTCGCAAGGTCATTAAAGAGATGCTAAAACATTTTTGTTTTACTCACGAGGGCGGGGTTAAAGGACAACTCCATCGGGGATGAGGAATTTTATGCTTGATATTACCTTACGTGTCATCTCTCGCGAAGACCATCAGTGCAACTACTCGAAACGTCGTTTACAAGCAGCCAGTCTTGTCAGCTTCATATTACTCTTGAAGTTGTTACCGCAAATCCATACCACTTTATTGGTACTTTTTTACCCTGAAGGTTTTTTTTTCCAAGATTAGGGGGAAGGTGGTCGATAGTATCTCCTCTTGAAAAACAGTCCAATATTTAGGGAGGCCAACGGCCGCGGTACCAATATACTAGTGCCATCTGGTCGACTGTATTCAGGGTCAGGCCGTGAGGAAGAAAAATTCGACGTCAGACGATGGCCCTTCGGGGCCACGGTAATTTTCCGTCTTAAAGTGGTATACCCAGCCGATCGTGTTAAAGTCGCGGGAAAATGGGGAATGCATTTGCAGAAATGTTTGGCCATTAAGACGTTTTATAAGATCTTAATATCGATTCTTCCGGCTGGCTTGTCTGCCATTAGAGATCATAAATGCAGCTGGGTGATTTATATTTGCTAATTAAATAGAGTAGTATACAGAACTTGATGTATGCCATTTCCCTTCCAGCCGCCCCCCCCCAAAAAAAAAATAATAATAATAATAATAATAATGGTTCCACGTCACGACGGTTTAACTTCGCTATAAAACATCATTAAACCACTCTCGTCTGCCCTTGCGATTCTTGCCAACATGCCCCTCCTGAGAAGGGGTGAAAATAAGCAGAATTTGCAGTTCTTTGCGAGCGTAAACCCGTTTCGAGAAAAAAAGGTTACATGGAACATGTGGAAGGAGGCCACAGATTGGGTATAATCCTACAGATAAAAAAGGGAGTCAGTGCCGGAGGAAACGTCACCCCTCTTAACCACTCAAGTTGCTTGCATTTTATAGCAACTTTAAAGTACGGCTCTGCTATTTTAGAGTACAGGTCCATGTGAAGTGGATTACCGTGCATCACGCATTGGTCTTCTTATTCGAATGATGGGTACTTTTAGCGTGTTGCAAGACAAAGAGGACGGGATTTTTTATTTTTTTTTTTTTTTTGAAAAGACAGTCTGCTTGTTGCATTTTTACGGGTACATGTGAGGAAGTTGTGACTCTAGAAGGAGTCGGCTTGCTGTTCTCAACAAGTTTGGTTCCTCACAGTCATGTGGACTACGGTGGTATATTTTAGTGAATTTATAGCATCCTACAAGTGTTTCCAAAAGTAGAATTGTTTACCCCAGTTTATAGAAATGTCATCTTTCTTTGTATGTAACCAGATCGCACGATTTCAATAGATTTTTATATAAGTTATACAAACAACGGCCGATTGTTGTCACTCGTTTACAACTTTAACTATCTCCGGAGTCGGGTAGCCTGGTATTTTTTTAATAATATATTACTCCATTCCCAGAGTAATCTCCTCTTTCAATTGATGTTGCCTCCCGATGAGCTGAGGGGCCCGGAAAAGTCGTCCGCAACACAAAAAGAAGAAGGGAAAAGAGAAGGGAAACAATCCGCCCTGAAGGCTTTGCTATCTACCGTAGATAGCCTAGTTTGGGTCTCGGTGGCGCTGCAATTTGATGGAATGATAGAGATCGTCCAGTTACGGAAACCGTGTCACAATTAAAGTGACATCTAAGTACGGGTCACCTGTTAACAATGGTCCCGACCATAGAACTGCTTAAGCATAATTAAAGTATTGATTAAATGTTTTTTGTTCAGCTAAGCGGAAATGAGCAGGATGCCAGTCACAAATGGTACGTGTACAATAAACTAGATTACATGCTCCATGATGTGACGTTGTAATTTGGCTGGTAACCTTTTTTTCTGGCAGGCATACTTTTGTTGTGCTTAGCGTATTTTTGTGTTTAAGCAGCTCTATGAAAATGGGCCCTGGTCCTGATTTCAAAAAGCTGCTCATGACTGCCCCAAAAGACACTGCTTAGCAAGTTTATCTGCTAAGCGACCATTTGTAGAGAATCTGTCACACGCAATCGCATTATTATCTTTTTAAGCAACTTTTGTCAGGGCCAAGCGTAATACGGTAAGCAGATTTATAAATTTGTAGGGATTGAATTTTACACAATATCGGTATATGGTGCTCTGTTTCAACAAAGTTATATTTATCTAGGCTTAGTATGTTGTGGAGTTGTGAAGATTAATAAAAACAAACTGGTTAATTTTGAACCTAAAAACTACCGAGGGCGCCCCTTGAGACTCTAAGTGTAGACAATAACTCACATGACAGACGTTGAATATTAATCCTGCGCGGCGATTCTTGAATTTTTTTATTTATAGAAATACAGTTATTAGGAATGAGGGCTGGCGTCCAAAGTGAGCGTGTTCATGTCAAATCATGCATATCCATGAATAACTCATGATGACGTCACATCATACCGACAACTTCTTATAAAGACCTGTTATGATTTCGAAACATGACTATTCAATGCGGACGCGGCTTGTCATGTCATTTAAAATATTCAGTAAGACATGGTTTCATGCACGACTACATGAAATGTGACAAGAGGTGAATAACGGATGCTGCCAAGCGTGGGTAGAGTTTGCTTGTGTTATTTTGTAGTGTGTCTTGGGTCTTAAGATGTTTGGCAGAATTTGCACCGGGTTTGATTGATATGTTCCAGTTACCGATGACCCTAGATGGTTTGCCTGTCAACCCGACACCCTCTAAAAAATTAAAGTGTACATTTCACTTTGACGCAACTCCCCAAAGTGTCTACTCCAAAAAACAAAAAAAATCACTAACCTAAAAGATTAGAAGGGTCGCCCACCGCACTAACCATCTTGCAGCACAAAATGTCCGTAATGCCCGCTGTGGAGTGGCTCTTCTTTATTGGAAGGAGGCCGATCCATGCCAATCATTTCTGGTGAAACTCCGTATTGGGTTACCCCCTTGTAAAAACCGAGTGCGAATTAGCGGACCATTATTAATTTCCGGTGCCGTGAACTCGAACCATCTGCTAGAGATATCGGACTTCGCGTGCCAAATCCCGGCAGATACGGGTTTCAGAGTCTAGTCGCGTAGACGGGAAAAACACTAAATTTAATTTTCCTCGTTTTGTAGTTCAAGAAATGAGCACGAAAATGCAAAATGGAGGTCAAGGGTTATTCTGTGCAAAGTCTGTTTTCGTTTCTTGTGTTTTGTGGAAAAGAAACACACATTGAAGGTTATTGGTGTATTCTTTACAATATAATTTGTATGTTAGGGTGTTGGGGTTTGATTGTTTATTGGGTGTTTGTTTGTTTGTTTGTTTGTTTGTTTGTTTGTTTGTTTGTTTGTTGGGTTTGTTTGTTTGTTTGGTTTGTTTGTTTGTTTGTTTGTTTGTTTGTTTGTTTGTTTGTTTGTTTGTTTGTTTGTTTGTTTGTTTGTGTTTGTTTGGTGTTTGTTTGGGTGTTTGTTTTGTTTGTTTGTTTGTTTGTTTGTTTGTTTGTTTTGTTTGGGTGTTTGTTTGGGTGTTTGTTTGTTTGTATATTGATTGTGATCTTCTTTCTTTCTTTTTCCCTCTCTCTTTCTTCTTCTTCTTCTTCTGTTCCTCGTTTACACCGAATAGTGTGGAACTCCTGCGTTTTGTAATTTGAAAAGCAACCCCAAGCACGCAAATAAGTTCCTGAATTATTCGTATATACGCGAACAGGGCACCCATCAATTTGTAATCGTTCGTTGAGCCACTTACGTCAAATCCTATTTAAGAGCCGCTATCAAATCAAATCCTGAAGCAACAAGTAATTTGGATCTCGCTCTTTTACGCAGGATAAAAAAAAACAAGTCCGGTTTTTTGGAAGGATGTGTGTGCTTGGAGTGCAATTGGATTTTTAAAAAAAAACTACATTCTGAAGTGATTTTTTTAGAAAACCGTGTTGTACAAAAGAAACTCTCACCAATAAACGTGATATCTGATGAAGCAGGTCGGCCTCGTGTGTTTAATTTCCCAGTTGGGTTTAGATCATTGGGAATTTTTTGTTTCCCCTCTGGTTTGTTTCAATGAAATTCTTCGCACTCTGAAATAATGTATTAGTATGTGTGGCAATACTAATTTGAGATGAAACTTCAGTGTACAACCTGATGGGACAGTATACAACAGTGCGTCCAATCAAAAACCATCTGCGCTTTTTACGAGACACACGTCATCAAGTCAACCATTTGGAAATGTCAATCCACAAACCGCCATCTTTGTTGTAGGCCTATCCCTTGTGCTCACCTGCAACCATGATTATTATTTTCATAGCACAAAACTATAGACCTTTCCATGGTTGATAAACAGCCCGCTCTGGTTGGCATGGAGGGCCGAATGTTAGCAAAACATACAATTGCGGGTACAGATGTTGTGACAAAATTCAACATTTCTGCTAACTTTCAATGAAATGATTGGTTGCTTTGTTTCCAACAAATTCAACACCATTTTTTTTTTGTGTGTGTATCATTGTTACAAACTGCGGCTATCCGTTTTTGCTTTGTATTTATGGCTTTCCATAGATTTCCAACCTTGGTTGGCAAAAAACTCGGGCTGTGACGTTGCAATGGAAAGGTCTATTAGGTGCCAGGCTATTCTTGTTTTAATTCGTAGTCGGGTACCTTTACCGACATCCCGCCATTAACTTCTAATGAAAAAATACCAATGGCACCGAGTACCCTATTTTAATCCAAGCCTTTGCAACATGTAGTTTATTTATAGACTCTTTTTAATCTTTTCTTCTTCTTCTTTCCTCTTTTTTTCATGGAAAATTGGATACGCCGGATGTCAAGTCTCCGTAGCCAATTTGTATAAGAACTCAAGTCCCAGCGTTGCTTCTAATTGTCTTCCGAGTCAGTTATCAAGTCTAAAAAAATGTCATGATTGGGTCTCCATTTCATCGGTTGCTCTTCGAGAAAAAAAATCCTTTGCTGTACATGCAGTAGTTTCACTGATTCGTCTCCTAAAATGTTTGACGTCAGTTGGAAATTGTGTGAAGAAGATGGTGACTAAAACATTCTTTGAAGATTGTCCGGATTGATCCCGATGAGATACTGTTATCAAGTTATCAATTTTTATCAGTTCAGGACATTCTACAGAACATTTATTATTTACATACTTTCTTCAAATCCATTTTCTGTATAGATGCTTAATTTATCATTAATTACAGTATAATGCTTTTTGACTGCAAAGAAAACAATGCGACTCCAATTCAAACATTCTCGTTCAAAAGTTTAGTTTTGGTTCAATGTTAATTTTAACAAAATAATATGTATAAAAAATTGAAAATAGTACTTATAGCCATGTTTTTTATATTTTGTTTAAGAATTTTTTATATACAAAGGTAGAATTTAAAAGGATTGATTTCATTGAAGAATTTAAAAGGATTGATTTCATTCTCCGTTCTTTTTTTCTTCTTTTTTTCTTCATCGTTTTCGACAGAGCGCGAGACTTGCACACAGTCTACAAAAGCAAAGTCAAGTGCAAGTTCGTTAAACGGAGAGCGCGGTCACTTTACCGGAAAGTTGACACCCCCCAAATCGGTTAGCTTCCCTTTCCCGGGGATTTTCCTTCGATAGAAGCCAATTTCATAAGATGTTTTCCCCACGTCAGATTACTTTACCAATTCGATATAGGCCTCTGCCCCGAAGGCCCACTTGGTGTCGGTCGAACGATGACGGTCTGTGGAACTTATTATGAAATTGAATATGGCGATCATGTCTGAAAATAATGTGAAAGGGGGTTGCGATCGAGTTGATGGTTATTATGAAGTGATAACTCTTTTTTTTCAAAAAGGATACCAAAGGCTACACCCAAGGCGTTCTTGATATAGCCAGTCAATACACCTGAAACAGCCTTTAATGTTGGTATTTTATCTCTACATGGCTTATCATATTTTTGTGAGCGCAGTTTAATGTGTGTGAGGAAGAGATGTTCAGGAAGCACTGGTCTAGCCATAACCGTTTCACCGATCTAAATAGTTCATTAAGCATTCACAATGCGATTTAGACCGAAAGGGAATTTCCAGGTAGCGGCCGAACTCTCAACGGGGTTGAGGACGTACACACTAAACCGAGGGTCAATAACACTTGCTATGCATTCACTGATCTTCAGATATTTTCTGAGGTTACATCAACCTTTTTTTCTAAATATAAACCGAACAGGGAATTATTACTGTCAGGAATCTTAAATTGAAAAAAAAAATCATATCTAGTCTCTCTTAAAAAATGTAGATATTTTGTTTCAAAAGACGACTCGCAGCCGATGAATTGAAAACAGCAGGTTTGATACAGGACGGTCCCAATTTCAAAAAAGGAATGACACGGTATTACAAGTTGAGACCGCCTGCCGACTTCCCGGTAAGAGATGGGAGTCATGAGAAGCTCTCTCTCTCTCTCTATCTCCCGGGAGTTTTTCGGTTTGTAGTCTCTTGGATTACTCAGTGAAGTCCTCGAGGAGGGGAGCTTCGATCGGGCCACGGAGGGGGGAAGAGAGGGGGGAAAGGACCCCAAGGTTCTGATCGATCACCGCTCCACTCTAGTCCCCGCACAAAACAATCTACAGTAGATCCTCATGCGTGACACGCCGCGAGATAGAACAATTATGGGAGGGGGTTGAACTCGTTACAAAACGGCCAAGTCACTCTCGCACACGCCAACAAAATAAACGGCTGTGGAAAAAAAAAATTATATAAGATTTAAGAAGTTGATTTGAGGGCGCTGAAAAGGACGCGAACAATCGCAATACCTTGTGGAAACACTCAGTGCCAACGTTCAACCCAGGTACATATAGACACAGCACTTCAGCAAACGCATTATGGGACGTCGTGTTCACAGAGTAAAAACCAGTTTGGGATGATACTGCGTCCCCCACCCCCTTCCCACTCCCCACTCCCCCGCTCGATGGCTACAGGTGTTTTCGTCAGGAGACATTTTTGACCGCGGGAGCTCTCGGATGACCGGAGAATATTATTCACTCTGCCATTTTGTTAACATCTCCAATGAAAAGGCCACGGCTCTCTCAACGAGGTCGCTGCATCTTTACCTACGTACTCTGGCTAATAAATTGCAATCTCGCGGGGGAGCACGTGTGCAATTATACTGATGTGAAATCTTTGTCTTGCTCCTTGGGGCCGGGTATTTATATCAGATTTACCTCTTTTGTTTGTGCTCTTCTTTTTTTTGTATCCTGTAGATGAATTTGCTTTTCCTTATAAACATCTTGAGGGTCCTGGTCACGAAACTGAGAGAGAGCAACACGAGTGAAACAAAACAAGTCAGGTATGGAGAAGGACGGACGGGGTCTGAAGTGCACATAAACGGAGAATAAAAAAGCTTGGAGTGTGGGCAAGGGATATATACAGAGTTTATGATAAAATAAACAACATGGCTATACTTACCCCCGCAGCGTTATGGCCCAAGCGGTTATGAAAGGTTAAAGATTACCGGACTCGAGCTATGGTGTTTCTGATTAGCAGAGTGTGGGTCCCGAGTCCCGGTCGTGGTATTTGTGTCCTCTAGCAAGGTGCTTTACCATAACTGCTTTGTCCTTCGGATGGGACATTAAGCCGTAGGTCCCATGCATAGGATTGGTAGTGCAGGTAAAAGAACCCAGAACACTTATCGTGGAAGAGTAGGGGTTAACCCCGGTGTTCCTGATTCACAAAGGAAGCACAGGTTTCCTCGGGCTTGCAAGCTACGGTATTTAATCAGTTCGCTTATAAGAAATCCTTGGTTTCGTTACCAGAAGTATTAATAAAAATGATAACATCAATTAGTTGCCAAAGGGCACAACGCGTATAGTTTTATGCATTTCATATTTTTCAGTGATATTGGCTTTAGAACACAAATGATCCTGAGATAGGTCACTATAGTTCACTCATTGTCTTTCTAGAGACAGCTAGCTATTCAAAGTGTTACGGATGGAAACCTCTTGGCCCCATTGATTTTGATTATTCGTCTCGTACTTCCGATGAGGGGCAGAGGGTATTATGTCCCAAGTTTCTTTGTAGAGATGATTGGCTTCACTAGTATAAGGCATATATAAAATGCCAGCATGTTTGCAAATACCCTAAATTGGGGACTTCAGTATTTGTTACCTCATTGATTGGACTGTCGCCATAGACATTATGCACATGACGTCATTTGAGTAGGGCGCCCTCGGCTAGAGGTCAAAAGAAGGTGGCTCATTAGCCGAGTCTGTGCGCCGCGCGCACTCAGATGTGCGTTTTCCATTGTTACGTCATCTTTTTACCTCTAAGATGGCGGCGTGATGACGTCAATGCATAAGGTCCATTTGGTCTTGTACACGAAAGTCAAGCAAGGACAGTTCTCACTATGTCATTTTATGGATCCTTTTGGGCCTCGGTTTAAACCTGTACGTTCATTATTTCATGTGAATGCAAAAAAAAAGGGAAGAAATTTTAACCCGTTTTGGCACTTTTTATCTGGTTTTAGAAAAGCGATCAAGGCTACTTTCGTTCTGCTGCCTCTTCTTGGCGTGGCCAACTTAATTTGGCTGATACCAGAACCGGAGCCGACTGACAGTGCGGCCTGGATAGTCATGTATTATTACGGCATCTTGTTCCTGGACGCCTACCAGGGATTCTTCGTGGCCGTCCTCTATTGCTTTATGAATGCAGAGGTGGGTTGCTGGTTGTTTATTGGTCGATCCATTCAGACAGTGGGCGTGGTTTGGAGGAAGCCCCTCCCCCTTAATGATCTTCAGAAATTCGTTTGCCTAATATAGGTTAACTGGTGATCGTTGTGATCAACCAATCATTGAGCAGTATTTTCATAACCAAACACATTTCCATCCAATCACTGAACAGGTTGGCAGTGTCCTCCGACGCAAGTGGTCGACATGGCGGACGTACCACAATCCAAATCGTCGAGGACAAAACATGGTAGTTACCACGGCTACGGACGTATGTACGACAGAGCATGCTCAGTTCTCTTAACCCAAGTTAGCTGAGTTACTTTCCTACATTTCTGCATGATCCTGTCATTCTGTGGTTGCATGTGACATCCTGACCTCGTTCCACTCAGTCTGTTTAATGTTCGTTACGTAACTGGTCTTTGATTTCTATGTTGTGTCTGTTCACGTTATTTTCGCTGTGACCGCTATTCGGGCCTGCACTGAATATACTTTATGCGCGTGACGTCATTTGAGCGAGGCGCCCCCTCGGCTAGAGGTCAAATGAAGCTAGGTCAATGGGACCATCCTGCGCGCTGCGCATACAATGTGCGCTTTTGGTTGTAATCGTCATTTTTACCTCTGAGATAGCCGTGTGATGACGTCAATGCACAATGTCCACTCACCCTGACGTCATCGCACAATAATTCTTGCTTGCGCCATTTTGGGAGACAGACTCCTTGTCTTAATTGTGCAGTGCGCTTTTTGATAATGCGCGTGCAATAGACGCGCACCATTATTATGTCCATGCATTTTGACAACCAAAATGGCAGACCGTATATGCATACAGTAGCAGCACACAGTGGCCGTCCGTGCAAGAAGGGGCCAATAGTTTGCTTGCAATACGGCGCAATACTTTTAATGGCAGATGAAGGTTTCTATAATAGTAGTTTGAACCGTCCACCTTTCCCAATAAACTAAACAATTTGATTTGTTCGTCTTCATTTCTTTGTACAGTTCGTACTGCCATTTTTCTGTCATATTGTTGTATGTGCAAATTCAAGCAAATGATTCTAAGAGTTGTGTGTTTTTGTTTGTTTTGCTATAAAAATGAATGCTGCAAAAATAAATTCCGAAACGTGCATAAACTTGCAAGCCACATAGTACAATAACACATGACTTATTTTAAGTTTTCTCAACTCGATTTTAGTGAGCTAACAAACGACTGTTCCATGATCAGTTTAATTAAATGATTGGGTTTTCGGCTGTTTCATGTAGAGTTGTAACACGTCTTCCCTTAGGGAAACAATTCTATCTCTTACTCAAAAACTCACATCCATCCTGTCCGTCACTTCATCGTTTTTTCATGTTGTTTTCATCGATGTAGCTGATTGTAGAATGACGGGAAAGAGAAAGCTGTGACTGACGGTTTAATTAGCTTCGGCGGTTTTTTTTTTTTTTTTTTTTTTTTTAATAGTCCAGTCTGGAGCTTAAACATTTCCACAAAATATTTTAAACTTGTCATGCGGTTCACTTGTCGAAAAGAAGAGGCGTATACAATTTCGCTGCTCTGACTGTCTTGCAGTAACAAGAACAACAACAACAACAACAACAACAACAACAACAACAACAACAACATCAACAAGCGGCTGTAGTATACTTTCGATCAATGTCTTTAAACCAATTTGAGTTTTGGTAAAGGAATGATACGTTAAATCCAAAAATATTTTTCCCGCCAAAAAAAAGAAGACTTCTTCAGTATTTTACATTGTTATCATTGTTCTATTTTTTACTCTATTTCTGTTTCTGCCCAGATCCGCTTAACCGTTATTGACGACGGGCACTGCAAGTCGGAAACGTGATTTTGAGCGAAACCCGTCGACCCCTGACCCCTGACCCCCCTCTCTTCCGGTTTGCCAGTGCGTCACGTGACCCTAGCAACATAATCACGTATAGCTGTTACCAATGTTTTATATTTTGGAGTAAAAATGAATGATTAAAAAGACTCGGTTCGTTGAAATAACTGTTTATTTACAAAAAGATGTGTATGATATTATATTATTGTCGACTGTGTAGTATGAAAATTGCCTTATAATCACAATGTAGATACCTATATATTGTATTTATATTAAATAGTCTCATCCGTGAATCAATGGCAATGGATGATGTGAGGTGAAAGTCTAAAAATTTAATCTGAAAGCTCACTGATTGGCAAATTCATCCGGTATCAAATCCTCGATCAAAAATTGTTTTGTCTAAAATATGGTCAAAGTTGAGAAAAAACCATTATTTGAAGAGCCAATAAATCACCGTTTGCTTTATTTCTATCGCAACAAAAAACAGATTGCGTCCGCGAGATGTATATGAACGGGTGATGGAGCTCCTGACGAAACATAATCAGGGTTTCTTTTTCATTTTGTGTTATTTTTCCTCTAAAACAAAATAGCCAATAATTTTGTTCAGTTGTATATTTGTTGGGGTTGACAACTGTAGAGGATGGGAACTGATATTCTCATTGAATGCACTTAACCTGTACTGTAGACCAAACCGAGGTTAGAAGACAAAATAGTCAGACTCCACGATGTATCAATATTGTCGTCATCACAGTAGTATACGGGGGACACGATCTGCTCAGTGCGCCCTTTATAAGAAACCTCCCTTTGACCGTAATAATGTTTAAATGAATTTGGCCTGTACTGTGTTTCGTGTTCATGATATTACGGTGGAATTTGCAATGTCCAAAGTATTAAATTATCATGTAACTTGATAGTACTCTAAAACTTAGCAAAAATACTTAGTGAAGAAGAATTACAAATCGCATAAAGACGAAAAGAAATGACATGCTGGTTAATCTTCTTAACTTATCGTAACCATTTTGCAAAAGACTAAAGGACTATTTTTATTAATTTTTTTCAAAAAACTTCAGTGACAGCATTCAATTTGTTGCAATCTGAAAGCCTAGGTCTTATTTTTATAGAGATGCCATTAAGAACACATAAAAAATAGCCAGGCACAAAACAACTCAATGGCTAACCCAAGAAGGTCACCAACCACAATACCATTTCATGTGTGTAAAATTAGTGACTAATTTATTACAAATTATATTTTTTTTATTGTGTTCTTGAAGCCTTGCAAATTAAATTTGGCACTCGTCAGAGTTGTTTCTGTTCCTGTTGAAAACAAGGTTTTTTGGAAGTCAATTATGAATCTATTTAATTTCTCTTTCATTGAGGAGTTTTTATTGACTTTTTTCTTTGGCCGATTGTCTTGTAAGTTGCGTTCTGGATTAATATATTTGTGGACTCATTTTGCAAACAGGGCCCAATTTCAGAAAGCTTTTTAAAGCCAGTGTATACTTTTGGTAATCGTCAAAGACCAGTATCCTCACTTGGTGTATCCCAACATAATGCATGAAATAACAAACCTATACAAGTTTGGGCTTAATTGGTCATCGAAATTGCTAGAAAATAATGAAACAAAAAAACCTTGGTACATAGAATTTTGCACTTTCAAATGCTTGAGTGAGAAATTACCTCTTTCTCAAAATTTACATTACTTCAGAGGGAGTCATCTCTCACGATGTTTTATACTATCAGCACCTCTCAGGTGCTCCTTACCAAGTAAGTTTTTATGGTAATGTCTTTCTTGAGTAATTACCAAAAATATCCACTGCCTTTAAGCAGAAAACAGTAATTTAAAATGTTCTGCTTTCCTCATTGGGTATTCAAACGTGCGGACGGAGCCCACTCCGTGGTTTCACAAACGCCCTGTGGCATTTTTTTTTTCGAAAATAAGGTTTTAATTGACTCCGTCTCTCGTATTTTGAAACTTTCCCGGGATTTTTTAATTTGCGATAACTTGAAGAAGTTGCCTACCAAAAACAAACTCTGAAATTTCGAACCATTTAAAAAAAAATAATAAAAAATTGAAATAAATAACTATAAACTACCTGGGTATATTCAACTGGTAAAGCTGAACCCCATAAGTTCGTGTAAATAATATTTTCAGGCGTCTTGTTGTGTGTTATATTTTATAAACAACTGTGATTTTTTTTCTTCTTCACAAGTCGTGAATGATTCAAATGCCTCTGTACAAAATGTGAATAAGTCGATTAGCAAATGTTTTAAGAATTCGGGTTTGATGAGCTTTATACAGGATATGCAATGACGCAAATGTTTCCTGTGATGGGGAAAAACTTGTCAAATCTTTCAGGTTGTGAGACCAAGTTTTCTTAAAGGAACATTACAGAATTAGTTTTTCTAACAAAACAGTTGCTGGCAGTGTAAGCACTTTATGTAATCCAACATATATATAAACTGACAAACCTGTAGAAGTTTGAGATCGATCAGCCATCTGGGTCACGAGAAAACAGTGAAAAACCGATTACACATTTGCATGAAATCATATAGATTCAACAAACGAATAAAAACGCTCACTGAGCGATAAACTGCAATCGGAAAATTAGTTTATTCATTTCTCATCAAATATGGCATTTCAGACAGAAATATTTCAAGGGATGTTTTCTACTATCATCATCATTAGACCGTGTAAGTTTTAAGTAAATCTGTGATCAAAAAGTATATTTTACAAGTTTGTTTCTTACCAATTCTGTAATGTTCCTTTAAGCCCAGTTCAAAGTTTTGGGCTGGCCATGGAAAAATTTGTCTTTCTTTTAGGAGGGGGGGGGGGCTTCCCTAACGACATGGGAAATCCTGAAAATCAACTGTATTGATTCAAATACTTGATTTTTTCTTTATTTCATTTTTTGTTTGGTTGTAATTGTTTGTTTGAATGTATTATTCACCAGCTATTCGTCCATTATCCTTTGGGGTATGTTTCACTTTGTAATGACCAAATTGTGTTTTAAATATAGGCATGAAATAACCAAGTAGAGACATTTTAAAAAACGATTCTGTCCAACTTTGTAAATATAATAATTGTGCAGTAATATATTTCAAATCTCTTCATTTCGATTGTTTTTTTTTCTTTCCTTCGAACTGAATGTAGATACAAACTTAACGTTGATTTTTCAAGTTTTACAAGTATCATAGCGAGAATTCGAAGCATTCACTCTTGTACTGAATATTCATATATCGTAATGAATATGCATGTAGCACTATAATAATACATAATATGATTATATATACATTACATGACGAAATCCTTGCCAGTTCAGTATTGCAGTGTGCATGTATACCAAATACTATGTAATTTCCCGTACTGATAATAATGTATAAAGATCGGCTACACTGATCATGGGAAAGAGGTTGTAAAAGAATATTTGATCTCATTCCCAGTCGCCATCTTGGAAAAGCCTTTAATGCAAATTGTTATCGTAGACCCTTTTCGAAGCCTCGGCTTCGGCTCCAGCTTCGGCTACGGCTACGTAAGTTATTTTGAAAACCGGGTGCGTCCTCAGTACACGGGGCTTCAAACATGTGTGGGGAGGGGAGGAGAAGCTGGAGCCGAAAGCCTTGTTTTCGAAATGGCCACAATCCTCAATAGACCGTGCAAGTCTCGCGCGTATACGAACACTTTTTGGACCACTTTGGTCCCACGTACATTGCTTCAACGTGTGAAGCAAACAAACTCACGCATTTTA
Source organism: Pycnopodia helianthoides (assembly GCA_032158295.1). Lineage (NCBI taxonomy): Eukaryota > Metazoa > Echinodermata > Asteroidea > Forcipulatida > Asteriidae > Pycnopodia > Pycnopodia helianthoides. Next base: position 1,560,721 of record CM063263.1, read on the forward strand.
ACGGGTAGGCCCTACCAATGTTCGAATACGCGCGAGACTTGCACGGTCCAAACGCCTCCAACAAGCCTTGATAGCTATGCAGCCAATTACTGGGTGCCTTCTGTCCGTTGGTTGTTCGTGCTTTTGCAGTTAGATCCTGCCACAAAATGGCTGGGAGTTAATTGTAGATAGACAGCATACCTTTAAAATATCAGTCTCAGAGTGCTTTGCGCATTTTTTGAAAGAAAGCGTCCGGGTGTTCACCAACTTCGAATTCAGCCCAATTGATATACCTAAAGTCTGCATGGCTGGTGCGGGCAAGGTAGGCCTACTGGGAGTCAGTGGTTTCACCGGGGATCTGGTGTAGGCCTACCCCTTTTAAGTTGCCCCATTGAGTTTTCATTTCGAACCTGTTTTCTTTTGAGCTGTGTTTTAAATGGCTTAATAATGTAATAAAATCATATTGTATGAGATTTTAGTAAACACAATTTGTCATGGATCTCCTTTATTGAAAAAGAAAAAAGGGATTTGTGGTAGTTTATTTTTGTTAGTTATGACCCCCCCCCCCATACCATCTGTGATTGTTCAAGCAAAATATTGGCAACAAATAATAAAGCCAACATTGAAGTGTTGTTCCCCCACCACCGGGCCACTCCCCCCCCCCCCCCCCATATTTTGTGTCTCTCGTCGGTATGTGGGCTGCAGCAATGCGTTAACTTCTTGAATGTTGATGTTGATGAAAAAAAGTGCCTTTACCATTGTATCTGGAAGTGTAGGGCATATTAATATGCATAACCAGCCACCTCCCCCCCCCCCCAATCAACTGTTGCATCGCCCCGTTATATTATTTGGTGGTGCGCCCTCTATAGTTCATTTTGAGGACAGTTTCAACAACATGGAACCCGGGAGTTTTGATGTCATGATGTTGACTAAAAACTCAACGCAGTGTAAATGTCAGTGTGCTCTCCAATTTCTTCATACACTGTCGCCTCCAAGATCATTCAACGTTTACCTTGATTGTCATCAAATGTTTGAGTATCGGTACATGCTCGACAGGTATGTTTTAAAGTGATTTAGGCTGTGTGTTTTTTTTTGGTTTTTTTTCCTCATTCAGGCTGCTTGACACATGCATGTGCCGTGGGAGTCCGACTCCTGTACCTCTAGTCCTACTCCATGCCTAGTGCCAGTGGTGGTGCTGACTAGCGACAGTCAAGTTGAAATTGTGGCAGTGTAGCGTTACTCGATGCACTGCCCAGAGCAGGATTAAGTCCACTGTGTGGGCGGGGCACAGAGGAACATTTCTTTCCATTTGGGGCTCATCATGGGCCCTGTTTTTCCTTGTGTTTTATTTGTTTATTTGTTCGTGGCACCTTGGGGGGGGGGTTGGATACTGGAAAATTTTGGAGTGGGTGAGACAAAGGTCAATCAATGACCACCTGGTTGATTTTACAATGGTCTAAAAAAGGAACTCGGGGAAGGACAAACACTGTTCTCTTTTCAATTCCACAGTGGTAGATATTGTGCCCCCCCCCCCCCCACTCACTATGGTTAAGCTGCTGCCAGCCATCAGTAGTAATAAGTACACATACTTCTGTAGTATGCAAGTTCTGTACAATTACCATTTATTACCCCACCGATTGAAAAAGAGTCAATCGATCAGGGCCCTGAGTGTTAGTATCATCCCCAACCCATCAAAAATCAAACTAGTAGAGTGCATGGTCTGTTTTTGATGGACTGATGATTGCTCTATAGAGTACGTACTACGTAGTAGTTGGTAGTTTAGTGGTTGTGCTTACATGGTATCAGGCATACCACTACAGTGTCCAACAGACCATGTAAAGGTCACAAATTTGCACATGAAATATTTTTGCTTTAAATATAGTTTTGAGAAATGAGTTTTGATCTTGCGAGTCGAAACCTCGATGTTTGAAAATGGCAAAAACCATATCGGGGAGATTTGAACTCAGATGACCGATTGAGCTCAACTTTGCCAGGTTTTATTTCATACGCTGTGTCACATAAAGTGCAGATACTGGTCTTTGACCAAATTACCGATGTTGTTCGCACTATAACAAAAAGCTCCTGACTTGAGTGGTTAAAAAAAAAAATGGGGCAAACTGGATTTCAAAAGCTGTGCCTGTGTAGTGGAATTAACCCACATGACATGTTTTCCAGGCATCCTGATACAAAAAATAAAGGCATCAAAGTGCAATAAAATGAATCTGATAAGCTATGCAGCAAAGTGCGATGGATTCTGTTGCGTTTTGAAGTGTGAACTGGTTTAATGCCAGCCTTGGCACAGGTAGGTTTCCCAGCTAAATTGCACCAATACACACTGGAGTAGTGCACAGGAACATGTCAAGGCCATGTAGAACCCCGTTAAATTGAGCAGAGTGCAAACAGAGAGTGGGGTTTGAGTTGACTGCTATAAACCAAATTTAACAAATTTTTTCATCATTTATACCTAAAAACCATATTCCTTCGGGAAATTTTTCTTTGTTTTGTTTTCTTCAGGGGGTCCCTGGGCTCCATTCCAGAACTACTGGCATCTCAAGGAGGAATACAAACGTTCCTCATTCAAACAGAGAGGAACTAGCTAGACTCCACATGTAAGTCGAGAATTTATTCCTTCACATTAATAGAACATCTGGCGTACATACAAAATGTGCATAAAAGTTTACCCTGTCAAATGCTACAATCATGTCATGGCCGAGGAGTCGAAAGCTTTGAACTCATGTTCTAATGCCAGTGGGTTCGAATGCCAGTAACACTTGTGTTCAGGCATGTAATTTGTCAGGATTTTTTTTTTTCACTGATTTCAGGGGTTTTTTTTCACAGATCTCCCAGCACCTTCAGATTTTCTTGACTTGCCATCACAGAGGTGAAAGACTTGGCCCTTCGTTATGACCAGGGCCCAATTTCCTAAAGCTGTTAAGCAGAAAACACTGCTTAGCAAACTGCTTTGCAAAGCAAAAATGAGTTGGGAACCAGTGGCAGTCTATAAAATGTTGGCTGGTAACCTGTTTAGCTAAGCAAGACTTGTTTGTGCTTAGCAAGTTTATGTGCTTACAGGCTTTATGAAATTGGGCTCAGACCTTCAGGTATCCATTATAAATGATGGAGACAGTCTGTGACATCATTCAGAGTGCTTTGTTTTCACACCAAGAGGAATTTGGGATCCTATTCAGCAATTTTCATTTTCATACATATATCTCATTTCTGATAAATGCGTCTCATCACCCAGGAGCGAATGGCTGCAATGGTAGAAATTGTTGACGTAACCTGAAGAGAAACCTGCGCACCTATTTGACTGCCGGCGCTGCATACTCCAAAGGAGTTGAGATGGTTTCAGAACTGCTTAAGGCCCGATGAAAAAGGTTAGTAACAGTGAGGGCGCTTTGACACAATGTTTAAAAGCGCTTAATAATAGGCCAAAATAGGAGACATTTGTACGCTAGATGGCAGCAGCAGACAAACCAGGTAAAATTTCATTGGTTACGTAGTTCTAAGCGTGAAAACAATGGATTTACCTGGAAAGTCTGCTGCCCCTTAGCATCCCAAACGTCACCCATTATCATGCAGTTGGTTTATTAATGAGTTTGGAACAGCGTATAAAACTGTCCCGTCATGTGAAAGTTAACGATATATATTTTTGATTCTGCAGTCTCCTGACTGATAGGCAGCTCCGGGCATGGTACTCTTAAGAGAGGACAAGGCAGGTTTTTTTTGGCTCAGTACAGCAGGGCAACTTTATTTCAAAGGGCACCGAGGCACTGACCTGGGGGGCATGGAGGCAATGACTGGGGGCATGAAGGCACTGACCTGGGGGGCATGGAGGTGATTGCCTCCACTGCCTCAGGGAAGCATTAAGCCCTGTAACCCGATTTTCTTTGAGGCTGGATTCTGAAGAAAGAAAAAAAACACTTAAAATTATTTCTTTTTGGGGGGGAAAACCGATGAGTTCCCCCCTAATTCAAGAAAGTAAAGTATGCTAAACTATTCAGGCGCACCCCACTGCGAGTGTCTGTATCAACAGATCAAATAGACGCAATTAAAATGTTAAATACGATATGCTTTGGTTGCCATCTAGGGCAGCTGCATCGTCAAGGAGTTTTTATGGCCCTTAAGGGTGGGGGGGGGGTGTGGACGGGACATGATTACCCCTCGCCAAATGGTGCCATCACACCCTGAATATTCATCCTTGACTAACTCCCCCCTGAGCAGCACATGAGTCAAACGGACAGGCTTGATACCAAAACCAATCCAATTTGAAATGCTCTCTCATGTTTCTGTCGATACGCGTAGTCCCTTCCACCCCACACACCTGCTCAGCATTCGGCTTATTTCAATACAGTAGTAGAATCGGAAACAGAGGAGGGGTCGAATTTCCTTATAAACATCCCGTCCATGCTGATTGTAAATGTACCCACCAAACTTGGATACTTATTTGATCACTTTAAGCCAGTCTTCTTGTTTCAATGTATTGTTGGACTTTTGTACAGAATGCTGACGTTTTCGCGTATGAGTTCAATACTCCAAGTTGCTTATACTTAAAGAATGTTAAGCCGACAAAAGCTAGATTTCTGTATTTTTTATGATATTGACAATAAATACATGAATCTTATCTTATCTTTTTACAGATTAATTGTGCATGAACAAGAACAAGACTTGCAGCAGGTATAATGTGAGACTTCTGTGTGGTGGAAAAAACAATCTTGACACCAAGGTTTGCAGGGACACCATGGACAACATGTGTCTTTGATGAGCTTTAATGGTTCTGGAAAATAGAAACTGCCGATGTAACAACTCAATATTTCAATCGGTATGCTCTGGAGGTCATCAGGAGAAGCCATGCAGGGCTCTCATCCTAACAGATGTCCACTGCGGTGGCAAGATGTCGGTTAAAATACCCAAAGACTAATCCAACTTCTGGATGTGGTCTGGATGGCTTAGTACATTGTTTTCGAGAAGATACAGATATGTGCACAGCGACAATCATGGGTACACTTTTTGTTACAAAGACACCAAATAAACAACACATAAATATTGAGTAACTCTTTGCAGATCTTGTATTTGACAAACTCAAGTACTTTCTACTCTTCATTCACACAGCGCTGGTTAATGAATTTACAGACAACATTAAAATAACTGTTAATCGCTTGTTTTCAAAGTGTTGTTCATAACATGGACACAAAAAATATGTGTACCCATGATTGTGGCTGTGCACATATGTTTTGAGCGACATTGTGGGGCTTTCCCCATCTGTTTTCTATTATCCCTTTTCTTTATAACTCTTCCCCATTAAAAACACCCCACAAGTTCAGTTCCTACCTAAAAAATCACCCCACAATGTCTATATTGTAAGCACAAGTAGACAAGCATGCAGATGCACATAATGTGTGTAAACCATCTGAATAGATTGGTCATTACTTATGACTTGTACAATTCAATGATGGAGGGAAATTTATGACATGAAGGGCTGATTGGCTCTCACATGTAGTAAGTATGTACAAGCAGACAAGCAGACTAATACACTTGTGTACAAGCATACTCTGCAAAGGTTGTTCGTGATTTACGGCTTGTTCAATACAAATGACAATGATGGAAATCCCCTTAACAAGTAGCTACATGTACAGGAAGACAAGCGTACAAATGCACATTTTCTGCTGAGGTTGTTCATGAATAAAAGCTTGTACTTATAAAGCAAGAAATCGCATCTCAATATTAGGGCCAAATTGACAAAATTGCTGGGCTTACCCCTTGTGATTTTTTTCAGTTTTAGGCCCAAATTACACAAAACTGCTGGACTTACCTCTTGTGATTTTTTCAGTTTAAGGCCCAAATTAGACAAAACTGCTGGACTTACCCCTTGTGATTTTTTCAGTTTTGGGCCCAAATTGGACAAAACTGCTGGACTTACCCCTTGTGATTTTTTTCAGTTTTAGGCCCAAATTAGACAAAACTGCTGGACTTACCCCTTGTGATTTTTTTCAGTTTTAGGCCCAAATTAGACAAAACTGCTGGACTTACCCCTTGTGATTTTTTTCAGTTTTAGGCCCAAATTAGACAAAACTGCTGGACTTACCCCTTGTGATTTTTTCAGTTTAAGGCCCAAATTAGACAAAACTGCTGGACTTACCCCTTGTGATTTTTTTGTGAGTTTTAGGCCCAAATTAGACAAAACTGCTGGACTTACCCCTTGTGATTTTTTTCAGTTTTAGGCCCAAATTAGACAAAACTGCTGGACTTACCCCTTGTGATTTTTTTCAGTTTTAGGCCCAAATTAGACAAAACTGCTGGACTTACCCCTTGTGATTTTTTTCAGTTTTAGGCCCAAATTAGACAAAACTGCTGGACTTACCCCTTGTGATTTTTTCAGTTTAAGGCCCAAATTAGACAAAACTGCTGGACTTACCCCTTGTGATTTTTTTGTGAGTTTTAGGCCCAAATTAGACAAAACTGCTGGACTTACCCCTTGTGATTTTTTTCAGTTTTAGGCCCAAATTAGACAAAACTGCTGGACTTACCCTTGTGATTTTTTTCAGTTTTAGGCCCAAATTAGACAAAACTGCTGGACTTACCCCTTGTGATTTTTTCAGTTTTAGGCCCAAATTAGACAAAACTGCTGGACTTACCCCTTGTGATTTTTTCAGTTTTGGGCCCAAATTGGACAAAACTGCTGGACTTACCCCTTGTGATTTTTTTCAGTTTTAGGCCCAAATTAGACAAAACTGCTGGACTTACCCCTTGTGATTTTTTTCAGTTTTAGGCCCAAATTAGACAAAACTGCTTGACTTACCCCTTGTGATTTTTTTCAGTTTTAGGCCCAAATTAGACAAAACTGCTGGACTTACCCCTTGTGATTTTTTCAGTTTTAGGCCCAAATTAGACAAAACTGCTGGACTTACCCCTTGTGATTTTTTTCAGTTTTAGGCCCAAATTAGACAAAACTGCTGGACTTACCCCTTGTGATTTTTTCAGTTTTAGGCCCAAATTAGACAAAACTGCTGGACTTACCCCTTGTGATTTTTTTCAGTTTTAGGCCCAAATTAGACAAAACTGCTGGACTTACCCCTTGTGATTTTTTTCAGTTTTAGGCCCAAATTAGACAAAACTGCTGGACTTACCCCTTGTGATTTTTTCAGTTTTGGGCCCAAATTAGACAAAACTGCTGGACTTACCCCTTGTGATTTTTCAGTTTTAGGCCCAAATTAGACAAAACTGCTGGACTTACCCCTTGTGATTTTTTTCAGTTTTAGGCCCAAATTAGACAAATCTGCTGGACTTACCCCTTGTGATTTTTTTCAGTTTTAGGCCCAAATTAGACAAAACTGCTGGACTTACCCCTTGTGATTTTTTTCAGTTTTAGGCCCAAATTAGACAAAACTGCTGGACTTACCCCTTGTGATTTTTTCAGTTTTAGGCCCAAATTAGACAAAACTGCTGGACTTGACCCTTGTGATTTTTTTCAGTTTTAGGCCCAAATTAGACAAAACTGCTGGACTTACCCCTTGTGATTTTTTCAGTTTTGGGCCCAAATTAGACAAAACTGCTGGACTTACCCCTTGTGATTTTTTTCAGTTTTAGGCCCAAATTAGACAAAACTGCTGGACTTACCCCTTGTGATTTTTTTCAGTTTTAGGCCCAAATTAGACAAAACTGCTGGACTTACCCCTTGTGATTTTTTCAGTTTTAGGCCCAAATTAGACAAAACTGCTGGACTTACCCCTTGTGATTTTTTTCAGTTTTAGGCCCAGATTAGACAAAACTGCTGGACTTACCCCTTGTGATTTTTTTCAGTTTTAGGCCCAAATTAGACAAAACTGCTGGACTTACCCCTTGTGATTTTTTTTCAGTTTTAGGCCCAAATTAGACAAAACTGCTGGACTTACCCCTTGTGATTTTTTTCAGTTTTAGGCCCAAATTAGACAAAACTGCTGGACTTACCCCTTGTGATTTTTCAGTTTTAGGCCCAAATTAGACAAAACTGCTGGACTTACCTCTTGTGATTTTAATCAGTTTTCGACAAAAATGCTAGACTTAACCCTTTGGTGATTTTTTCAATTTTTTGCCCAATTGTCAAATCCGTTTTTATTCTTTTAAATGAAGCAGGTACAGGTTGTTCATAACTTATGACCTCTGCAATGTATTATTAATAACAACAATAATAATAACAACAATAATAATGAAATACAATTGATGGACTTGTAATATGGTTCCAAGTAGCTACATGTGCATGTACAACAAGACAGGCGTACATTGGTAAACCATTTTCTGCACATTTGTCCTAATCGATGGCTCGTACACTGTATTTACCTGAAACTTTCACTGGTGAATCTTACTGCATCTTTCTTGATAATTTTGACCATAAATCAGCTAATTGCGTTGACACAAACCAAACGATGACCCTACATTTAAGTACATGTGTAATATATGTTTAGGTAATGCCTGATTATTCAGAATTGTTGGTAAATACTGCTGAAACCCTACACATTTAATTAAAGATCAAATTAGTATTTTAACAAATTGTTACACATGTATATTACAAGCTAACCACCCAGCTTTTATCACACAAAAAATAATAATAATAATAACAAGATTAGCCATTAAATATTTCATTCAAACTGTATACAAACTCCATTTACATTTTTCCACAATATATTTTCAAACGTTAGTGTTAATGCATAAATAACCAATAATGTGCAGCAAGGGTCATGACCGTAGAGTTTAAAGGTCATGAACTCTGAGCCCAATGGTCAGCTCTCATCATCTACTACTAACGTACTGTACATGTAATGCAAGGTAAGGCATCAACAACCCAAGTAAGTTCAATCAAATTTGTACATCTTCGCTTTCCACATTCAAAGCTCTCATTTATACACGGATAATCGCAGCGCAACAAAGTTACGGCTACAACAAAAATTGAATTGTTTTGCAGTGCAGCTAAGAACAGTTGATGAATCTTTACTGTACAATATATTTACTCATTTCCAACACCAAGATTACAGAACGACTTGTAGTTAATCATTAATAGTTCAAATCTTCTTGATTATAACCAAACAAATTAGAACAAAGCTGCTTTTCCAAAGGCTAAATCCACATTACACACTGTACAAAGGTAGACAGGGAGAAGACGGGACTAACACACGGCGTGTATAAAGCACCATTTATTAATATTGTACTTGACAAACAAAGTTGCGTCAAAACTCTTATATATTCTTCACGATTCTGTTTCTAAAACGCTTCCGACTACCGGGGTACACACATGTACATGTAAAATGTACTTCGGGCCTGAAATTTCATCTTTGAGCAAGGGGCTATTCCATTTGAAAAACTTGCAGTCTATGGGAGACTTTTCAAGGGGCACCAAGGCCAAGACCAGGGCAACAGAGACTGTGACCTCCTCATAATTCTAGGACTGGGGCTAGCAATGACTCATAAGCAAACATGTATGGAAATAAATTAGAAGTTTTAATGTTAACTAACAAATTAGAAGATGATTCTGTACACTGCGCAGGTTTGCTGCACCCTGTTCTTACACACTGCATTGTAAGTTTGCATTATACTAGGTCGTCCAAACAAACATTAGTTCTACTTCTTAAGACACTGAAACTTCCACACTACACTTCAAGTTCATTTGTCAATGAACTTATCAAATGAAAATGTGTGCTCGAACCACAGGTGCCCTTCATTAGTGTTGGCTTTAAAATGTAGAGCTACGGTCAGGTGTAAGGTTTAAGTTCAAAGAACAACATCAACCCTCCTACTGTCTGACCATTCGATATTGCCCACATGGTTTTGAATGATACATGTGGATAAACTGCCAGCCTGCACTTGATAACATGTGGTGAATGCATCCACACAGTGCAGTCAACCCTCCCACTGTCTGACCATTCAAGATTATCCACATGGTTTTCAATGATAGATGCACTATGCCAGCCTGCACTATATTATCATGTGGTGAAGGCATCTAAACAGTACACAGTCAACCCTCTCACTGTCTGGCCACTCAACATCATCCACATGATTTTGAATGATAGATGCACTATGCCAGCCTGCACTATGTTATCATGGGGTGAATGCATCTACACAGTACACAGTCAACCCTCTTACTGTCTGGCCATTCAACATCATCCGCATGGTTTTGAATAATAGATGCACTATGCCCACCTGCAATATGACATTATGTGGTGAATGCATCATCTCAGATCTGCAGTTCTGTGCACAGTTGCGCGTTGACATACAACCTGTGCAGTTCAAACATTTTTCAAACAGATGGTCAACTTACTGTAGGAGGGTTTATGCCTAGACGAGTGTACCCTTCAGTCACTTATCACCTTCCGACTACACAGTGAGGTTCGTGCCCCCAGTGTCCACAAGGCTGCCTTCTTGTACAACCGGTAGGCTTGAGAGTCCCGGCAGAGAGTGGAACTCCTCGGAAGCGAGGGTACCCATGGGTCCGGAGAGGCTGGAGAGTGGCTGCTGGTCATCTGATTGAGCCCAGTGACCCCTCGCTGCGTCCTCGTCGTCGTCGTTGTTGTCATCGTCGGGGGTCTGCTGGGTCACTGAGGGCATCTCCTGGAGGAGCATCCCTCGATCATGAAGCTACGGAATGATAAAACAGGGATTGCAACATGAGCTGGTTTGAAGCTCCACATCACCATTTAATTTGTGATAAATTGATTATATGGACACATTAATTGTTCACTCAATTTTTGCAAATCACCAAAATAACAGTTAAGTGACACTTGTGTCCTAAACACTTGTGTCGAGACCATGACTTGAACCCACACTCTGCTGATCAAAAACACAAGAGCTGGAGTCTGGTGCACTTGACCGCTAGGCCAAGACACGACGTACTAGTCGGTCTTAAGAAGTGTTTCGCAAGCACTAAATTGCAGAACTTGTTCAGTAGTGGGGTTTCTGGCCCAATTCTAACGAGAGCTCTTGCCGGTAGTGCAGTATGGGTACATGTGATCTAATCATTTATCAACTGATCTGTCATCTATATTCAATTCATACGCTACCTGATGCATGTAGAGAGCGCTGAAGTTCATATCGTTGGTGCTGTCCACAGTCGGTGGCGTTACGATCGTTGAAGCCATTGATAGTTCGGTGTTTTCCTCCGTCAGAGGGCCTAGACTTGTCTGAAGGGGACCGGAACTCGTTACGCTGTAAACAGAAAGACAAAGCGCTTGATCAATCAGGGCCCAATTTCATAGCGCTGCTTAACGGCCGCTTCTGTGCTTACTGCACCATTTTCTAATTCACAGCGCTGCTAATCCCTAAGCACACGAAAAGGCATGCTTACTGCACGAAAATGAATGGCGTAACAATGCAAATACATGGTGAACGCGCAAGATGACCGTCTTATTTTCTAGCTAACCTGTGAAATGCGCTTATGCTTAAGCAAATTTTTTCTGCTACAGTTAGCACGGAAATTTGCTTACCGAGAATTGTTACGCTCAAACAGTCTTCAGAGTCATGAAAAAACAGTGAAAAATTATGATATATTTTTACCGTTTTCAAACATCGGGTTTTGGACACGTGCGATAACGACTAAATGTTTTACTAATTCCCAAACAACTATAGCATTTCAAGCAAAACTATTTCAAGGGAAGTTTACCACCATGACCATCTTTATACTATGTAAGTTATGTGAAAATCTGTGATGTGAATATTAATATTTCTAATCTTACCAATGTTGTACCCACATATACATCCTCTTTTCCTTACCTTCCGAGCAGCCCAGAGCCCTCCCCCTGCAGGGGGCCCTCGGTGCTGCAGATGGCCCCTCGGACCTTAGAGCCCGGGGTGGAAACTTTGCCCATCAGGCTCTCCATCCCCCTCGGGGTACCTAAGGGTGGCATGAAGGAGAGCGGCATGCTGTTCAGACCATGCTGGACGGCCAGACTGCCCAGGATGCTGCTGTACTGTAAGACAGAAAAAGAACAAAATGTAATTATCAGATTGATTTTTTTTTATACAAATTACGGTGAAGTACATTGTACATTGGACTAGCTCGGTGGTCTAGTGGTAAGACATCTGCTCTAGCAATGCAAAGGTCGTGGGTTGGAATCCCACCCCAGTGATTTGCCTGTGGATTTTTTTCACAGAGCTCAGGAAAGTACCGAGTATACAGTGCTTAATACACATCGGTGTGAACAGAGAAAAATTGACTAGAACAGGATCTTAACCTGGGACCTCCAGATTAACGCGCCCTCGCTCTACCAGCTGAGCTATCTAGTCCTAATGTCGGCAGTCGGAAGCCATTTAACCTGTAACTGCCATATAACATCATAAAACCGTATCCATACACAAGTTTAAGATACAACCTGGGAAGCGGCAGTTAATGGGATCGCCTTAAGGGGATACAACTTTTAATTTCAAAATATCAAGTAATAAATCAAGGACTTATTTCACCAAGAGTAGGACTGAATTAGAATTGGACTTACCCCTCCCTCTAGGGACGACAGGGACCTAAGGGAGGTCACCAGGGCCGTGTTCTCTGCCTCCACCGTGTTCAACAGATGTGCGTCCTTGTGTGCTAAAGATGCAACCAGAAACAATCAAACAATTAGCATGAAATAATTTTAAAACCAAGATAATAATATTTAACATCAATAAAGCCTTCACATGCAGTGTTTCTAAACGATTAATACAAAATTACAAAAACATGAATTGGCATCAACGACTAAAGAAAAATGGTACTAGTCATGTTACTAAGTTGAGTTAAAATGGTAAGTTTTAAATCTATTTGTTTAAACTGTCGGAGTCGGGGAATCCCAATATTGGCTACTTGCATGGATTCTACTTTGTTTTCATGTTGCACCTTTAAAGTAGCAGGTGTTACTAGAGGGACCAAGTCAATGACACCACCACAGCAATTTGTAACTCAGCCTCTCAGGAACAGATTATCGTTGCACATACAATAATCCTATCGATGCATAATCCACCTGCCAAAACCATTAAGGCATAAGCCGCTAACGAGCTTGTGGGAACAACAGCTACCTAATTGCTTCACAGGTGTGGAAACTATCAAATGAAGTCACCCCCCCCCTTGTGAAAATTTCCATTTGTAATGAACCCCTTCTTCAGCTCAGATGAGTTGACCCTGGGTCCTTGATGTTGTCAACACCGGGAGCTGTCGTCAGCTAATGAACAACTTTCCCCGTGGGCTCTGAAATTAATACGACGCTCTCTGCCCCACGTGTCGGGCGTCTGATGTAGAACCATCGTCTCGAACGACATGCAAGGAGATCGTGACCCAGAAATGAGCGGATAGGATAGGGTCTGGAATCCTAGAAGATATTCAAGGAGGGGGGAGGGGGGAGGGGGAGGGGGGAGGGGGGAGAGGTGCTGTATCATAATTACCTTGTTCTTTCAGAGCGTTGATGAAAACTTTACTTTCTTGTGGGGGCTTCCATTTTGGATTTGTCATCTAGGGGGAAAAAATACAAATTTATATCTGATCGTGAAGCCTTTCCCAGGCATCTGAAGGCACCCAGTTCTATGCAACAACAGTGGTTTTTTTCTGTCATTGCTTTCTTGCAACTATGATGACCAAATGAGCCCAATATTTTCACAGGTTTGTTTATTTTATACACTTGTTTGGATACTAGTGAGGATACTAGTCTTTAACAATTACCAAAAGTATATCCTGCCTTTAAAGACACTGGACACCTTTGGTAATTGTCAAAGACCAGTCTTCTCACTTGGTGTATCTCAACATATGCACAAAATAACAAACCTGTGAAAATTGGAACTCAATTGGTCGTCGGAATTGCGAGATAATAATGGAAAAAAAAAAACCCTTGTCCATGTTGTCACACGAAGTTGTGTGCTTTCAAATTCAAATGTTTTACTGAGAGATTACTTCTTTCTCAAAAACTACGTTACTTCAGAGGGAGCCGTTTCTCACAATGTTTTATACTATCAACAGCTCTCCATTGCTCGTTACCAAGTAAGTTTTTATGCTAACAATTATTTTGAGTAATTACAAATAGTGTCCAGTGCCTTTAAGGAGTGGGTTAATAAATAATACACAAATCCGCTTCTATGAATCCTGAATTACTAGCAACTTTTTTTGGCCTGCATTCATTCATCAAAACTATTTCCCTCAAGGTGAAAAAAAACCTTCCCACTTACAAAACATTATTTTAAACCCTGTTTTGTTGGCAGAGGGAAGAGTCATTGCTGACAAAAAAAAGATCTAAAACTTGGATCCAAAAAAATGTAGACGACATGTTGCAATTATGTCAACTCCCACTTTTCGCATCCCCTGGAGTTATAGATTTCAAGGAGCAGTTGGGACTAGCATCCTTCAGTACTAGAGAGGGAGTTCTGTAAACTTGAAGGAATTTTTGTTTGTTTTTTTTGCACGAGGCAGACATAAAAAGTATGAATTTAGATCAGTTCTGAAATTTCTCATCCCTGTTTCTGTCACTGGAGAAAGGTTGGGGCAGAACGTAGTGGGAACTTAGGAAAGCAAACAAAACACCCGAAACATTGGTTTGCATAGCCGTCCAGCATTCCGGCAGGAAATTCCTCCACACACGGTAAACAACGAGCGGCAGGGGGGCGGGCGTTGGGGGTGGAACAAAATCTCAAAAGTTCAGTGTTGACTGTTCTCGAATCACTGTTGACATTTTGCCCAAAGTCCCTATAGTACAGTCATCCTAACAATGCACATTTAGTTCGCATGAGAAGGGGGCGAGGCAGAATTCAAAATGACTCTAGAGGGCAATGTTAAACCATCGCATACCCTTGATGTTGATTTAATAAATGGCAAACACACGCCACTAGAGGGGATAAATAGCTCTAGAGCAACGACCGACAAATCTTGCTTCTTGTCAACCACAAAAAGGTAAACGACCTCTCTATGTGGTCGGCTTGCCACAGATACCCCTCCAACGCACTTCAACAAAATCGGCAGTGGTAAATGCTGTTTTCTTTTTTTAGTCAATCGACATGTCAGCTTCAAGTTGTTGATCACGAGTAACACCACAGTCCCTCGGGTTTATTGTATGTTGTTTTTGTGTTTCAGCTCGACATTACACAGTGCAGTAAAGTGGCGCAATTAAACATTTATCCATAAGCTGCGAAATGATCGATTTTAAAAGCGATAATCATCACACCGAGGTGAACTGGTCAGATTTATCTTGACAAGTTTTATCTCTTCAGAAGATTTACCGCTGTCATCACAGCGATTGTAAACATTGTGATGTGACATTTTACTTGTGTGCACAGCCACAATCATGGGCACACATTTGTTTCGTGTCCATGTTATGAACAACACTTTGGAAAACAAGTGACGTAACAGTTATTTTTAATGTTTTTTGTAAATTAATTAACCAGCGGTGTGTGAATGGAGAGTAGAAAGAACTTGAGTTTGTCGAAAACAAGATCTGCAAAGAGTTACTCAATATTTGTGTGTCGTTCATTTGGTGTCTTTGTAACAAAAAGTGTACCCATGATTGTGGCTGTGCACTTGTTGAGAAAAAAACACCGTGTGGGAAGTACTGTAGTACTACGAATACCATTTTGATGGTCAACATTATATAATCGTACCAGTACTCAAACTCGGCTAACAAAAAAACTAAGGCTAGGGCTATGACTGTTGCTATGGGTGTTGCTAAGGACGTCCTATACTTCAATGCATGATGACGCGGAAATCTAGCCGTAGCCGTAGCTGTAGCCGCCAATTCGGACACGGCCTTATACTCGATGTCGACTCTCGATACTCGCCTGAAACATAATCTGTACTCAAAGTCATGAACTCGATACTCTACTGAAAACTTCTCGACTCAACTTCTCAGATAAAAAAAAGTCTCGCATCGTTCATTTTATCTTAACCTTATTGGCTTGTTTTGGACGGGCGGTCAAGCGCGCCTGACTCAAGCTCTGGCGTTTCTGATCAGTGGAGTGGGGGTTCGAGTCCCGGTCATGACACTTGTGTCCTATAAGACACTTTAACCATTATCGCTTAGTCGCTCCGATGGGATTCTTAACTCCGTGTGGTGCGTAACGAATGCAAAGGAACCCAGTACACTTGTCATGAAGTGGAGACGTTCGCCACAATGTTTTCTGGTTTGGCTGGCTTCAGAATGCGGCACAGCACCTTGTAAACTGTTACAAGATGCCGAGCATATAATCAAGTCGTACGTTTGAAACATATCTTCACATCCCTTGTAGAAAAAAAAAACAAGAACGCTTTGAGACATCCTCAGGTTTGATAAAGCGCTAATTTATAAGAACAGAGTGTTTTTTAATTGCTATTTGGATTCATTAATTCATTGTTAAATCATCTTTTTATGCTTCCGAATTCTTAGACGCTCTCAGATCATACACTTATACTGTAGTTAAGTGTACTCCTCTTTCTTTCGCAAAACCAACACTTCGTGGCTACAAATAGCCAGAGTTTTTTCATTAGTCCCCTTGGAAAGGAGATTGAGAGGGTGTTGTAGGTCGGATGACCCAGTAAAAGGTAATGAGATTGCCACCCCCCCCCCTCAAATCTGGGTTAATTACAATAAAAGGGCTGGGAGGTCAGCTTACCGTGAAATGCACGAGGGATAACTCCGTCTTGCCGTCTTCAGCTTGCTGATACTGAGTGGCATCTGATTTGCCTTCTGACATCCACTGTCCCAGGAGGGAGGGAGAGAGAAAGAAGAATAGTTGTTTAATGAAATGGTTAATAACAACGCACAGAACACTAAAGTATTATCTTTATTATGAGTTGCCAGTATCGCCATGGTGATTTGTACGATGACATCACACTTTGCTTTGCAATTAAAGATTGGTACACATCTTAAAGGGAGACTGTGTCGTCATGATCTAAGCAGGCCTGTTGGCAGTACATGGAATGATGAACTCTCACCCAGTGACAGCACACGCCTCTCTCTCCACGGATACGATACAGAGGGAGGGTGCGCGCATGCAGTAATAGGGTCAGAGTTCATAAATCTATATACAGCCACAGGCTGCCTTGATCATGACTACACAGTCCCTTTAAGATCAATCTAAGGCCGAGTACAGGACCGAATCCTTCAAAATCAGACAAAACCGTGAGAAGGATTTCGGAGGACTTGGGACTGTTAGGAGTGGAGAGTGAAATCCTGGCCACAGTTTACCTTTGGATTGCCGTGATTCCGGATGTTCATCTGCGCGAATGAGCACACGTCACCGACTCCCACGACGTCCACGGAGAAGTTACGATAGAAGTCCACGATGTCTAGCGCCTTGCCTCGTAGCATGAGTAAGACCACAGGGGTGATGAGGGGGCTCAGTAGCTCTTCCAAGAAATACGTCTGTCAAATGAGAAGGAGAAAAAAAGTTAGAAACTTTGTTTTTCTACTTCTGTCATTTAAGAAGCTGGGCGATAAAACCCACATGCACCTATGATGGGAGTCTGACCTTTGACCTAAGGCCCAATTTCCTATAGCTGCTTAAGCAGACAATTTTGCTTACTCAATTTTAAGCAAACATTTGCAGAATATCAGTCAAAGAGGGTGCTCGAGACATGATGTTTTGGCGCGTAGCATTATTCTGGTAAGCATAATTTTGTTGTGCTTAGCTACCTTTTGTGCTCAAGCAGCTCATAAAAATTGGGCCCTGCATTCTAAGGCAAATGTTTTTTATCCGATAGACAACAGAGTTTACCCAGGGTGGGGTGTGGTGGCCGAGCGGTCTAGGGCCATGGACACGATGCCACAACCCGGACTCGAGCCTGCACACTGCTGATCAGAAACACTAAGAGCTCGAGTCCGGTGGTCTTAACCGCTCGCCCACGAAACGCCACAAGCATCATTGATTTGAAGGTCTGACTCGAGTTGCAAGGGTGGCCAAACTCACCGCCTTGAACTGGAAGAGTTGTGAGAACTCATCTCGGACCCTGTAGGAATGAGCGCATCCCTTCCACGAGTCTGGGATGTAGTGGATCTGGGCTAGGATACTCTGCATCAACGTCTCAGGACAGAAGATCAGATTCTAGTAGAGGGGAAGATATCAATATACAAATTAAAACTTAAAGGTACTACATAGGATTGGTAAGGATATAAAACATAAATATAGTTTTGATTTTAGTCTCAAAAGCTTACTGATTATCAAGTTTATACTAGAACCATTTTTTATAAGATGTGCAAATTTTTTCCTGGTAACAATTGAGATTAAAATTGAACACTGGAATCTGAAAAAACAGATCACATTAGCTACCAAAGACCAGTGTGTACATTTTCTGCCTGCCTAACCTTTGACCCTGTGATTACCTGCCGACAAAAAACAGTGAGAAATTCATCGAGATTTACTTTCCTTGAAAAATAACAAAGAACATTCCCTTTTGAATGAAATACATTTCAATTGTCTGTGCAAGCCATGCGCGCGCTCGAAAGGTAAAAGTGCCCGATTTTGTTTCCATACAGCGTTACCGCAATTCAGGCGGGAACCAAAGGTTCCAAAGATGTTTGAATATGAGAAAAGAATTGATTCTCCAAAGCAGGGGGGGGGGGAAGGGGTCATCAGAAGGAAATTGTTCATTACCTCATCCGGAATGAAAGTCCTACAGATGGTGATAATGACACCTGCCAATGAAAAGTTTGAGGTGTTAGTTTTATTTAATACAAATAACAACTAGTTTTCATATGGCGCTTTATTTATGGAGAATCAAAGATTAATAAAAAAAATATATAAATATTTTTACCAAGGATCGTGGTGGTTGTCAGGACGTGTTCAACTGTTAGCACGTCTTCATCGTACACCACTAGGATGACCAGCACAGCCAGAATGGATCCAGCAAAGAATGCTATGTTCCTAAAAAAAATCAAGATAGACAATACATCAACCCCCATCAATCACAAATTCTCCACAACTCCTGCTCAGGAAGTTGTCACTATTATTGTTATTTTTATATACTTCTGGTGTAACCAAGGATGCCTCATAAGTGAACTTAATCACTGTAGCTCGCAAGCCTGATGAAAAATGTAAGCAATGGTGCTTGCTAGGTGAACCAGAAACATCGGGGTAACCCCTACTATCCACGATAAGTTTTCTAGGGTTTTTTCGTGCACTACCAATCCTAGTGCACAGAGCCTACGGCTTAATGTCCCATCCAGAGGAAAAAACAGTTTTGGTAAAGATCTTGCTCAAGGACACAAGTGCCATGGACCGGAACTCGAACCCACACTCTGCTGATCAGAAACACCAGAGCTCGACTCCGTGCTCATTGGACACTGGACTGCTGAGCCAAAATGTGCTTGTCATAAGCAAGCATACCATCTTATCAGTGCTAAAAATGAATGTGGTTTCGAGTTATAATTTTAAAGCAATGAGCCATCAATCTAGTTCACTAATCTGAGACGCAGTTGTTTAAGACAGGTGTTTACATTTTTGGAGTATGAAACCCTTTTTTATAGCACCTTTACAAGTGATACAGTTATATCTGCTGCTAAACATGCCCATAAAGCATGAATACTTACTGGCAAATAATGGCAAGTATGTTGGAAGTAAAGGAATTCATGTACTTCTTGGCTGGACGGTAACCACGGTTTAATCTATGGAGAGAAAAAAAAACAAAACAAGTGACACTGGTTACAGCTTAGAATCTATTAGATCTCATTGGCCTGCCTGCACGTGGTGACAATTTCCAGTGAGTTGACCCAACCTTCTGAAACCACTCAACAAAAAGGGTTCTGTAAGGTGGCACAACTGTGTACATCCTTGTACTGCGTGGATGCAATCACCACATGATATCATGTTGAAGGCTTGCATAGTTTATTGTTAAAAACCACAGTGGATAATATTGAGTGGTCAGACAGTAGGAGGGTTGACTGTGTACTCTGTAAATACATTCGCCACATGATATCATATTGCAGGCAGGCACAATTTATTGAGTGCTAGTGAAACAGTCAGACTGTAGGAGGGTTAAAGTTCATCCTAAAAAAATCCATGTTTCCTGATTTTGATGGAGTCAGCACTACACAGCCAAATCATCCATGCTTAGCATGAGGCCAAGTTTTGATGTCACAAAGAGCAAAGATTGATCTTAAGCTGTGAATCAATCTTAGTTGCTAAGCAAAGTGTGATGTCACAATACAAATCACTACAGCGATATTGGCAACTCAACTTCAGATTAATCTTAGTGCTTTGTTTTCTCGAGCCCAGTACAATGAACATTTCTGGATCTTACTGACGCACTAAAGGTTTGTAGTTAATCAAAAAATACCCATGATTTCTTGCAGAACGACACTATTAAATTAAAAAAAACACCTTACCTGGCTTGAAACTCATGATCCATCTCATTGAAGTGTCTCAGGTACAGCCGAGCATACAGTGACCTGAGAACAAGGGTAAAGCACCTCAAATTACAGCCAATCAGCACAGGCAATCTTCATCACATGCTCAACTCTAGCCAACCCCATGAACTCAAAGTTTTCAACCTCTACCTTAACTCTATCAAAACTCACTTCAATTAAAAAAACAACAAGATTGCATCTCAAAAGCGGGTTAGGCCGTATCTAAATTGGCGGCTACAGCTACGGCTATGACTGTTGATAAGGGTGTTGCTAAGGACATCCAGTATACTTCAATGCAAGATGATGCAGTGATCCATCAGCCGTAGTTGTAGCCGTAGCCGGCAATTCCGACACAGCCTTGGGTGCGTTTTCGCGACCGTAACCAATAACTGTTTCATTCATTGCCCAGTGATTACCCAATGGCCAAGTCAACCGAAAACAGTTATTGGTTCACGACCGCGACAAAACGCACCCCTTTATCTCAACAGAAATTCTACAGTTTTCTCACCATCTACGTGTTCCTAATGTTGAAGGATCACGTTTGATGAGGTCCATGTAGTTGAAGAATGTGTAGAGTAGCTGCCATAAGAGGATGAACGGACACAGTAGGATGTTGGCCAGAGCTATCCAGGCGATATGCTTGGAGAGTCTGCAAACAAAAGACAACGTAGTGAATTAGACACAAATTAGCTTGCTGATTTTTTTTAAACCATCCACACACTTACCGCTGGAGCTGCAACCGAACTAATAGTTACTAATTTGGGAGGCTAATCAGCCACAGCTGGGATGTTGACTTGCGAGGGACGCGGCTGCGGCTACAACGTGGTCGAGCCACAGGCATGCAAGGGCACCTTTGGCAGCCAGCCACATTGACCCATTTAAGACCATGGAGCACAGCCAGAGATCAAAAATGTTTGATTTTTCCAGAGGGAGGAAAACTGAAGGGCCCGGAGAAAAACCCTCATGGCACAGGAGAGAACCAACGCACAACGCTAATCACATATGTGTCAAAGCAGGGTCACAGTGGTGAGAGGTGAGTTCTCTACGCACAAGCAACCCAAGCCACCCAAAAAATAATTGCCACCTATCAGACTCCAAACTGGCAGCACTCAAACTCGAAATCAAGATTGCATCTCAAAAGAGGGTTGTCTCAACAGAAATTCTAAGGTTTGTTCACCATCTACATGAGTCGAAGCAGGGTCACAGTGGTGAGAGGTGAGTTCTCTACGCACAAGCAACCCAAGCCACCCAAAAAATAATTGCCACCTATCAGACTCCAAACTGGCAGCACTCAAACTCGAAATCAAGATTGCATCTCAAAAGAGGGTTGTCTCAACAGAAATTCTAAGGTTTGTTCACCATCTACATGAGTCGAAGCAGGGTCACAGTGGTGAGAGGTGAGTTCTCTACGCACAAGCAACCCAAGCCACCCAAAAAATAATTGCCACCTATCAGACTCCAAACTGGCTGCACTCAAACTCGAAATCAAGATTGCATCTCAAAAGAGGGTTGTCTCAACAGAAATTCTAAGGTTTGTTCACCATCTACATGAGTCGAAGCAGGGTCACAGTGGTGGGAGGTGAGGGCTTTACGCGCAAGCAACCCAAGCCACCCACAAAATAATTGCCACCTATCAGAGTCCAAACTGGCAGCACTCAAACTTGAGGGTGCCACCAAAGGTTAAGATGACTTACTGTCGAGCTAGTTCCTCTCTGTTTGAGGCACGTTTGTATTCCTCCTTGAGATGCCAGTAGTTCTGGAAAGGAGCCCAGGGACCCCCTGAAGAAAGAAACAAAGAGAAATGTCAAGGTGAGGGCTACACTTAACTGATTTGGGCTTTCGACCCAAATCAACAGACACCAGGGGCAGTTGCCACCTACTCCTGGGGCTGAAACAGGGTTACCCCTTCACAGTCCGTAAGGATGTAGGCATGGGTATCATCCACTAGGAGCCTGGCTGGTAAAGCAGCACTAGTTACCTTCCAAACTTTTGACAAGCAATTATGGTTAAGTGCCTTGCTCAAGGGCACAAGTGTCATGACCGGGATTCGAACCCACACTCTGCTGCTGACAACACCAGAGCTTGGGTCTGGTGAACTAGACCGCTCGGCCACAACATGCCACAAAGTCATGCAGTAGTAGGGTTAATTGTGCAAAATTGAAAAACAAACCAGGACATATACTTACAGAACAAAATCATTTCTAAGTTGTATTTCAGTCCATTTGTTAAAATAACTCTGCAATCAAATCGAGAAAAAGACAACGTACAATCAAAACCTAATTACAGTAATCATAAAAATAATATTGTGAAAACTAATACAATTTTTCCTCTCTCAAGATCACCCATCAACACAAATATTAAAAGTCCAAAAAACAATTTCTAAAGATGACAACTAAACAATATATCCAAAATAAGTACATATCAATGCCTCCTTTAATTTCACAAAATGCAATCATTTGGTTATAAAGTTCTGATCTTTGAAAAACATACTGTTCATTTTCCGTCCATCGAAATAAAAATCTTGAAAGATTTGTTTTTCTGATGACAATAAACTTACATGTCCCCAAGCAACGGCACTCTGTGATGCAATGGTAGTAGTGATTTATTGACCATGGCGATGGAGTAGTTCTTAAATCTCAAGATACGATGGTAGATGTCTGACAAGAAAAAAAAGAAAAACTCACAAATTATTTCGGTTCTTACATTTATTTATTTATCTTTTGCTGCAATCAAGGAAGTCCCCA
The DNA here is from genome assembly GCA_032158295.1 of Pycnopodia helianthoides. NCBI lineage: Eukaryota > Metazoa > Echinodermata > Asteroidea > Forcipulatida > Asteriidae > Pycnopodia > Pycnopodia helianthoides. The sequence continues at coordinate 1,583,732 of CM063263.1, forward strand.
CAGCACTCAGCACTTCTTCTTCTTTTTTTATTTGTTTAGCAATGAGAAATCTTGTTTAGCAGAAACATGTTACCAGCCAAAATGCCATGTAGTGTGCATTGTTTGTGACTGGTTCCCTGCTTGTTTGTGCTCAGCAGATTTAGCTCCATTTTCTGCCTTTAATGGCTTTAAGGAAATTAAAGCTTTATGGCGTAGTTTTCATTATCGCAAAATGTGCGCCCTTCCGTACGGCCAAGTCCTGGGCCCAATTTCATAGCGCTGCTTACGCAAAAACAAATATTGCTTAACAATTTTCTGCTTAGCAGAAATGAGCAGGATACTGTCAGTCACAAATTTGACATGTGACATGGTGACTACAGCTTTACGTCTCATCCGAAGGACGAAGCATTAACGGTTCAGTGTCTTGCTTAAGGACTTGCTTAGCGAATTTTTGTCAGCAGTATTGTCTGCTTAAGCAGCTCTCTGAGTTTGGTCCCAGATTGAAAGGGGGGAGGAGGGGAGAAAGATCAGCAGATCCTTCCGCAGGGCAACCGACAAGTTCTTACCAAGCTCTGTGAGTTCTGCCTTGTGTATACACATCCTCTGGTCCTTCTGGACTTCTTGTAACCTCTTCAAGACGTCGTGCCAAGTCAGGTTCAGTAAGTCGTCCTTCACAAATAAGAGTCAACAAGAAACGTTCAGTACTTAGTTTTATTGGAATCGAGCATCAGATACTGCAAACTGTCAATCACAAACGGGGCGGTGGGGTTGGCGCAGAGGTATCTTTCCTCACCTTCCACCTCCGGGACCCCGGTTCAAATCCCGCCGGGGGCACTATCATGTTGATTGGGTTTTCAGTCCCTACATGAATGTGTAGGTTTTCCCTGGAATAAGTCTCAGGGGTTTTCCTCCCGCATCTAAAATTGAAACTTCCTTCTTTGTCTTCTCTACATGGGGTTCTTGGCTAGTATAGTGATTAAGTTCACATTACCAAAGTATGACTTTAAACCTCCTACTGTCAGTGACTCCTGGGAACATTTTCCAGTGAGTTGACCAACCATTTGAAACCATTCGACTGCCAAGGTTGTGTACGGTGGCACAACTGTGCACAGAACTAACTGTGTACTGTGTACGTGCATTCCCTCATGGTATCATATTGCAGGCTGGCATAGTTTATCTATCATTCAAAACCACAGTGAATGGTATTGAATGGTCAGACAGCAAGAGGGTTAAGTTCAACCAGTTCTTACTAATAAACCTACTCAGTTCTTACCTCCTATACTAAGCTTAAAATCTTTAAGCAAAACTTCCTAAGAAACCTACTCAGTTCTTCCTTCCTAAACTCAGCTTCAAATCTTACTCAAGACTACACAATTACTGATTTTGTTGTCCTGGGCTACTCACAGAAGAGATCTTGAGGGCGAGCCTGTAGAAGGATCTTATCTCCCAGTAATGCAGAGCATTGTAGATGACTCTGACCACCCGATGGATCCAGAATATACCAGCTATGATTACACAGATCACCAGCGTTGTCGGAGGACTGTGATTTCATTCAAAACGAGAGAAAACCAAAATGAAAATCAATAAAACCCTCGCAGATTGCCACAAAGAACCACACCTTCTTGGCTAGCATTAGGTGCATGGGTTTCTTGCAGCTGGGTTTGTACAGCTGGTATTATATGGAAACCTCATGGCACTATGGACTTGGTCTTCACAGTCTCTTTGTAGCATTTTGTGGCAAGGGCCAGTTTGGCTAGAGAGTATACCGATAGTAATAGGACCAAACCTTCTTGTCTAGAATTGGGTGCATGGGTGTCTTACAGCTGGGCTTGCACAGTTGGTATTATGTGGAAATCCCATGGCTTGTGTACTGTAGACTTACATCTGTACTTTCCACAGTGTTCTGTGGTATACAAAATGTACTCCCGGGTGATGAGTAGCAATTAAAGTCAAGCGTCTTGCCCAAGGACTCAAGTGCCTTGACCAGGATTTGATTCCACACTCCATTGACTCGGCCATGCCAGATGTGCAAACTTACGACACCTTCAAAATAAGATCAGAAAATTTAGGCGAAAGAAGCAAACAAACTTAGTCCTTACTTTCTGGAGCACACGTTTAATGGCAAGAAAGCATCCGACAGAGAAACCTTGGTCACGCCCGTTGGTCTGGTGTCGCCAAACAACAAGCTGTAGTCCACACATCGAAGAAGGAACATCGAGAACAAAACTATGAATATAAATTGCCTGTAGGGGGAGAATCAAACAAGATTTTTAAAAAAAAAGCACACTGTAAAAAAATATACCATGTGCTAGATACAATACTGAGATTACAAAAACTATACAATGATACTTAGATTACAAAAACTATACAATGTGCTAGATGCAATACTGAGATTACAAAAACTATACAATGTGCTAGATACAATACTGAGATTATAAAAACTATACAATGTGCTAGATACAATACTGAGATTACAAAAACTATACAATGTGCTAGATACAATACTGAGATTATAAAAAATATACAATGTGCTATTATACAATAATTACATTATAATATATACAGCGTAAAAACCTTGCATCTGGATATTTTAAAAACAACAAATCTTGCACAATGTTCTTGGCAACAATGTTGCATTTGCAATTATGATTTGGCTGTTAAAATTTCTACATCCACCCGGATATTAATTACAACAAAATCCACTCACACTAATTCAAATATCTGGGCCGCCATCATACATAGGTATCCATGTTTCTGATGATAGTGATAGATGTGCAGAAATGTTAAGGAGAAGTTGGTAAAAAATTTACTACAAGTTAAAAGAAGTCCTTAATATAAAATTTTAAAAAACGATTTTAAAGGCGTCACACCTTTGAGGTAAGTGTGGATTATTTTTTTATTCAGTCACTTGTTTATTGCAATGATATTTAAAAGGATATTCTTGCAAAGAACTCATCCAGATTCTCAATGTGGTTCCAGCGAGCTGCAAGGGAAGAGAAGAACAAAAACATTGTCATCTTTCTCCTCTATTAACTCTAGACTGTACAGTGCAGGCAATCACCAATGACCATCCCGGTCTCTTGCAAGAAGGAATGTGTTATCCTGGCACAATTGTAAAGGATTCACCATGTGGCCCGATTTCACAAAGAGCTAAAATTAGTCTAACATGGGTTAGCCGATTCATAAAATGTTAATTGCCAAGCAAAATTTGACGTCATAATACCAGGCCTGGAATTACACAAAGGACACAGAAGCCATGGCCTCTATTACCCTGGACTTGGACTTGGTCTTTGGTGCCTCTTCAAAACTTCCCCATCTTTAAGATTTTCCAATGGAAGTACCCTATGCAAAATAAAAGACCTTGCCATCTCAAAGATGAAATTCCAGGCCTGAGGTACAATCTACTTCCATGACTTCTATCTCTTAACATTTTTAAACTACACATTTTGAAGTTTTCAGCAAGTTTGGACGTCATAGGCCTACGCCTGTTTTTTATTCTACAGAAAATTATTCATATCACCTTTTCCAGTATCATCGGTGACATGCAGCATCACATTCCGCTCATCATGGTCCACATCATCCGTGGACTCCAGTCGCTGGTACTCTGTCTGTATTCCTTCCATATTTCCCGCTCCGATTTCTCTCAACAAGTCTCCTTTTTCTGTATCAGTTTCTTTGAGCTATCATCATTACTCCTGCTGGAAAAAAATAAAGAAAGAAATAAAGCAATTTTAAAATGTTGAACAAAGCTGAGAAATCACCAGCAAGTTTCAAACAGTTTACACAAAGGCGAAATTATCAAAGAAAGATACAATAAAAGTCACCTGTGAAAGTTTCAGTTGAATAAAGTGTCTACTTTTGTTCGTTGAGGAAACAGCAAAAAATCTGTCAGCAGAGTATTTTTAATTCCTCATCAAGCACGTCGAATCCATCCACGTTTAGCGGGTGTGTACCAACCGCTGCACTGGCCCTATCGAGGGCAGCATTCAAAAATGAATGTCCTCCACGCAAATTTTTAAAAGGTTCCTCCAGGGGAGATTCAAATTTGTTGACAGTTTTATACAAAAACAATGGGGGCATTTGTTGAGACAAAATAATTTCACAGGATGCTCATCACCACTACTATCTTTTCTTTATTACACAAGTTCTTTTCGGGGTCATTACCAAAGTATGACCCTACCTTAATAGGAACATTACAGAATTGGTAAGAACAATACTTGTAAAATATACTTTTTGATCACAGATTTACATCAAACTTACACGGTCTAATGATGATGATGGTAAAAAACATCCCTTGAAATATTTCCGTCTGAAGTGCCATATTTGATGAGAAATGAATAAACTAATTTTCCGATTGGAGTTTATCGCTCAGTGAGCGTTTTATTCATCTGTTGAACCTATATGATTTCTTGCAAATGTGTAATCGGTTTTTCACTATTTTCTCGTGACCCAGATGGCTGATCGATCTCAAACTTCTACAGGCAGTACGGGTGCGTAGACTTTTTACGGGACATTCTTACCAGCCCTTCAATAGTCGGATTTCTTACTATGATCGGAAGTTATTGTCCTCTCATAGTGGTAAAATCTGACAATGCTGAGACAATAATTATTTGGCAAGCTCTTCGGCAAAAGCGATCCAGTTTCGCGCGGTGTGAATAGCGTCATTGTGTTCAGTGTGAAAAGGCCCCCTAGACCGATCTTGGCAGGTAGTTTTTTCTGGTTGGGATAATAATTTTTTTTTTTTACTTTCTTGTTTCCAATTGAAACACCCATAGAAAATACGAACATTTTATTTACGTTTTCAAAAGGTAAAATTAGTATTTTTATTTTTCAAATTTCAGGTACATTTTACTTATTTGATTTATAACAATTACCAGTAACTTAGGTATTTTTGGAGATCGCTCGCACAAGTTTTGCACACGGCACGTCAGCTGCATGACAACAGGATTGAATGCCTAAAACTAGTCATGTCTGACTATTGCAAGAAATCCCATCACAGCAAAAAATCCTGTAAAATGTCTATGCACCCGTACTGACAGGTTTGTCAGTTTATGTATATGGTGGGTTACATAAAGTGCTTACACTGCCAGCAACTGTTTTGTTAGCAAAAACCAGTTCTGTAATGTTCCTTTAAAGTAGATTATTACACGGTCGTCTAAAAAAAAACTTGAGGGAAGTAAAATTAGCAACAAAAACAACGAACAGACGAACGATACGGCAATTTTAAGTGTGTTGTTCTAACCGTACGGAACCCAGACGGCAGAAAACGGGAAATTAAACGCTCTTTCCGATATCTTAACGACAACAAAATATCATATTTTACATTAACGTAATACCCTTAAGCACGTAAACAGTATTTTGTTACTTACAAGTTCCTCTGGATGCCAGTAAATGACGAATTATTACGAAGTTAAATTGGCTCCAATTCTTTGTTATGATGTTTCTAAAATTTATAATCCTCAGTCTGGTGTCCTTGGTTGATACGACCTAGTGCGCACATTTATTACAGAGCCAACGAACCAGACTATCAGCTGTGACCTCATCATAAACTGTGGGATCCAAACACTACGACACAGCTAAAAATAGAACGTCTGCACCCATCCATTATCATTCTTTGTGTGAAACGTCTCGCAATCTCATTGAACATCTCCCCAACCGCACACTATGAACTAGGGTTCCAAAATGTCAAATTCTATTTCAGAAATGGCAACTTTTACGCAAAAATAAATGAAAATAAATAAATTAATATAATTATTGTTGTGCTCTTTTTGGACCAGCTGGAGATCGAGAGGAGAGCCTCTCTAGCCAGGAACTGTGTTTCTTTTAGGCAATCCTTCGGGCTCCAGCTGTTTCTCTTTCCTTCCTCTGTATTTTAAATGCTCATTGCTGTATCTTTGAATGTTTTTTACCTAATTAATGTGCATTAATTGTATATTTCTCTACCCGAGAATGAAATAAATAAAAAATATAAAACAGTTTTTATCCCATGCTCATAGTCCTAGGCCTAGTCCATCGGGTGGTCTTGTGGAATTCCCCCATTACAAAACAAATGGAGTTTAATTTGAGCATAGACACACTCTTCTTTCTACCACCGTGTACTAGCACATTTGAGCTAATAAAATACATGAACAAATGTTAACGAAAAGATCTGGTTGCATAAGAGATGAACCAAAATATAGGAAATTAGGTACGATGATGAAAGGTTGATTATAGATATATTGTTTTACTATGGGATGGACTGATTGCCATCCCAACCAGACCGCTATCTTCTTCCATCCCATCTAGTGAGTCATCAACCAGAGGTCACCATCTCAAGTTCCGTCATCAGCATTTTGTAAAGATCTATCACCAGTGATTCTTCCCGCCGAAATGAAGTAAGTGTCGTCTGCCTAGGAACTCTCTCCCTGGCAAACTTCAGAAGCCGGCTGATGAGCCATGGTCGCTCGCTGTTTGGTTGCAGCCGTAAATACTTGCACCTTAACCTCATCACCACCACTAATTAAAGTGTCTGCACTTGTTCATTTTTATCACTCGTGTGTTCCTCGTGCCAGCCCCTTTGCACCCGACAGTACAACCATCAGGCCGGGAGCACCGAGCTTCTGAGAGCTCCTGTAGGCTACTCTCACCGGATGATGACCGCGCGCTCCAGCCCCACCAGAACTTTGCATAACTTTAGTTGTAATTCAAAAGTATCATAAACACTTCCACTAATTAGTTATTGTGTTGTTATTTATCTATTTGAGGACCCTATTGTATTGTTTGTTCAATTTGAAAATTGAAACAGTGCATGCTTACAGAGCAGGTGGTCCCGAGTGCTATTTCATTGGCGTGCCTTGATGAAAATTACTGATTAATTAAAGGGAGTTTAAAGTACACTGCAGGGTTAAACCATTTGAAAGGCTAGTCAAGTTTTTAGCTTGAAAGGTTTTCACTGAAATTAATATATTTTACGCTGACAAACATTATTGGTGACCCACGTCCGTTTGGAAAAAAATCATCTTCTGTTGTCAGAGGATTTTTTGTAACTTGCGCCCTCTTGGTAACAGTAATTCCATTGCAATTTCGTTGGTTCACATCAAACTCCCATATAAATATTATACTATAACAATGGGTACCAGTACAGTATCATTGGAGGAATTTAATGGGTTGGTCAAAAAAAAGGGGTCGTGTAGTTCTCGCATGTGGAATTGCCAAAAATAATTCTAGTTATTCCAGCATGTCCTGACATGCCCGTCGTATAGACTGGTAGTTAGTGGGTAAGGCTGTCGAAGAGTGCATCCCTTCGGTTCGGTGGTGAGTATAAATTATCAAACTGATTCTTTATTTTGGTTGTCAAGACTGAGAAAAGATCACAACGAGAATGCCGAGAAAATTAACTGGCAGCGACAGTAGCGTGTGGTGAGAGTAAAAAATGGTGGGGCTGCATGGCGCTCAGGACGGTGTGATGTTGGTTGTGAAGACACCGTCCTTTAGATTGCGAGATGAAGCAACAACACACGCCCCTCACATCCACTTGAGATGTCCGAATGTGACGTTGTAGTGGCATGATCTTCACTCCTTGGACCCGTCTTAAAAAGAGGTCTTACACACGAATAATGCATTCTTCTTCCAGCAACAATGCATGGAAGTTGCCAATGTTGCACACAAGCAGAGTAGATCGAGAGGGCGATCGTGTGTAATGTTTGTTGATTGTTGTATTGAATGGTCACTTCACATACACCACATGTTCGCTGAATTCCATTCTTTGTTAACCCATGGAGCTACAGTACAATGTATGTAATGTATTACATTAGCATAAAGAGAGTGATACAGACTCCAGAGAGCTCTTGGCATGCCTGATTAGGTCATGATTAGGTCTACTCTAAAGAACTCATTCACTTTGACTCGAAATAAGTACAACTCTATGTAAGTTACCTCCATGGTGGTTTAGAGAGTCTAGTCAGTGAGTGGCACAATAGGTTTTCTTAAATTTCTAAAGAATGACTAACTTGTTTGGGTAGAAGAAATGCATGATATAGCAGTCATACTGAATAAACTTGAGTAAGCTAATTTAACAAATTTAACATCTGCACGAGGTATGTCAGTCAATTTGTACACAACCCTGACAACATTACCTGTTGTGAGTACATTTTGTTAAGGTCTGGTATTTGGTATTTAGGAATTTTTTACTTTTGTAAAGGAATGTCAATACTGCAGGATCTATTTTTTGCAATAACAAACATCTTTCAATGAAATGTCAAACATTTACTTTATTTCAATTGAATTGTGTATTAATGTTTTATCTCCATTGTAAGACCACATTTTCAAGTATTAAATTATGTCTTTGACCAGAACAAAAAGAAAAACAATAGAACAAAAATATTGTAAACAAAAATCGTAAAAACGGGGGCATATTATTTGTTTGCAGCCCTGGCTCAAATTTTACTCTGAACCACAGGCCCGAGGCCAATAGTTTGAGTGTTGGGCCAGTAAACTCATAACTGGACAAGCCTGGTGGTCTTGTGTTTTTCTGTTGAATAATAATACCTCACTGTGTAATATCCAATACCAGGCCTGGAATCACACAGAGGCCATGGCCTCAGTTGCCCTGGTCTTGCCCTTGATGCCCCTTCAAAAGTTTCACAATGGAAGTGCCCTTTGCAGAATGAAAATGGCCTTGCCCTCTCAAAGATGAAATTCCAGGCCTGTAATATAACAAATTATGTTCAAATTTTGGCTTCAATTCTAATGAGTAATGAAGTATAATACTTCTCCATAAAATCACTTTGGAGATCAATCTTCTCTAACTTGCTTAGCGCTTGTTCAAATGAAAACAGTTTAGCATGTTAAATTGTGTCCGGAAGGTTTTTGTTTTGTTTTGATTCTGGTCTTGTAAACACAGTTCTGGTCCAATAAACATTTTAACCTACAGGTACAATGTACAAGCCCAGTGGTCAAATTCAAGCCCTGCTCTGAGAACAGGTGCAATTGTATCAAATTAGAAGAAAAACAAATTCATGAAAAGAAAGCTCGTTGAGATGCCGCCTTTAAATAAAGACAGTTTCCTTGAGACCACTTCCTGTTTAGAATATGGAATCATGGGATCATGGGATCAAGCCAACTCAAGAGTTATCATGTTTTTATTCAAGGTTCTGACATGTCATGGTACAAGTCTGGTAGACAAGTTGGAAGTGTAGTCCAACCTTGGAATGGAATACATGTATGTGAAAGCCATTCAGAATTGTCAATTTAAATATTTGTGTCGGATGTAATTGTAATGTCATTGTCTTTGGTATGCACTAATGGTAAAAATTCAAATACTGAATAAAACATTTTTTTTTTGAGGGCACAAGGATCAATATTGTTCATTGTAAAAACAAATAGTTTGTATCTATCAACTCAAGAGTCAATGATTATAAACCTTGGACTTTCTTTTTAGGCCAATCAGAAATTGTAAATTTAAATTCTTTTATAAGTACACAGACTCAACTAAATATCACTGTCTTGTTGCACTATTATTGATGAAAATTTGAATTTCAATAATAAGTTAAAAAAAACACCCATAAAATTTGCAATTGCAAGTGCATTTGAAGCAGGCTAACTGTTGGGTCAAACATCTTGACAAATACTAATTGCTTATTGTGAATGTGATTACCGCAATCAAAATAAGCCCCAAAATGTGCTGTACTCACTCCTGACAAACATTCAAACAATTTGTTGTTGTTTTCTCTTGAGCGTGACCAAAGTTTTCACAAGTTGTTTGTACTTTGTATGGTGTGATCATTGAACCTCGAGTCAGGTCTTTGCTCAATGATCGAACCCTTCGTCCATGATATTGAACACACAGAGTATGGGAGTGGATTTACTATTTAAAAAAACATTGCTGTTCTTGCCCTTTAAAGGCCCTGTACACTATTGGTAAGATCGAAAAACACAATGTTCACAGATTCACACATAACTTACATGATTTAAAGTAAGTAATGGTAGAAAGGGTTCCTTAAAGTATTTCTGCCTAAAATGCTATCGTTTCTGAGAAACGAGTAAAACAATAGTAATTATTGTGCGCGATAATTTGAAAAAACAGAAAACACATAAGATCTCTTTTCACTATTTTCTCGTGACCTCGATGACCAATTGAGCTCAAACTTTCACAGGTTTGTTTGTTCATGCATATGTTTAATCACACAAAATGTGGACACTGATTTTGAGCTGTTACCAAAAGTGTACACTACCTTTAAAGAGGAAATTAAAGGTAATTTTCCTGATGCTTAGAATGACTCGCTAATATCATCCAAACATTGGGCATGCTGGGGGGTTACTGGGAAAAAAATGGAGGCACTCAGACTATCGAAAGCCCCATTCACACTAAACCAATTTCCCCGAAAAAAAAAGTCTCAGGAAAATTTGGGTGACCTTTTCACACTTGAATTGTTGACCCTGGGAAAACTCCTGGGAAGGAGCCATTTCCCATGAAAGACTTTTACCCCTACTTTTCATTCTGCCCAGGTAAATTGCATCAAGTGTGAAAGGAACCTGGGTTTTTATTAACTCCACAGGAGAGAGAGGGAGAATTGGCTCTTTATTGTGAGAAGGGCTTTTAAAAATGCGAGCCCTGAAGAGGTGTTTGTGCAGAAATGTTCTTTCTTGGAAACGGTCAAGGTTGCCGCAAATCATTCATCGTTATCCAAAGCAGTCATGCGGAATGCTGTCAAGCGGACTGTTAATAAGGCGTCTGATTAGTTTTTTTTAATCACATTTGCACGGTTGAGTGAGCAACAGATTAGGACTTCAGCCTATTTGGACAAATTCATTTCATTGCCTGTTAATTGGCATTAAAGTTCAAGCTCATAAAATATAACGATCTAATTTAACAACAGGTGTTCACATTTTTTTTAATAGCTTATTAATACAAACTTGTGTACTATTTGACCTTTGAAATGCTCTTATTTTTGATCAACTGTTTTCTAATTAACCAAATTAAAAATGTTGCTCCTAGTTTTTACTGATTTTGTGAAAGTGTTGATGACATTTTCACCTTTTCATAAAGTCACATCGCCATAAATTTGTGTGCGACAATATTATGTGTTTGAAACCAGAGGAATAAGATTATTATAAATTGTTAGGCCTAAAATTAAATTTGCAGATAAGATTATTAAACAATTATAAAAATTTGCAGACCTAGAACCGAATCACATCTGAATCTACAAAGATACAATAAATATTAAAATCCAAAACAAAAAGCGGAATACGCATGCAAACAATGTCCAAATTCAATTTTTTTTTTTTTTTTTTTTTGGTGAAAACATTTGTTCTTTTAAAGGAACATTACAGAATTGGTAAGAAAAAAACTTGTAAAATATACTTTTTTATCACAATTTACATAAAACTTTTTCACTATTTTCTCGTGACCCAGATGGCCGATCGATCTCAAACTTCTACAGGTTTGTCAGTTTATGGTGGATTACATAAAGTGTTTACACTGCCAGCAACTGTTTTGTTAGCAAAAACCAATTCTGTAATGTTCCTTTAATCATAGTTATTACTTTATTAGGATGAACTACACTGTCAGGCCGAGTATTACACAGAAGCCACAGCCGTGGTGCCCCTTCAAATGTTTCCCATAGACTTGAAGATTTTCCAATGGAAGTGCACTTTGCAAAATGAAACTGGCCTTGCCCTCTCAAAGATGAAATTCTTGGCCTGTACTGTACAGCCCCTCTCATTGTTTCCGAGCTGTTCCGTGTACCCAGCTATTGCCAGCTCAATGAACGGATGAACGGATTTTTGAAAGGAAAGCCCGTCCATTTTCTGCAGAAGTGCTCCCTCTTCATTTCACAGAAAAAGTATTGCAAAACTACTCTTTGAATATCACCGATGCAAGAAATTGCTTTCAATTACTGTTCATACATCCTCCTCCAATAATTGCAGAAAGAATTGTGAAACACACTTAATCCAAGTAGCATTTACCCCTAAATGCGCTGAGCTGAGTGAACACACGGCACAAAGCGTAGTACTCCCCCGTTTTCTGAAGGGCTTTTGAATTTTTATTTCTAAACTGTCCGTGTTACTTAAAAATGGAGCTCTCTTGTAGTATACTTGTATTTAAAACACGCAGTTGAGGATATTTAATCAAAAGTTTACAACGGTGACAGTAGGAATGATTGACAGGAACATTTTTTAAAAGTGAGGAATTTATAGATCTCTGAACAATTTTGTCTACTTTCAATTGATGCTACTCATACAGACGCAGGCCAGGAATTTCACCTTTGAGAGGGTAATGCCATTTTCATTTTGCAACTTTAGGGTTTAAGGCACTTCCATTGGAAACTCTTATAGCCTATTGTAGGAAACTTTTGAAGGGGCCCCAAGGACAAGGCCAGGGGCAATGGAGGCCATGGCCTCTGTTGCCTCCATATAATTCCAGGCCTGCAGATGTCATCAGTGCAAGAAACCCTGCCATTGACATTAAGAGGTCGCAGAGTTTCTCCATCTTTGTGATATATTCATAGTGTATCTCTTTTAAGAATCTAGAGAGTAGATCCGGGGAGACTTTCACAGTATCTCCTTCTCGTGATATTACTGTTTTCGTTCAACCAATCTGTTGATCGTGATTTTTGCATAATGATATTTATTTATTTCATTAATTTTTTTTGTAAAATATTTGGTTGCATAATTGGACACTTTGTTTGTGCATTCACCTGAAATTCACCAGATCTCTTCTTGCTTTTTAAATGAGACAGATTTGTCACTGATTAGAGGGGGGGGGGGGAACTAATGTGTACGATTCCAAGAAATGCGTAGAGTTACTGTGTTCAAAGTATACTCTTTGTGAAGGCAACACTAGAGAATGACAAGAGAAGTGTTTACACTGTCGACGTGTACAAATTCGGCTGAGCAAATTGACTCCATCTAATGTTTACTTCCTTTCAGAAAGACCGTTTCCTGTAATCAAACTGCCACATTAGTTCCTTTCAATGGAGCCTCTCCTGCCATCCGGCTCCTGTTTCCATTGTAAAAGGGGAGAAGAAGAATATAAAATAACATACAGAAAGGAATAGCAGGGAAGTAGTGTCATTGTGGAGAGCAGTGAACTCGGGATGCGTCACCGTGCTTGCGCACACCGTCAAAAAGAAAAACATATCAATCAATCAAAGAGTGACGGGCAACATTGCCCGAGTAAGGGTCCGATGAAGTGGATATCAAAGGCAAATTTGCATTTGTGATCAGGGTTTTTTTTTTTTTTTTTTTTTTTTTTAACACAACTATGGATTTGATTTAGAATGAAAATCTCAAAGTGGTCCGCCAGACACGACAATATGATTTATGAGTATTTCTAAAACTCAAATTGATGAACAGACACAAAAAAGTAAAACCACTCGGTTTCAAACTCAGGCTTGATATTTCATGGAGACAACGAAGTTGTTGGCCTCCTCGCCCCTTGTCTTTGCCTTGGTGCCCGTTGAAATGTTCCAGAACAGGTGCTCTTTACTTCATGTACGTACTTAGAAAAAACTGCCCTGCCCTTTACAAAAATGACGTATCAGGCCTGCAAACTTCAATGTTTTGTTACAATTTATCAACATATATCCTGTATGAATTGAGGGACGCTTGCTCCAATAAAAAAAAACTCCCTTCAAGTGTAATTTAACTTCAACAAAATTGTGAATTTTGACTGCGGATTTAGACAAGGATCTATCTACATATGTACAAACATGTGCTAATTTATTTTAAATTGATTTGCATACTTGGAGGCTCTCCCATTTACTTTCTTCTGTGCATGCCGGACCACTTCAGATAAGATCCACTTTCCGTTTGTCAACAACCGTGACTTCCTGTTTTGTCGCCCATCGAGGAAGAGAAGTCCTCCTGCTTTTTCAGTCCCAGTTCTGAAGAACATGCCGGTCCCCAAGTTGTACCACTCTAAGAATCTCTCGAGTAGTGGGTACAAAAAAACAGTGTCACATGAAGGCACTCACTGTCAGTGTTCTAGTAGAGTCAGAGAGTCCAGGGAATATTAGTGTGCGTGTGTGTGTGTGTGTGTGTGTGTGTGTGTGTGTGTGTGTCAGCGATGTCACCATGGAGCTTATTCGCCAAGTTTTGATATAGAAAAATTAATTTCCTGATGCAGGGGAGCTTGGCTAGTAGATTTGTGAGTGTGATAACAACTCTGTTCAACAGCCTTTAATATAATTTACATTTTTTCCCCCTTTTCTTTAATGCAGTGGATTCGGAGGAACATGTACATGTACAGTCACTGTCAATCGTGATTTTACAGCAACTGTAGAAGGAGTTCTACACGTTACTTTGTGGACACCAGTCGTCTTGAAGACACAGAAAGGCTTTTCTCTTATTCCGAAAGTCGTCCTATTGACTTGAAGGAATTGACAGGGGGATTTACAGGGGGCTAGCAAGCTGCTTACATTGGGAAATTTCATTTGGAATTGAGCTGCGTAAGGTTGAGCCTCGCTTTCTTCTGATTTTTTTTTTCATTTACCTAATGGATTGAAGGGGTACCAGCCGTAGTGCAACCGTCGCGGCGTTTGGTGGATTACTGTCAAGATGCAATTAATTAACCCACGTCCACAGGAGGGTCTTGTACGACTGCGACAACCTTGCACGCTTGCATAATCATCCAGATTCTCTCTCTCTCTTACTAAATCCACGCTCCCACCACTATCCAAGCTTCCACGGAGCAGGGACGGTAAAAAAAACCTTTAAAAAAAACGGACTACTTGTAGAGAGCTGTCGACAGCGTCAAGTCTGATGCAAACACAGAAGGAGAGTGTGACCGGCAAACAGACATTTCGACACTCTGCCAGATCGGTTTTCAACTCAAGATCGGTTTTCTTCTCCCTGCTAAAGGTGATTACACCTCTGTGAAAGAAGAAGTTTAAGAAAAAACTAATAAATCACAACATTTTGTTGAACGCTGACTGTACTTTTTCGCGAGGGCAATTTGATTTTTTTCTTTTTTAATTCAACCAATCATTCTAATCTCTGGTTCGGAACTCGAGGAATATTTTTTCTTTTTCATCATTGTCAGCTGTTTGCTTAGACTCTGAGGCGTCTGTGGAGATTATGTCCGTTTCATCATTTAGTGTATCAAAGCGGCCTCACAAATCACAACCGTCCAAACTGGTAAATATCCGTCTCCGAACAGGACACCACTTAATTCCACGCAGGAGGGGAAATCAGACAGAATAATTCATCATATGTTAATTAGTTCCAGTGCACACCGAGCGAGACACCAGCGTTTTGTCTCCCCCCTGCTGAGTTGTGTCTTCTTTCGAGTTGCCGACTGTGACACGGGAGGACCTCCACGATGTCGAACCCCCTTCAAGACATTTCCAGGGACAATCTGACGACGTACAAGTTGATCGTCGTGGGGGACGGCGGCGTTGGGAAGAGCGCGATCACGATTCAGTTCTTCCAGAAGATGTTTGTAGTCGACTACGACCCCACCATAGAGGACTCGTACATACAGCACACGGAAATCGACGGGGAATGGTGCATCCTGGATGGTGAGTACATTTGGTGCCAGTGGAGGTTATCGCCCCGCCGGCTGTTGATGCCACAATTTTTTGTGGGTAATGTCTTTTAAAAAAAATAGGTTTTACTTCCTACCACCCACGTGCCCGCCTAAGGGTGATTGTCCTTTAACCCTCGCTCTAACGTATGTTCTTTCACCACTATACATTGTAAGTAGTTCTAAACCCAATCTCAGGAAGTTTCCACTAAGCAAGCAAAAAAAGTAGCTAAGCACATAACAATTTTGCTTACCAAAATAGGCTTACCAGCCAAAGGTACCATTTATCACACATGCCGTCCTTGACTGGTGTCCTGCTTAGTTTTCGCCTTAATCAGAAAATTGTTTCGAGCAAATTTGTCTGCGCAAGCAGCTCTATGAAACTGATTCCTGGTTTTCTGCGCAGACAGTTTATTGCTTAGCAGTACAGGGAATGACACCAGTTGAAGTAATACAACTTTGTAAGCATAATGACTGGTTTCCTGCTGCTTGTCATTAAGATAACAAAATCGGTAAGCACGATTATCTGATTTAAGGTGCTTGAGGATCCATATTTAACAAAGGAAAGAAAACATTGCAAGTTTTTCGTTTTTGTTTGTTTGCCTTTACAAGTTTGTAAAACTACCAGGTACTTCTGATTTGATTCCATGCAACAACTTTGCAGTATTACAGGGTGTACATTTTGACTTTGAACATGGGTGTCTTTTCAATTTGTTTAGGACCTTGAGGGTAAAAAGAAAACCTAGGTGCATTAACAGAAATTGCCTGGTGCACTGGTTACTTTTCTTAGTTCACAATAATAACATGTATTATGATTACAACGCCCCAAATCCTAGCATTGCATTGTCTGAATTTGATCTTTCGACACGCGAGAATTACCGCTATTTTCATAAGGTATGCACAGTTTTGTCAAGTACGTGTGTCTGTGCTGTACAAGCAGCCTGTCCTACTTCACAATATTGTTCTGAGTAGGACTGAAACCAAAACTTTGGCAAATTATTTGAACAATTTCCTCTCTCCACTCCAAAATCACCCGGGTGGAAAGCATTTTTGTCGACTCAATACAATTATTTGCAAACAGTGTACACTTTGAACAAGGCCAGTTAGACTGTTATATGTACATATTTCAGTTGTAAGAGAAATATTTCATGAATTTTGTGTTTAGCCTTGAAATAGTTGTTTTGAAAGTGTGCCAAATTCCTTGGATGGTTATGCACAATCTCTGCTGTTTTTACCATGCATTGTGTGTGCTGCAGTACTTGGCAGTGAATGATTTCCGTTCTACAGCAAAGTGCTACACACAATTTTATTAGTTTTTACTCAATGTTAGCATTCATTATGTACACAAATGTTCAGTCCAAATGTTCAAATGCTATGCAAAATGGCTTGATGAAGCTGTTCCCTGCTTTGTGTAAACCCTGTACAGTTCTTTCACCCAACAACCCTAGCTGACACTGTTAAGAGACATTGCAGTTAATGTACAATGATCCACATTGTAGTTGATCCTATTTTTGATGCATCGAGTGCGCTTTCAAAGGCTAACTTAACTTCCTTGAATCACAATTACTGTTTTATCTTACTTTGACTGCCTTATCATAGATGTTTTCTTATATTAAATGGCCAAACAAACAACAATAACAACAATAAAAAAAACAGTTCATTTCACTTGTTTTTTTGTATATCACGTAAATTTAGTTCACACACGCCCTCAAGAATATTACGATTTACGCAGTAATAACAATAACTAAAAATGTGCAATACATTTATACATTTAAGACAATACATAATGCATGTTCATCGCTTATTAACTGTCTGTACGTAACCTGTACTATGTACATGTATGTTGTACTCTGTACGGACGTGTAGTACACTATGTACGAGTACACAGACTGGACAAACACTGACAAAGGTTGTTCCTTTTTGTGCAAAGAAAGCACCTTTTTTTTGTCAATTTCTCTTTTCACTTATTGAAATCACGCTTTTTCTCTTTTCTAGAAAAAGAGCCAGATTCGTATCCTAACAATTGTCGACTCGCTTTTTGAAGATGCCCTTTTGTGAACGACCTCAATATTCTTGGCCCAGGCTGTCTCTCTTTTTCTCTCGCGAATTCTTTCCATAATAAAATAAATCAATGACAGGTTAATCCATACATGTTTGTTTCAGTACAAAGCGTTGCGTATTTTGCCTTTACTCAAGTCACAAGTATCCGTCGTCGTTGTCGTACTGTAATGAAGGAAACGGATCAATCATGTAACCTTGAGGTGTTTTTCTTCTTTTTTCTTCCTCCCTTTTTTTGTTTTCATCAATTGCGCAGCATTCTTTGAACACATGTAAGGGCGGAAATTGATCTTTGTCAGATTATGGTCAGATCTTATACAGTAGGCTAGAAGATTCCTAAGCACTTGGCTTCCATGGAATTCCACAACAAAATATTCACTCTGACTTTCACTGACTACATTATTCCATAGAGCAAGGCTTGCTCTATGATTATTCTCTGTGCATGAACTAATTTTTGTTGTATAATTAGAAGAAACAAAACGTAGTTTTTATATCACACATTGTACAGTGTAGTATGGGCACTCAATATGTGTGTTCACCTCTTAATGTTGTCTACACATTTGTATTCACCAGACCAATGTTCTAATTCCGAGAAAATTATAGTGTTATAATTACACCATGGTTTACGTAGGTGCAAGGCATCAGCTGTGTCCACACGTGTCATTAATTGTGTTAATACCCCCTCCCCCTCCCTTCAACTGCATCAAATCAACCTCAGCCCATTTTGTCATGCATGGTTGCCAGCCCCCCAGGGTCATTGGGCCGTGAAACTTCCGGTGGGCGGCTGGCCGGTGCTCGGCAGGCCGGGGCCGGCTGAGGTGGTTGTTTTTAAAGTATGGTCCATGGAAATGTTCTGTGGAAAAAACTTGCCCCCTCCCCCCTCCCCCGGGGGGTAATCATCAACGCACTGGTGCCAGCAGGGTTCAGGAGACTCATTTGAAAGTCTAAAATTCTGTCAGATTATTTTTTTAATTGAATGTTGTATGCATGGTCCGTTTCCCGGATCTATATAAGAGGCCCTGCTGGTGATGAGATGGGATCCCTTTCGGGGGGTGGGGGGGAGGGGAATAAGAATAAGAATAAGATTGTAAGAGTAGGAGTGTGTTTGAGAGGTTGATTACCATAATGTACTCAGGGGTGTAATCACAATTTGAGGGGGGTTCTCCCCGGATTTTTTCCAAACTGTGTCGGACCAGGGCCCAATTTCATAGAGCTGCTTAAGCAAAAATATTGCTTAACAATGTTTTGCTAAGCAGAAATGAGCAGGATACCAGTCACAAATTGTACATGTGACATGGTAGTTTGGCTGGTGACCGTATTTTGGTAAGCATAATTTTGTTGTGCTTAGCTAGTTTTTGTGCTTAAGCAGCGCTATGAAATTGGGACCTGAGTTTGGCAAGTTTGGCCACACAGCACGCTGAGCGTGCTGAAACCAAGTCCTCAGAATGTATAATTTGACTTGATGTGTACATGGTTTGATAAAGTTCCACTGTGCAATCTGTCATTTGAAGTGGTCAGGGGTCGATTTCACAAAACTCTTCCTAACTTAGGACTAGTCCTAGGCAATGCTAAGAGATAGGACTAGTCCTAAGTTAGGACCAGTACTTAGGACTAGTCCTATCTCTTAGCATTGCCTAGGACTAGTCCTAAGTTAGGAAGAGTTTTGTGAAATCGACCCCAGGTAGGCTAGCTTGTGCATGGGGAGACCCCCCCCCCTCATACCATACCCAGTGTATGACTAATAATGTCAACATTCTGTCCACAGTGCACTGTTGTTTGACTGCATACAATTTGAGAGAAATGTCATCAAGCTTCCCTTAAGTTGTACTAAGCTCTGCAGTACACACCGGTATTCTCTGTACTGTGCTAAGTACTGAATTTGTAATTATCCCATGGTCGAAATGCTTCTTTTCTCTGATACTGACCTGAAAGGGGACCCTTAATCCCCCCCTACAGAAAACTATTGGGAAGGGTTTACACTTTGGTACCTTGTCAGGTATTGTAATCATCCAAAATCTATGGAGTGATAAACCACAAGGGAAACTGACCGGAGAAAATTTAAACTCTCCACTCAATCTTTCTTTGTTCAACTCCAAATTAAAATGTGATGAACTGGAGAAACTTTTTGACATCAGAGACTCCAATTTGTCGACTTTGTTTCGGGTTTCGTGGTGACGGATCGCAGTTATGATCCCGTACTCTTTCAGGTATGCCGTGCACACTACTTCATGTACTTGCTACTTATGATATTTCTTATGTACTGTCAAGTGCTGGTGTTATTTTACGGGACTGCATCTGTGGTGTGTTTGCAGCAGGCAGCCAATTTCAAGCTTGAACGGCGATGGCAATTTGACCTTTACATGCGTGGTGTTATTATTAGGGAAAGGCACCCTTACCTCACCGTATCGTACGGTAAATCTTCTAAGAAAAGCAGAAAGTTTCCTTGACAAAAATCTCAAAATTAAGGAAGCGTTTCTGGTCATATTATGTACATGTATAGAGAGAAACGGTCATTTAAAACTCACCCCCCCCCCACCTTAAAATTTTTAAAAGTCTTAGTACACTTTGCCTTTCTCCATGGGTGTACAATTGGAGAGTACAGAAATTTAAAAAATACAGTTTTTCTCAACATCAACATCCAAAACATATTATGACAACATTCTGAGAGAAAAAATGCTTTAAAAACACTGGACACATTTGGTAATTGTCAAAGACCAGTCTTCTCACTTGGTGTTTCTCAACATACATGTACATATGTATGCACAAAATAACAAACCTGTGAAAATTTGAACTCAATTGGTCGTTGAAGTTGCGAGATAATAATGGAAGAAAAAACACCCTTGTCCATGTTGTCACACGAAGTTGTGTGCTTTCAGATGCTTGATTTCGATAAATTCAAATTTTTTACTGAGAAATTACTTCTTTCTCAAAAACTACGTTACTTCAGAGGGAGCCGTTTCTCACAATGTTTTATACTATCAACAGCTCTCCATTGCTCGTTGCCAAGTAAGTTTTTATGCTAACAATTATTGTGAGTAATTACCAAGAGTGTCCAGTGCCTTTAAAATGTCTTGGTGTGGTAGTGTTGCAGTTAGTGGAAAGCACTTTGCAGATTTTGCACCAGCAGCGCCTTGTAACGCATGCAACCTTCAGCTTGCAGCCCATAAAATTATTATCAGTGTTAATGTACATTTGCAAACGGTGTAAACTTACAAAGTACATGTGTCTAGAGCTCGCTTTCCAAATGTCACAAAATGTCATACTTAATGCCAAGTATGAAAGACAATGTGTATTGGTGATCAAGCACTGTGTGCATTTAGAATATAAAGTCAGCAAGTCGCATTCCCTGAAGGGGTCATCCCTGTACTGCCGCTTCCCAGGTTGTATTCACAAACTCGGGTGTGATACCTGGTCATTCATGTACGACAGATACGACAGATTCATGTACGGTAGAATGGCTTCTGACTGGCTCCCCAAACTAAATACATGTACCGGTACGTGTACATGTAAGGAGGCCGCCAACATTAGGAAGATACTCATTTGTTAATCCAGAGGTCACATGTTCAAATCCCTTTCTTGTAAATTTTCTTTATCATCCCCCCCAAATATATTGAATGTTAAAGATACATGGTTGTTTTAATTCCATCCAACATACTCTTTGGCATTAAAAGGCTCCTATTAAACGTTGACTACAGAACTCTAGTCAAAACCCTGACAACAAACTAACCAGCTCTTCTCTTATTAATCTTATTTTATAAAATTTAAATTTGATACATTTTTTAAATGTGATACGTACGTGTATCTCCGCGCCTGATGATTTGACAAAGACCGTAAATCCTCGTCTCTGAGCTTTTATAATATTAACAACAATAAAATGCCCCACACAGCACTTTCTACACAGACGTTTCACCTCCCGATAAAACTCACTTGGGGTCTTGGGGGGATGCTTTGCCAGGGCAGGAAGGGGGGAAATCAAGCAACAGACCATAGTCTGTTTCCTCACCTCCCCCTATGGGGTATCCTACTGAGCGTCATTCCCTAGGGAAGGTGCACAGTCTTTTTGTCCCTTTTAGCCAAACCTTGAATCCGATAGGTTCTAGAGACTCTGGAGATTTGTAACAAAGCAACTTCATCTTAAGAATCTTTCTATCGCCATTTTTTTTTCAGTTCTGGACACCGCCGGGCAGGAGGAATTCAGTGCCATGAGAGAGCAGTACATGAGAAAAGGAGACGGCTTTCTGATTGTCTACTCGGTCATCGACAGAGCCAGTTATGAAAACACCAGGTCTTTTTACACTCAGATACTCAGAGTTAAAGACAGGTTCGTTGCAAGACCCCCCCCTCCCTCCTCCTCATGTACCTGTACAAACCCTTCATTTCATTTTTATTTTGTTCGCCAGCAAACATACAAAATTGCACATTCAAAGGATAGATCTACTTAATAAACAAACAGAAACATTTATGAGGAAAATACCAAAAAATGTAAAAATATTAAGCAGAGTACTGAGCAACCTGGCTGGGTTGGCAGATACATACAGGGTATGTACATGTAGGAACAACCTCCAGTGGGAGGTGGTGCACTAAAACAAACCAGTAGAAACAAAACAAAGAACTCTGGCTTGAAAAGCCAGTAGTGACAAAAAGTCACTTTCAAAGTGGCGACCATTTGGTTCTCCAAACCACTTGGACACTAAAATACCAAACAAACCCCCCCCCCCCCACCCGGAGGGATTTGCATGACCCACCATCAAGCCGAGCCGAGCAACTCGGAACAAAAATACAATAAATATTACAAAAATTCAAAATTCAAGTACAAAACAAAATACAAGTTAAATCTGGACCTGCAAGCTGCATTCCTCAAAATGCCTTTTTAAAAATGTTAAGATTTTCTTTATTTCTGCGTAGCGATTGTGATATTTGATTACAGCAGGCCGAGGGCTTCCCGCGGTATCCCACATTTGTAGGCCGAGACAAATTCCCCCGATCTGGACATACCCCCCCCCCTCTGTCATTACGTGCGAGTTCATTTAATAGCTCAAGCCGTAACATCACACCTGTTAATAATGTTGTTCACCCAGCGAGGGTCAACATTGTGCAGCGAGAGGGGCACTCAGTTTGCAACGTGCGCCAGTAACTTGAGCCACCTCCTGATGGAAACATCCCCAAAAAAGATTTTGAACGCAGAGTATAAAAAAATTGTGACGTTGAAAAAAAAACGCAAGCTTCGGGGTTTGATTGGCAGATGTTAAGAGCGTCTCAACTTTGTTTTCGCGGGATATTATTGACATTTTTTTCATTTTGGAGACATTTCCCTTCTATTCTGCATATTGTTTGATCAAATTATTAAAAATTCAGACGTCCGTATAGCATTTTGGTAGGACATTCAACTTGCTCCAGACGTCATCAAGTAATTTATTTCGTTTTTGAGCTGGGTTCAGCCATAAATTGTTATCAAGCGTGAAACATTGCTTATGAATAAAATATAAAAAAAATTGTCTTCCCCTTGCGAGTGGTTGTTCGACTCGGAGAGCTTTATCCCTTGCAACTGATAAGGTTTCAAAATCAGCTGTAAAGTATCTGCTGTTTTTCCGTTTGATTTTAAGGATGGAGGGGGGGGGGGTGGGAGGGAATGACTAATAGCTTTAGTCTGGACTTTACATCCAATGCTTTT
Source organism: Pycnopodia helianthoides (assembly GCA_032158295.1). NCBI lineage: Eukaryota > Metazoa > Echinodermata > Asteroidea > Forcipulatida > Asteriidae > Pycnopodia > Pycnopodia helianthoides. The sequence continues at coordinate 1,606,945 of CM063263.1, forward strand.
AGTGTATCTATTCAACAAATCAAGTCCCGAAGTCAAATTGTGAATTATCGGCAAATGCCAGGTCAGCTGTCTTGAACACGCTGTAAAAGGTCAGGGTGGTATCAGGGGATTCCCCCCCCCTCCCTCACTGTTAGTTGAAAGGCATGGAACAGTCCTCAGGGAGGTTTCCAATGACTCACGGGTTCAGTCCGAGAAATCGGTGCAGTCCACTTTTGGATTGAGTAAAAATCTCAGGACTGTGTGATGTTAATGCACCCATGACCCATGCTCCATGGTTTACTGCTTGAGTGTACTTGTTGCGTTTATTTAAAGAGTATGGACCTGTGGTTGATTAGTTACTTTGCCGGTAATTTCTGGATTGTACGTGGATGCTCGCTGGGGCATTTGTAGGAGTTCAAAAAAAAAAATATTATCCAATATCTAACAAGAAGAAAAATTCTACTTCATATACAACACTTTTAAAGATCGACTTAACAATCACTTAAACTAGTTTGAAAATTCCTGTTTATCCTTGTTTATTTTGTGGTTAGTTATTATTTGATAAGTGTGAGGTTTCCCTCCCGGTAATTTTGAAAAACTAGCCCCCCCCCCCTACTATTTTTGAACTACCGTAGTGTTTTTCCTTCCGTTAGTGGCGCCCTGCATGGTTCCCAGCAACGACCCATAGAAACGCAACGTGAAATCAATACTGAAGTACCAGTGCCTCAGTAAACCAGCGTAGACCGCTACAATGTACGTCACACCACTGGCTGGGTGAAGATTGTTTCGTTGCTGCATGTAGATACATTTTCCAATTGTCTTGTTTGGAATTCGAGTCTGTGGTGGACGTCACAGTGCTGTTTTTATTCCTAGGCGCTCAGGGGCTTTTCGTGAAACTCTGCATTTTTTCCCAACGTGACAGGACTTAACAAAATGTAGTTCTCTTTTTACATTATGAAGCCATTTTTCTTTAACTTTACTCATATGTAATCATTACGCACTTGTTTGCCTTTCTATAACAAAAGAACAATAACGTAATTTTCCTAATTGTCTCTTTATTTGGTTATTTTACTCTCATGTACAATTTATACTTCCATCTATCCCTTCCCCCTTCTCTTACTCTTAGAGATGCCTACCCCATGATTCTCGTCGCCAACAAAGTGGACTTGGTTCATCAACGGAAGGTCACCGAGGAGGACGGCAAGGCTTTGGCTGCCGAGCTCGGGGTAAGATCATAGGTCATTTGGAGGTCATAGGTCATTTGGAGGTCAATGGTCATTTTAATGAATCTGATTGGTTGTTACTACTGGTAGAGTAAGATAATAAGATTAGCAGTGGTGAGTCACTCACTGTAGCTTTAACTGATTCAACAAGATTTGTGTAATGTTAGTCAACTAACCTCCAAGTACTTTTTGAAGAAACACTTTAACAAAATATTGTCACCATGGTTAAGAGATTATTAAACGTTTACTCTGACCTTCTTTACAGAAGATTTCGTACATAGAAACGAGTGCTAAAGACCCACCTCAAAACATCGACAGGGCATTCCATGAAGTCGTTAGGGTCATCAGGTAATTAGCAACAAGTTCATCCATTTTTTTCTTCTTCTCACAGTTGAGATAATCTATGAAAGAAAAGGAATCTATGAAATAGACACAATCAACGACCAGAGTCATGTGACTCAGTGTGGGAATACAATGTATATGAACCAGGCAAGCGATAAGCAGGGCCCAATTTCATGGCTCTGCTTACCGCCGAATTCTTGCGCTTGCGGTGACCATTCTCCGCATTACTGTTCAAGCGCCGAATTTCTGGCTAGCTGTGTAAGCGTAGAAAGCCTAGTAACGTAGAGTACGCACGCGCACAAGCCGAAATTCCCCGCTAACCCGTGAAATACGCTTGACGTAAGCGCGAAATTCCCTGCTTCCGCAAGCGCCGATTCTTTGCTTACGGTAAGCAGAGCCATGAAATTGGGCCCAGATTGCATGACTGCTTTCCACCTTACAGCTGAAGCACTCAAAAGCACTCAAAAGCTGCCATGCTTTTCCTATGCATACCACGAGTCGCTTGCTCTGTTCGTTTACATTGTATACCCACAATGAGTCACTTGACAACGGTGGACATGTAAATAACACACTTAGATAAAGAAATCGTTTAAAAAAATGCAAAACTATCCCTTTTAACCTACAGAAAAAACTTGTCAGCTTGTGCTGACAACGTAAGAGAGTTACGCTTGTCCTAAACAGTTGCTTCGTTTGGGGGTTTTAACACACTTGACTTGAGCAGATAGTTGAGTCATAACACATGACCAACTCCAAGTAGTTACTATTTTTGACTTGACAAGAAGTAACTTTTGGTTTGTTATTTTTATCTTCGCAGGCGACAGCCGGTTGACCGAGCAGCCAAGCGCCGGAGCAAACGAAACAGCAAACAGCAGAAGTGTTCCATCTTGTGATCGGAAAAACAAAGGTCAAAACAGTCCTAATCACCAAGGAAACCGTTCGACACCAGAGCAGACCAAAGGTTTTTTCCCCCTTAAATGAAGCTCAAAATTAGTGTTTTTTATTGTTACGTATTCACGAGTGCCTGCTATGAAAAAAATCGCAAACTGCCAAGGATTTTTTGTTTTCTCACAACAAAAATTATTACCAAAACTGACCAATGTTTTTCGCTTTATCCCCACTGCCTGATACCTTACAATTTCCTTTAATGCATTTAGATTCAGCATTACATTTTACACAATCACAATGCAATTCAATTGGAGGTGAAAGGATAACCTGGTATACTCCTCTAGTGTAATTGTTACTCCCTTTATAGAAGAACAGGCATCGTGTCAGGCTAGGGGGGAAAACAAAATCATTGAACACACGGACAAATCAAACATAAATAGGGCCAAAAAAAACCAAACAGGGTTTTCGTCTTCAGTTTCTTTTTCTCTATAAAATACAAAATAATAATAATTTGTTTTTTTTTTACAGCCCTTTATCTTTGGGTGTCTGAAGGCATCTATTATTAATTTTTGGAAGACTGCTTTTTTAAAGTTTTTGAATTATGAGACCCATTTATGTAGCACCTTGTAAGGGTTTACAAGGTGCTGTGGCGCATTCAGAAGAAACACAGGGGCAAACCCCCTTCTCTTAGCGGCAAGTGTAACTGGGCATTGCAGAACACACGGAACCTTCTACACAACGTCCTTGCTGCAAACTAGCAATGAAGATCATGAAATAGGCATTTCCTAAACAAACCCTGTACGGATATTATACAGCAATTTTCATCTGTATCTTAAAGAGAGTCTGCTTTTTAGAATGTCAAGTTGTTTTTAAATACCGGCAACTCACTCCCCTGGAGGGACAAGTGTTGGTTTTGTCTGTTTGTCTGTCCGTCTGTCTAGTCGCTTTTTGCTCAACTGCAAGGAAAAAAACTCTTCATCAATTCTGCATTTCACTCCATCCTGTGCTGTCCTCTTATATGTGTTGATTAACGTGTAATAAATAAAAAGCTACTTAATTTTTGTATTGCTTTATATATATTTTTTTTCTAATTTTGTATGGAGCAATTCCAATTATGTTAATAATGTTGTTTTATAGTTAACGAACTTTGTTGAGGGGTTTAAACAGGAAGTCGAAACTCAAGAGCTTGAACTGTTGAACTGGTTTTAAAGGGGGCGTCATAAAATAAGACATCAGATATTATGAAGCCATAATGTACACCAAGCATGCTTCCCTTCACAGTGGTCCACCGGCCAAATGCTGGCTAGAAACACTTGTCAAACCTCCTATGCTACAACAATGTACACATAACCACTCATCGTTCTTTTTAAATAAATAAACCACGAGGGAAGCTGGCAGGATAAATTTCATTTCAATTTTGGGGTAGAACAATGACAAATTGACTAAAGCGGAATTTGAACTGGCGACCTCCGGATTAGCGTGCCGGCGCTCTACCGACTGGGCTCAATCTCTACAGCTGCTTAAGCATAAAGAAGTAGCTAAGCACAATAGATTTATGCGTATCTCTAACATGTAGGATTTCACTATAAATCATTTACATAATTAATTAAAATACAAACAAGCAAAACACGTCATCACTGCATTTTTGTGCAAATTTTCAAAACATTATTGATTGATTAACAACTATTTTAGTTATTTCATGACGGCAAAACATCGTTTCCTTCCAAAAGAAATTGTGAATAACTGAACACAGCGATGTTTAGTGACACCTCCGACTTGCCCAAAAAGCTTTCCTTTCTACAGCAATTATTTTGTTTAGATGCTTTTTATGTGTAATTTATTTTATAATTGATTTATTTGTCATTGTAATTTTGGTTATTTAATTTCTCAAGGTGTATACGAATTTCTAGAAACATCGAACACGCATAAATGTACATGTATAGTAAAAAAGTTTAAAAAAATGTTTTATCCAGTTTATTAGTAACAGTTGTGATGACCAGTAATTTCATCCAAATGTAGGCCCGATACAACTGCCTCCATGCCTCTTGTCATTGCCTTGGTGCCCCTTGAATTGGTCAAAAAATTGCCCTCAAACACGGCCCTTCCCTAACAAGAACGGCTAGACCCATTGCATTGGCTGCCATCCATCACAGAGGGTCAAACAACGGAGAAATGAACGCACAACTCTCAGCCAATGATAGGTCTTCATTAAGTGAGGGCGCTGTTTGGGTCTTGTGACACCATAAGCAAGGGGTCAATTACCAGGCCTGTAGATATCACTCCAGTTTGTCTTTTCATAAAACTCAGATGGTATGAAGTATATCTAGCATTTCAGATTTAAAGGGGCAAGGCCATTTTTTCCCAGAAAGAACACTTCGGTCAGATAATCAGATGCACATGATTTTGAGTTTTCTTGAAGGGGCAGAAAATGGACAAATCCATAGCTCCCAATAAAAATCCCGGTTTACTGAGAGCAAATTATTACAATCATTTACAGGTATAATGTATACCACTAAAATTTCCCATATAAAAAACAAATCTAAATGCATTGTACCATTTCATTCATTTGTATACTGTATTCTGCGTATATTTGGAATAAATGTAATTTTTTTTTAAATCTCCAGTCTCATGTGCCTTTTTTTTTTGTAGGTAACAAAGAGTAACCCAGTCAAAATGACGACACTGTAACACCAAGTTAGACCACAATTCCTTTTCTCCAGTACGCTGATTTAATAAGGCTGATCAACAAGTAAATTAAAATCGATATAACATCAACAAAGTAAGTGTCTTGCATAAAAATCAAGACTGTCTCGTTGTCATTCCCTAATAAAAGTAAATGTACAGAAAAGGGAAAAAGGGTCGATTCGTATGTCTTTGGTTGGCGAGTTTAAAAAAGAAAGAAAAAGAATTAAACCTGCTACCTGTATGAACGTTTTTTCACCAGTCACAAGATGCACTTTAAAGGAATTTTTAAATCAATACATTTTGCGCATGAATTAATCATGCATAAAATTAATGTTTAAGTAAGAGACTGAATTTTATTTGCGTTTCAAAAACTGGCCGTGAAAACCTACATCACTATGGAAGCTCTGAAACCTATACCAAAAGTTAGTATGAAAGTGGAAAAAAAAGTAAAAAACAACCATCGGAAACAAGATGATATAAATTAGATTCTACAAAGTCACTTTCGTGGTAAAAAATAAATTAATTTGATCAACCTTCCCCCATATCCAAATGTTTGAGTTGGTGTCGAGAACTGTATTGCAGCCTTGTCCCAGGCCTTTGTGAAAGATGCATTCCCATACATTTAAAATATTTTCAGTAACATAAGCAATTAGTTTCACTAACCATTGGATACAAAATATGGGACAAGAGTGGTTTTTTGACAAACGAATAAGTACTTTCAACGGCACTAATACCAGAAATAAAATTGTAACCTGTCATATTAAGAAAACAAAAAAAAATAGTATAGAAATTACAAATTGGGGAATTACTGTTCTCATTAGAGTTCTTCCTTGGCTTTTGCAGATTTCAGTGTGGAGGCGTTGTCCTCAATAAATTGACTCAAGGTTTCCAGCGACCGATCGCCACCCTCGAACTTCATAGGGTTCTTTTTATCATCGGCTTTTGCAAAATAGATGGTCGGGAAGCCGGTGCTGCTGAAATCGCTCGGAGTGTCGTTCGCCGTGGCGTCCATCTTGGCGACAACAATATTTTTGTTGTTTTTGAATTTCTTGGCAAGCTTTTTGAACGTCGGCTCGAGCTTCTTGCAGTGGCCGCACCAAGGGGCGTAGAGCTCGATCATGACGTCCTTTGTCTCATCGAGGACAATTTTATCAAAGCTTTTGCCGACTACAACGGTGACTGGCCCGGATTGTTTTTTCGGGATGGGCTGTGATTTAATGACTGGCTTGAGTTTATCTGCAACAAGGAAACAAAACGAAAAAGGAATTTATTTAACACTCTTGCCACCCGGATACTCAATCGACATTTACAAGGTTACACCGACACGCACTTTTAAAAAATTGCAAGAATAGTACCCCAGCCCCCTTCAAGCCCTCTGAGACTAGTCTTGCCATTTTGTGGTCAATTTTTCTTCTTGGAGACTTCAAAAGAAATCAAGAAGACTACTTCCTTTGGGCTACTCTCAAACCTGAAGGATAAATCTTCTCCTTGTCCCCCTCCCCAATCTCCCTACAAATCTCAGCAGGCCACTCACCTTTCCTCCACGCCTTCAAGAAGTTTTTAAGTGCATCCGAATCAAACTCGTCGTCGGGATCCATCCTATACTTCCTGCCGTTAGAGTCGAACAAGCCGACGTTGATCTCTTCTCCGCTGTCGTCCAGCCCGAGCTCCTTCAGCTGATCACCGAATTCCTCCTCCTGAGCCACGGCGAAAGTAACGTCTTTAAACTCGTTGTCTTTGGCTACACCGAGGATTATCTGACGCCAGCGTTCAGTGGCTGTTTGCACAAAAGCAGAAAAATGAATTACGATTTTTTAATATCATCCTCTGTGGTTTTGAAGGATAGATAGATAAACTGTGCCAGCCTGCAATATGATATCACGTGGTATGTAAATGAATCTACACAGTACACAGTTAGGTCTGTCTGTACTTAGTTGTGCCACCATACACAACCCATATAGTTAAAAGATTTCATGTCGTTGGTCAACTCACTACAAAATGCATCCAAGAATAGCATGGTTAAAATATAATTTAAAACAAATTTTTGAAGGACCATTCAGTAGCGGGTCAAAGGAAAGGCATTTGTAAAAAAAATAATTTAAGTGTAGAAAACAAAACCACCTCGATTGTACATACCTATTTTACTGTCAAAACTCCAGTCCACGTCATAGTAAGCAACCAGAAGTGGTCTACCCTTATAGCATTTTTGCATATTGGCCTTGGTCATCTGACCCACTAGGGGAATGTTGTGCTGAGAGTAGAAGCTCTGAATCTCGGCAGCAGTTACATCTTTCTGAATGCGAGACAGTGGCAAGAGTGGAGAGTTTAGTGCAAAAGATATAATAATACGAAGCATCTTAGTGGTGGAAAGAAAGTTATTCAGTGTTGTAATCTATATCTTTCTTTCTGGTAATGAAACCAAGGGACCCTCAAAAGCGACTAGCACTGTGACCCGTAGGCCTGAAGGTACCTGTGTGTGGAGAAGACGATGAAGACATGTCAGTTTTAGATGTGGGAGGAAAACCCCAAGTAGGAAAAACCCACACAATCAGGTAGGGACTGACAACCCAATTCACATACAAGGCTCCGGTTCGGGATTCGAACCGGGGCCCACAGAGGTGAAAGGCAGGGAAGGAAACCATTGAGCCAACCTGACTGTCAGAAATACAAACTGCACGTTCGTTTGGACACAATGTGGACTCTCCCTTTGACTTCTCCCGTTGTAGTCAAGACCTGGAAGTCCGTGACAGAGACCAGTACCTTGATGCCGCAGACCGGGACCAGCCCTCCAGCGATGAAGACCAGCCCTTCTGAGACCAAAACTTTTGCAGGCCGAGACCGAGACGAGACCCAAGACCGAGAAAACCTAGATTATTTATTATCATAGCCGCTGTGAATGTTTGGTGAATTCTAACCTTGTTGAGGACGTGTCTCTTGGGCTCGTACTTTGACTGGAATCTCTCTGGGATGAACACGACGATGGAGTTAGGGTTGACCTTGTACTTGCCCATCAACTTGTGGTCAAAGGTGTGGCCGAAACTGTAGTCCTCTCTAAGATCATTGCCTAAAATTTAATGAATGATATCTTGGTAATGGATTGGAACAGGTGTGTAATAAATCCTGAGTAACACTTTTGACTTAGTATGAAGGCTGTCCACCACATGGCCACTTAAGGTGGAGTACAAGAACATTTTGAGGAAAATAGGCACATTACACAAACAAATCACATAAAACATCTACATATGTTGGCACTACATTTTAACTAAGCCAAATTATTCTTCACTAGTGCATATATTAAGGTTTTTGTTCAACGCACTTCCGATTTGAAAAATCAGTAGTTTTTATAAAAATATAATACTATTTTTATTAATATTATTCTGGTTTATTTATTAATTAAAAGACAAATTAAACTGAGTGGCCAGAAGGCTAACATTATTTCAATGTACGAAAAAGATATATTATAAAACAGATTACAAGGTTTAAGGGGGAAAAACAACAACATTAATACAAAAACATTACATAAAAACAATAAAAACACATGACCGAATGCACAGAAAAAAAGGATTAAATTAAAATAACAAAAAACAAAATGAAGACAATCAAATTACACAAAAGTTCAACAGTCAGCAACAATAAAAAGTGAAGCCAGATATTAGATATTAATCGTTAAAAAACAGTTATACAACCAAATACATAACAAAGTTTAAAAAGTAGTACCCGTAGTAATAACAATAAGATCAAATTGAAAGGAAAGAGATGCAGATGCTCCCGTACTTTGGCACAATGATGCGGTCCATCAGATTGCAGTCCAGCAGTCCAATAGACCTTTATCATGGTGTGGCCATCTTGTTTTTTCTCTCACTCAACTCAATGTAACCAAACTGAGGCTGGAAGGAAAAATAGTCTGGTTTCTTTTGGTACAATGAATATTAGCATCCATTACTATAACTGGATACAAGGAACATGACCAAGATGGTGGCAACATGATAAAGGTCTATGGATTGCATGCATGTGCCCCCGGGAACATTCTTTTGCGCCTAGATTATGCCCCGACTTTTGAGATGCTCCCAAAAGGGCGAGGCAGTTTCTCCTCAGTTAAGGGCACCTCAATGAGGGAAATTTCAAGGGGCACCGAGGCAAGGACCAGGAGCAAGGAGGCAACTGCCTCCGAGAAGCACCAGGCCTGCAATTCCCACCATCAGCAACATGAGGCAAAGGTACAAGTAGAATTAAATCCCCCCCAGAGACTTGTCTCCCAGCTCACCTGCACTGAGGTATGTCTTGTACATGTCGTCTTCTCCCGACGTGAAGAAACCAATGATGCAAACGTCACTCTTGGCATCTTGGAGGAAATATTTGACATCACCGGGTGAACCGAGAAGCTCAGAGCTGTCTCCTGACTGCTTCCTCATGAAGTCAACAATTCCTGTGGTTTATGAAAACAAAATTACAGTGACTGGCGTGATTATTTTTTTATCTTTTCTGATTTGGAATAGAAAGTCTCTTAACTTTGTAATTGGATTCATTTTAAGTTTGTTCAACCACTGCTCAATCCAACTACCAATCCTGCTCAGGATGGGCCAGATTAGTATTCCAAACAGAGCTTTGAGTTTAGAAACCAACTCGGAAGAAAAAAAATAATAAAATAAATTGCCGTAGAACTGTGTTGGCTGATCTTCGTAATATAAATCTTACATGGAGACAGGCATAACGCAATGCCTAGAGCAGGATTAGGTTTAAACCCACCACTATGGCCGACTACAATGTTCCTTTACGCCCCACCAGGGCCACTTGGATTAAGAGACTAAGATTAAGACTAGCAAAGTAATCCTACCTCTCTTTTCTCTTGGACCATTGTATTCAAACTTGTCTCCCTTTCTGAAGATAAAGAGTGTTGGGTAGCCAGTCACGCCGAATCGTGATCCCAAGTCTTTCTCAACAGTGGCGTCTACTTTTGCCACGTGAATTGGTGGCTTGTCGTCCTGCAGGACACCAGCTGCTGCCTCAAGCTCTGGTGCTATTTTCTTGCAGTGGCCACACCTAGAGGTTGGGTAGAAAATCAAGTATTGCTTAAGTAAGTTGAATTCCACACACCTACTTTGTTCATTTTCCCCAAAAACTTCCTGAATAACAGAATGTGCCGAAAAACAGTGAAAAGTGTTTAAAACCAGAACCCAATTCCATAATATGTTAAGCAAAATAATTGCCTAGCACAGAAAACTTACTTAAAAAACAGGTTACCAACCAAAATACCACGTAACCTGTAGTTTCGGACTGGTTCCCTGAAAATGTTTACGAGGCAGAAAAATATGCTAGGCACCATTTTCTACATAAAGCTTAATGAAACTTGGCCTGAAAAAATGCTATCACAATAACAGGACTTGTTAAAACTTTCCAACTAGAGGTCAGTATCATTGTTTGACAGATGAATCAAGAATGAATCCACCAGACTCGGGCAAATACAGGGGGACAAAATGCAAAGGGCTCGTCTAACTAAAAGGTGACTCGTCTCACTATGCTTGCAGGAAACTTGTAATGCTCGCAGACTTACCAAGGGGCGTAGAATTCAACCAGGATGATGTCCGCATTGTCCACCGTTTCATCAAAGTTGTCTGTGGTCAGAGTCAAGACGGCCTCTGGTGGCGCCTTCCAGTTGGGATCAGACTGTGCTTTCATGTATCGGACAATACCTGGGGGAAATTTTTTTACCGAGCATTAAACAGTTAACTGTTGATGTGACTGATACCTGATACGTGTAGTTCAATGGGCATTGAAAAAAAATCATTTGGCTGTTTCATGAGTGAAAGCTTTTAATAACTTCAACCAAAACATTTTCTCTTTGAAACTTTCTCAAAGGCTAAGTATACCTTTGGATTTTTAAATATTGACTGACTATAAACCCTATATTCTGAAGAACAAAGTAATGCCTCAAATGATGCAGATATTTTAAACAAATTTTCTCCCAGCTCAGGAGTTTCCAATGTTTTTTCCTGCCTTCCAACTTTTTTAGTTGAAATCCTTGCCATCTCCCCCATCGGGCACGGAGGTCGACTATTGAAACAAGGTTGACCATTAACAAGGGAACTGCACACACAGTTCCCTTCTATTATTTGAATTGAAAACTGAATTTAGATTTTCAGTTATTTTCGTTGACCCACCCACCCACAACTTCGAAAAAAGATCAAAATTTTTTAACATTGGTTAATCTGAACGGCCCCTGGATTTGAGGCAAACAATCAATGTCACATACCTCCCTCTTCTCTCGGCCCATCGTAATCAAACGGCTCTCCTTTTCTGAATATTTTAAGCGTTGGGTAACCCTGTACTTCGAATCTGCTTCCAAGGCCAGGTTCAGCAGTAGCATCCACTTTGGCTAGTGGAACGGACGGCGAGGCATCTTTCAAAATCTTAGCTGCTTTGGCGTACTCTGGGGCTAGACTTTTGCAGTGACCGCACCTGATAGTTCAAAAAATGAAAACAGAATTAACAACAGCATAAACAGAAATAGCAATAATCTTATCTTAACTCAATCTTATCTCAACCCTGGTTCTTCTCAGAACCAACACGTCTCCCGAAAAAGAATTAACCCACATGGCTAATATCTATAAAACCTGCTCCGTTCTTACGATCACCAGGTCAAATCACACTTAGTGCAAATATTGATTATAGAATTAATGAAAAGAACTTGATGTATTCTACCATTTGTAGAGCATGTAGTAAGTTAATACACACAATCCTACTCATCATCGTTAGTTCTTGGGGCTGCCGATAACTCACCCAGAGTATTTCCCATGATTCATGGGGCTAAAGTACATTTAGTTCGCGATAATCTTTACCTCGATCTCCGGATGGTCGTAGGTAATTGTTACCTTGGATTTTCCCGACGGTCGTAGCTTATCGTAACCCTCGATCCTCCCGATGGTCATAGAGCATCGAGGGCTACGGTTATCGTAACTAAATGTACATCAAGCTTGTTAGTTGTTTCTACTTGGCACAGAAACACATTCACAAAGGGGAATCTGGAGAGGGGGGACACTACAACATACCAAGGTGCTAGAATTCAACCAGAATGATGTCTTTCTTCCCGACCACGCTATCAAAGTTAGCCGTAGTGAGAATGAGCACCCCGTCTTCTTCCTCCACCTTTGGGGCCTCCCCATCCTCAGTCTTCACCTCATCGTCTGTTGTAAAGATCTCATCATTACCATCTTCATACACACGGACATAAGAAAATGTCAAAATTATCAGTACAGACAAAATTTCAGGCCTGGAATTTTCATCTTTGAGAGGCCAGGGCCATTTTTATTTTGGAAAGGGCACTTCAAATCATTGTAAAATCTTAAAGTGTATAATAAACTTTTGAAGGGGCACCAAGGCCAAGACCAGGGGTACCAAGGCCAAGACCAGGGGCAATAGAGGCCATGTCTCTGTGGCCTCCTTGTAACTCTAGGCCCGATTTTACACCACTGGTGGATGTATGGAAATGATGCCGAAACCGACCTCCAGTTTTTCACCTGTTAAGTATTTTAGTATTTTTATCAAAAACAATAATCATTTCTGACATGACACTGGGTAAATAAGTTAATTTAAGAAACTATTTGTGGTCATAATGGGATAAATGAGAAGTGGCAACAACAGGATTGGTTACAAAATACAATCTTGTCTTAGACTTGTCTTATGATTTTAAAACATTGCAATACAAAAAAAAAATACATACCCGATTCAGTAATTTACTAATTATTCTAGGCTTAACTTAGAACCCATGAATTTTAGTTTCAACATTGTCGACTGTCGCTACACTATGTTAATGTTAATGTTATTGTTAGCCTACTTTTTATGTTTTTAGCTCCATTAAGGAAGTATGTAGATTTAAACAAAAAACAGAAAACAAACAAAGACTCCACCCCTCCGAAAATAAAACTAAACTTTAGATAGGAAAATTTAGATTGGATAGTGTACGTGTCATTGTACTTGTAGGCCTATTTTATTCATTAAAAAATAATACTAAAGAGTTCAGCAACACAAAAATAATCATTGCATAATTGTTATGTAAATGTATGATTCGCTAGAAAATGCTACACGATATAAAGTATGTTTCCTTAAAAACAAAAAAGGAAAATCGCAAATTTTATCCCGAAATAGATGCAACTTCAAATACCATCTTCAAAACACACGTCATCACTAAGAATTTTCATAAACACTCCAAAAAGTATATATTTACCTGCTTCTTCGACAGCGTCCTCTCCTTCACATAAAACAGACGGAGAAAAAACAAATACCAGCCCAAGAAGGGCTACCAAAAACCAGATATTTTTGGGCGACATCGTTACAAGAACGAGAAATATCACCACGTTTGCTTACTCTCGTGTGAGAATTTAGCAGGTGTACAACTGACCCATAACATCCAGTTATTTTTCCCAAATATATACGCGCAAAAAAGTAAATCTTAAATTGTAGTTTAACATTGCATTTTTTATGAAATTATAAAGATGAATTACTTTAAAGATACTAATTTAAAGTATTCTATGCTAAAACAAAATACAAAAATTTGTTTTAATTGGTGAAAAATCGCATTACTTACCGGCGGATTAATTACGCTTGTTGTACACTCAGCCAATCAGCTCTTGCCATGTCTTGTTAAAGTCCACTGTCGTCTGCTCCAAAAGTGCCAGAACTATTTTATGGCTGTAAAGTATGGTGCCCTTTCACCTTTACATGATTACTAAGTTACCTACGTCCAGGTAAAATCACGCCGATTCAAGCGCAAAATACACATTTGAAACGTGTCATTTAGCAGTTGAGCCACTTGTTAAATTATATAAAACGTAATTAAACAACTAATGAAGTGAGTTTCGATTGATTGAATCTAAATACTCTACAAATTTATCTCCTCAAAAATCAGAACCGAAGTCTCTCTCGAGGCTAGCTTTTGTTGTGCGGCTCAAATTTTTGCGAGGGCCCAAATTAATCGTGATTTATATTTTATAAATTAGACACGGTAATTGTGTAGAAATAACATACACCTAGCTGCCAGCTAGCTCTCCTCTCTGTCCATCAGATATTTCACTTTTGCCCCGACCAGGTGAGGGGAGGGTGAGGGTCTACTGGCCTACTGCAGAGGGGGAGCTTGCAAAGGATGCCCCACGCGCGGCCTTTTTAGTTTTTAAGAAGTCACAAGAAAATCACACAAAAAATAAAACACTGTGCAATAGTGCAATATACATATTGTACAGTTCCCCCGTGTTTCATCATATGCGATCCCAATAATCTGACATTTTGTTTTGTTAAAATGGCATACTTCTGATCGTTGACCGACACAATAGAGAGCATGGCCCAACACTATACGAATTTGTTTCCCTTTAAACAGCAAGATAGTTCATTACGATATTCTTTACCTTTTATTAGTAAAATCTTGGTCTAATCTTTAATTATATATAACAGAATTATAGAATCAAACATTTTTACGCCAGACTTTCTCTTCTGATTTTTACCTGTAGCTAATTATTCATTCGTACTTAATTATGGCGCACCTAGTGTGACCCCGACTCAGTTTTCTCACCGTCATTCTATAAACACTACAGACAACGTCTTATTTACACATCACTGGGGCAAAAATTTGTCCGATAGTAATACACAGCCCCACTAGTTGTGAAATAACGACAAATGCAACAAAAACCACTCGATCTTCTTTTAGTGCATGGATTGTGGTTTTATGTAGCAAAGTTGGTGTTAGAAAGTATCACTAGCCCCAAACTTTGAGTTAACAGACACTCAAGATAATATTAACATTTACCAAAATGTCTCAATAACAGTTAATGTAAAATCCCATGCCATTTTTGGGGACAATAAACTATAACCTCCCTTAGGGAAGTAAGCTCCGCCCTCAAACCCGTGACGGCATCCTTTCTACAGAAACACCGGTAGTGGCGGCCAATCCGTCAAAACGAAAAAAATATGCAGAAATTCGAGAGACTGGAAAAAATCGGCGAAGGTAGGATATAAACACACTTAAAAACCGATCACCGGCAAATGGAAACACGTACAGTTTGTAGGCTTTACTGTGGGCCACTTTGGGTGGATAATTTACTCGAAAAAACGGTGAACTGCCAATATTAAGTTTGGTGTCCAGTTTACGGACAACTTCACTTCCCGTTTCGAACATGTTAAAATTGATGTGAGTGAGTGAGTCACAATGTCTTGTCACATTACATCACATTGTGACACACACACACACACACACACACTCACACGTGCATGATCCATCATGACAGTGAACTACATCTCTCACTGTCATACTGTACTATAAAGCTGTTTTATGTGAATGGATTGTTGTCATTCTAACAATTAATTGTGATTTCTAATTGATAATAATAAAACTTTTATAAAAACAATTTCAAGAACCTAGTATTTTGAATAGTATCATAATTATTAATTAAGTTATTTAGATTTAGACCAGTATTAGTAATAGTATGTTACTTCATGTAATTTGCGATCCAACAAATCTAGAATAAAATTTGAAAGGTCATGACATGTTGAGCCTTGATTGGACAATATTTTTAAGGATTAACTTATTAATTTATAAATATTATTGGCCTATTTTATTATATGCTTTAATTTCAACATGTTCAAACAGTGGAGGTTTTGATTTTTGTAACCTCCACTTGCAACATACTCTTAAACCTAATAAGAGTAAGATTGTTATATCACCCTGACCTGAGGCCTAACACAAAATCATTTTGCAGATTCAATCATTCAATCTACAGGCCCTAATCCTATTTTTGTGTGTTATTTCAGGCACTTACGGGACGGTTTTTAAAGCTAAAAATAAGGAAACTCAAGAAATAGTCGCTCTGAAGAGAGTGAGGCTTGATGATGACGACGAGGTATGTACATTACAACCACTAACCCTCTTGCTGTCTGACCATTCAATACCATTCACTGTGGTTTTGAATGATAGATAAACTATGCCAGCCTGCAATATGATACCATGAGGAAATGCATGTACACAGTACACAGTTAGTTCTGTGCACAGTTGTGCCACCGTACACAACCTTGGCAGTCAAATGGTTTCAAATGGTTGGTCAACTCACTGGAAAATGTTGCCAAGAGTCACTGACAGTAGGAGGATTAATTTAGTAGATTACTAACAACTTGTATCAGAAGTTAGAGTAGACAACATTTTCTAAGTCAGATAAAAAAAAAAGTACTCGCCAAAACACCACATAATGTTTAAATGTATTCCCAGGTTTTGCCCTTAACTTTTTTTGTGCCTGGCCACCAGGACCAGTTCGCTTGTCATTTTACTTACCCTAGTCCGTAAGCTTTTTACTGGTCAATATTTTTAATGAAATGGGGGTGTTTTTCAGCACAGAACTAGTCAGCCGGACTTTTTGGAGAGAACTCTGACTGGTCCTCATGTGTTTTAAAGTCTGGCATATGGGAGATCGCTGATTCCCGGTTCCCATACCTATAAATGTATGCTTAGTATGCAATTTTATTAAGCAGGCTTCTTCTACTTAGCAGCTCCATGAAATGTGATTCTGATTACAAACAACTTTTAATTTGGCCAATTATAACTTGAGTTGACTCAAGATTGGCATGACCTGCCTGATTCAATCAACTATTGTCATGACAAACTGGGCCAATAATTGATCTACATTTCTTAATAATCTACAGATTCAGAAGATTATCATTATTGTTCTTTTTAATACTTTCTTTCAGGGCGTTCCAAGTTCAGCACTGAGAGAGATCTGCCTGCTGAAGGAACTAAAACACCGCAATATAGTCCACCTTCACGATGTCTTACATTGTAACCGACGACTGACGTTGGTGTTTGAGTGCTGTGATCAGGACCTCAAGAAGTATTTTGATGCTTGCAATGGGGAGATCGATCCTGATGTTGTGAAGGTGAGTACAATTGGATTGATTTACAGTGGGGGGTTATTTTGAGATATTCACCCTTTCTGAATATTATTCATACATAGCTGAATTGTCCCAACCTAAGTTTAAGTACATTTGGCCGGGCTCAACCAAGTGCAGACTGTTTTGGTTAGTCAATAATTCAAAAACTGTTTGTTCCCCAGGAATAATACTCATTCGAACCAACGACCATTGCCATTCTAGAGCAGATGTGTAGTGGCAAAAGGCCTGATTATGTTGACTTATTAAACTGTAAAACCTGGGATAACAAGCAGCAGCATTAGTCCATGTTTCAATTTCTAACTCACTTATTTGGTTATGTACATGTAGTTCATTGGAATTGGTTACAGAACAAAGAAACAAGCATAGCATTGGAAAAGATCCATTGTTTTTATTTTTTTAAATTTATTTTCGCCTCACTCACAAGGCCGGACGGCCACTTTAAGGTGAGGGCTACACTTAACTGATTTGGACTGTCACCAAATCAACTGTCACCAGGGGCATCTTGCCACCTACTCCTGGAGATGAAACAGGGTTATCCCTCCACAGTCCGTACGGATGTAAGCATGGGTATCATCCACAGGAACCTGTTTGGTGAAGCAGAATGCACTACCTTCCCAACTTAAGATATCTTGTGAAGAAAGCTATTTTAAGATCTCTGATTTAGAAATGTTTGTGTCTTCAGTCTTTCATGTTTCAGTTGTTGAGAGGTTTGGCATTCTGTCATAGCCAGAATATACTCCATAGGGACCTGAAGCCACAGAACCTTCTGATCAACAAGGTAAGTAAATAATTACTGAATTTTGATATCCCAACAAAATGGCCAGAAGAAACAAGTGGTTTAAAGGTAAAATATACTTTTGGTAATAGTCAAAGACTAGTATCCTCACTTGGTGTATCCCAACATATGCATAAAACTAAAAAACCTGTAAAAATTGGGTTCAATTGGTCATCAAAGTTGCAAGAAAATAATGAAAGAAAAAACACTATTGTTGCATAGAAATTGTGTGCTTTCAAATGCCGATGCCTGAAGCCTTTCTCTCAATATTTTAGTGAGAAATTACCGCTTTCTCTAAAACTACATTACTTTAGAGGGAGTCGTTTCTCACATGTTTTATACTATCACCAGCTCTCAGGTGCTCTTTACCAAGTAAGTTTTTTTTGTAACGTATTTCTTGAGTAACTATCAAAAGTATCCACTGCCTTCAAAGCATTATGAACCAAGAAAACAATCACTGCACATCCAAGTCTCATACTTTTCTGAATTCCAAATGCCATCAATACTTTGTGAAGTTACATGTTTTCACATAAGTTGTACTGTGCTTCGTGTGTTTCAGAATGGTGAGTTGAAACTGGCTGATTTTGGCCTGGCGAGGGCTTCGGCATTCCAGTGAGGTGTTTTTCAGCGGAGGTGGTGACCCTGTGGTACCGGCCGCCTGATGTGCTCTTTGGGGCCAGAATTTACACAACGTCCATCGATATGTGGTCAGCAGGATGCATATTTGCAGGCGAGTGGCCATTTGACAATTATTGACAATTATTGTTGGAATGCCATCAAAATGGCTTGCATGTACTTTTGACTTGATAGAGTCGTTTGTAGGTTACTGGTTAAGGTCCCCACTTTGTCAAAAATACCTTGATCATCTCATTGTATTTTTCTTTTGTAAAGTTTGTACGATTCAATACTGTAAGTAATTCTTAGTTAATAAGGCAACATCTTCCTTTACTATAATAATATTTCAATATTCTCTATGGTTTCCTCCTTAAATTGTACTTAAACCTTCCTTAAATCTGGAATGACTAGCACCGCTTTCTATGTTGAGTTCCTAAATTTAAACCAATTTACTTGTAGTACTCAAAATACACATTCAGCAAAAACCTTTTAAACGCTGGGTCTCATAATCTTCGACTTTTTGTCCGTCTTTTCAGAGATGGCCAATGCGGGACGTCCCCTCTTCCCAGGGAACGATGTGGAAGATCAACTGAAGAGGATCTTCAAGTTGTTGGGCACACCCACCGAGGATACCTGGCCAGGTATCTCAAAGTTGCCAGACTTTAAGGTAGGTTACACTGGTTTTTAGTTTTGACTTTTGACTGCGAGCCTTTTTTTAAGTTTGGAGCTATCTTTGGAGTAGGCAGCATTCTATGCAATTTGATTGGTAATAAAAGATAAACTTACTCTGCTTGTCTGATTTTAGTAACTTCCCCCACAGACAAGTGGCATACAAAGGCAACAGCAAAACAAATCCATGTAAATAAAACCATTTCAAATTTTCTAAGAGCCAACTGAGTCTTTTCAAGATCTTAATTGTTTGTGACAGAATGTACTCATTTCTCGTAGAACGCTTGTAGAGTACAAACCTTCATTCACCAGGCTTAGAATGGGCAACAGATCATTCCTTTGAGAAGTTACATATAAGTACCGTATGCCACAAGTAGAACAGTCGAAATGTATTGTCAGCTTGGAAAAGTGTTTGTCAGTAATAGCAACATCATTCTTTCAAATTTATTCCTATTTTTTCTTTTTTCAGCCTTACCCGATCTACCATGTCAGTACTCCTCTCTCATCAGTGGTCCCCGGACTCTCGGCCAAAGGTCGTGACCTCTTGCAGCGTCTGCTCATCTGTAACCCGGCACTGCGCATGTCCGCTGAGGAAGGTCTCGTTCACAGCTACTTTGGAGATCTGAACCCCGCTCTAAAGGCAATGTAACAAACAATCAAAAACAACTATCAAAAACTGTTTACCCTAACCAACCCCTAAAATCAGCCAAATCTAAGCGCGGATTTGCTTGATTTTATTGGATTCTTACTGCGTAACTGTGCCAGGCATGTCGCCAAACACAGGACTGATACATCTTCAACAAAGGCAATTGCCACAATGCCCCGATAATTGCTGTGGTGCCCCTTGAAATGTTTCAGTACAAAATTAAATTTCCCAGATACAAGTTCCTGGAGTAAGAAAAAACTGGCTTGGCCTTTATTAAGAATGAAGTATCGGGCCTGCACACATAGTATGTGTTGCTTGATATGTGTACACAGGTGTGCATGTTGTGTTACTGAACACTGTTGTTCCGGGCGTGTGATTCCTCAGGAGTTTTTCCTGATTTCAGGATTTTCTCAAAATGTCTTGGAGCCGTCAAATTTTCTTGAAAGAAGTCAAGAAACCACTCGAAGGGAGAAGGAAGTAGTCCATGTTGTAGCTTGGTATTTCTGGTGATGCGGACAGTCTGTAAACCTCCTGAATTGTAACATCTGGGCGGTTCCGGATTTAAAATAATGGGGAACCCTGGCCCAGAAGGTTTTTTTTTCCAGAAATGTTCACACTTGTCAAATCTCATCCATGCTGTTAAAATCCAATAGAGTTACCAATATTTTCTTAAAGCACATTGAAGGGGTAAGGTTTAATGCATTGTAAAATCTACCAAACTTTTCTTGAGGACATGTATAAAAATTTCTATCGGAGTTCACAGAATTGGATTTCGTGTTTGGAAGATGAAGACACGGAGACCAAATTGCTTAATTTGTGTGCTATTGACTACCATTGCCAAATGCAGTAAAAAGCTTTAAGTTGTGAAGATGTACAGATTTTCATCCATTTTTGTCCCCTCCCAAAATATGTTGCACCAATTGGCCATGTAGAGATTTGCCATGTGCTGCAAGCACCATAAATAAGCTTGCTTGCAGAAGACATTGAATATCAACCATTAGTCATTGGGAACTTTCACCTATGACCTTGATTGGTTACTTTCCCTATTATGCACATATTGGTTTTATAAGTGGGCACCAGCTACATGTACCTACTGAGTTTAAACCAATGAAATCCATATACTGGTATGGCCAAAGTTAGTGTGCTTCCTTGATACGACTACACTATTTTAAATACAATAGACAAACTGTTGACAAAAATACATGCTGGAATTTCACAATATCTCAGGTGGTGGACCGTTATCCCAAACAAATGTCAGGGTCATATAATATTTCTAGATATTGGACTCTAAACTATTTATGGTTTCAACAATAAGGTTTAAAATTACAGTGGAAGAGAGGGATACCACATGATCAGCACTTTTGAAAAGACCGATTATGATATCAACTACATCAGATAAAATGGGGTAAAATAACGAAACCGCACTTTGGGTCTCTTTAGGAATGCGACAAATTAGGTCAGTGTACAATTGTGGCTGATGGCAACATGTGCACTATAAAGTTGTTCGGTCCTTTAAGATTGCTAGAAAGATTAGTGTCTTCACAAAAATCTTAAGTTGGAGTGGAGGGTAAATTAAGGGGGACAGATCACCAAAATGTTTGTCGGTAGACATTTATCATGCATCCATCATCTTTGTCACAATTCCATAACCAACAGCAGATACTTATGTCTTTGTACAGAAAGGTGCCCGACCATTTCTCCTTTAAACTTCGATTTGAAAACATTGATTCGAACCAGGAAAAACAAGAAGACTGGAAAAAAAATAAAGGTCTTGTTCCCGCACTCCCGAAAGGAAATTTCCAAAAGAAGTCTCTGTTTTGTAAAGAGACTGACATGTTTCTCCTGGTTTATCCATGAACTGCTCGCACTGCAAAGATGGAGAGATTGACAACATCAAAAGTTATGTATGGTTAGTTCAAATGGTACAGATCGGTACAAATTAGCCAGGCCTGGAATTACGCAGAGGCCATGGCCTCTGTTGCTCCTCGTCTTGGCCTTGGTGCCCCTTCAAAAGTTTCCCGTAGACTTTAAGATTTTCCAATGGAAGTGCCCCTTGCAAAATGAAAATGGCCTTGCCCTCGCAAATATGAATTCAGGCTGCTAATACAAGGTATCATCCAAACGTGAGGTGGGTCGTGTTTCTACAGACACCTCTCTGTACAAGTCATGTTTGGTTTAGTTCAAATGGTGAAGATTGGTTCCAATTGGCACCAGGGTGTTGCCACATGAAGTGGGTCACGTTTCTTTACAGGCACTGTCTCTGTACAAGTCACTCCCTGTAAACTCAGTTTCAGTTCCTGAACAGCGGAAGCACAACATGAACCCATGAGGTGGCACCATCAGTTTTGAAAGGGAAACTGTTTATCCCGCTAACAGGAACTTCTGGGATTATTTTTTAGACATTTCCTAATCGTTATATACAAGTGCAATATTTTAAAAGGTTTGTGTGTGTGTTTTGGAAATATGGTCTGGTGAAACTCTTTAGTCCAAATGTGTAATGCTTCCTGTTTATCGAAAATGTGACTTTGTGGTTTTGTTTTGTTTTGTTATAACTTTTCATTAACAGATGATCAAAATGTGTTAATTTTTGTCCATGATTTTGAATAATATTGCGATATTTTATTGTTGAAAATGGTATTTGATGAAACACCACCGTTTTTTTTTTCAGTTTTTTTGTTTTATTATTTAGATTTTTTGATTTTAGTTTTTGTTTTTTATTAGTATTGGTTGTTTGGTTTATTTATCATATATTTTTGTTTTGTTTTCCTGTTGTTTTATTTTACTTTTTTGTGACAGTTGTCAGCAGAGGCCATTAAACTTACTGTAAAGAGAGAATTTGCGAATTATAATTTTTATTATGTCAACTGATGCTTTGTGGGAAACAGAGGCAGTTATCTTGATTGCCCACTGGCCACGGGGCCCCAATGTTGTACCAAAGAAGTTAACAACACATAAAATATAATTGCTTACCCGATAAAGGTTACCAGCCAAAATGCCATAGCTATGTATGCTGTTTGGGGCTGGTTCCCTGCTTAATTTTTCTCTATCCAGAGTCTGTTGAGTAAACTTTTATTCATTTAAAATTGGCCCCTTGTAGTGCCCCCCTGGAACAGTGTGGACGCAGTACTGATGCTTCATGGAGGCAACACAGGCAATTGCCTCCGTTGCCCCAGGTCATTGCCTTAGTGCCCCTTGAAATGTTCTTGTAGGCCCTGCAGGCCTGATACTTCAATGAGGCAACACAGGCAATTGCCTCCATTGCCCCTGGTCATTGCCTTAGTGCCCCTTGAAATGTTCTTGTAGGCCCTGCAGGCCTGATACTTCATGGAGGCAACACAGGCAATTGCCTCCGTTGCCCCAGGTCATTGCCTTAGTGCCCCTTGAAATGTTCTTGTAGGCCCTGCAGGCCTGATACTTCAATGAGGCAACACAGGCAATTGCCTCCGTTGCCCCAGGTCATTGCCTTAATGCCCCTTGAAATGTTCGTGTAGGCCCTGCAGGCCTGATACTTCAATGAGGCAACACAGGCAATTGCCTCCATTGCCCCAGGCCATTGCCTTAATGCCATTTGAAACGTTCCAATCGAAATTTACAGTTTCCTAATAGAGGTCAGTGTTCTGCCCACAGTGGTCGGTGCCGGAAAACCCGCCCGACACTCAGGATTCCCCAACCACCACTGGCAGAATTTTCTCTGTTTCCGACCACCACACATTTTCAAAAAATTTTAAATTACACTTGCAATTTCTTTTCAAAGTTTTTCAACAAAATGTAAAATTGGGTATTTACTAGTAAAAATGGAATCCGAAGCCATTAATTTTGAGTACTTCTTTGATTTGAGTCTATTTATATGATCTACCGTGTAACTTATCCATCTCGCAATAGTTTCCAGTGAAACATTTTTCCACCACTAAAGAAATCCTTGGCAGAACCCTGAGGGGTGCCCTTTACAAAAGGAGAATACGCCTTGCCCTTTCAAGAGCAAAGCATCAGGCCTGGATGTCAAGGTTAAACAACACTAATCCAGGCTGAAATTTTGCCCAAGGATTTTTTACTCTGTCTGGATTGGCATTCATCTTCAAAGTGTCAATTATTTTAAAGTGCCATCCATAAGAGGAAGTTTTTAAACAGGATGCAGAGTAAAATAATAACCGGCTGTGCAGCTTGCACTGTCTGCCCTTTCTGACCCTCCAAAATGCTTTTAAATCCATCTGTTCAATCCTTGCTAAAGTATGTTGGGTGAAAAAAAAAGGAACATTATTTTTAAAACCTTTATAATAAAGAGACTGAAGTATGATTAAGACTAACTCCCTTGTTTATCTGTAACTTGTTTGGTCAAAAAAATGGTGGATGGGTACTGTCATCGATGAGAAATGTCAGACCGTTATCCAAATTCAGACATTTTTATGCCTGCCTGGTGAATAAAACCGCTGTTATTCTCAGATATAAAGAAATTCTGCTCTTCGATCATGGTGCTGAGGATACTGTTCCCGAAAGTACCTTGGCATCTAGTACTCCAGGGGTTACCAAAAGGTGGATATGCCATCATTTCAACATTGCCTAACATTTGGATTGTAGTTTCAGACATTTTTGTCAGCGATAACTCTCATCCCTTGTTCTGCCGTAAAGAAAGTTTGAGGTTGGGAAGAGTTTCAACTTCCCCAAGCCTCTTTATTTGTCACTGTTCTTCTTCGCACATCTTGTGATCCACGTATTACTAGTAAATTATCACTAGTAAAGTCTTACTACAGTAAAGTTTTACTAGTAAAGTCTCACCAGTAAACTCTTGCTAGTAGAATCTTACTAAAAAAGGTCTTACTAGTACAGTCTTGCTATACAAAAAAGGCTAACTAGTAAAGGGTTCCTAGTAATGTCTTGCTTGTAAAGTTTTACCAGTAAAGTCTTACTTAAAAAAAAGTCTTACTAATTTAGTCTTACTAGTAAAGTTGTACTGTAGTAAAGTCTTACTAGTAAAGTCTTCCTATAGTAAAGTCTTACCAGTAAAGTCTTACTATAGCAAAGCCTTACCAGTAAAGTTTTACCAGTAAAGTCTTACTTTAAAAAAAGGCTTACTAATTTAGTCTTACTAGTAAAGTCGTACTGTAGTAAAGTCTTACTAGTAAAGTCTTACTATAGTAAAGTCTTACCAGTAAAGTCTTACCAGTAAAGTCTTACCAGTAAAGTCTTACTTTAAAAAAAAGCTTACTAATTTAGCCTTACTAGTAAAGTCGTACTGTAGTAAAGTCTTACTAGTAAAGTGTTACTATAGTAAAGTCTTACCAGTAAAGTCTTACCAGTAAAGTCTTACTTTTAAAAAAAGCTTACTAATTTAGCCTTACTAGTAAAGTCGTACTGTAGTAAAGTCTTACTAGTAAAGTCTTACTATAGTAAAGTCTTACCAGTAAAGTCTTACCAGTAAAGTCTTACTATAGTAAAGCCTTACCAGTAAAGTCTTACCAGTAAAGTCTTACTTTAAAAAAAGGCTTACTAATTTAGCCTTACTAGTAAAGTCGTACTGTAGTAAAGTCTTACTAGTAAAGTCTTACTATAGTAAAGTCTTGCCAGTAAAGTCTTACTAGTAAAGTCTTACTATAGTAAAGTCTTACCAGTAAAGTCTTACCAGTAAAGTCTTACTATAGTAAAGTCTTACCAGTAAAGTTTTACCAGTAAAGTCTTACCAGTAAAGTCTTACTTTAAAAAAAGGCTTACTAATTTAGCCTTACTAGTAAAGTCGTACTGTAGTAAAGTCTTACTAGTAAAGTCTTACTATAGTAAAGTCTTACCAGTAAAGTCTTACTAGTAAAGTGTTACTATAGTAAAGTCTTACCAGTAAAGTCTTACCAGTAAAGTCTTACTATAGTAAAGCCTTACCAGTAAAGTTTTACCAGTAAAGTCTTACTTTAAAAAAAGGCTTACTAATTTAGCCTTACTAGTAAAGTCGTACTGTAGTAAAGTCTTACCAGTAAAGTCTTACTAGTAAAGTCTTACTATAGTAAAGTCTTACCAGTAAAGTCTTACCAGTAAAGTCTTACTATAGTAAAGCCTTACCAGTAAAGTTTTACCAGTAAAGTCTTACTTTAAAAAAAGGCTTACTAATTTAGCCTTACTAGTAAAGTCGTACTGTAGTAAAGTCTTACTAGTAAAGTCTTACTATAGTAAAGTCTTACCAGTAAAGTCTTACTAGTAAAGTCTTACTATAGTAAAGTCTTACCAGTAAAGTCTTACCAGTAAAGTCTTACTATAGTAAAGCCTTACCAGTAAAGTCTTACCAGTAAAGTCTTACTAGTGAAGTCATACCTGTAAAGTCTTACCAGTAAAATCTTACTATAGTAAAGTCTTAGTGTTAAAGTCTTACCAGTGGAGTTTTACCTGTAAAATGTTACATGTAAAGTCTTACTAGTAACTCGATAAGTCCATGGCACTACCCTTTCTCCCTCATTTCGACCAAGTTTAATAACTGAGCAAACCCAATCAGAGCGAAAGGAGAGACCTGTAAAAGGTCGCATGGTTTCGTATTGAGTCACATCGCCATTAAGCTGAATAACAGGGCTCTGTCTAAAATGACAAAGAGATAGGGTTTTATGACAGATTTAAAATATATATATATATACATGAAATGTAAGCTAAATAAATTCCTTGATTATAACAACTCTTACTCATTTATATGTATTAAAACATTGTACAAATTCCACTGTGAATTTATTTGCCAGCGGATGTAGATAAAATGTTGTCCCCAGTTCACCGTGAACGTACAACATGTGCTGACGTATTGCTTTGTAGGACAGGTGTTTTGCCAGTATTTTGTAAATTGTGTTTTAATCAATGTGGAAATAAAGTACTACGAGCGAGGAGAGATACTTGTGGTCATTTAATATTTCCTGCCGTTATCACGAAGCTTCCAGTCCCATCCTTCGATTGTTCAGAGATAAATAGACTCCTTCCCCAAAATGACCTTTTGCACGCCAAACGTCAACATTTCAAACCGACAATGACCTCCTGCTTCCACCCTTCAAACTACCGGTCATTCATTGATAAATGGAACTGAGCATAGTCTTTATAGCTTGTCCTTCCTGAGGCGAACCACTTGATTAGTCATTCAACAATTTTAAACAATATTTCGTAAAACAATGTACCAGCAGAGCTGGCTTCGACAGCAGCGGTCAATGACATTTGTAAATTTAGTACAAGTGGGAAATAACGGACGTTGTTTACAACCCCAAACCATCAATGCTTCTCTTCATCTAGGTGTATAAATGGGAACCAGCGAGGGCTGAGATGGTACTATGTTGGATCATAGGGCAATGGCTTTGCTCCATGGTTTGATTAACCCCTTAGCGCAAGCAACTTCGAGTTGGTCGAGAAAAGGAAACCTGGCTGCATCAATCTGGTTGCGTGTTGGTGGACGAAAAAAAAACAACAACAGCCGCACCACACATAACTTTATCGGGCGGGATATCGGGAAAGAGTATGTTCGAAATACAGTGTTATGATTGTACTTATTTTTAACACATCCAACAGGACCTATTTAGTGCCAATAACAGGATGAATAGGAAACGAGAAGAAACGCTCAGTTTTAAATGTGGGAGGAAAATACAAACAGGGGAAAAACCCATGTAATCTACCCAATCCACATGCAAGGCTCCGGTCTGAGGTGGGATTCGAACCGGGGTCCACACAGAGGTGAAAGGCAGGGAGAGGTGACCACTGAGTCAACCTGATCGCAATGGTTTATTTAGTCAAATGGTTCTGTAGGGTATCAAAATGAACTGTGAACACAACATAAGCAATTGCGTCTATGCTCGTCACCCGCACTGAGGGCAGTTAAATGTTTACAACTAAAATTTAAGTTTTCCTCATGTCATCGGGGCCTTTTACCGGGAAAAACAAAAACAAGCCTCGCCCTTCCAAGAACGAAATACCAGGCTAACAGCATCGTACCAGTATGACTCTGTATCCCGCAGTATATGAAATAAAACGCTAACTACCATTTTGTGGGGGAAAAAAATAATACAATCACCATCATAACAATAGGGGATTCTTTCCCACGCGTGTGTCATAAATGATTACTCATTAGCTGTTCAATTATGCCAGAAGCAAACCTAGTCACACGGCACGAGTGCGGTGCCACGATCAGTAACCGTTTCTGCCAAAAAAAGTTAATCGATGACTGTAACCATATTGAGCAATGGTCTTTAACAGCTGTACCGTGCGTACCGTCACAATACAAAAATACTCTGAGCCATAAAACTTTTTATTGGAGCGAGCAGACAAGCAATCTGTCCGCACCATTGATTTGATGAAAACATTTCACGCTTGGCTCAACCTGATTTCAAGGGTGTAATGTGATGAGTAATTTTCAAAACACATTTTGTGAACACCAGATCAGAACGTCATACGCCAAGTATATTCATGTTTGTATTATGCCAAAGGGGAAACCCGTAATGGTGCGTCTGGCGCCCTATCGACCCCGGGTTATAATTACACGTAGGTTTTCCTGATAGCAAGGTTTGGGGAAAAGTGTGGGTATGTTTGTTCCAAGATACAATAAACCCTCAAACAGCGTTAAAGGAACATTACAGAATTGGTAAGAAAAAATAGACTTTTGATCACAGATTTACATAAAACTTACACGGTCTAATGATGATGATAGTAGAAAACATCCCTTGAAATATTTCTGTCTGAAATGCCATAATTGATGAAAAATGAACTCATTTTCCGATTGGAGTTTATCGCTCAGTGAGCGTTTTATTCAGTTGTTGAATCTATATGATTTCATGCAAAAAAAAATCGGTTTTCACTATTTTCTCGTGACCCAGATGGCCGATCGATCTCAAACTTCTACAGGTTTGTCAGTTTATTTATATGGTGGATTACACGAAGTGCTTACACTGCCAGCAACTGTTTTGTTAGCAAAAACCAATTCTGTCATGTTCCTTTAACACGTTTTTATAACGGTACTTGGCACAGTAAATAAGCTGGGAACCCGTCAAAACAGGATGTGCACTTCTGACGGGTATAACTAATGCCAAAGCAAAATGCATAATCTGGTTTGATACTTTTCTTTGTTGTGGTTAACTTGATGGTTCATTTTATAATACATCCACCAGCACAAGCACCGAATGACGGGATAAATATAACTATACGACACAATAATGTTTAGTTATTATAAGTAGTAGGCAAATCCAGGGAAAGCGCACGCAATCGGGTCAACGGACTCCCTACCGTAACCATTGCAAAGCTCACGGGTTCGAGGGTGAATGCGAAGCAGGGGCCACAGAGAGGCAAAGACAGGGAAAGAAAACCACTCAGCCAACTAGTGTCATCCACTTTTTTAACCCCAGAAGTTAAAGGAACATTACAGAATTGTTTTTTGCTGACAAAACAGTTGCTGGCAGTGTAAGCACTTTATGTAATCCACCATATATATAAACTGACAAACCTGTAGAAGTTTGAGATCGATCGGCCACCTGGGTCTCGAGAAAATAGTCAAAACCGATTACACATTTGCATGAAATCATATAGATTCAACAAATGAATAAAACGCTCACTGAGCGATAAACTCCAATCGGAAAATTAGTTTATTCATTTCTCATCGAATATGGCATTCCAGACGGAAATATTTCAAGGGATGTTTTCTACTATCATCATCATTAGACCGTGTAAGTTTTATGTAAATCTGTGATCAAAAAGTATATTTGAAAAAAAAAATTCTTAATACCAATTCTGTAATGTTCCTTTAATCTCCTAACTACAACTCAAGGTTATTTATCTCGGTAACTCACACGAGCGTCAAATGGAAAGTTGATTGATGATGCTAAAAAAAATAGACCTTTTTGGCGAAAATGGGTGACGCAATGTAAAGAGAAGAGTGAAGTTTAACCAGAGAACAAACATCTCTGACAATAGAACATAGTTCGTGACAGATGTAGAAGTTTTCGAAGAAAAGTTTTACTTTGCATTTCGATTAATAGGCTACGCGTGTAACTCCAAATACAACCGGTCTGCATGCACTGGGCTTCCTAGGTGCTGCAACTAGCTTTGCCAAAACGCACACTATACAACACGGGTTAAGGTGTAGGGCTGGCATCACAATATTGAAAGATTACTAAAGCTACGGTCATATTACTAATCTTTGCGGTTGTACAGCTCGTTTCAAAAATTGAGCACAGTCATCGTGAGAAGTTCAAAGTCACGTTGAGACATCTTTCATTGCAGTTGGAATTTCCAATTTGAACACTTCGTTGTACCATGGTTGTACGGAGCCACACCTATTCTTGATACACGACTATTCTCTGCTGTCACTATACGTAAACACTTTGTTTTTCGTTGAGTGGTAGGAGAGCCCGTACGGAATCAATGCATAAAAGTTAATATGTTCAGTCAACAGTGACCCTGGTGAACAAGTTGCCTGCTGGGTGGGAGGGTCGACGCTCTTCATTTTGTGCACTGAACTGAAGGTGCCACTGTATGCGGGACTGTGTAGTGTGACAAACTAGTTGGCAACTCATGCCTCATTTCCGCTGTTTGTCGATGGCAGCATGCTATACGTTTAAAATAATGCACTCCAAGTTGTCTGTGTCACTATTTTGACAGGCACACTCATCGGTACCTCGCCTCGGCGCGCCGCGGGCCCCCCTCCATCAAAAACCATCATTCGCCAAGACGGGGTCGGTGCTGGACCACCGAGTCCATTTTCTCTTCAGTGGGTTGGACTTCTTCTTCACCCGGACATCAAGCCTTCGGGGTATTTTGCTTCCTTGTTGCAACATTTTGATACCGTCCCAGCTTTGGCCCGATAGTCGCCAACAGTGTGTATACAGTACAACCCAATCATCACAGAGCAATGCTTCAATGAACTTATTAGAAACTTGAACACGTACAACTCATTCCAGTTCAAACTCTAAGGTTCATCCACTGCACAACCTCTATGAGTATCACATGAACTGCGATTTTAGAAAACCCGGTGTTTGCAGTTTCTTGTTTAATTTCCACGAGTAACAAGTCAGTATTTGGATAAATTAGTGTCGGCCAGATTGCAAAGTCTGTTGGACGTTTGATTTACTGTACAGAATGGCTACAACAACAGCGGTTCAAGATCTGTCTTCGAGCTCGTCGTTTCTCGTCACCAACGACAGCTCAACCGGGAACAGGTATGAAAGTACCACCTTCTACGAGTCCACGTCCCCTGTGGTGATGGATGACTACGACGGGGAGTTTAAATTCGACGACTACACTCAAAGATGCATTGTGGCGGGCATTTTCATCGTCGTCTGTATTGTGGGGACTTTCGGCAACGGCATGGTCATCCTCGCCGTCTTGCTGTCCAGGAAACTCCGAACGGTCACCAACGTCTTCGTGGTCAACCTGGCCGCAGCTGATCTCCTGGTGTGCTTCGTCCTGCCCTGGAACGCTGTGGGGCTGCTCACCAAGCCGGAGTACGAATGGCCACTGCCGGACCAACTCTGCGTGGCGGTGGCATTGCTTAGTTTCACCTGCGTGGGGTGTAGTTTGTACACCCTTGCCACCATCGCCATCAACAGGTGGATGTTAATAACACGCCCGTCTCAAACTTACCGGACTTGTTACACCCCTACCTATCTCGCAGCCATGATCGTCATCATCTGGCTGGTACCGTTCTTAGTAGCGTTCGTCCCGCCTTTGTTTGGGCTGGGTGAGCTGGGATACACTGAGAAATACAGCACGTGTACACACAAGAACTCCAATCCGTTAGCGGTGTACTATAGTCTCCTCCAATCTGCGGTCATGTTCCCCGTACCCTTCATCATCATCGTCGTCTGCTACGTGAAGATCTTCAAGCACGTGAAGCAGCACACCAAAGTTATGAAGGACCAGTCTGAGATGTCCGAGACGTCGAACAACCGCGACTCCACCCACAACGACCGGGACAGCGGCATCCGTGTCGCCTCCAAGACGGACCTGTCCCGCCCCCGAGACGCGAGCGTCGTCAAGAAGCGTCTGAGCAGACGCCAGGTTGAGATCACGAAGAACCTCTTCTACGTTGTGTGCGCATTCACCGTCTGCATCGCGCCGTACGGACTGGCGCTCCTGATCCCGCCCAGCGATCCGGTCATCCCGTGGACGGCCGCCTTACTCCTGATCAACAGCTGCATCAACCCCGTCATCTACGCCACGAAGCACCCCTACTTCAAGCAGGTCTTCAGGCTCATGTTGAAGTGCCAATGTGGTAAGATCCCCAACCAGTCCAACTTTCTCCGCTCAGTGAGGTCCACGGTGAGGCGAACGTGAACCTGAGCTTGAGGCAAACGTTAACTTGTCTTTAATAACTGATTAGAACTGACTGCTGAGGTGCATGTGCGGTTAACCTCAAGTATTCATACCGCTTCAATGCTTTTGGGCCAACATAAGTTGTCATAACTGATAAAAACATAGTTATGTAGAAGTGCCTCTGGGGTACACCCAATCATTCGAACATACATCGTAGTAATGTTCATGGTGAGGTGATCTCAAACCTCCGTTTGAAGCAAACATTAACTTATCATTTACTAACAGAATTATGATGGGGTGCCTGTACGGAAACCCCCAAGCATTCGAACGTCACTCCCCCTTATTAATAGTAAGGCCCACGGTAAGAGGCGACTGTGAACCTCAATTTGATGCAAACATTAACCTGTCATTCTATAAAAAACAGAATTATGCTGAGGTGCATACCAATAATGCGGTAAACCAAGCTTTCAGGCCTCACGCTGCTTTAGTGAGGTCCATGTTGAGGTGGTCGTCAACCTCAGTTTGAGGCATACAAAATTATCACTTCTTGGATTTGTTGTAACAAAACACCATACATGCACCGTTGTAGGTTGTAGGAATATCAGATAACAGAGACATGTAAGAAACATTGGTACAGTGGTTCCCACCAACCTGGGTGCCTTACAGTGGATATTATTATTTTACAGAACGTTCTCAAATTCGTTGCTTTTGTTGTTATACTCTTGCCACTTTTCCAAAGCATATAGTTATTATTTTATATACTAAAACAGGGACGAACGTGTGAAGTATAAATTAAATCTTTCTGAAAGAAAATGCGCCCTTGTAACAAAAATGGCATTAGCTACGATTGTAATTACAACCACATTATTTAGTTCCAGTCATAAACTTCGTTTTTCTATATTTATATTTTGTAAAAACTCTGTGCTCCATATTTTAAGTGTAAGGACAGACTAAAATATATGAACATTTTAAAAACAAAATTAGTATCACATTTTGTTAAATACTAACCATAGCTTGACGAATGATGTTATTTAAAACGAGTCAGTACAACGTTTTGGGGGATATTAAAATAGTGTCAGTATTGGGAAAGTTGAAGAGACGTGTAGGCTGAGTATGATTAACCATGCATAGAAAACTTGACCCAAATTTACCCACCGTGACCACGTGAATCATTCCGATTACTCATCAGGTTTGGTTTTCTCCCAACTTCCAAATACGCTGTAAAGTTTCACTTAACCTGTCAGCCAATGGGCTGTGTATCGGGGGTGGGGTGATCTTGTGTAACTTAAATCGTCATTTTTGAGCAAGTAATTACCAAGATCTTAGCGCCCTCGACCCTCATTTAAGTTGTCAAGATCGGATTGACGGCAAGAAATGTGAGCGCCTTTTGCAGTATACACTGTTTTCATGTGGTCACAAAACATGCAACGTATGGGACTATTATTTTTTCCCGATATGTTATAAGGCTGAGTAATGTGGTAAGCATATAAAAATTTCGCTGAACAGAAATGGGCCACCACTTACCAGACCGAATGCAATGTACGTTACCAACTGGGTTCCCTGTTCACTTGGTTATAGCTTTATAGTTATACAATTTGGTCTGTTGTACTATTATTTTTCTGCTGACACGGTTTTGAATGAGATGGAGCCTAATCGTTAACCCTAATTGGGCGAAGGAGGTGCAGCTCAAGACAGAGTGGGGTCGGGAGAGAGGGGCTGCTGGTCGCATGCAAAACAATGATCTTAATATGTTATTTACTTTATTTGTTTCTCGCTAATTTGTATAAGATAACAGGGAGGGGGAAGTTGTACTCGTATTCACTAACTCTATTGTGTCTAAGGCCTGCGCTAAACGTCGCACGTTTGTCGTGTCGAACTCAAACAGTTGTAAAATTAGGAATTAAATTCGACAAAAGAGCGACGTTTAGCGCAAACCTTTTGATTAAGTTCGGCACTGCCGTGTAGCACGGCAAGCCCTGCCGTGCTCCACGGTAGCGGCACGACACGGTGACAAACGTCGCGCTCTTGCCGTGTCGAATCGAACTGAAAACATTTGAGTTCGGCTCGGCAAAAGTGCGACGTTTAGCGCAGGCCTAAGACGTGCTCATTTCGGGTTGGTCTTTTGGGTTGGTCTATTGCACCACCGACCCAATGGAAAACCCCCGGGGTGAGTCACTATACTGTACTCGTATACATGCCAGTTCAGAAGGTGCCGAGGAGGTCAAATAAAACACGGTCAGTCATTGCATTGCAGTACGGCACGAAAATACACCGTCTCTTGTCAAACTTGTCATTGTTAATCAAGCGATGGGTAATCGAGCCCAATACCTAGACCAACATTAGGCCTGCGCTAAACGTCGCACGTTTGTCGTGTCGAACTCAAACAGTTGTAAAATTAGGAATTAAATTCGACAAAAGAGCGACGTTTAGCGCAAACCTTTTATTTAAGTTCGGCACTGCCGTGTAGCACGGCAAGCCCTGCCGTGCTACACGGTAGCGGCACGACACGGTGACAAACGTCGCGCTCTTGCCGTGTCGAATCGAACTGAAAACATTTGAGTTCGGCTCGGCAAAAGTGCGACGTTTAGCGCAGGCCTTACTTTCAATCTATCTTTCAGTGCAGGGTTGTCTTACAGTAAAATGCACGAGCAACTTCTGTCACGCGCAATTTATTTTTTGCATTATACTTCATGCTTTCATTTTCACTTTCTCAATTAAATCAACAATAGCAACCTTCTGTTTCAAATGTTTTCAGATGTTTTGCAACTTTTTTCTTGGACCTATAATGAAAACAGGAAAACCCTCTTCCGAAGTAAATGTGTTTTGGTTTCGAGTTGTTTGTTGTTGTTGTTGTTGTTGATGATGTTGCTGCTGCTGTTGTTGTTTTGTTTGTTCGTTTGTGGGTTTTTTGTTGCCTGCTTCATGCACGTGGACTTTTTTCCACCTGACTTGGGAAAGTACCGAGTATACAGTGCTTAACACACAACAGTTTGGGTAAAACACAAACAAAGTTATCCCTGATGTAAGTTTAATAAAAATAAAAAAACCGCGAGCAGAAAAACCATGGCCAACCACGGGTGAAGGCAAAAAAAAACTTCCGAAACAAAACCCTGATTCATGTCAACCTTGTATGACAGCTATCTAAACGTTGGGACGAACTTGACAATTCTATTTATACACAGAAAGCTGGCTGTATCGAACTTAAAGGGATGCACGGCGCATGACTGGCGACTACACTGCAAAAACTGGGGTGTTAAAATTGACACCATGGGTGTTGTCACATATAGATACCCAAAAGAGAATTGAACTGAACACTGTAGGGTGTTAAAACAACTCAAATGTAATTGTTTTGGCAGAAATTAGTTTTAATTGGCAGAAATAAGTGTTATTTTAACACCCTATGATGTAATTGTTGATTCTTTTTTGGTATATATATGTGACAACACCCATGGTGTCAATTTGAACACCCCAGTTTTTGCAGTGTACTTGGAAGGAAGACTTGTCTTATTCCATACTTTCAGATAAAACATTAAAATGGTCAACTTGTTGTCCCGTCCTACTCGCAAGTTACGACTTTGTCCCATTTATCTTTTTATAGATAACTAATGAGAGGTTTTCAGATCTCTGGACAATTAATTCTAAAACTTCTCATCTATAGTATTTTAGAAGTTCTTTTAGGTATAGGGTCATATAGATTGTTTTTGGTCGCCGTAATGCTTATTTATAGGCATCATTATGAAGACAGATACAATCAAAGTCACCTGTGAAAGTTTCAGCTGAACACAGTGTCTACTTGTTGAGAAAGCAAAACAAAAGTCTGTCACACTGGTTTCAATTGAGGAACGTCGATCGAATCCCTCCACGGTTCGCGAGGTGACAGCGGGTATACCAACGGCATGTGGACGCATCGACCTACCTCCCAAACTTGAGTGAGATAAGTTTTGGAGATTCAAAATCTGTCGACACCTTTATTGATTTGTAATCAAGAGGGGGCAATTTCAGACGAAATGATTTTGCAGGACGCTTACTGCGATCATTACCATCTTTACAACCATCTTTAATACAAATTACACTTTTTTCGTTTTTGTTCGGGGGTCATTACCAAAGAATGACCCTACCTTTAAAACGGACGGCTGTTTTCAGTCTGATCTCCTGCTCTCCAGGAGCACACACTAATGAATAAGGTTGGAGCTGTCACCACTGGAGGGCCAAACCCCCCCTGGTGAGGTGACTGTAACCGTAGAGGAAGGACAAACAAGCCATTATCCCATACACATGTATATAGGCAGACACTTTGCACATTAACTACGAAAACATTCATGTCTAAACGCAGGTCCGGGAATGTAATATCACTTAAGATCAGCGACAACATTCCCCCGGTTATTTTCATCTCCCCCGATTCCCCGCCCCCCCCCCCAATTTGCACCCCAACAATTCCAACCTCACTTTTTCCCCCTATGGCCGAAATTGAGTTGAATTGAAACCCCAAACCATTGCACCCCCCCCCCCCCAGCTTAAGAATAACGCTGGTGTAAAATCTGCGGCAAGTCGATGCCTTTTCAGCAGCAGAACAATGTTTGCCTCCCTTAAAGACACTGGACACCTTTGATAATGGTCATAGACCAGTCTTCTCATTTAGTGTATCTCAACATATGCACAAAATAACGAACCTGTGAAAATTTGAACTCAACTGGTCGTCGAAGTTGCGAGATAAATAATGGAAGAAAAAACACCCTTGTCACACGAAGTTGTGTGCTTACAGATGCTTGATTTCGAGACCTCACGCGTGAGGTCTCAAAATCAATTCAAATATTTTACTGAGAAATTACTTCTTTCTCAAAAACTACGTTACTTCAGAGGGAGCCGTCTCTCACAATGTTTTGTACTATCAACAGCTCTCCATTGCTCGTTGCCAAGTAAGTTTTTATGCTAACAATTATTTTGAGTAGTTACTAATAGTGTCCAGCGCCTTTAAATTTAAGCTTGCCACCTTTGCCCCCATCCCTCAGATTAACAGGTCTGGCGCATGCGATGCTTAAATTGCACACACTGAAACTGTATACAAAAATTCCAATCTCAGCATGGGCGTCTTTAATTGCGACTGCTGAGATCAAAGTTCCATGAAAATGAAACAGTTCGTTCAAGCTTCAGAAGAAGTGTTTTAGCATTGCGAGTGCTTTATTGTAATTTTCCTTTTAATAAACAACTAGAAAACAAACAAAACAACAACAACAACAGCTACAAGCAGGCCTGGAAAACAACGAAGTATGAGATGAAGACGAAATAGGTAACAATGGTATAGAGAACCTTTATACCCTGTACTCCGTCGCGGTGTATGCAACGGAGGAGTCCAACCTGGGCTAGCCTGGAAAACAACGAATTATGAGATGCATACGAAATAAGTAAAGAATGCCACGGAGAATGTCTACATCCATGGTTTTTACGAACATTAGAGAACAACAAACTGTGGTCGATGGTTTTTAATATCGATTGGAGCGAGCTGTACCTTTAACCTCGCGTCTAATGAGTCAACGTATCATTAAATGGCAGAGACAGCCGAGGGAAATTCAGGGATATTATACGCGGGTCATTTGTCTTGATCACTTCTTTTAACGGACTTACTTACAAGGGTAAAAACATCAAGGTCATGCAACAGTTGTGGGATTATGACCACTCTAAAGTTATGACAATTATTTAAAACGGACTTACAAAAGGCTTGGGTAAAAAGATCAAGGTCATGCAACAGTTGTGGGATTATGACCACTCTAAGTTTTGACAATTTAAAACGGACTTAGGGTAAAAACATCAAGGTCATGCAACAATGGTGGGACTATGAAGTATGACTGTTGAGCAATTCTGCAGACTTAAAATAAACTTTGATGAAGCTCACAGACATGACTTTTGTTCATCATTATTTCTGCAAATTATCTTACTTTAACAGCGTGTCTGGCAAACAATAAGACAGTAATTCCGGTTTACATAACGTGTGTTGTTATGATGGTATGATTATTATGAGTGTCATTCAGACATAATTATATAAACAGAACGTTTCCCTTGTTCCCGCTTCCCGGCTGAACTCAGTCATCCAATCAAGATTTATTGCCAGAAGAAAAATTAAACAATAGAGGGCGCCATTTCTTCACCCTGCAATTTCACAAAGCCGACTCTGCAACCACGAAACCTTGCTATCTAGGCACAGACAAAATTGGTTACCTGCCATTTTAAGTTAAACAATTTTGCGACTGGTGCCCCACTCATGTTGTTTTAGTCTTTTTGCTCAGCAAAGGAATTTGCTTATCAGTATTTTCTGCTCTTTTTGAAAACATTTTAATGAAATTTTGGCCTTGCTGTTAGCAAAGAATATTGCCAAACATTTTTCTGCTTTTAGGGCGGGTCGTGGATTCCTTGGTTGGCTATTGCAACGTCACAGCCCAAATTTTTGCCAACCAAAGGTATCTGTAGGAAAACTATGGAAGGCCAAAAATGCAAAGCAAGAACAGATAACCACAGTTTGCAACATTATTACACAAATATATATTCAAAATCAGTGTTGAATTTGTTCTAAACAAAGTAACCAATCATGGGATGTATTTTTTTTTTTTTTAAGTGAAAGTTTGAATAAAAATGTTGAATTTGGTCATAACAATAATGTCAAGACGATTGAATGTTTTGCTAACATTCGGCTGGCCATGCCAACCAGCACCGCAGTTTGTTTATCAACAATGGAAAGGTCTATTATACCACAGGTTGTAAACATTTATGTGGTGGGTGATTTTTTTAAAACAACAGCTGCCACTCCCTTGAACTTCCGATAAGTACACAACAACATGGGCCTTATTGGGACCCGCCATATCCAATTGAGCAGAGAATAACAGTTCAAACGTCGATGGATAATTTCCCCCCTACTGTAAAGCTGCACATGAGACTTGTAAGTATTTTGTGTATTTTTTAATATTTTAACATTTGCACTATATGCTATGGGAG
The DNA here is from genome assembly GCA_032158295.1 of Pycnopodia helianthoides. Taxonomy (NCBI): domain Eukaryota; kingdom Metazoa; phylum Echinodermata; class Asteroidea; order Forcipulatida; family Asteriidae; genus Pycnopodia; species Pycnopodia helianthoides. The sequence continues at coordinate 1,645,913 of CM063263.1, forward strand.
TTTATTTAGTGGGTGCAAACCCAATGGCTTCACCAATGGGATAGTGTTTGCTGCCCTCAAACACCACGAGTGAAAATACAAAACCACAATACTTCAACTTTTTTTTTAACTCGCATGAGATGAGGGCGCTTCTCGCACATTTTGATTCAAGTGGGTGCGCCCATAATACGTATTGTACTGTATCTCTGTGGGTGCACCACACTAATTAATAGGCTCCAAATAGCAATCATTGCTAAATGTTAAATATTCAAAAAAATTATACGTCACTCAGCCTCTTATTTTTCTGACATCTAAACTTAATTTTTCTTTTCAATTTTTAGTACGTTACCCGATATATAAAGTTTTCAGCTATAGGTTCATCCAAAATAAAAAAAAACACAACTGAACGAGTCATCCGGGGAAAAATGACCCTTCACCTTTGAGCAAAATATAGGGCCGTTTGGGGGGGGGGGGGGGGTAGTGTACCCAAGATTCTCTAGGTTGAAAGTGAACAATCACAGGGCCCAATTTCATAGAGCTGCTTAAGCACAAAAAGTAACTAAGCACAACAACATTATGCTTACCAGATTAAGGTTACCAGCCAAACCACCATGTCACAAGTACAATTTGTGACTGGTATCCTGCTCATTTCTGCTTAGCAGAAAATTGTTAAGCAATATTTTCTGCTTAAGCACCTCTATGAAATTGGGCCCAGGGCACAACATTGGGCCGTTTTTCATATAGAGTTGTTGTCCTACATTTTTTTTAATGAGGCCCTGCACAGGGGTTTTTCTCTCTATTCGGTGTAGTGCACCCTGTATATATTTACAGAGGTTACTATAAGACTTCAAGGAAAACACTCGAAAAGAGTCCGACAAGCAAAGAAACTAATAACACTGTGTTTATGGGCTGGATACGATAGCAAAATGTAGACACATTGTAAACAAAATAGTAATAATAATAAGACAAACAAATAAACAACCCCAACAAACAAACAAACTGGTGAATGAACAACAATGGTGTTGACGATCCCGGGAGGAAATTGGTGGGGGGGGGGGGGGTAATAATGTAAAAAAAAACTATAAAAAACAATTAACAAAGGTGCGTCTACTATTAGATCCACAGCAAAACGGACATTGTCAAGTCTAGTGAAAGGCTGGTTTCTTCCCTGCACACACACACAGCAAATCATACTTCTCCTGGCGCGGAACTAATTAAAAAAGCAAAGCCATCATGTTGCTAGTGGCCGAACCATTTCCGTTGGCCATCGGAAATACGGACCAGATGAGCAAACTTTGCACAGTTGGCAGGTTGGATTTGCATACATAATCACCTGCAATGCTTTATCGTTACAATAAGTATGACAGGGTTGCTTGTTTTTTTTGTTATTTCCCACAAAGGTCAACCTGGGCCCAATTTCATAAAACCTGTAAGCACACAAAAATGCTAAGCACAGAAAAATATTGCTTAGAAGAAACAGGTAACCTGCCGAAATTCCATGAAATTTACATTGTTACCACTGGTGCCCCAATTACTTTTTGGCCCTGAAGTCACACCACACAGTGTGAAGCATTGATCTCCATTGGAGTACAATCAATCATTTTTAAAAGCACACAATTTATAGGTTGTGCGTAAATACTGCGTGTGGCAATATAGCGGGATTTTTGGTTAGATTTCTTGCATGGTTGGTGGGTGAGCCACAGTAAGTTGGCTGTGTACAAAGGTTTAAAATGCTTTACGAAGCTAGCTCAAAGCCACAACCGAAACTGTCCGTATAAATGGCGTCAATGAACCTCCCACATTCACGTAATCCCCGCCGCCATCTTAGAGGTAAAACGATGACGCACCAATGAAAAACGCACGTCCCACTTTGTACGCGCGGCGCGCGGGATGGGCCCAATGAGCAACCCTCTTTTGACCACTAGCCGAGGGCGCCCTTCTCAAATGACGTCATTTGCATAGGTCCATTGATCTACATTATACTGTAGATGAATGCATAGGTCTAAGAACATTATCGTGCCCCGTGTTTTAAAATTCACTCGCTTAATTTTGAATATACGTATGTAAGGGTGACAAGTGTTTGTCTGCATCTTCTATGTAATGCTGTGTTCTGAATTACGAGTCTACAATTATATATGCCAGTTTAAATTGGAAAAAAGCAATGAACATCTAAATTAGAAGTTCTAATATCCCTGGTGTTTGTTTACGTGCTAACAGAAGGACAGGTGTGTGTTTTTATGTGATAACGGAAGACCGTGGGCCTCTTGTGTCAAGTTTGATTACCATGGGGACTTCTTCAGCACACTCAATACCTTATTTGTGGCTTTTCATGTCGCCCTGCATGCTCGACTGTTCTGCAGTGCTCCTATAAAACAACATTGGTTCATTTTACCCTGATTTTTTGTTCATTAATTTGCGGTTATTATTATTATTTTAAAGATCAAGTTGACAGCTAAATGTTATCATTACAGTCTGAACATTGCTATCAAAACATAATTTAAAAGATAACGCAATTTCCGTTTTCAATTTCCTCCCCAAAGTTGTCAAATGCGTGCTCCAGATTTGGCTGCTAATCAATCTCATTTTGCAAAGTTAAAGCTATTTGAGAGCTTAATGAGTGCACATTTTTTATTGTTTTTGTTGTGGTTTATAAACACCCCCAACATTTCACAAAAGGGTTCATTTGAGGAAGAAGAGATAGAAAACTCAACAGTCATCTGTCCGGCTGTTGAGGAACAAGGAATTTAAAAAAATAAAAAACTTATCCCCTTATCTAAATTATTAGAACTCGAGTGTTTATTTAATTATTTATTTTTTGTCGGTGTGGGTATTTCTCGTCGATATTATTATGCAGTTCTAGCTATTTTTGAGTAATTTAAAGGCTGTTGAAATAATTTTTAACAGTGCACCGACTTCCGAATTGGTTCTTGAAGAATGAATTTAAGGAGAAAACTGCATTTTTAACAAACAGCTTCAAGAAAAAATGTAGTTGCAAATGAAGCTATTAAAAGTCTTTAGGGGCAGTGTGTCATGTAAAATCAAATCGAATACTCCATAATTCAAATCGATACCTCAAACAAGACTCTTTAACAATGTGATGATTTCGAAACCGAGACTTGCCGTGAGGTCGGCTTCTCCAAATTTCAAGAATATTTGTTTCACCCGAAACTCGAAATCGACTGATGCCATGTAAACCGAGGCTGGCCGGCGATTTTTTTTTCTGCAGCATACTTCGTCAATACGGTCAACAGTTAAGAGATAGGCTGTTCTTCCCTATCCCTTAACTGTTGACTCCATAGCCGACGTGTGCTGCAGAAAATAAATTTGCTGGCTGTTAGGGGGTTAGGGGACCACAAGGGTCTGGTTCCCTTACGTAAATTGATAACTGATATTCACGACTGATTCTAGCACACACAGGGGGGCGAGAGATGGTGTCACGGTGACAGGATATGTACCATCTGTTTGGTATGAGAGCGCGGTCCGCTACTTCCAATCATGGAGGCTCTATGCTACCGAGACGGACACCTGTTGACCCGAAAAATTTGGAAAACGAAACAGAATGCGCAACTCGTGTGTCTAAAGAAAGAAAAAGGTTGTTTAAAATTGATACTAATAATTATTATCTATAAATAGTGTTATTTATTTAACTAGCCTCTAAGTACTACTCCGGCCAATGGTAGAACGGTTAAGATCTGTTGAACAATGAAAATGTTCACCAGCACACCTTAATTAAAAAACAAACAAAAACAACGGACATATACACCCTAACAAACAAACAAACAAAACAACAACAAAAACAACAACAACAGCAGAAAAAACACACCCATGGTCACACATAAACGTAGTATTATAATGGGTGCATCGGAACAATTTAAAGAAGGTGTCAACCACACACTCATATCAAACAGCCACTTGCAAATTATTCAAGAATTTCTTTTGCAAAAAAAAAAAAAAAAAAAAAAAAATCATCTTTAAACAACCGGACTCAGCAGTATCCCACAGAGGACTATAAGGTCATGATAGGAACAATCTGGGAAGAACCCGAAAAACTTTCCCACGGAAAGAAGTTCCGCCACGTAACAGCCAGGGAGGAATTAACCCGATTTGACCCACGAGCAGTGTGTCCCGCCGGGTGTGTGCAGACAAAACAATTTCAAATCGCTCTGGATTTTACCCGGCGGTGAAATACCGTGCAACAGCTTTCGGTCTCGATCGAGCACTGTGTTCTCGAGAATATGGTGATCAAGACAGAGACTGTCAGGGCATTTTCGTTTTGGGTCAAACCGGAAATCTACTGATTTCGCAAGAGGTGAGGAATAACAAAAAAACAAAATAGGTTTCACCGGACGCCGAGTGTCGGAAGAAACAATCAGATCAGCTGGGTCTGAAAACAATAGGACAATGTGTCACTTCGACCTAGCCCCTGCCCCCTGAAACAAACCTCTTCTAAAATGAAACAACACATTTTGAAACAACACATTTTTTTAAAAGAAGAAAAAAGTTCATTTCGTTGAATGGTCGCATTAGTTTCTCTTCAATGGAAAGCAAAATTGGGGAGTCGTGGCAAACTTTTTTTTAACGCAGATCTTCTTCAGAGTTGAGAATCAATCATGCCTTCCTAGATGGATTAGCAGTATTCATTGTAAATGGGGGACTTTGGGGACGCTAGGTGGCAGCAGACTAACCAGGTAAATCCATTATTATGTAAACAATGGAATTTTACCTGTTAAGTCTGCTGCCATCGGAGTTCAAAAGTCTCCCATTTGTGGTATCTCCATGATTGATTTCAGACCAGTTTTACGAAGGTAAAACCCAAATTGGCTATACACATGTCCCAATGCGCATGATCGGCGCGCCAAGGATTCTGGGTAAAAATCTGACTCCAAAAGCAATACCGGCAACAACCATGGCGCGCATATTTTGAAGCAATGCGGTACACAACTGTTCAACCTGGCATAGTTGTATGTAAACTACAGCATGACGTCCATCTTGGCAGCTAGATTTATTAACAGTTAACTGTACTCGGTTTTCCCAAGATGCATTAGGCTAGATTTGTTAAGAAGGCGCTTGTGCATAATGGGCTATGATATAATTCATTGACTTCCTTTCAGAGAGGCAACACCGGCCGGCTGACCACGGACTGGTTGGCGTTTATGGCCTCGTCCTAATTGTTTGACCATCATAACAAGACCACGTATTAGTCAACAGTACTTCCTAAATAACTCACCAATGCACAAATATTGAGGGCAGTTCCGGTTATTAGTTTGTATTCATACTCACATTGCATTATTCACAGGACACGTGTCACCTTGTGCATTTAAGACACATTTCGAATTTATGGCACTTTTTTAGGAACATTATTCAAATAGAGCATTCTTAAGTTACAGCAACACGGTAATGACGCTTACATTACATAATGATAGCCCACACTAACTATTCAAACACATTTAAATACTGAATGGATGTCATTAAGAGTAACAACGTTTGTCCATGGCATTTCTACTTCCATGGTTTGACGCATTTTGTCAAATTTCCTTTGGTGCAACATGATCCCCGGCCTTATACGACGAGGCACACCGTACACAAAACTGTGATCACAACACATTTAAATTTAAGAGTGCAACAGCCACGGTGCCACACCTTGATTTAGCCGTAAACGCAGACAAATTGAGAATACGGAGCCGGGAAGGAACTGCAATATTGGACTTCGTATGGTTCAAGAGAAAAAAATGCTGACAGATGCAAATGAGCCAGTACACGACCATGGGAACGGGCTCTGGTGACCACGATCTACCGTCAGAATCCCTGAATACACAATCCCATTGACAATTCAAATGATCAAAGATACCAAACTATCGACCATGTAACCTGTGACAGCATAATGTTTACAAAAGAGCCACCGCTCTTGGACTTCCCGTGGAGGCACAAATTGTACACAGCCCATTAAAGGGAGGGTATTGGTAATTACTCCAAAATTAATAGCCATACAAAACTGACTTGGCAAGAAGCACTGCAGCTAGCTGTTGATAATGTATAACATGTTGAGAAACGATTCCCTTCTAAGAAATGTGGTTTTAGAGAGAGAGGGATTCAAAAACATTTCAATCTGAGAGACCTTTCATACAAGAAACGTTACTCAGATTGTATTCCAATTATGGATTATTCTTCCTGCGTGGACAAAACCGCTCAAAATATTCGGCGATATCTCAAAACCGCTACCAGCTTTTGAAATGAAATTTTCACAGGTTAGTTTAATTGTATGTATTCACATTTATATAGGATGAAAACAATCTAACGGTTCCCAAAACCAAACGTATGCTTTGCCTTTAAATATGATACTTTATGGAGATTGCACTGTCTGTTTTTTTTTAATCAACTTTTGCTATGAAGAAAAGGGGGCACATCCCAAAAGAATTATTCAGCTGTTACTTTAACTCTTGAATTTATAGTTGGGACACCATTGTACACATTTCCCATCGGCTATAGTGTAAGTATCTTGCCTGCCAAGAAATGACCGGGAATGTACATGCACACGCCTCGGTGTGGAAACGACACTGGTTCGACAGGGAGGATGGCAATATTTTGCTATAAGCAGATTAGGGCTGGAATCCCTCAGCCTAAATCAAACTACAATGGCTGTATGACCTTGCCAAAGGAACCATGAGCGGAAAGCAGTGTTTGATTTAATAGATACAAGGATTTATTTGGGTGCGCGTGGAATTACTGAGGGACTTTCCACGCGTGTTACACCACCGAGTGCATGTGATCGGATGGCAGCCAGTAAAGAAACAAACAATAATGGAAGTTATCCAAAATGATACAGGAAATAGAAGGGAACGCATGCGATTGGGTTCACATTACCAGAGTAAAGAACAACAAATTAGGCTGGATCAAGTTTCTTAATATCACTTTATGTATATATTAGGGTTTAATATTCAACTGAGTAAATTGTTATCTTTACCCTTAGCTGCAGTGAAGTTTTAAACATGGAGGAAGGAAATAGTTCAAACGACCTTGCTTAATCAAAAAGAGACCGTTTTACATGGAGCAATGGTCGTGGTTCGATCTGCAGCAGTGCGGGCGGGCCGAATGGGACCTCGACGGAGCTATAAACTACCGCCGTTGTCGTGTTTCCCCACACTCAACAGCAATAACGAATACTCTATCGAAATGTATCAAAAAAGGACCAGACTATTTATACCCTTAGCGCCTCGTTCTGGTTATGATTCAAACAGAAAGTTCAAAACGAATGAACCAAGATCATGGTCACGTCACTAGATGGACCCAGTCCACACCATTGATCTACAGTATAATGTAGATCAATGGTCCACACACAGTCTATAGACCGTTAACTGAATATCACTGGTGGGCATGACAATCTCATTTATTTGGTAACATACCCATTGCACAACGCGCAGCGCACTTGCACGCGCGTCTCCTGTCCGCCATATTGGGTGCACGTTTTGACACCAAAATGGCGGACAGGAAACGCGCGTGTATGCGCGCTGCGCGTTGTGCAATGGGTATATACGCCGAGCAAGTCTCGCGCGTTTTCGACCATTTTGACAGGTCCCAATGTTCGAATAAGCGCGAGACTTAAAAAGTCGATGGTTTGAACTTACAAACTTTTGTCAGACAGTAAAGTTTACATGCCCTCTAAGAAATAAAAAACAAAACGGAAATGTGTGCTGTTGTGCAATATTGTTTTATAGTGGAGCCTGACGCCCACTGGCACTATTAAAACACATCTTTGGTTTTGGTTTGCAATGAGAATTAAGTTTTTGGTTTACGAGGATAACTAAAATGAAACAAGCTTTATATTAGTCAGGGACTTTAAATTTACATGGTTTCCAAGCTCCTTCCTCCTGGTTTTAGGAAGAGCAGCTTGGTGGACTCAGTTAGGGCCTACGTTTTTACTTTAAAGAAACGATAAAGTTCACTGGAGTCTAGCCTTGCTCAAGGCGGTCGCAGTTTTCACTCCGAAAAAGACGCCGTAAAACCCACCTTAACCTGTAGCACTTTGCGTAATGTGTGTATCACACCGTACTGCTACTGTGCGCAGGTCATCCGCACTTGTATTACTGTCCGCTTACGGAGGCAGTTAGTACACGACGCATACACACACAGAGCAGGCGCACGCAAGCATGTAGTGTCTAGATACACACGCACATGGTTTAGGCCTACATTGTAGCGCAGCGCGGCGCAAAGAAAACAAATAAATAAACGAGGACAACATTCTAACACCTTGTGAACAAGACTAACTAACTGTAGTCACGATTTCCGGGAAGGTCTTGGGATTTCCCCCAAAGCATTTATGCAGTTATTATTTTGTTTTTATATCCTGATAAAAAAAGGTTTTCTGAATAAGATTTTATATAAAAAAAAACCACTGAGCCGTGTGTTGTGTTATGCACGTAAAAGAACACAGTGCACTTACCATAAAGAAAAGGGGTTAGTCCCATTGTTCGTTCCCCGGGTTGATTGGCAGCATATTGCGCCACAGCACCATGCAAACGTTCACATGGTGCTATGTTAAAGGAACACTACAGAATTGGTCAGAAAAAAAACTTGTAAAATATACTTTTTGATCACAGATTTACATAAAACTTACACGATCTAATGATGATGATGGTAGAAAACATCCCTTGAAATATTTCTGTCTGAAATGCCATATTTGATGAGAAATGAATAAACTAATTTTCCGATTGGAGTTTATCGCTCAGTGAGCGTTTTATTCATGTGTTGAATCTACATGTATATGATTTCATGCAAAATGTGTAATCGGTTGTTCACTATTTTCTCGTGACCCAGATGGCCAATCGATCTCAAACTTCTACAGGTTTGTCAGTTTATGAATATGGTTGATTACATAAAGTGCTTACACAGCCAGCAACTGTTTTGTTAGCAAAAACCAATTCTGTAATGTTGGTAAAGAACAGGTACATATCAATTTTATTATTTTTTGAGTTTCAGTTGCTATTTGGGACGTTGGTTTATAGTTTCCTCTTATCCTTCTTCCAAAGTGTTAAATTATAAAGTATCACCAATTTCCCTTTTCAGATTTTGGATTAACAATGCAACTAGAGGAGTGGTGAGACTTCATAAAGATTAATACCGGGTCAATATGAATTCACAACTTCTGATTGGCCGCTGGTCAGCCAATCAGTACAAAGAAGAACCCCGTTAAAACAAAAGCGCTTATGTTACAGTTCTGACTTCTGAAATGGAAGTTGTTTTTAATTTTTCGTTACACAAACATACCCTTTTTTGGATCGTTCGCCTTTGGAAATCAACTTTTCAAACCTTACATCTACAAAGAAGAACCCCGTTAAAACAAAAGCGCTTATGTTACAGTTTCTGACTTCTGAAATGGAAGTTGTTTTTAATTTTTCGTTACACAAACATACCCTTTTTCTGGATTCGTTCGCCTTTGGAAATCAACTTTTCAAACCTTACATCTAAACATGATTAATGCATCTTTAATCCATTTGGAGAAAACAAAAACTGAAAAGGATAACTCTTGAGCCATGCATCTCCATATGAATATATTCATTTCAAAATATGTATAAAAATATCTTAGGCTTGGCGCGTAATTGCATTTTTGGCAGTGGCTTTCGCCAGGCTATCGCCAAGACCCAATTGCATGGGATACAGCCTAAACACAAACAAGTATAGCTAAACACAAAACAATTTTGCTGACCAGAATTCAGGTAACCAGCCAAAATGCCAGTCACACGTACCGTCTGTGACTGGTCTCCAGCAAGTTTGTGCTTAGCAGAAAATACTTAAGCACAATTTTCTGCTTGAAGCTCTATGAAATTGGGCCCTGATCGATGAACAAACTTAAGTTTGTGACCGCTTTCGAAACCGCGGCTTGGGCTAACAGGCTCCGTCAACATTTTTGAAAGTGTACACTTTGGTATACGAGACTTTGAACAACCGGACGGTCCCTAAGCCGGAGCCGAAACCTCAGCCGTGATTTCGAAAGTGGCCTCTTGGACAGCCCATGGGCATCGGTCCATCCAATGATATCCATGTTTAAAAAAATAATATAGTTTTCATTGCTCAACTTTAAAATGCGTTACTGAATATACAATGTTAAAGGCACATTACAGAATTGGTAAGAAAAAAACTTGTTAAATGTACTTTTGATCACAGATTTACATAAAACTTACACTGTCTAATGATGATGATAGTAGAAAACATCCCCTGAAATATTTCTGTCTGAAATGCCATATTTTATGAGAAATGAATAAACTAATTTTCCAATTGGAGTTTATCGCTCAGTGAGCGTTTTATTCATTTGTTGAATCTATATGATTTCATGCAAATATGTAATCGGTTTTTCACTATTTTCTCGTGACCCAGATGGCCGATCAATCTTAAACTTCTACAGGTTTGTCAGTTTATGTATATGGTGGATAACATAAAGTGCTTACACTGCCAGCAACTGTTTTGTTAGCAAAAACAATTGTGTAATGTTCCTTTAATTCTAATCGAGAATGAATCAATTTTTGGGGCTGCGTTTATTATGCAGTTTAAACTTTGAACTTTATTATGCAGTTTAAACTTTGAATATAATACTGTGAGTGGCACCTCTGCAATAATCAGAGAGGAGAGGCAATTTTCATAGCGTCCCATGTGTATATGCAATAACAGAAATGAACACTGACTGTTTCAACGTTATGGGATGGAGCCAGACTAAACAAATGCAGTCTCGGCTCGGATACAGTCATTTTTGTTTCACCGAGAAGGTCAGAATCGACCCGAAGAAGGGTCCATAATATGGGCGTGTCATGCCATCTGGTCCTTTGCTAGGGCCAATAATACTTAGTGAAGTGGTTTTGACTCAGCCTGGGCCGTGTTGGACTCCACCCTGACCAGACCCCCCCCCCCCACCACCCCCTCCCAAAACCAACACGGAACACGCTGACCTGGAATGGGTATGACCTTTATCTGGGTCGAATCCGACGGGCATTTTTTTAAACTTAAGTAGTTCACTTTAAGTAGTGTGAACATTGGTGTGTTTCCAAATCTTTTAGGATGTCCGTGAATAATTGTTGTCACACCACAAAACAAAGTGTGTTTTTGATTGGCCCATCATATCGTTTTTCTTCATACTGTACAATCTGAATAATATGATCCTAGAGACAAAGTAAAGACTGAAATTTATCGAATTCAAGGAGAGAAGAAAACAGCTTTATTTTCAGCATAAAGCTCATACTGGATATAAATGTCATGTCATAACCAGTCCTACGGCAGAGAAGTGTATCCGTTTAAAATACTGTCAAAGTCGTTGACCGTATTTTTGACCGCATGGGGGGCACTTTCAACGGCGAATTTCCTTGCACAACGGTTACAGTTTTAGCTCATTTTGACTGTCTGTGTTGTTTTCATATATCCAATGGCCAAATAACTAACAATTACAACAGCAATGGAAGAACAACCAATCGTTTTACTTTTCGCAAAAAAAACAAACTTGTTTCGCACACGCCCTCACGCGGTCAAAAATTACATCACTTTGAATACCCTTCAAATCATGAAAAAAAACTTATTTCGATTGCCGCAATTGCTGCAATCGATATAATAGTCGATATAAGCATAAAATGAACGTGAACAAAATATCGCAAGTCAATAACCGTTGTTCGATGTTTCCAGTAGAACGCGGCCACCTGATATGAATAAATTTGCATAGGTTTGTCACGTGATGTGTTTATTGAGAATAGGAATCGTGCTATTCTTTCAAAACTCAGTGGTGTTATACTACCAGGTAACCAGATTGATTAATTTAAGGAAAATGTACAATACATGTCTCTGTTTAGGAACCGGCATAGGACATAATGACACAAATAACTTTTCAATCTGAGTTATACTGACTTGTTTTTTTCTCCTTTGCGGTACACATTTTTGCCTATAGAGTGCACGGTATACATAACAGCAATATAGAATATTGATATTTTGCAAAAATATATTGTATTAAAAATAGAACATGCATTTATAAACATTATCATCGAAACACGGGGCCTCTGGAAACTTCAGCTTAAGCGATGTCGTCTCAAGCTGAGGCTAAGTCCAGTTCCATAATATTAAGAAACCACTGCTAGGGTGTGTACAACATTGGTAAGGTTGAAAATATAAATGTTCACAGATTTGCACATAACTTTCATGGTATAAAGATGGTCATGGTGGTAAACTTCCCTTGAAATAGTTTTGCTTGAAATGCTATAGTTTTTAGGAAATTAGTAAAACAATCAGTCTTTATCGCGGAGATAAAATCCGATGTTTCAAAACAGTGAAAACATAAAAGAGGGTTTTTCACTATTTTCTCGTAACTGCGATGACCGATTGAGCTTATACTTTCATGTTTATTATGGTCATGAATATGCTTGTTATTTCATGTATATGTTGGGTCACATACAGTGCAGATACTGGTCTTTGAGAATATTACCAATGTTGTACATGTACATGTGATTTAAATAACGTTATAGGCCGAGACTTGAGACCTGGCTTCGCAAAAGTCCGTAAGGTAAGGCAAATGTTACACTATTCTCATGCGTAAACACTACTTCTCCCACAGCAGTTTCTGCCCCTCAGCTTTTTGAGGGTATCCGATGGCTCAGGGATGTGGTCCCACTGGCGACGGAAGATGCAGCCGAATACAGTTTTAAAGTGCGGATGCTTCGTTGCATAAATAAAGGGATTGACGCAGCTGTTGATGAACAAAATGGCGGCGGCGTAAGGTATCGCCGGATCGCTGGCGTCGAAGAACAGGCATATGGCATAGGGGGTAAGGCACAGCATGAATGCACACAAGATGTAGAACATGTTCTTGGTGATCTCGTACTGACGGCGGCTCATGCGGCTACGGCTCATGGTCGCGTTGGTCCGGCTGGTTGCGGTGCTGTGCCTCGGCGACTGGGGGTAGTGGGATGCGTTGCTGTGCCTCGGCGACCCGGGATAGTGTACGTTGTTGACGGCATCGACGCTCTTGGAGACGATGGAGAGGTTGTTTGCTGTGGATTCCACAGAAGCCTCGGGAGAGCTGATCATCCTCTTGGCGTGGCGATTCAGGTGTTGCCACAAGAGGATGTAGCAGACGAGGATCGTGACGAGTGGGATCGGGTATAATCCACCGGCCACGATGAAATCGTAGTAGTTGGACTTAGGGTGGGATGAGATGGACCCACAGGTGTGGTATTTCGGGTTATACCCAATCTCACCCACGTCTAAAATAGGGGGCAGCAGGGTTATGAGCAGAGGGATCGTCCAGGTAAATATCAACCACATGGCGATCTTTTTAGGCGTGTAGAGGACCCTGTACGTTTTGGCGGCTCTCGTGATTAGCAGTAGCCGGTTCAACCCTATCGAAGCCAGCATATACATGCTACAACCAACAGTTGTTGACTGGACAGTAGCGACCACTTTGCACAGCCACTCACTGACGGTGAATCCATCCTTGCTGAGCAGGGCCACAGCGTCCCACACGATGACGAACGAGGTCAGAAAGTCCGCCACGCTGAGATTCACCACGAACGCGTTGGTGGTGGTCCGGAGCTTCTTGGACAGGAGTACGGCGAAGATCACCAGGGCGTTCCCCAGGGTACCGACCAAGCTGGCCGTCAGGAACATGGTGGCGACCACCACTCTCTGGGTGTAGTCACTGAATTCGTAATGATAATCCGTGGAGTTGTCCATTTCCGATGAGTTGAAGCTATCGAACTCCATGGTAAACAGTTGAAATTCGCAACGATGTACTATGGTACAACTCACAGTCCTAAAGCAATATTGTGTTCAGTAATATTCTGTTATAAAAACACTCGCCGGGATTTTCCGAATAGGTCTTTAGAAATAGTCAGAGGACCCTCCAAGCATTATTAACTGTCCACACAGACGGCAGAGTGCTGGTCCTTGAAACACAATGCAAGTAAACAATATTCACATACCCGCTCCACAGTCCTTTACACAATGTGATGGACGCGAATAAAAAACAGTAAATTTCTTCACTCCTATCTGAGCTGCCTGCTATTAGTAATGGTGTTTCCGGGCAGATGGTGTCAGCCACACTCCGATGGGGCTGGTGCAACTGGTGGCAGAGAGTGGGGAAATGTAACGTCACAGTTGGTCGCTGCTGCCTCGACTGTCAAAGTGCGAAGTACGGCGAAGTGGTGAAAACGAAACAGAAAGTAATAAGTTATCGATCTCAGCCTTGTTCTTTGACTCCAAAGTCAGATAACGCTCGGGATTCGTATTGGTTGTTTCGTCTGGATGGTTGAACACAGAGAGTAGCATTTAACACAAATCTGCCGAATGCTTTGTTGTTTAATGAAAAAAAGCCATTGATCGATGGATCATGTCCTTATCGATGTCAATACAGGTGCGCAGTGTTGTAAATTACTTCAAGAACAAAACAGCATCCCTGCAGATCATTTCCGAATGTTTGCATTGGGTCCGGGTACGTAGACCACCAGCAATGACTCTCATATCTGTTTAAACGGCAACAGGTAATTCGGTGAAAACAGTGTAACATTACAACCACAGGTGAACCGACTGGTACAAATTGTGTACGAACAATACGTGTTTTGGTTGAGGGAAACAAAGAAATATCGGATGTACCGTTTGTCATCAAACAAGTTCCTCTATCGCCCGAAGTGTCTGTATTATGGTTGCAAGGTACGTGCTGCTACCTGAATCTGAACTTGAACTCATTCCGAGTATACGGCCGTTTGATGAATTGCACTTGCAGTCGGATGTTGTTTTTTCTACAGCAAACGAAAGCAACAGTTGATGATAATGCGAGTTTCTGGTTTTCACTGATGTTTTGTTGAAGGCGACATACGAGTTAATTTCTGTCTTTTACATATCATGTGCATATCTTGTTTACAATACTGTGATTTTTGTCCGGTCTTTTTTGTTCTTGCCAATTCCTCTGCGCTAAAAATGACGGTCGTTCGCTACCAAAACAGTCGTCGAACTAAGTCGAGTGTAAAATTCGTTCGAAGGCCTTCCAGATACTGCCGTTAAATAAAGTCAAAACAAAAATAAGACATACGAGGTCAGATGAGAGTTCTCCCGCTAGCGTTTGACCCCCGCACTGACTGACGATCACTTTATATCGGCTAGTCGTTGTGTCTTGACTTATTGTACATGTTTCTGTTCATGATTTGACTTGTAGGTATTTCAGGTCACTCGACCAGTCAGAGTTGATCGCGCCCACTGGCGTACGATCCTGAGGATCTGGGCGTGATCTGGGTTAGATCATAGAGCTGTCCCTGCTCTATGGTTAGATCAAAGATAATTCAGCAGTGAGGACGTGGATCACTCTCAAGATGCGTCTTGAGAAGTAGCAATGACCGTTTTTCTTCACCCGTATATACAGCTCTCGGTGAAGAAACTCAAGTTGTGAGTCCAAGCATTTTGATGATTGAGTGGGAGTTTTTTTTTACGTAACCCTCCTCAGTGATAGTACCGTCGTGGCTTCTTTGCGATCAGTTGGGCCCGTGAATGCACACATCACACAATCGGCTGCACATCGACGTCATTGTGAATAGTGCTGACATCTTTTCAAATTTACTTTGCGGGTCAATGGCTTGTATACATTTTTGCATCTGAAAAGAAGGGTTGTTGACAGCTTGGCTTTACTAACCGGGCTCGGTTTAGACTTGTAGCAGTCGTTCGTGTGTTTATAGATCACGATACGTCATTGAGGTCTAGTCTGCAATCTGCAGAAATGAGTCCTATATACATTTTGCCCATTTGTAAGAAGCAGCATGTCACTTGAAATAATAACGATCCATATTAGTAAGATGGTTCGGTAATAATAGTCAATAGAAACGGCCAAGCTGTCTAAATATTATTTAAAGTTTAACCAAGACGAGGAAAATTGCTACACGGGAAGCAATTATAAACTCGCCAAGAATCTTGTTACAAACGTTTGAATCATAATTAAAACACAAAGACTTAAATAATTAAATACAGTTTTGAGAAAATTGGTAACCAAATTCACCTATTTCACTTGATTAAAGGTATTACCATACTGGATTGGTAAGTATAATACATGTAACATCATAATTATTCGAGTCTGAAAGCTTACTGATGAAGTTTATACTAGAAAAGAAATTATGTGAAAATTTCCCTGTGAAATGAAGTCATATTCGAGAAAACTGTATGACAGCCTAAAAAACGCAACAGCTGATTAACCTAAATTAAGGACAATGTGTTTACATGCTAAAAATTATGCATGGTTTTTCACTAATTTCTCCCGACTCGTGCACAACTATAACAAGCCCAAATTTGTACAGGTTTGTAATTGCAGTGCATGTATATGGTTGATCACACAAAATATGAACACTGTCTGAGAATATTGTGTCAGCTCTACCAATCCTGAATATTTATTACATTTCAAGCATTATAGCAAGAATGTTAAATCTACCTCCATGGTTTAAAGCTGAACTTAGCTTCGTTGAAACGCTGACCTTCTTCATGGACACAACGGCGTTGGTGGCGCCCTACATGTTCGCCAGTCTCTGACGTTCAACTGCAGTCGTTTCAACAACACCCACGGTTTTGCATCTGCCCCACGGCTGTCGAATCAAGTGTTGCTGTTATTGTCTGTGTCATTTTCGTTTATTTTACAGGGACATTACTATCAGTTGCGGTGGTAATAATGCAAATTAGCAAACCTATATTGGGAAAGGAAATTACGTAAAAAAGGGGTTCATGTACTCTTTCAAAGTCCGGATGCACACACTCCCTTTGGGCACAGTCTGCACATGTGTGTTATCTTATCTCTAGCCGACGACAAAGTCCCTATAGTACATTTTATATAGAGTGACAGCTGATGTACACGTCCCGTGTGCAATTTCGGGCATCTTACCGAATGAGAGACCGCTACTAAGACTTGTTTGTTGACTGTTGTCATCTTATAACTCGGAGGTGCCTTTGAACTTTATTAATTTTTGAACATTCAAGAAGATGACCCGACGTGCACTTTTTTTTTTAAATCACTGCCAACAAAATTATAATTCCTGGAACTGGACGAGTGTCAGAAGGATTAGAGGCCCACGTATTTTTAAACGAAAAACGTCCAACCATTTTATAGGCCAACGCACAAATTGAGTTGTCACATATTAAGCACTGATAACATCATCTACTTGATCGGCAGTGCTCCCTAACGTAATTCATTGCCACGGAAAAGTGCGTTCACTGTTTCCATCTACAAATAATTACAGAATCTGTAAAAAAAGATCGCGTATAAAGTTATGCATTGACACGGAGAGTCACCACTTGAGGGCGCTCTATACATCGACAATGATCTCCCGAGCGCTATTATCACGTGCGAGGTTGGTGCAGTTCCGGATCTACTTTCGATGTGAGGATGGGAATCAGAGGCCCTTTCAGGCTAATTGCCGTA
Organism: Pycnopodia helianthoides; assembly: GCA_032158295.1. NCBI lineage: Eukaryota > Metazoa > Echinodermata > Asteroidea > Forcipulatida > Asteriidae > Pycnopodia > Pycnopodia helianthoides. Next base: position 1,663,302 of record CM063263.1, read on the forward strand.
CTTCAGAGCTGTTATATTAAAATATTTAAAAAATACATACAATACCAAATAAATAACTGAGTTCGTGAAAACTCAACAAAATAATACAACCGTACAATCCGCCTACAACCATATAGCCACAGAGAACCTACCTACACGCACTGCCATACATCAGTCAAATCCAGTGTAAACTCAACAAATACAACCGTACGATCCGCCTACAACCCTATGGCCACAGAGAACCTACCTACATGCACTGCCATAAATCATCAAATCCAGTGTAAACTCAACAAATACAACCGTACGATCCGCCTACAACCCTATGGCAACAGAGAACCTACCTACCCTGCCATAAAAAATCATACAGTCAAATCCCGCGTAACTCAACAAATACAACCGTACGATCCGCCTACAACCCTATGGCCACAGAGAACCTACCTACAGTGCCATAAATCAGTCAAATCCAGTGTAAACTCAACAGATACAACCGTACGATCCACCTATACAACACTGTAGCCGCAGAGAACCGTACACTGTCACAAAAACCGACCCCCAAAATGTAAGCCGCATCAAAACATGGCACAATATGGCATTCTAGTAGTATCGACTCCTTGCACCAACGTCACACGCGGCAACTCCTGCAACGCTCATTTTATTGTGAGTCGACTCTCAACATGTGAACGCAGGTCCATGCAAAAGAAAAAATAAGTGCTTGTCAACTACACTTAGAGGCAACCTTAGGTAAAGGTGCAAGTCACTATACCAACCGTCAGATGACATCACCATAATTTTACCAGACAGCAAACAACCAACATAACTTCCCAACTGCTTCTACAACACATGAAATGACTGAACTTCCCTTTGCCCCGAACAAACACATTTTTTTTAAAGCATCGTCCATAATGATTGAACAGTAGCGGATATGATAGTGCTAAATTGGAATAATGGTTTGGGTTCTAAAATTACTGACTCTGGCCTGACAGCACCGTGCCCAGGATACTGCGCTCAACGGGGAGCAAAGGTGCGTCCTGTGACGCAGACAAACAATACTGTGTCGTTTAAAGACTTCTGAAAAGAGTCATATAATTATAACCTTGATGACCGATCCCAGGGGTGGAGTTTGTTTACTGGAAGAAAAAAAACATATATATATATATAAGGACTTCACAGCAAATCTCACACTCACTGCCAACATTATAGTGGAATGACTATGTCGATGAATACAGAAAACATATCATTTGATTTTGTCAAAAGGAAGACAACTTTTTGACTTCAAGCGTTTGCCCACTTTGTCACAAATTTTGAACTGCTTCAAATATATACATTGTCTTCAAAGTTAACTTGTGAGGAGTGGAACACTTCAAGTATGTATCTACAATTACCGAACGGAACAGCAGCGGGTGACGCTCTGGACCTTGAGGGCGCTGGTGAATTCAGATTCTCCGACTACAACCAGCGAGCGGTTGTAGCCTCTCTGAACATCCTCATCTCCGTCTTCGGCGTCTTCGGCAACGTGCTGGTCATCCTCGCCGTGGCCCTCTCGCGACGTCTCCGGACCATCACGAACGCCTTCGTGGTCAGTCTAAGCGTTGCCGATCTGCTCACGTGTATGTCTCTACCTTTCAACGCCGCCAATCTGCTGAACTCGAACTTGAGCGACGCGATGTTTCCTGACCTGGTCTGCAAAACGTTGGCCCTCATCTTGTACATCTGCGGAGGCTGTAGCTTGTATACCCTCGCTGCCATCGCTCTCAACAGGTACATACTCATCACCAAATCGGTCAAGACATACAGGAGTCTGTACACACCATTCAAGGTAGCCGTTATGGTGACCGCCACGTGGCTGGTTCCGTTTCTCGTCACGTTCGTCCCGCCGTTGTTTGGACTTGGTGAGCTAGGGTATGCTGAAAAGTACGGCACATGCAACCATAAGACAAGCAACCCACTCTCGCACATCTACAGCATCTTCCAGGCCGTTTGCTTCTACCCGGGTCCAACGGTCATCATCATCATCTGCTACGTGAAGATCTTCAAACACGTCAAACAGCACAGCCAGAACATGACGTCATCGAGCCAAGTGCTCGAGCTGTCGATCTCCTCGTCGGTACACGCCAAGGAGGGTTTCCATTCGAAGGAGAACAGCGTCACGAGGCGGTTGACGACGTCAACGCGAAGACAGATTGATATCACCAAGAATCTCTTCTGTGTGGTGCTTGCCTTCGTCTTATGTGTGTCGCCGTTCGGCATAGCGTTGATGATACCCCCGAGCGACCCCTTCATACCGTGGGCTGCCGTCCTCTTGGTGTTCAACAGTTGCGTCAACCCGGTCATTTACGCCACGAAGCACCCTCAATTCAGGCGAGTGTTTGGTTTGATGCTACGTTGCCAGTTCGACAAGATACAACCTAACACCTTTGCCCGACAGCCAGTAATTCGCAGAAGGTGACTGTAACTTTGTGTTAACTATTAAGTGAAATGCACCATCCAATTCTAAATAAGAGTTGTCATCAAAAACCCTGCTACTTTAAGTTAGTTTTAATTTTTATCGCGAAAAAAAGATTCCAACTTTTACCGATAAGTTGTGTATCGACTATCGATGCATTATACGGAATGTTGTTTTACTTCTTTTTGTATAATTACGAGTAAAGTTTAACACATACAGAGTCTACTGACGACGCAGCTGACAATTTGATGATATTATTTTCGTGTTATTGAACCCCAAACTCTTCATGGTAAAAAAGCAACACTTTTGTTTAAAAATAGGAAGGCACAAACAACATTGTGACCAACCACAGCGAGATTCACAAGAGGGCGCACTAAATGTTGACGGAAGACAAATTTATTCACTCGTGCTTAATAGGGATCATCAACATTATTTTGTCATTTGGCATTTTGGTTGTTAATTTATAGGTTTTTTTTCCTTTGCTGCCTATCAGAATTCGTTGAATCCCTATAATCATTTCAAAAAATTGCCGGGTCATAATTTACTCGGATTCCGAGTCCCAGGGAGACCAGGGGTCGATTTCACAAAGCACTAAGATTCATCTTAAGATGAGATATCAGTATTACCATAGTGATTTGTATTGTGACATCACTCTTTGCTAAGCAACTGCGATGGATTTGCAGTTACGATCAGTCTGAACTCTTTGTGAAATCGAGCCCAGACCCATTTCTGAATCAGGCCGGCTCGGAAACTGGTTAAGAATGGGGATTTTGACTCAGATTCTGCGTCAGTTTGACACAGTTTAGGGTCACACTGCCAGAAATGGGTCATAGCGCCCTGTGACACGGAATCCGGCTTAAAGGAACATTACAGAATTGGTAAAAAAAAACTAGTAAAATATACTTTTTTATCACAGATTTACATAAAACTTGCACTGTCTAATGATGATGATAGTAGAAAACATCTCTTGAAATATTTCTGTCTGAAGTGCCATATTTGATGAGAAATGAATAAACTACTTTTCCGATTGGAGTTTATCGCTCAGTGAGCGTTTTATTCATTTGTTGAGTCTATATGATTTCATGCAAATGTGTAATCGGTTTTTCACTATTTTCTCGTGACCCAGATGGCCGATCAATCTCAAACTTCTACAGATTTGTCAGTTTATGTATATGGTGGATTGCATAAAGTGCTTACACCGCCAGCAACTGTTTTGTTAGCAAAAACCAATTCTGTAATGTTCCTTTAACTCTCGTTAAATTACGGTACTTTTCATGGGATAAGAAGGCGTGTTAACTTGATCACAAACATGAGAGTGGAGAAGGATATGTCACTGAACACGATGTCAAATTTAAGATCGTGTTCCCAACATCCTTTTGTTAGTTCCTTGTCTGCCGTAATAGAAAACAAGCGATTTTTATTATCCTAAAACTGGGGCCAGACCAATTTGTATATTTCATCCATGGGCATTATCCAACCATCGGCTTGGGCTTCGGCTCCAGCTCTGGCTCCGTCATCAATATGGGAACGGTGCACATTTTGCACGGTGCTTCAGCATCAAACGGACCCTGAAACTGTGAGCCGAAGTCTCACCAAGGTTTAAATGGTAGATAAAACAGAACGGCACCAAGGAAAAAATAGTTTTTAATAACCACATGAGCTAGAAACAACTGCAAACAGGATCACTAGCTGGACAAATATTAGTGTGTAAACAGTATGCTTTAAAAAAATTTTTTTTTTAATTACACTGTAAATATTATGCCTCTTTTGTTTAAAAGTCCGTCATTGTATACTATTATAATCAGTATCACTCAGTAATTATGAAGGACCAGTGCAAAGGTCTAATAACATTTGCAAAGCCATCGAATAATAAAACAAAACTCTACAAATATTATAACAAAAACACAATTGCATTTACTTGACAAAGCGGCGTGTATATTTTATCTCAACGGATGCACAGTGATACGTTTTAGGTGGCAATCATGTTATCTTATACCGAGTAACCCATAATAAAAGCAATGTCTCCTTACGAAGAATAACAGTTTTATCACAAAGTTAATAAATGATGATGGTCATGAAACCAAGGATGCCTCATGGGTGAACTTAATCACTGTAGCTCGCAAGCCTGAGGAAACCTGTAAACAATTAGGGTGCTTGCTTTGTAAACCAGAAACGTTCTGATTGAATAAATGTACCACCTATAATGTTGTCTGCATTTTACTATACATAATTGATGAGTAATCTTTTAAAATTCTTTTTTCAAAATTATTATTATTTTGCCTTTATTTTTTGCCGGATGTACGTGTTCTGTTTTCTTTGTCATTATTTCTTTAATACTTGTTCTGCCTCACTGTACAGTTTCTTTCGTTGTTTTTAGCCTAGTGAAGGTCGAACATGTAATTATAACGACACTTATATACATAGTATTGACGGAGCAATAATGGGCCATGAAAGCTGACTCTGTGACGGAACCAACGATAGTTTCCGGGTACGATACGTTCCGCATTAAGTTCGTCGACTGATTAATTTTCTGAGGTTATTATTTAACTTAGGTACGTCTAT